>JADANN010000461.1:1200000-1916175 GCA_018806985.1 Angiostrongylus vasorum
AGTCGAATCTAAGAGTCCAACTTTGAAGTGCATGTTGAAAATAGGTATTGATTGTTCTGAAGAAAATCGCCATGAAACGTTCACCCTCTATGGGATTGGACTCGTTGAAAACGGCTGAACTCGAGATGGCACTACAAGCCGACTATCCGAATTATCGTATTCCGACTGGAATCGTCTATCGTTGTCCTACCGTAGCTGAAATGGACGCTTATCTTTTGTCACGTGCTGATATATTCGACGTAAATAAAGATACTACCGTTTATTCTCATCATATACCACTTTCTTCACAACAAAAACGCCTACTTTTTATGAATGAACTTGAACCAGCAGGAAAAGCTCAATTCAATGAGAGTTTGGCTTTTTCGATGAGTTATAAGAATTTCGATGAGAGAAGATTGTTAATCGCAATGAACTCGGTGATTATGAGGCATACTATTCTCCGGACGAGTTACACTGTTGAGAGTCAACGCATTCATTCTGGTACCGAATCGTTTCTGGCTATTCTGAAATGCGACTTAGCTCTAGAAGAGTTCGTATCGTTTCAAGTTGATATAAGTAAATGCTGCCTACAGTTTTGTGTTAGTAAATCAGCCGATAGAATAGCGATCTGTCTTGTCGTACACCACATTGCTGTTGACGGCCATTCAATTAGTATCATTACGCAAGAAATAGAGGCATTTTACACAGGAACAGAGCCACAAACCATAAATCCTAGGCAATATATGGATTACTGCATAGTTACGGCCGATCTTCGTTACAGTAATGAACTAGCGGAATGGAGTAGAAAATTGCAGGGACGAGAATTTCAACTTCTTCCTACCGATAAACCACGAACTAGAGCTAAATCATGTAATGGTGCTGTTCTTCAAAGACGTCTCACTAACAAACTACAAGAATCGATGAAAAGAATTCGAAAACTCGCTAACTGTACTAATTTTTGTGTTTTCGTAGCGATTTACAAGTTTCTCGTCTATAAAACCACTGGTATCGCCGATTTTCCAATAGGGTTTCCGTCGACTTCACGTAGGAAGGAGTTTTGGTCAACAGTTGGATGTTTTGTGAACACCACACCACTCATAGAAGTAGTAAATCCTTCGATAACCGTGAGTGAATATATACTCAACATATCAGCAGCTATTTCTGAGGCCAGAAGGATTGACATTCCACTAGATGTACTCGTAAGTCATCTGAAAATCGATAGGAGTGTCGATATCTTACCGATTTTTCAAGTTCTACTCGTCATGGACAACATTAAAGCGCCGTCTCCAAATCAGGGACATCGTCCTACTCGATCTACCGAATCGCCTGGTTAAGTACGAGCAGACATGGTACTTTCAGGATAACGGTACTTCTCTCAATATTCGAGTAGAGTACAACTGCGATCTGTTCCGAGCGGAAACGATTTCGGACCTTCTCGATCGATTTCTGCATATTCTTGATGGTTTCGGCAAGAATTCGTGCGTTCGACTTCTGAAAGATATCACAATTACTACTAAAAGTGAACAAAAAATCAATTATTGAAAGAAGTGCTTTAAATCGTAGTGACTTTCCTGAGAAAACATTATTCCAGATTTTCCAGAAGAGTCTCTATTCTAACAGCTCAGTCATTTTCAAGAGGCAACGAATTAACTACAGGGAACTGGACGAAAAAAAGCTCCCACATGGCAGCAGACATTTGTAGAGTATACTGTAATCACTACGGTGAATTGCCGTCAAGAGACAGATGTGCTGCCGTATTTATGAAACGAAGTCTAGAACTTCTGGTGACAATCGTCGCTATATGGAAAATCGGTCTCACGGCGGTTCCTATAAGTTTAGATTGGCCACCGGAACGAACAATAGAAACGTTAAAGATGTATGAAAATCCTATACTAATCGAAAATGATTCTGAAGGACTGAAAAAACACCGCAGGATATCGGATCATCCCCGTGATCATTCCGAGGAGGGTCCGGTCGTCGATGTCAAAGTGGTGGAATATGGCAGATTTGTCCGACTTGGCATACATCACCTGTACCTCTGGTACTACAGGCAGACCGAAAGCAGTGTGTACAGAGTTTTATGGTCACAGTAATCTGGCTGCGGCCTATACGCGAATGTTTTTAATTCGTGAACAATCGCACATTTATCAGGTGGTGAACTACAGCTTCGATATCTTCTTTGCGGATCTCTCAAAAACTCTAGTGAACGGTGCCTCTATGACGCTGGCTGATGGGACTAATACCAAACCTTAAAGAAATGAATGGTGTCACTAACGCCTATATAATGCCTGTCTACCTTTCTTCGTTATCGATTACAGATATTAAGTCTTTGGACTTTCTTGAATCAATTCAGTTTGGTGGGGAAACTATTCAAGCCCTCGCCCTCAGACGACTCTTAGAGACCGATATCAGTATTTATCAAGAATATGGAGTTACAGAACAAACAGTTTACACAAACTGCAATCGGATGAACGTACGCAGTGCAATTTCGAAATTGGAAAGGCCCACTGTAACTTGTACACAGTGGTGAGAGATCCGAACGAACAACTGTTGCCCCTTAAATACCAAGGCATTCATTATCTTGGAGGATATGGACTATTTAGAGGATACTACAGTGATCCTATGTTAACAGCTTCCGTCATACACCAAGGTTTACTTGGCAAAGAATTTCGGACTGGTGATATGGTAAAGTCGGAAAAATGTACGTCTTCAGTTTGTTGGACGCGACGATTTGCAAGTGAAAATAAGGGGGGAGAAGGATTGAACTGCTTGAGGCGAGTTTCTTCGACAATCACATCGCCTTCAGGCACTCATACTGCTCCATTTTAGATTCAATATCATATTGCTCAACACGACGATGTCGAAGCGAACATTGTCGGAGTAGATGACAATGATGGTGTGAAGGAGCTCGTTGCGTACGTGATACTTAAGGAGTCGAAAGAGTCGACTGACGCTATTCGGTCATTTCTGAGCAGTCGCCTCCCCAGGCTATTGCATTCCGAAATACTTCATTAGTCTGAAGGAGTTCCCAGTGAATCAAAATGGCAAAGTCGACATAAGCCAATTTCCAAAACCTCGACGACGTTCATCGCCATCAAATTTGAGACATCCGAAAAATAAACTGGAAACGACAGTGATCACTTCATTCCGAAAATATACTGGAAGAGATCACATAACGAACGAGAGCTTTTTTGAGAGGGGTGGAGATTCCATTAAGGTGGTTTGATCACAACGATATTTCAGCTATCATTGCATAAGACTGTTCTTTCAAAATCCATTCTTTAGGCGATGCTGGTCTTACAGGATCTTGCTGCGCATGGCCTACACATCGATCTGAAGTCCTTTTTCTCTTTACAAACTGCGGAGAAAATCGCAGCGTTCCTAAACGAAAACTCGATGCCATTAAGGAAATCACGAAACGATAAGACTCTTTCATTCAATATTTCGCTTTCAACTCAACAAAGACGACTGTGGTTTCTTGTTAAAATGCATCCGAATCGGGATTCCTATGTGATTCGTCTTCACATCGACTTCCATCGGTGTGTTGATCAAGAAAAGGCTACTGGAGTCATTCAACCTGGTTGTCATGAATAATTCGCTGTTAAGATCAATAATCTCTCCTGTCAACGATGAACCAACCTTCCTTACATTGTCAGGTACGGAATGTTTTCATGCGCTTGAACCAAATGAATTGGAAGACGTTCAAATTACTGACTCTTCTTTGGTGATCGGACAATTGTTTGAAGGAGATTGTTCCAGACTAGATCTCAGAATCCATCATATTATCAGCGATGGCAGAAGTCTGGCGATTATTGGTGAACAGCTAGCAGGTGCTTACTAATAGTCTTGAAATCATTTCCGATGACAACTTGCCTGAAAATGATGAACTCGATGACTCATTGGCGTTTTGGAAGGAATATTTAGAGGATTACGAACCCATTTCGGTTCAAGGAAAAGGTGAGAACGATGGTACTGATGGGAAAAGCGGGCTATCTTATTGAAGAACTCGACTTTATCGATAGTCTTAAGTTAGACGAGTTTTGCGTTAACTACTGTTGTACCCTTTATCATATAGTAATGTTATCGTTTGTCAACGCACTAAGAATGACATATGACTTGAATGATCTGGTAGTTGGAACTACTATCGCCAATCGATCTCCGGTGAATCTGAATCGGGTAGGCCTTTTCGCAAACACTATTCCGTTGAGATTTAGGAAAGAATTTCCTGATCTTGAGAGACAGTTACGATACACAATTGATCAGATCCTATCCGCCATGGAACACCAATCTACTTCCCTAGCCAGGATCGTCGAAGGCGTTGTCAATAATCGAGATTCGACAAGAATCAATCCTCTTTTCGAGCATGTCGTCACTTTTGAAAGTGCATCCCTCTCGAATTTTCCGTCGATGAATGGTTTACGAACTAAGGTCACCGAGGTGCAATCCGAATTTGTTCAGTTCGACCAGAGCTGGATTTTCCATCCTGGACAAAAAATTATCTTTGTTGATACAATACAACACAGGTCGATACTCATTAGACTCTGTGAAAGAACTACTAACTGGTTTTAAAAAGACTTTATGGAACACCTTGAGGAACTCCACGCTAGGATTTATACGACAACCGGCAAAAAAACCCTTTATTTTATGACATACCACGAAACAAATGCCTGGGAAAGATTTTTTAGAGAGCAGGCAGGAATGTTGCCCTATGGAGTTTGCCTTGAATCGAATTACCAAATGACCACCTATTCAGACACCTTGAAAATGTCAGAAAAGTTTGCGTATAGAATGCAAAACGCTATTCTTAGACATCACGGTGTCACACTTGCAGTAGACGATGTTATTTGTTTGATTCTTAAGGAATCAATAGAAAACCATATTGCTATTGAAGCAGTGCATCTCCTAGGTTGTGCATATCTAAGTATGTCACCAGATACACCAATCGAACGATTACGTTACGTAATGACGGACTGCCAACCTAAGCTTATCGTCACCAACTTACATTTCCAAACTCTCCCATCACCTACTTTGTTGATAGAGCTGTTTGAAGCTGATAGCGGTCCACGGCTTCTGTTTCGATCGTGTTCAAATTCTCTGGCATACGTAATCTACACGTCTGGTACTACAGGGACTCCCAAGGGAGTATGTGTAAGTCATCAGAGTACTCTGAATATGCTAGCACATTGCACAAGACACTACAATTTTCGCCCGATGGCCAAAGTCTTACAATTGACAAAAAGTTCTTTTGATGCCAGTATAAGTAATACGTTCGGGTGTTTGTTAAATGGTGGAGTTTTAAGTATAACAAGTGGAAAGCAGGAAATCATCAGCGATTTGTGCGCTCGACAACCGATTACCACATTGCATATGACTCCTATTATTCTGGATATGTTTGACAATGACGACTTTGACCAACTTCACGATGTGGAACGTTGGAGTTTTGGAGGTGAAACCATGTCGGAGTCGACGATGAACTCCATGATCGAACGAGGTTATCGCATTGTTCAACTGTATGGACCAACAGAGACCACATGTTATGTGACATTGCTAGAAATGAAAAAATCCATAACACCTACTTGTTTAGGTCCCGTCATCTCGGGCTTATTCTATGGGCTATGCTCTTTTCAAAATCATATGGTACAACGAAAATCACTTGGACAGTTTTGTTGCACTGGTGAGAATTTAGCGCGAGGATATATTGGTTCAGTACAAAAAGGATTTGTTGACAATCCGTATAGGGACCACTGAAGACAAAATATTGCAAAGGAACACGAAAATCTACTTATCAGGGGACAGAATATGGTGTGATAAAAATCAATATCTCCACTTTCTTGGACGTGAAGACGATCAGGTTAAAATCAAAGGTCAACGAATCCAACTTTCTGAAATAGAGAATGTTTCTCGAAAAATGGACGGTGTGCAGAATGTTGCCGTTGTTCTTCAGAAGGACAAAGCGAACATGAACCATATGGTTCTGTTCCACACAGGAACGGCGAATAGTCTTCTGACATTTCTTCGGGAAAGACTTCCAAATTACATGGTACCATCTAAGATTATTCATCTCGTCAAATTCCCGCTGACCACAAACGGAAAAAATTGACAAAAAAAACTTGTCAAGCAGAAATGATATCAATGATAATTCAACGATAGTTCGAGAACCAAAGGACCACTTTGAGGAGGGTTTGCTAAACAGCTACCAGGAGGTTCTAAAACAACCTGACGTCAATGTCCACTCAAATTTTTTTCCAAGCTGGAGGACATTCGCTTCTTGTAGTTCGTCTAGTGGATGCAATTCAAAAATACTTTCGGTGTTTCCGTTCCAATACTGAAAGTGTTCGAGTTTCCAGTGGTGGCAGATTTAGCTCGATGGATAAAAAAGCTGTCAAAATGCGCAAATCATTCCAGCTATCAGCAAGGAATTATGTTCTAAAGAGAACGACAAGCCTACCCCCTTTGCAGCTGACGTTGCTTCGCAGCTTTAGAAACCCGCAGGTGCAAGCGCTTTACGAAATTTCGTTCAACATAGTGTTAAAAAAAGTTGATCAACACGAAGAAACTAGGGGGAAATTGTCAATAATCTAACGATGATCCATCCATCATTGAGGACTCGATTTGTCAGGATTCACAAAAAATTCTTCAAGGAGATACTATCGGGGACTGAATGCTATCAAAAGCCGGGCAGCAAGGCAACCTCGGGACTTGATCTGCTACGAAAACCTCCTTTTGTTATCTGCGCTGACGGCAAGAACCTTCAGTTAGTGGTAAATCATATAATCACGGACGGTCACTCAATGCAATTAGTTGTGAGAAATCTCCTAAAGTTACTGAGTGATGAGCAAATCGCGATGGATGACAGTCACCTATTTCATTCATGGATCCATAATCAATTTCAAAAGCATGGAGCTGATCATCGCCAATACTGGAGCTCCCGGCTTAAAAACTTTGTCTACAATCAACTTCCAACTAGCCATCCTCGCCTGGTCATTAGAGGCAACCAAGCGGCCTTGTTAAATTTCCAGATGTCTCAGCTGCGTAAAAGGCTTGGTTCGTGGGTACACACTTATGGTTGTACACCATTTGCTGCTGTCCTGGCACTTTTGTCACGCACTCTTCAATCGATCAGTTATGATCCATCAATGCCCGTTGCCATAGGATTCCCTGTTAACCTTCGAACCCATAAGTTACAGAATTCAGTTGCATGCGGCATAAGCACCGTAATGATAGCTCACGACACAACAGAGAGTCCGGAGAAGGTAGTTGGAGGTATATCGATGGAGGTCGCACAAGCAATGTCCCACGCTTTTCTGTCTTATGACCAGTTAATGGAATTGTCTCCATCAAAGAAGCTCTTCAGTGTGATGGTAACATTTGACGACTACTCAGTGGAGGAGAATGACATATTTCGGGTCGATCATGTTGCAGCTGTGACTACAAAAATTTGAGCTTTCAATCTTTGTAGATCCCAACAGTGACTGCATACAGGTAGAATATAACAAAGAACTTTATAAGGAAAGTTTCATTGAAAGACTCATGGATATCTTTAACAGTGTCGTTTGCGATTGGTTTGCTGTTCCGAAACAGATCTTTCATTCAGAAGCCAGACAGCTACTTCGTGTAGATGGCATCATCTACGATACATTGGACATTAAACATCACCTTGAATCCCTAGCACTGTCTGATCTACGCGTCAAAGTATCCAATTCCAAGAGTGTGGAGTTGTTCTACAGTTGCGACACCAATAAGAACGAAGTTATTCGTGAAAAGCTGAAGCAACTTCCGGAACCACTTCGACCGAAGCGAATATTTTGCCAGCCTAAAAACACCTTCGAGTTTCCATTGAGTACTCAACAATTACAAATGTATTATCTCTCACATGAAAAGCCATCATTCTATGTTCTTCCATTCCTAAAGAAATTTTCAAAGACCATTCCAGCATCACATATTCAGAAAGCATTGCTGTACGAAATCCAACGGCATGAATCACTGAGAACCATATTTTTCGAAATTCAAGGTGAACCAAGACAACTGGTGCTTTCAATGACCGAGGGCTATATTGGTCTTAATGTTGAGAAAACAGCTGATCTTAAGAGGTCACTGACGATATTTACAGGCTCTCCAGTTCACCTATCAGCAGGGGGTTCCACTTAGAGCCGTTTTATTCGAAACTCCAGATTATTTTGTTGCGATGTTACGATTGCACCACATTATCTCTGATGCTTGGTCGACTAGTATGCTTGAACAAGAGCTGGGAGAAATTCTTGAAAAACTGAACGCTTTTGAAAATCCTGAATTGCTTAGACAAACGCTTTCCTACAAGAAATACTGCTTGGAAGCGCAACCAACACCTGTGATCAACAGTCTCTACATTGACGCGTTAACGAAAGCAGACTACATTCCCTGAAATGTCGTCGTATCGCGGAGGTGTCGAAGTGCTGAGTTTTGACTTCTCGGAGTCGGTGGCACATCAGTGTATGAAGCACTGCGGAGTCTCTTTCTTTGTCGTAATGTTAACAATTCTTTCCAAAAGCATCATGAAGGAGTACGGAATGAAAAGTATCAACATTGGATCGGCGAGTTCTGGTCGCTCGCCAGGGTCAAAGAATGTTTTTTGGCTACTTCCTTAATAACCTGGTATTTCACATAAGGCAAGAAGTAGAATTGAAATCGCCTGAGACGCTACAACAACACGTTGCCGAAGTAATCTCTAGGAATGTACCCTACCCTCAGCTAGTCGACATTGTCCGCCAACGAGGACGACATCTTCGGCCGCTATTTCAGGTCTACTTTAATTGTCGATACGATATGGAAACTCATAAAGACGACGACATAGCTGTAAAATCTCTTCTGCAGGTCAAATCGGAATTTCCTTTCGAAGTCGACTTAGATAAAGACTCTACGGACTATTATGTTACGCTTAGGGTACAGGATTGTTTGCCCAAAGGCGCTGGAGAATCTCTTATGAAGGCGATTCAATCGGCACTTCTAACAGGGGCTTCTCACCAGTCCGTGTCCGTAAAAAAGCCAAATCAGTACCAATTATCCACTAGAGCTAGTATTAGAAATAGCAAAGAAGGTTCTTCTTCTGGAAGCGATCGACTATAATGAGAATTTCTTCTCAGTCGGTGGAAATTCTTTGCAAGTTATCGCTTTCATTGAACAGATTGAAGAAACCGTAGGAGTAGAAGTCGACATTTCTACCGTCTATCAAATGAAATCGTTTTTTGAAATTTTCTGACTATTTGCGATCAGTCATTCCTACACAGCCACCCGAAACACCAAATGAAAACGTACAGGTTTCTGGTAGTCCTCATAAAATTGGAGTCGTTAGTGGATATCCTTTTGTTCCGTTAAGGAAAGAAAGATCGACCTTTAGAAATTCCGGCGTTACCGATGTTCCATGCCGAGGTTTAAATACAATGTTTCATGAGATGATGGCGTATGGAACAAAGCAGGCAATATTTGAACCCGACGTCTACCAAGTAACCTACGAGGAATTGGCTGATATGATAGCTAGGCAAGCCGCCACGGTAAGAGACCACTACTGTCAAATCACTGGTGAAACTCTTCGAGTTGATACCATTATACCAGTACTGGGCCAACGATCGGCGTCCACAGTCATCACATGCTTATCTGTCATGGCGGCCGGCTCAGCTTATCTTCCTATGGACTCCACTTGGCCTTTAGAACGGCTCTGTACGCTTCTAGACGATTCACATGCTAACTGTTACGTTGGTCCGAAAATTGCTGAAATCGATGTACCCAACATTGTGATTAAACCTATGTGCAAAAAAAAACTGTCCACTAATCAAATCCGATTCAGTTGAAGATCTCGCTTATGTTATTTACACCTCTGGAAGTACTGGTATTCCTAAAGCAGTTTGCATCAATCGTAGATCATTGATCAATACGATGGCTTCGTCCACAGTTGGTTTCTGGATACGTACAGAAGACGTAATTTACCAGTTCACGATGTTCGTCTACGACAATAGTGTGCTGGAGATCTTCATGACCCTGGCGAACGGTGCACGATTGGTCGTTGCTCAGGGTGAATTTCTTCCAAGAACGTTCACAAATCTTCTTACTAATCATGGTATTACTCATTGCCTTCTTTTTCCCGGTGTTGTTTCGACATTTAGAGATGCTAATTTCAAAAAAATTATCCGCTCTTCGATATTGGATTGTTGGAGCCGAGAAATTGCCACAGAATTTACTTAACCGAGCCATCGATGAAGGGATAAACGTCATTCAAAACTACGGACCCACGGAGACTACTGCTTATGCCTTAACAAAGCATATGAAGAACAGGGATCGAGGTGAAAATATCGGTCGTCCGATTCAAAACACAACGATTTCAGTGAATGAAGAAGGACAACTATTAATCAAGGGTAGAGGAGTCATGCGCGGATATTTAAAGAAACACTCGCATTACTTGCTTGGTAAGGATGAGTGGTACTCTACTGGTGACCGTGCCCAACTTCTTCCTAATGGAGACGTGCTTTTCGTCGGTCGGGCAGATAGCCAAGTGAAAATCCACGGTCATCGCGTTGAACTCTCCGAGATCGAGACCGCCATCACCAGCCCTAGCTGGCGTTGATCAGTGTAAAGTGGTTTGGAGAGCTAGTGACGAAAAGCTGCTAGCATTCTGTACTAGAGAGCCAGAAGACAATTTAGATGAAGAGTTAGTTCACGAACGATGTCGTAAAAGCCTTCCCAAACATATGTGCCCTACCCATGTTATTTTTTTAGACAGCTTTCCGTTAACGAAAAACTCAAAAAATCGACTTGGCATTTCTTTCTGAAAACTGGAAAGATTTCTTCGGGATGAAGCCACTTTTTTCAACTTGTAGAGCACGTTCTCGGAAGAAAACCTTCCCCGAGTTCAACTCTTTTTGGAAGTTGGTGGCTCAACGAGAGATGCAGCCGCTTTTAAAAAGACTTTATTTCTCCAAGTCCGCACGATACCTGGATGTTTCGCAACTAATGAAGATTCCTCTCAAAGATATTAAAAAAAGCTGAGCTTAACATTGGCGACAATCAAAATGGTGTCAACGGGAATGAACCACTCATTCATCGGCTTCGTAGGATTTGGTCGAAGGTTCTTAAACACGAGAATTTTGGTAATAATGATCATTTCTACTTTTGTGGTGGTAATTCAGCGTCGCTTACGAAACTACGCTATGAAGTAAACAAAGAATTTCGCACGAATTTTGAAGTCAGAGATTTGTTAGATGTTCTAGTGTTCAACGATATGATAGCATTGCTTCTATCAACGAACGTCCTAACACGAATTGTGACAGTTGTCCATCAGTCTACTGCCAAGCCTCAGTACCTGCTGATATTCGTCCATACTCTCTATGGAGGTTAGTACTGCGTATGCCAACTTAATCCATCACTTCAGACAATTGGGAAGCGTCGATATTCTCATGGTGGAACATCCGAACACATTTCGCTTCGAAACCGATGAACCGCGATTTCATGAAAACATACAATTGCTCGCCGACAGTTACTATTCCGAGGTGATTACTTGTACTTTCTAATCAATCGATTAGTTACTTCTTTGTATAACGAATGTTGTTATGATGTGAAGAACCACTCAGTGTTATCAAGCAGAAAATCAGTAGTAAGACAGAAAAAAAGATGTATTTGGTTGGTGAGCTCGAAATTCGGCGTGCTCGATGGCGGATTGGTGGCATTATTAACACCAGTAGTGTCGACCTTTTCTCGCAATGAATGGAACCGTAGCTGGTTCCGTTCACCCACCCATAGGGATAAGGTTTATGGAATCTGGGGTAAGGAGTGAATACCGCGACAAGTTCCAAATCGATAAAATCAGTAGTAATGCGATCACAGAAAAAGTCGGCAAAAAGGTTCTACAAAATATACTGATTTTCGTACTTACCAACTTAATCCTTCACAGTAAGTTGATTGCAGCAATTGTGGTACCACAAGCAGTAGTTTCCAGTTATAGTCCACCTAAAAGATAAGAGACAAATGAAAGCTCAATAAGGAAGAGAAGGAGAAGAAAAGCAAGATAAAAAAATGGTTCCACTTCAACACGAGTTCAGGCACATATACTTTGGACAGGGGGCGCGTGTGGAGCAGTGGTTGGAGGCGCTCTGCAACACACATGTGGAATCGATCCCGGCGCGCGTGGCTCACAAAGCTTTCCATCTCTCAGGGTTTGGCAAACTGGTACCAGACTTTTCTGGGAGGATAGCAGCACTGGCTCGATACATCGGTAGGCCACCGCGAGTAAGGCCGATTTGCATTTAATCACCTTCAACGATGCTTAATGAGGTCGAATGTGCATGGCGCATCCCCTCAGGGATTGATCAACATGGAGAACTTTATCTTTTACACTTTGGATAATCGTCTCTGAATAAATGTTTTTGTTTCTTATAATGTTTTAATAATTTCTAAGTCCGTTTTTTTTGTTTCACCCTATTTCTTTCAATGCTTTTTTTCACTCAACATTTATCTCAGTTTGGCATAATACCGAATTCGAAATCTCGTGGACGATCAAGTGATGAACGGAGCTCCTCTTTCATTCTTTTTAACGACTACATAAACCAAATGTGGGAAAAAACACCGCTTATGGACGAGGACGAGGGAGGTAAATGAACTCGTTGTAGATTCAAAAGTGGCTGGACAGCAGCAACGACGGCGGCGGTGCTGGCGACGACGACGTCGGTTCGGCACGCGTTGCGCTGATCGGAGCTTCGATTGGCGGTACGATAGCCTTTGAGATGTCAAAGTATTCACGCGGCGAATGTGATGTCATCATTATCGACAGCGGAACTGATTACGAAAAACTACACGAGCTCCAGTTTGGCGAACATTTCAAGGTATGTTCTTTCATTTTGTCTCTTCCATAGCCCTCAGTTTCTTAGCCACCCACTCTACGGAGCAGACCGTCGGCTATTTCTTGTTATTCATCTGCAACAAGCAACCTACAACATACAAACGTACCAAGTATGACTTATATACCTACACACTTGCTTGAAATACTCTTCTTCATGAAGGTCACGAAGGACCCGGTCGGTTTTCTACTTAGTTCCCGTGTTGCTAATTATGTAGAGTTTTTTTCCGTTAATTCTTCAGCACGATATGTCACATTGTTATGGTCATCATGGTTATCGCTACCCGTTGCTATTAACATCTGTGGATTTGAAGCAAGGCGTTTGCGACTTAGTGAACAGATTTCCTCCAAGAAGAGAACAGTGCCTCGTTTCTAGCTTCTGGCGTAGTTGCGTTCTTAGAACAATATTCTCAACTTCACATTATCGCTAATGCTTTGAAGAATCAGTACTTCCTCCCGCTTCTAGTTCTTTTTATTTCTTTTTTTAACCTCTGTGCAAGGTGCACACGTAAAGTGGCATATAAATGTAAGGATGCCATAGACAATAAAACGAAACAATCTACCCATCAGGATGCGCAAAGAAAAGATCAGTATTGGCCTGGGCAAACCTGTCTTTTGTACTGCAGCTGGCACCGTCGCGAGGACCATTTAACTATCCATGAAGTAACTCTGCTTAGGATTAGGGAAAGGCCTCCGGGGTTGGCAAATTGGTGCCAGACTTGTCTGGGAGGATAGCAGCACTGGCTCGATACATCGGTAGGCCACCGTGAGTCATTGTAAAGGCCAGATACGCATTCAATCACTTCCAAACAATGCTTAATGAAGTTGAATGCATGACACATCCTCAGGGATTGATCAACGCCGAGAGCTTTTTTTACGGAATAACTTTGTTTAGTAGGCGAGGAAAACGTAAGTAGTGGTCACTAAATAAACACGTGATCTTTGGATATAACGGACACTTCTTCACAGTTTTTTGGAAGAATTTTATTAGATAGCACAAATTGAAATAAACCATGGTTGAAATCATTGACCATTTCCAGATGATCTTATCTTTTCGGATAAACGATCTTTAGAGCATCAATGAGGCGCTTTTTGAATTACAAGCTTGACGATGAAACGAGATTCTGGATGGTTGTGAATTCCTGGGATCTACTACAAATGCTCAAGGACTACAAACTGTCTCCATCACCTAATCTGCGGACACTCACAGTGTTCTCCGTCGATGGTACTGATCTCGGATGGAGCAGGTCTCTCTTTACAAATGTTCTTTCTTGGTTATTAATTACTCAATTTACGATCTAAACGCTAAAAATACGGTGGTTTTGGCTGATAATGTGTCATACTTGACGTAAGAATGTCAATAATCTGCGATTAAAACAAGTGAAATGTAGGAACACGTAATATCTGATCGACAGATAGTGTCTGTTTATTGGAAAACAACCACATTAGCAGCAACCGCCTGAACAGAGGACAACTTGGAAACTGTGTAGGTTCGCAACATCGTGTACGGCAGAGCTGAGGAAAACCTCCAAGAGTGGGTTGCGTGTGCAACCTATAACAATAAATGCTGGCAGGAGAGAAATAAGAAGCTGTGCGATTTAAAAGCGATCAGCTAGACCTAAAGCATAATAAGCTGGATATCGGACAGCTGAACCTATGAGCGTCCAGCCAGCGTGACCCATATATGGGCCATACGAAGAAAAATTAATTTGCCCTTGCAACTTTAAACAAACATACGTCAGCTCGCTACAATCTTTACTTAATGGGATGGTTGGACGGCCGACTACGGATTGTGCGGACCCCAGCACATTTCTATTCGTTTTGCTTCGCCTTCGTCGCCATGTTCGTCGTTTGATTCGAGCGAGGTGGCAGACAAGACTCTCACACCGTGATTTTAAAATATCGGGGGCTCCGAACATAGCTGATTAATTCTAGTTAATAACACTTTCACCCAACTTGTAGGTAGCCGTCCTAGAGGAAGCCTGCATCCTCGTAAAGTTCACTCTATCGTTTTTTTTCGTCTGTTTTCATTGCACGACCGAAACACCTTTGCTTCGCCATCGATGTGTGTTGTTCTACATCTCAAAGATGGGACAGACTTCGAAGATCAGAACTTTGCATTCCGGCTAGATGTTGCGTGAGCCCATTGGTATTCTGTCTCTGTGTTTTTTTAGTAGTTCTAGAAAAGATGTTATCTGGGGAAACGAAGATTTGATGGGAATTTTCCATCAGTACGTATACTCTTTTCGTCATAATGGAGTGAGATCATTACCTACTTCAATGCGGTAGTAAACAACTTTGGAGATATAGTGTCGCCTTGTCGAACATCTTTTCCCATGGGTGTGGTGAGGGTGGAGGAAAAAGCTGTGTATTTGTGCTCCAAAACAGTCAGATAGAGTTCTCATGTAAGACGGATCCACTTCTTAGCCGACGAGAGCTGACAGGGATTGCATTCTTTCAACGCTGTCGAACGATTTTTTCGTAATCGATAATTGTTAGGAGAGAGGCAGCTGGTATTTCCGACAAAATTTATGACCCTGGACGCGGTTTGGACGTCATCCACGTAGCAAAATCCCTTTCTTGGTCAACTGGTTGGACCTCATCAAATCTTGATAAGCGCAGCAGGATAATCTTTCTGAAGGACTTGTATAACCTTGAAACATAAGAATTTACTAAGATCAAGGCTTCTGAACCTCATAAATCCTTCTCTTTTCATTTGTTGTAATCAATACGTTAGCGATTAAATGCGACTTCTTGGAGAACCATAACAAAATGGTGTCTCCGATGTAGTCTCTGATATCGGTGCTGCGTTCTCACGTAGGTCAGGTCTGAACCATTATCAATAGCTGGTGCATTTCCTTGACTGCGTTTCACTCATTAACATAGCTTCCTAGGTTACCTAGTAGAATGTCACCTTGCTTACCATCAAATTCCACGGCGTCCTGGTTAGCTCTCATTTCTCTACCAACTTTCTTTCATGTCGCACCATTGCTAATATTGTGATTATTAGATAAAATTAGATAGAAAACTAGCCGAGAGAAACGCAGAGCAAGGGACTCCGTGGCGCAGTATGTAGTGCGCCAGCCCCCGGAAGGGGAAATCCTGGTTCGATCTGGCCTGGGTCAGAACTTTGCGAATATCTCAGCATCGTTTTTGTTGATTGTGGTAATTGTTAATATGATTATCTGGTTATTAGATTTAAAAAATGGTAACTCAATTTTATAGCGTGCACCCCACCTCCACAAAGAAAAATCGCTGGAACTCACTTCAACATGCTTTCGCCGGAGAACAGTGATGTAATGGCCGCTGAAATCGTTCGCGCTTTGTCTCTGTAAAGTCTTTCAAGATGGAGATGAACTTATTAGAAAAGTGATTTTAGATACTTCTGTTTCTTTCTGTGAATTTGAGGCGAAGAAAGAGATTAGTTTGCTGTGTTGCAGTTCTAACAAGAAAGGTACAATTAACAAGATATTGGAAACTTGCCAGGCAAAATTGTCGTGACAATTAAAATCCATATTCGGCAGGGTTAGTCTACCAGAGCGCGAGATCGAATAACAGGCCACGTTTGGATTACAGTCTAACCGCTGCTCTACACAAGGCTTTATACATGCGCAGAGTGGAATCAATACAATGATAGCATTTTCTTCAATCATTTGTCTTGGTGACATATTTACTTTATACAGCAGTTATTGAGCACAACAAAAGTATATGGAATATTATCATGCATGATATGATGTGAAGGGCGCGTGTGGAGCAGTGGTTAGAGGCGCCCTGCAATACACACGAGATCGGTCCCGCGTTTCAGGCTCATCAAGCCATCCATCCCACCAGGGTGGGCAAATTGGTACTAGACTTGTTTGGGAGGATAGCAGCACTGGCTCAATAGATCGGTAGGCGAGCGCGAGTCATTGTAAAGGCCAGATATATATTCAGTCACTTCCAAACGATGCTTAATGAAGTCGAATGCGTGGCGCATCTCTCAGGGATTGGTCAACGCCGAGAGAGTTATCCTTTTTATTATGATATGATGTGATATGGATTTTCACAGGTGGGATATACTTTAGAAAGGAAACTGTTAGCCGGCTGCTGACAATATTTATCGACAACCACTTGCTAAATTTTCACTTTTTAACCACAAATACAATTGATTAATCGATTCATCGGTAAGCCGATTGAAGACTCTCACGTGGCAGGGTCGCAACTTATCGAATCTGAAATTCTGGTACCAATCTGCCGATCCCGGAGGGATGGAAGACTTGGAGCAGCCTGGTGCGTGGAATCGATACTATGCTTGTATTACAGAGCGCATCTAATCACTGCGCTATACGCGACGCATTTTAAAGGAGAGAGAAACCAGTATGTTTGCAACCTAGTTCGAGTCACGCTTAGCGCAGTAGCGAGATGGTGCTCAATACGCGCAAGGCCCTGGTTCGATCCCCACGACTACGCAGCCAAATCCCTCATCTCCAAAGGGTTGGATTTTAGCACCGCACTTATTTAGGACCACATAGTTTTCTTTAATCTGCATAAGCTGGCGACGATCCGTGAGGAGCAGTGCTGACGCAGCAAAGCCAGGATTCGAAACAGAATCGACGCGATCAGCATGCCATGACAGGATTTAAAAAAAACGGGGAGAAGCAGACAAACCCACGCGCAAAAAGTTAGAAAGCGTCCGTTGATGATGAAATCGAGAAAACGTGTTAAATACATGAAGCTCTGGAGTAAATGCGATGTGAGATGTCGGGCGTTGTTAAAAGAACACCTTAGTTCTTGGATTTTCAACTCAGTTTAATACTCGCAGAGGACTCCAGCAACCACAAAATTATGAGAACCTTTCGCAGAATTATCTCAGAACTGACGAAAATCTCTGAAGATCAAGAAAGCTACCGAAAAAAATTGAAACTAAGATCTCTACCGTTTGTCTTTCGTCGCCTGTACCACGAATTGTAAGGTTCTTACTTGTTTTTTGAACTTATTCGTTTTTTTTTTTCATAACGACGAATCATCAAACGTCTAACACCTAAGAGCACGCAACAGTGACCCCTCTTTATAATAAAGTGAGTTCAACCAACCTGCTAGCACGATAGAATGGCCGAGTGAGGTGAGCGACTTTCTCAGTTTATCAGGACGACCAAGACCATTCAGGGTAACTCATAATTCCAGAAGTCCCACCCTCAACGCTGGACGTGGGAGTCTCACAATGTAGGGCACCTTGGCGAAATACACCACATCATAGTAAATCGAAGGTTTCGCCTAACCGATGTCGCTGTTCTACCAAAATTCTACACGGGATCAGCACACCGTCTCCTTTGTGCTAGATTTTATTTCGCGCGGAGAGGAAAGAAAGCCGCTACATTCAAAAGTCGAAGTCCCAACGCCATCATAAACTGGGACTTATTCAGTTCACTAGTCGGCTACTGGGAAGATGCCCTTCTCAAAAACATCGACGAAGAATGCGATCGGCTCATTCAACATTTTCACGATAGCGCTGTGAAAGTTGAGAGTTTGAAAGTCACCAAAAGACGTCTGTCTCTATAGACACCCTAGCCAACACGCCAGCGCGGAATCGCACGAGCTGCGTGCAACCGTCAGCTCAGGTCCGAATTTGCAAAACAGGTAAGCGACAAAAGAAGATCTCAAAAAGAGAAGAGCGGCAGTTATGGTCGAAGCTGCAGAGGCCTGGGAAAAAGCATTCGAAAAAGCTCACCGAAGCTTCGCCAATTAGAAGATCAAGATGATTGCACTCCGACGGCAGAACAGTTACAGCGTCCAGAAAGGCAGTGGAGAAGATCGTTCACATATACTACTCAGGTCTCTTCGATAGCCACGTCCACCTTCCGTCATATGAAATAAAGGAGGATGGATATGTTGTACCATCGGTTCTCGCTTCCGAAATCCGACAAGCCATTTCGTCGGTGAAAAATCGAACAGCAACAAATTCGGACAGGATAAGACCAGAACACCTGAAGAACCTTCCGCCAGTCCTCGTAAACACACTGGCTCGGTTCTTCACACATTACCTGTCTGAATGCAAGGTCACTACTCAGTGGAAGACCAGCAACACGGTGTTATTGTTCAAGAAGATGACCTACAAGATATCGGCAACTATGGCTCAATCTGCTTCCTGTCTGTCGTCTACAAACTTTTCACTCGACTCATCCTAAACAGTATTAACAAAACACTGGACGAAGGACGGCCATGTGATCAACCACGGTTTCGAAAAGGATTTTGTACGATGGACCACATTCACACGATAACAACGCACATTGAAGTACAGCGTGAGGACAAAAGACCGCTCTGTCTCACTTTCATCGATTTACGGAAGGCCTTTGATTCAAATGAGATAGAGGCAGTCATGGAAGCCCTTCACACATCACCATTCTACGCGTTATTAACATTGACGTCAAAACAGGAGTTAGGCAAAGCGATACCATCTCGCCAAAATTATTTACGCGCCACCCTCCAGAACGTCATGCGAACACTGGAATGGGATAATATGGGAGTGAAAATCGATGGCCGGTAGTTACATCATCTTCGCTTTGCTGATGACATCGTCCTTGTAATACCAAATACTAGCCAAGCTGGACGTATGCTTGCCGACTTTGATGAAGCCTGTGGAAAGATTGGTCTTCGACTAAATCTGACAAAAACGATGTTCATGAGGAACGGATTGGCTTCATATGCTCCATTCACGCTCAACGGAACGAATATCTCCGAATGCTCCAGCTACGTCTATATAGGGCGGAAAATCAACATGTTGAACGACTAAAGCAGAGTTGAGCAGAAAGAAACGAGTGGCTTGGGGAGCATTTAAGAGTATTGAGGATGTAGTGAAGAGAACAAAAAACACTCGACTCCGTGCCCACCATTTCGACTCCACGATGCTTCCTGCCATTACGTTTGCATTAGGAACCTGGTCTCTACGTAAGCAGGAAGAAAGATCACTCAGCATTATTGAACGCGCAGTCGAAAGGACGACACTACGAGTATTCCGTGTCACACAAGTGAGTGAAGTGATCGGAAGCTCCGATCTACACAAACGACCAAAAAATCAAAGTTGTTGCTCTATACGCCAAGCAGTAGAAGATAAGATGGGCCTTACACGTAATACGGATAAATGACAACCGATGGACAAGAGTGGTTAGTGACTGGATTCCTTGGGATTTTAAACGTACTGCAAGAAGACCACCGGCCCGATGGTCAGAGTTCTACGCGAGAAGACCGGAAGAAAGCCATGAAGCTCAACAGGTCCCTAGAGCGAGCAGAACCCACTGAGCCACTTTTGAACGTGACAGGGAAAAATGGAAGACTTACTGGCTCGCTCAAGTCACACGACGATCAATGGGACGACAGTGATACAGATGACAAAGGTTAACATGAAAAAGCCCTTAACACGCCCGTTCGATCACGGAAGAGAGCCTTCACACTTTATCTGTTTGCTAAGTAGGTAACGATTTTTCATGTGAAGTTCTGCTAACGAAGCGTTCTACACGAGTTCATTAATGTTGACGTATGCTTGATTCTCACCTCGCTCTTCTCACTCGCATGTTTACCGGTCTTTCGGTTATGAAGATAGTGCTGCTGCATTTCTGTTCTGATTAGAAGTTATTTCAAACCCTTAATTCACCACACTCTCAACTTCATGCACTGATGAATTTTTAACGAGATTCATTCCGAAGTTAATAAAACAAGGAAACACATACGTATGTCCACTTCATTAAATGACATTGGGAATTGATTTCTTCTTGGTAGGTGAAGTGGCAAGGCAGATACTTGACAGTGCAAAAATTTCATCAACAAGCCAATCTTATTGGCGCAAATTCACAACACGTGAAATATGCAAGAAAATCTGTCACGAACGAATTAAAACTTCGGGCTAACTCGTCGGTCAGTCCAACGATCTTGTGCAATTTGAACAAGAATCATATCTATTTGTCACCTAACCACAGCTACAAAAATGGAGTTAGAGTAATTCGCACAGTAAAAATAGGTATCCTATGTTGTCTTAACTACTATCCTGATAAATTTCTAACCGAAAGATAACTGAAAGCGCTTTAATGAAAAAAAGAGTTGCCGTGAAGTAATGGTGAACATCTGGCAGTTCATCCAGAAGTAAGCGTATGACGATTTCCCCAATAGCAGAAAATAGATATAAAAGGATAAAAGGATGAAGCTCTCGGCATTGATCAATCCCTGAGGAGTGCGCCATGCATTCCACTTCATTAAGCATCGTTTGGAGGTGATTGAATGCACATGTGGCTTTTACAATAATCCGCGGTGGCCTACCGATGTATCGAGCCAGGTGCTGCTACCCTCCCAGACAAATCTGGTACAATTTGCCGACACCGGAGGGATGTCGAAGGCTGGGTGGGTTATAGGCGCGGGGATCGATTCGACATGCGTGTTGCATGGTACTTCTGACGAATGAATGCACCACACGCGCCCATTGCGCCACTCGTGCCCTTGAAATGTGTAAGTACTGCGCATAAAATAAGGAAAACAATAAGACTCACATAGATCTTTTTTCACTGTTTGCGTATTTGTTATCGGCTATAAATATATGTGCTTTCTTTTCCATGTAGCGCGTGTAGCGCAGTGGTTAGAGGTGCACCCGCATAATACAAGTTCGATGTTAATTTGACTCTACAGCACTCAGAAGAAGGCAAAACCGCCTCGTCAGAGCGTCAGCCAGTATTTTGCTGAATGAATCTTGTTGTTAACAACTCCGTGTATACTCAAATAACTTCTTTGATTCCTTTCGTGGTCTGGGTCTACAAGTCTTTCGTACCTCCAGGGTCCGCAAGTTGGTACCAGACTTGTCTGTGTTGATTGCACTACTAGCATCCTACATCGGTAGGCCACCTTAACTAGTGCATAGGCTAGATAGGCGTTCAGAGTCACGCCTAACGATGCCTACTGAAGACAAATGCAGGGCGCGTTCCTCAGAGACTGATCAACGCGGAACATTTTATCCTTTGTCCTTCGCAGTGTTTTACAAGGATAAGAATTATAAGGAGCACAGAGGTGTAGAAGTATTTGTATGTGCAGAAGAGCACAAATGGATTTATAGGATGGACTTCCTGTGTTCGATGAGCAGGCCTGAGTTCTGCGCTACGTATAACATGTGGTCATGGTTCATTGTTAAAGACATTTGTTGGTTTGTTGGCTTAGTTGCAATCATCTGGATGGGAGGTAAATAGAAAACGGTTGGGCGTCAATCCTAGCTCATAAATCCACATCTACTCTACGAAATCTGACAAAGCTACTTGCTAGGCTACCCTTAGCTCACACGAAGATTTCAACGAATTCCACACTCAAGATCTTGATAATATTAGTGGAGTCGATTCATAGAAAAAAATTAGATCTATTTGATCCCATGTACGACTGCAATCCTTGACGATTTACGGCCTGCGAGATCTCTCTGTGCCCAAGAGTAAGTCAATTCTACGCAACGCTTGGCATACTGCTTTTGACAACATCATTTTTAACGACAAGAAAAGAAAGAGTCATATGCAAACCTTGGTGCTCTTAGTCTCAATCCAAAGTTGTTCATGAGCGGTAGGAACAAATGGAGACTTTGCTGCTGCAAGCACGTGATGTTCGCTGGTTGGGCTGGTGACAATAAATGTGATAGATGATATCGTGGATAAAAAAGATGAAAGGTAAAGCTTTCGGCATTGAGCAATCTCCATGCATTCGACTTCATAAAGCATCGTGAGAGGCGAATTAATGCATGTCTATCCTAGACTATAACTCGAGGTGGCCTATCGATATGTTGAAACAGTGCTGTTATCCTTCCAAACAGGTCTGGCACCAATTTGCAGACCCCAGAGGGATGGAAGGCTTGGAGGGCTTCATTTTCCTTCTGCTACTGTGTGATAGGTTTTGCAGAAAATTTTAAATGGTCAAGACATACATTTTAGTGTAATTAAATGAACATGTGTTGTGATTTTGCCCCCATGAGTGTAGGGGGACAACGCTACATTTTCCTTCTAGAACACCGGTTGGCTGGCCCTAACATTAGCGTTGTTTTTTTTTCGGAAGATAAAAATATGGTTATGCACTGACATCGAAAGTGTTAAACTCTTTCCGAAAGATAGTTTTCCACTATAGTGTTCATAGCAGCGCTAGAATTTGTACTGTTGAAAGTGATACGGTTGATGGTTGCTGTAGCTTTGGCACAATCCTAAATGCGAACTAGTGTGATACTGACCGATGTGTGGTGGATTCTTTTCGTGAATAATTATATTTATCAGCGGATAATAGAAAACAACTGCCCTATGTAAAAGTGGCAATGCCCACTGGCCACCAAATGAGATTCTCATTCGGGTGGTGCTCTACTCCCAAAGATTCTACTTGATACGGCAAAGAAGACCCACATCGAGAGGACGAACGAAGGTGAAGCATCGACTCGGATCAATCCGGCTCTGAGGAGGACGAATACAGACGTCGGAACGTTAGCCGAATAGACCTTCATCTCAAACTCGTTTAGCTTAATAATCAAAGAAGCTAATGTTTTTTTCGCGCTATTAACCGCTACAGTGCGAGGCCTATTTGTTGCGCAATCTCTTCGTAGTAAATATGGGAATGCACCCGCTAGAATACAACACAAATGTTGCGGTCCTGGCGAAAACGGAATTCCTTTGCTAAATTCAAAGCGCATGATGTTAACCGCTGCACTACGAGAATTATTGCGGTGTTGTACGAACAAGTCGTGAGGGTTATGAAAAGGACGTTTGGATAAAACGATTTTTGGATTACTGGATATTCCATGCGCTGGAACAAAAATCACATGTTGAGGTCTCGACTAGATTGGAACTTCTGTTGCTGGAATCAATATCCAAGTTGTTAACTGCTGCACTACAACACAACTCTCACTTACTGAGCGATCTACCCGTGGAATTTATGAATAGGACTGCTGAACAACGTGATTTACATATTACTAGAGATTGCATCCGCTGATATGCAAATTGTATGTTGAGGTACAAATCAGATTCGAACTCGAGTTGCTGGATTCAAATCCCAGGGCATCAATAGCTAAACTGCAGGAACAATCTGCTTGTTACACGATTTCTTCTTGATGGCTTTCTCATCTAATCGCCCCTTTCGTAAACCCCATGAGGAGATCTTGCAACAATTGCTATCAGTCTTGTAGTGTAGTAACACTTTGGGGTTTGATTTTGGCAACAGGAGTTCCAAGCTCGCTGGGACCTCAAATTTTGAATTGTCTTTTAGCTGATGCACTCTCAAGTAATCTAAAAAGTCCTCTCATCCATTTGTCTTTCCCGTGACCTCCACAGCAAGATCGTGGAATGCCCATGAGTGGTCCCGTGGTGTAGCGGTTAACACCTTGGACTTTGAATCCAGTAACGCGAGTTCAAATTCCGCACGGACTTAACGCTTTGCTTTGTATACTTTTTCATGGCATCTCTCTAAATCTCACAATTGTCCTTTATTATCCACCTGTCATGGGCGCGTGTGGCACAGTTGTTAGAGGCGCCACTGAGACACGCACGTGGAATCGATTCGCGCGCCCATGGCCCACCAAGCCTTCCATCCCTCCGGGGTCGGCAAATTGGTACCAGACTTGTCTGGGAGGATAGTAGCACTGGCTTGATACATCCGTAGGCTACCGCGAGTCATTGTAAAGGCCACATATGCATTCAATCAACTCCAACGATAGCTAGTGAAGTGGAATGCATGGCGCTTCCCTCACGGGATTCATCAGCACCTAAAGGTATTTTACCTTTTTATCCACGTGCAATAACGACACTGCCAGTTCATCGTTAAATCTACAGTCGCTCAGTAGTGTGGTTTTAGCACTCTAAAATTTGAATCTGGTAAGGCCAGCTCCAGTCTCGCCAGGTGCTCCACATTTTTTCTCTTTAACAAGTGCAATCTTTACTATTCTAAGAATCTTCTTACCTAACTGTCTCTTCAATAACTCTGAGAAGAGATCGTGCAACAATCGCAATTCGTCCCCTAACGTGGCGGTTAAAACGTCGTGCTTTGACCTCAGCAAAAGGAGTGCCAATCTCGCCGTTCTTCACTATTTCTTTTTGTTTGTCCGGTGATAACAACTTGTTTTTCTTCTGGACAACTTATCCTGCAGAAGTCAGTGTTATTATTAGCTAGCACAAAGTGTACTATTATTTCAAAACTCACTTTCCTTTAACCTCGGTGTGACTAATAAATTTGTACTCTTCCTTTGACGAGCTTACACAAGGTTGATAAATATCCACCATCAGCATCCTGCATAAAGGACATCACCGAGTGAGTATGCCTCACTCGAGCAGATGGTCGGCTGAGGAAGACCTGATTCGACACGAAGGTGAAGCCGTCACATCGAGAGGAATAACAAGCGTGGACCATCGACTAGGATCATCGGCTCTGATGAAGATGATGACGTCGAAACGTTAGCCGAAAATAAATATATTTGCCAACCTCGTGTAAGCTCATAAGAAAGAGTACACATTGATTAGTCACGCTGAGGTTAAAGGAAAGTCGGTTTCGAAATATTCACGTAAGTTTTTGTTTAACAAAAATAAGTTGGTAGTCACCCACAGATCTTCTTTATTGGAGATCCCCTAACTGATTAATGGTGACCGGCATAAAATTAGAACAAATTCTTTGTAAATTTTTTAGTCCCTAAGACTAGCAGAGTTAATCTCTTATTCCAAAAGTGCTCATGGTAAAACGGCTAGATAATAGCAGTTGAAACGAAGCTGCTGATATCCTAGAACCACTTGGCCGTCCAAATCTAGAAGGACCGTAGTGACTATATGTGCACAGAACGCACTAAAAATAGTATTACTAGGGCAATGCGGGTAAAGAACATTGCGTGCAACGTTATCGGACCGTCCTAAACGGAACAAATCCGTCATTTTCACAGCGTTTATAATTCGGTAGAAGAACGATCCCTCAGGACATGCGATACCATAATCGACGGCCTTTGGTGATCTCACCAACATGGGCGTTAACTGAACATTGATTCATTTGAAAAAATAGATGAAGAAATAAGAGTGTTTATAATCTATGACCTAAAGTGAATCCATGATGAAGGAAACGACTGACTCCGCATGGCCTTGTGGAAATTTACGGAAAGTTCGAGCCTTCACTGTCTAAATCAAGTGTTACCAATAAGAGATGGCATCAGCAAAACGTTGCTAGTTTTCTTCAAGACACATGCTTATATTTTCACTAGCTTCTTAAGAGGATGCAAAGTTGCAAACTAATGAAAGACATGTGTTTTATCTTGTTGCAGAAATCCACATCCGAAACTACCGTTCATTCGCTCTTCTGAGTTTCGGCTAAAAACTGTGAAACTGGGTGTCTTTTAGAAGAATTGATAGAATATTGGAATAAATAAAACCATAGGAGCAAAGAAGGTTTCGGAAAGGATTCACATTGGTGTTCCACGTACAAACTCATTTATGTATGGCGAGAATACTAGAAAGCGCACTGCCTTATTTCTACTAATAAAAAGATACTTGGATACAGGCAGTAGCAATAATACCAACCATTCTTTGTGAGCTATACAGTAGCTTAACACGGATCAAGTCAACAAAGGCTTTAGTAGCTCGAGCAGTAGTAAACGACGGCGGGAGTTATTATAGGTGAGAGTGTGAGCCCGCGTATAAACGCGTCGTTTCCTTGTTCAGCAATCGCGAGTTTGTTATACAGCATACATTTAGTTTCATAGAAAAAAACACATACAACCCAACAAAAACCGACGTTTCGGCAGTACCACCTTTTTCAGAGCCTGTAAAGGCATATTGATAAGTTTAGAAGGAGAGTAACGCCCCAAAACGAAACCCTTGCCCAATACAAAATTCCCGCAGAATTGCTTAATTTGAACACACGGTAGGGAGAATGACTGCATGAGTTCAGGTGCGATATACCTGACCACATAGTTCAGCTAAATATGATAATAAATTTTCAGACCAAAATTTTTAGAAGACGACGAACAGAAGACGAATAACGACGAAAATACACAGAATGTGGATCGGATTAAAAAATTCATTCTTGGATTTTTTAGAATTCATCCAGAACATAGAGGCGTGAGTGGGCGCAGTGGTTGGAGGCGACACTGCGACACACACCAGGAATCGATCTCCGTGCCCATGGCTCACCAAGCCTTCCATCTCTCCGGGCTAGGCAAATTGGTACCAGACTTGTCGGTGAGGATAGCAGCACTTGCTCGATACATCGGTAGGCCACAGCGGATCATTGTGAAGGCCAGATATGCATTTAATCACCTCCAACGATACTTAGTGAAGTCAGAGCGCATAGTGCATCCCTCATGGAGCTGGTTTTTTCCTCCCGTTTTGTCGCTGCGGCAAAGTTAAAAAATCCATTAAGTAATAAATGATAACAATGAGACTCGTTGAAACCTCTCGAAGTCAACACTGGATGAGACATGTGCATTTCAAAATCAAGGGTTTCCAAGAGAATTGAGCGCTATGGTCGCTCGCTACCTTCACGACAACGAAACTCATCGAAATCAGTGAGAGTACAAGAGTTCGCCATTTTTTACTTACGATTATGACTTGTAAGTTCAAAACACGTTGGACGACTACGGCTTTCATATTTGCCATCGAAAGGTCTTTCATGCGATTTGATACAACTCCACGGGAAGACTCCGGTTTACAAGATGCGAACATTTCTCCTCTTCACTTTTGCTGTCAAAACTTAACACATAAGTTTTTCATACGCGTAACGAACAGCTTTTTTTCGAAAAAAGGTGCACACCTTTACTTTGGTATTTTAAGGCCAAATGTCAGCCATTGTGTATTAACAAACACTTTTATGGCCGCCTCATGTTTGGTTATTAAGAAAAGCACTAAATTATGGATCAATGCTGGGGTTAAAAGAAAGTCGGTCGTGGGATAAGTAAATATTCAAAAGTTCGACTTTCTGTATATCTGTAAATATGTTCTTACGAACTGCCCTTTTAGCCAACGCGAGGTTGGTATAGTTGTTCGTATTGCTGTTATTGTCTTTGTTCAATGGCTGACGTTTCGGCGACTTCGCCTTCCCAAGAGCCTTGCCGCTGGACAACCCGTGTGTTGTTCACGACGAATAATCACGATAAGTAAATAGTGTAGGCTCAACTGGAAACACACTTAGCACTTTCCGCATTAGATCATTCGCAAGACAGCAACCATTTGGAACTCAGTACTTGTACAACAGTGACATTAGCGTGGCAAACCTTTTTGCAGCTATTCGATTTCTCCAAGAGCTTTGGGAGACAACGACATTATTATGAATAGTACGAGAAATTCTTCAAAGCCACTCTTGTGAAAATTTTGATGTCAGGAAGCCCATGGGAATCGGTCAATGAGGTGAAAATCATCTTAAATATTGCATGAAATCGAGGTACGTGGAAGTGACCACTTTGAAAAACTTCAATGAATGCACCAATTGTCCAGGTGCCACGGCTTAAATTGGTTTTCTGCCATTTGTGGAGGCATAAAGCCCTATTTTTTCAGCAAGGTTCAAATCCATAAACGACAACAGTATCGCAGAAATGCACTTTTAACAGAAAATCTGTCAAAGGAGATACTGAGCGGCGTAAACGAAGCACAACTTTCGGCGCAGAAAGTTCCTGGCGGCAAACTTCTAAGCAGCGCAGTTCGCGCTCTTTAAGCTCTGATGTTCCATTGGCCTCTCCCACTTAGTCCGCCTATGTAACCTTGTTCGATGATGGAACGGTCGACTGATAGGCAAAACAAAAAATAACTGCAAAATTTCGCTGAAGAATTCATAAGTAAGAGTTTTCCATGCAAAACGACGGTTCAAGGGAAATACAGCTGGATCATCATTTAAAATCATTCCAACGTTTTCGCAGGCAGAACTCATTCTCCAGTTAACAAAATTGCTGTACACCATGCAGTGGCTCGATATCGGTTAATACTGAAGAGTAGAACTCATGCCAATCGACAATAGTAATGGAAAACATTACTTTCACTGTTCAAGCTGTAGTGGTCGATGCAGTGTGAAGCTGAAGATTCCACTTATTCCCAACACGTTACCGAGAATTCCCTGATTGTCGGAAAGTAATAAAATCTGTTTTGTTTGTTTTGCGGATAACAAATCGAATGCAATTAACGTCATCAGCTCTTTTACAGCGAGTTTTATGAAAGCTGAAAAAAAGCTGACTAAGCAGTTCCGTGTTGTGGCATTTCAGGTTCGGCTTAGTTGAACTGCTCAGAGGCGGATAGTTTCTCCACAGCATTCTCTTTGCACTTTCAATAAGACACTGTGCGTAAGGAGAATACAAGCCCATGGAGGAAAGCACCACAGTCACCATGTTTTCGACTGAGGGTCATAGTAAAGGATAAGAGGGTAAAGCTCTCGGCGTTGATCAATCCCTGAGCGATGCTCCATGCATTCGACTTCATTAATCATCGTTTGGAGGTAATTGAATGCATATCTTACATTTACAATGACTCGCGGTTAACTAACGATGTATCGAGCCAGTTCTGCTACCCTCACAGGCAGGTCTGGCACCAATTTCGCCGAACCTGGAGGGATGGAAGGCTTGGTGGGCCATGGACGCTGTGATGGATTCCACGTGTGTGCTGCGAGCGCCTCCGACCACTACGACACACAAGCCCTTAGGTGTTAGTTTCCAGGCATTCAAATGGCCATCTCAGCGAAGAAAAACGGAGCAGTTAACTAATTTATCTCCTTGCAGAATGGCAAGTATCCCAATAGCAGTTTTTATCGCTCTTCCTATCTATTAAAGTACTCAGTAATTTTTTTCCATATGGAGCTGCTTCAAGCAAAAGCAGCAGTAGAGAAAAAATGCTTCATGACCAAGGTTTAGTAGAAGAAAATATTAAGTAAATGTGGCTCACACGGATCGTTGAAGAGCGAAGTCGGTATTTACTACCACTATGGATCTGTAATACTTTCTGAAGATGTGGAGGCTAGAAGGAGTAATCGAAAGGCTCACTAGTGCTTTACCCACAGTCGAACCTTATACGAAATCTTTCTGATGTCCCGTAAAGCTTAGAAAACCCTGCTAGGTGCTGAATCCCCCACTGTAGATCGCAGTTCGACACCCAGGAACACCTCCCAGCTACGATGAGGAGGTAAACCATTGGGAGGTTACGGTGTTGTATTTCGAGTTAATATTTAAGTCGTCGTAGTTTGTGAGCATTTACACAAGTGCTATGTAAGTTCACCATATAAAAAGTCCATAGCAACAAATTTTATTTTGTCTTTATGTTGCCTTTAGAGGAATTGCGAAGAATTGACGGAATTCTGTAAACATCCGAGTTTATTAAAAAATTGGATGGTCTGGAATGGTGACTAGAAAAGTCACTGCCCAGTGACATCTCATTCGTGTTCTGCGGAACATCCTACTTCCTTCCTCATCTCGGTGAATTTGCCATTCCGACAAAAGTGAAGTATTCCTGTGCTTTCAAAGAAAACCTGAAACCTTAATGCAGTTATTTTGTCTATAATCAATTCTGGCACGGCTTCTTTTTCCCTTATTCATATTGATGGTTTCCTTGGTTCATCTTATTCCTCTTCCGCTCCTGAATCCTTCACTGGGATTATGCTGATGTTCCTGTTTTGCCCACCAGGCTACCATCCCATCAACGAAGCAGATTTTACAGCGGAACAAAGTGGAGGAAGCGAATGGGAACTCAAGAGCTCAACGAATGCAACGTCCACTGCTTAGAAAGTTACTATTAAATAAATGTTTTGCACTGATTATTGTGCATCTTTCTTGTCGCTCGATATCTTCCTGGACAGACTTTTTTCTTAATAGCGCACTCGCAACGACTTGTGTTTGTCAATCCTGAATTCCTTATTCGCCAAAAAAGCCAATAGTTTATGCCAGTGTAACACAAATGAGATGGTGGGAACACAATTTAAGACGTGACACGTGAGGAATTGGCCCATTCGTTGAAATTCTTCATAGTGTTTGGTTTCACGTACCTCATTCATTTTCAAGATTCGACATTCATTTCACCTCATGGATCGACATCTATGGGCTTCTCAATGGCAGGATGTCTTATAAATGTCGCTTCAAAAAAAATTTCCTGTAATCCAATGAGTATGGGCACCTAAACTCTTGGCAATTTCAAAGAGCTGTTGAAAGCACTATCATGCTATCGTCACAATTGTACAAGTGCTGAGTTCCGAATGCTTGTTCCCTTATGAACGATATGTCGCAGATAACATAAACTTTGTCGTCTATCGAGCTTACAATATTCTTAGTTTTTAGGAGTCGAAAATGAATACTCATGCCAACGTGCTGAGATTTCCGCCTTTTCTGGTTTCGCTTCTAGGCACAGTCTCGACAGTTTTCGGACGTGGAATGATGCTACCAGGCCAGTATAATGAACAGAACATTGTTACGCTACTACAAACAGTTCCAATTTGGACAGAAAATTTTGAGCTTCAGTTAGAGAGAATATATCTGGCGCTTCACTGCTACCCAAAATTATGTTTTTCTACATCTGATTTAATCTCCTTCGTAATCCGAACCTTTCGTCGAGAACGTAATGAATTCTAAACAGCAAAAGACAAAAAAAGCGTAGAGCTTTTTGGCGTTGATCGATCACTGAGGGATGCGAAATGCATCCGATTTCACTGAGCATAGTTGAAAGTGATTAAATGCATATTTGATCATTAGAATGATTCGCGGTGCCATACCGATGTATCGAGCCAGTGCTGCTATCCTCCCAGACAAGTGTGGCAAGAATTTGCCGACCCCGGGATAGAAGGCTTGGTGAACCACGAGAGCGGGGATCGATCCCATGTGTGTGTTGCCGGACGCCTACGACCACTACGCCACTCGAGCACTTCACGAAAATATAAATATAAAATTCAAAAATATATAAAAAGACTTTAATCATTCTTGAAAAAGTGTTTTTGGTAGTAAAGGACGTTTTGCTGTTGATCAAATCAAAAAAATATTTTAAATGGAAAGTGAAATCAAAATGAATCCATTTTACTAGGGACAGCTATCTACTACATGTTTTTTGACACCGACTTCCACTTTGTATACAAAAGATCGTCAAGTTGGAGCAGCTTTTTTTCAGGTAGGAATATGATGCGAGAGAACTGCACTATTATCGGCAACACGGGTGACGGCCATATGCGATGGTACTACAATGGATCCGAATCCAATGTTGTAGGACAAGCAATGGAAAACAATGTCTTGACTGTTCCCGCTGCCCACTTGACCATTTCAGGAACTCTCACTGTTTGAATTCTTTCTTTCTTTCGTGGAAATTTCTTTGAAGAAGAAATTCTGTGCAGAGACACAAACGTCATCATGGCGAATTGGTCGAGACAGGTGTGGCAAGGTGTGGTGAACAAAGTGGTGCAAACCTTGGCATCGGGTCCATTTGGAGCGAACTTCTTCTCCGCAGCTGGCACCGTCGCTGAAAACAACTGAACTGTGATATTTTAGAGATGGACATTTCTATTTATGCAGCAATAAATTGGCAAATGACAAGGTTGCTGACAAGTCAGATTAGCGTAAGATACACGAAAGTGCAGAATGTGACAAATTTGAATGTGTGCTTCTGGAAGGCTAAGTTAGTTTTTAAAAAAAAACGGCCTGAAGTAGCTCCTACCACCGATTTTCTATTATCCTCAGCATAGTTCGAACAAGTCTTTATATTCTTGTTTAGCAAACACGAGATGTTATTTTACTTCTTTATTTATGCACAAGCTGACATTTCGGTAGATTTCGCTTCCTCAGAGCCTGAAAGGTCAAGTTGACCGCAATCTACCCAGCCAAACACCTCCATAAAAAAATAGAGAAAACGTTAAAGCAAGTTCAATCACAATGAACACAGAACGGTTTCTACTCATTTTCTTCAGAAGCTGTCCTGTGTTCTATATGATTGAAATCTTGGTTTAACATTTTCTCTGTTCGGTTATGGAGGTGTTTGGCTGAGTAGATTGCCGTCAACTTGACGTTTCCAGGCAGTGAAGAGGCGAAATCCGCCGAAAGGTGAGATTTTCCATGAATAGAGAAATAAAATAACACCTCGAGTTCTCTTAACAAAAATACGAGGAAATTATCGGAAGCAATCCCCCCACGTTTATAATTCGAAGAAATGCTCCCATCCTTGCCACACTTTTTAGCCATGAAGAAATTAGTGGGAGAAGGATTAGAAGGTTGGGAGTAGTTGAAAGACTTAGACGTGTAGGACCCAAGACACCCAAGACCTTATACAAAAGACGTGTAGGACCCAAGTCCTTGTACAAACGTGCGAAACGTTTTTCAATTTGAATTTGTCTTCATTATAAAACGGCTGAAAAATTTGGAAATAGAGAACTACAGGAAAAACTTCTTCTCGCCTAACAATCGCGGAAATGCTACCGTCACTGGATTGTTGTTCGCCAAAAAGAAACTAGTGGGCGGAGGATAAGAAGCATTAAGACACCAAGAAAAGACTTGTCCGAAGATATTCTTGCCTTGCATGATACTGAATCATCTGGAGCAAATCTATTTGCGCTAAAAATGCTTCACATATCGACTGAGGAAATCCGTCACCAAAAGTGTTGATTTGTGATGCCCGTCATCACGAGCACGGTGCTAATTTGATTCCGCTGCTAGCCAACCAACCTCTTCATCTATTAGGAGTCGGGGAATTCTCACAGGACTTTTTCGGCAAAAAACCACTCTCTGCAGTCCAGTAGGGACAGCTCCAGGCCGGCTATCTCATTACTCGGGGGAGAATTGCTCGACTAGCATTATACGACATTGAAGGTGAAATGATAATCCCTCAAGCCACACGTAAAGTTGGAAGATCTTCGTGTACAACGTATGCAAGGGAAACGAATTGAAGTGTAAAAGTGTTGGGATCCGCACAGTAGACGTGAAGACGGGTCAAATAAAAATAAAATTTAGGTAAAGTGTGGATCAAAACGTTTGCACCTTTGTAAATTGGAGTGTTCCTGTGGAGATCTTTCATGTTTCGTGAAAGACCTTTAAATGATAAGTACGAAAACCCTAGTTGTCCTATGTATTTTTAAATCCACATGTCGTAATGGAACTGGGCATCCTTCCAATCGGTGAAAATAAAAGGTAGCAGTTCTTGTATTCTCACTGTATCTCACTGGCTTTCCCAATTATGTCTAATCAAATTCTTGCTTCGAAGAGGTTTGAGCGAGTAGATTTGAATTTGTTTGATTTTTTAAAGCATGACTAGAGCGCGAAAGAGAAAAGAAAAATAGTTGCATTAGCTTTCGCCATACATGTCATTTCGTCAGCTGCCTTTTCTACCATGCTACAGGAGGTCTTAGAAGAATTACACGACATCCGTGGACGGAAGGACATTTTGTGGCTTTCCATTTCTAATTAGTAACATAGAGTACTTTCTTAGAGGAAAGGAATGACAAATATAAAGGTTCCAGAGCTTTCTGAGGTAGTTTCACTTTTGTCAAGTGCACCGAGAATGGTTATTTGGACAGCTAATTATGGAATTTTAATATCCTTCGATGCTTCCTAGCTCCGTTTGTCAACCAGGTCAACCAATGCGGTCTACGCCACTGAACAGCTTTAAAATCCAATCTTGCTGTCATTAAGGATTCAGTGCATGGAACACATCCAGCTCTCATTCATTTTCACACCTAATCTTTTTCTGAGATGTCACGTTCGAATTCCCCTACTCCACTGCATGATTGATTTCTACAACATGGTGGAAAGTAAGTTCTCCTTCATATGGACTACCATTGAAAAGATGGTGTCGTTAACAATAGCTGGAAGTTTTGCAAAAAAAGAAATGCTGGGCAGTAAAGGCTTCTATGGCATACGACAGTGTGCCAAGATAAAAGGGTAAATCATAAAGCTGTCAGCGTTGATAAAAACCCTGCGGGTGCACCATGCATTCGTCTTCGTTAAGCATCGTCTAGAGGTGACTGAGTGCATATCTTATCTATACAGTGTCATCCGGAGGCTCACCAATGTACCGAATCAGTGTTGCTATCCTCCTCGACAAGTCGGGCGCCAATTTGCCCACCCAGGAGAGATGGAAGGCTTGGTGAGCCTAAAGCGCGGGATCGATCCCATGTGTAGCCCAGGGCGCCTGTAGCCACTGCGCCACACGCACCCTTTAAGGTGCCAGTACGCCAAGCCACTTGTGCACTATGCAGCATCCGTGACTGCGAAAGTGGGAAATGTTATGTGTTCCATCTTCTGGTGCGTCAACAGCATTGCAAGACATGGATTGGAATCAATTAGACCTTTGAACCTTAAATGTTATCAACACCTTGTAAATATTAGTAATGCTGAGAAGCCGTAATACACTCAAAACATTCTTATTGTGCGTCCTTTTGCCGTTGTTCCGTTCTTCTACACCGTCTAGAAAATAGTGAGATAGTATTCTGTGTAAAAAAGCAGCAAGACGTTTTGTTGGTGCTTCATCTGGTAAGGAAAACAGTTTGAGAAAAAACGATCATTGAGAAATTGTATGCATTTCGCGTAATAGATTGCCGAGGAAAATAACGAGATAGATAAAAAATTGCACATTGCATATATTTCTTTACTTCTAAATAACTGCTAGGGCAATGTGGCATAGGGCGCGTGTGGCACAGTGGTCGGAAGAGTCCTGCAACACACACACGGGATCGATCCCCGCACCGCTGGCTCACCAAGCCTTCCATCTCTCCGGGGTCGGCAGGGGTACCATACTTGTCTGGAAGGATAACAGCACTGTCTCGATACATCGGTAAACCACCGCGAGTCGTTGTAAAACCCAGATGTGCATTCAATCACCTCCAGCGATGCTTAATGAAGTCGAATGCTTGGAGCATCCCTGATGGATTGTTCAACGCTGAGAGCTTTATTTTTTTCACTATAGTAGTAATGGTTAAGAAGTGGTTAAAGTTGTCCACACGTGGCTGCACTTCGATACCCTGCTCTGGACCAACGACGTTCTCGAGTGTGGCAGAGTCAGGGGAGTTGATAAAGGGGCTTTATGAAACGACAAAAATTATTGAATTGGTACATTCTTGGATCATCGTGCCAACATGAGGCCGTTAAAGAGGATTTATTCGGCTGAGAAAGTATTTATCTTTGGCTAACTGTCACATGAAAATTTCCCGTTTCCAATCCCTTTTCATAAAGTGGCGTGCGATCAAACCGCAATTGTTCCGGGTAACACCACTTGTTCTCCTCATCCGATTGGTTTTTGACATTACCAGTTCAGATGCCAGTTATCGCGAAATTTGTGGGTTTTACTGCACATAGAATTTTCAAGCAGTGAATTCTGTCCTGATGATAGGTTCACTGAATGAACTTAGCTCTAAAATGCAGAGTATTGACATTTTTAAAAGTAGCTACAATAGTACTAATGCCACTCCTTATCTGATGGCGATAGCAGCTAGCGATTGCCGTTAGAAAATCATAAGACAAACAAAAATACTAGAAGTAAGAATGCAAAGAGACACGTTAACGGAGTAAAACCCTTTTTTGAAATAGAAATTTTCATATCTGCAATATCTAATACAAACTAAAGAGCAGGGAAATCCACAACCTTCAGATAGAAAGTACAGTAGAGTCCATAAGCAGCTGTGATTTCCTTGTTGGAAATGGGTACTCAGTAAAACTCGTCTCAAAGAGACGGCAAAGGAGGCAAAACGCAAAATAAGTGTCGACGATTTTTTTTCAGGAAGAAAATTAAACAATAATCCATCCGTGAGAGATTTTGGCAAGACGAATTTTCAAAGGGTAAGAAGAGTCACGCTGAAGGTTCACTTTGTGGTTGCGGATGATGGTGGCTCTGCAGAAGGACCATTCTTGTCGCCTTCAGAGACGATCGAAGCGATCATTCGTACAAATTCTGAAATTTATTTCCACTAGTTCAGTTGAAACATAGTTTCAATGCAGTATTTTTAGGTTACTCTCCAATGGCTAAATTTGGGGGTTGAAAAAACAATCGGGTCCTTTCAGATACCAGAACGAAAAAAAAGGCATCTAACTTATGGTAAAGTAATAATGGCTCATACCAATAGTATCACTTGCAATCCTGTTATTCATCGAGTTATTTAGATGGTTATCGGTTAGATCTCCATTTGCCTCTGTCAGCACTGCTAGAGTGAGACTCGTCTAGTCGCTAAAATGCTGATATCTTGGACGATGAAAACCCTTTTTTTCTATGTTACCGCTTTCGTCGAATTTCGTATTTCGAAGCATAAACCGATTACTCACTTACTTGATACCTGAACGGTCCGTCCTCACTGGTTGTGCGGGCTCCGGCATAATCACCATTTTTTGGGAGATTTGCTGGTTAAACCATCAAGGTTCCCTGGAATTCCGAGGTCAGCCTGGCCACAGTCTGCCCTCATGTCTTCACTAACACGGGCAGTCGAAGCCCTTGTGGATCAGAGGGAGATTTGCCACTATGCGACTTTGATACCGGGACGGTGGCGGATCCTGGTATTCGTTTACTCTTAGCTAGGCTTCCTGATGGAAACGCTGGACTCGTCAGCTTGGGAGACATTCCCGGAAGGACGAATCCCACCAATGTACATCACATACCGACACCCAGGAACACCTCCCAGCCTCGATGAGGCGGTAAGCCGTTGGGAGGATAAAGTGATTATATAAGGAATTTCGTCAGGGGGAACAGAACGCCCTAATATGTTTTCGATGCTCAATGCTTCAGTAATTCTAAAAATTTGAACTTCTTCTTCAACTTTTATTTCTAAAGGGGGCAGTGATTCAGTAGTACTCGCAAAACAAAACTACATCTCCTTATCATTAACTATATATTTGGTTACCACCATCATCTCTTTTAGTCACATACCACATCTCTATTACACAATTCTCTTTTACTGAATGCAATCAAGGCGGTTGATGTGTAATCTCAGGTGATATCAGGTGCAGATTCGTGTGTTGTTGTGTGAATTGTGATAATGTAAGTATGGTTCTGTGTAATTTACGATGTCTGACACTTCAGAAAATGAAGTACCGTCTAATCGTTGTGGTTAGCGACCAGCTACTGAGCTTCAATCTTCTGAAGAGATATTTTAGATGGCAGAAGCGAGAACGACTGATCCCCCAGATGGTCTAACGCTTCATCACGCTCGTCCACTCGAAAAACGCGAGGTTCCAGAACACTGGAAAAATCCACAGTGAAATGTGTTTCTGAAAAATTAATGATTAATACATTGTACTAGGTGATTGTTTGTTTCTGAAGTAGGCCAATAAGACTTTTGAGACAACAAATAGCTATGGGGTCTGTTTTTAGCATAGCAGTATCATCCTTCTTACTAGAATAAAAGCGTTGCATTAAAGCTTTCTTAGGCTTACATTCAAAGAAATCATGAGGTTTTTCTAGACCCAAAATCAGTGCGAATTGTAAAGCTACTGTAGCATCGTTGTTGTGGTTAATAGGCTTTAACATTCTTCCACGTCACCACAACAATGATGTCTATGCGAAATCGGGATCTAGAAGTCTTTTTCAGGATTAGCAATTCATTGTATAACGGAATTTAACACATTTTCAGAAAATTCGGGGCAGATTTGTGTCATCATTCCAGTTTTGATTCGACTAGAGCTGGTTCGGGGTTACTTGATAGGTTGCAAAAAAAGGGTAAGAAATGTTAAGTTACTTTTTGCCCCTCCAAATTGTTTCTTAATGATTTAGCTTTTTGCCAAATCTCATTTCGACTTTTGCTGTTGAGGCTCGCATTGGTAAAGTACCAGTAAATGAGGTGATGCGCGCGGGATGCCGGCGAACATCGAGACTGGAAAATCTCAGTCAAACACATCTGTTTGTAACTCGAATTTCTATCGACTTCTCTAAAACAATATCGATTCTGGGGCAATATTTAGCGCCGCTTTAGTTAGTGGTCGTCGCCGTTAGTGAGGTCGAGGTGCACGTTTCTTCAGGCTTTCTATTGCCATCCACGAACTTATCGCCCATATTCCCTTTGTATCGCACCGTTTCGACGTCAGTGCATAGAATGACTCCAGCATCGCCGCCACAACAAGGGCATCACTCTGTTAGTTACAAACAATATGCTGTGTTTTAGAACTTCTTCAATGCTTTAGTTTTTGGTAGTATGGAAATTGTTTCATATTCCCCTCTGAAAAGATCTGTTTCAAGGTGGAAATCATTAAACCAGCACCATTCCTTCACGAAGATCGGCTTCCCTTACCTCACTGACTTGTGAACCACCAAGCAACTATTTGCCACCAAAACCAAAGCGAAGGTTGAGTTCCTTAAAAGATCAGTTTCATTTATTTAATGAAAAACTTTCAGCGCCAGTTTATTGCTGCACAAAAGTTCCCTGGAGATGCCAAGCAGAGCCTTAGCCGTTAGTGATCTCCTCATGTAGTGTGGTAACTAGATATTTGGCTTCTTATTACGGGATGTCTTATCTATGTCTATAAATAAGCTGCCGCTTTGTGCCAGCCATCGCAACAATGATGAATCGTACGTTGACATCCGATACGGTGATGATCAATTGGAGTTTTCGATTTTGAGCGTGCATGATCGTAATCGAGGGCCGCACGGTGATGTCGTTATTGTACGCCTAAAGATCGTTTGAAGTGAGGGCAGGGATGTAGTTTTTATAATTGATTTAGTTCACTTAGTTCACTGCTACAGATGAGTGGAGAAATTCCAGATTTTTTGAGAACCTCTTCCCGAGCATGTCGAGCAGGCCACCGAAACTTTCCTTTGAAGATAACAGCCCACCAATCACTCAACTCTTCCGCCTGTGGCTGGTCTGAAATGTGACGACCTAGTTTAGGTAACTGGATGTTGCAGCCAATTATGAAAACAGTATAGTTAGTGTCTCTGTTGTATATCATTTATAGCATTATTTACTCCTGTTAGGTATCCTTTGCAGCTTCGACTGATTCACTCATTAGGAGGGCCATTTTGAATCGAACGGTTCCCCTAGTATAAGTAGGAAATCAAGCCAGAAAACAATGGTGATTATTGGAGCCCAAGTAGCATTTTAGTGCACTTCAAACATCTCCGCTAAGGAGGCTAATGGGTGGCTGCTTCAATTGATTTGATTTTTAGGCAAATTTTTTAAAATGATTCTTTATTTATTAATCGTAGCTGTTTCAAATACACTCCATGACTAAAATTTACGTGGTTAGACAACTAGGCTGACTGTTACCTTCAAAGTTCTCGCCCTAAGCACTAATATTATTGCAAAAAAATGCGTAGCTTCGCTCTGTTTAGCTCGAGGTGCCTCGTCAAGAGTGAATGTCGGTTTAGGAGTCAGTTTTGCATGTGGTTTGTCTTAGCCTTCCTCCTCTAGATGAACAAGTGTGTTCTATGATTCTCATAAAATCTTTGTAGAAGATCGTCGGTTCACTGTCAGTAGGACGTGTGGCCGAACATTGACGAACACAAAATAACAGGATGAAGGATGAAGCTCTCTTCGTTGATGAATTCCTGAAGGAAATGACTTGGAGTGGCTTACCGATGTATCAAACCAGTGCTGCTATCCTCCCTAGGCAAGTCTGGTAACAATTTGCCGGCCCCAGAGGGATGGAAGGCTTGAGAGCTCGGGGCGTAGGGATCGATCCGATTTTTTATCTCAGTTCGCCTCTGACCACTGCGCCACACGCGCCCCATTCTTTTATACAATAAAAAAATCTAAGTGGAAGCCCATTTCGAGTTTTCATTACGTACGTTCCCAGATGAGATAGATCTTCCTAAATAAATGGCGCTCTTGTAACTGCTCAATGCTTAGAAGGAGTTTAAGTAACGTTACGAGCTACGTGATACCGTTATCTTTACCTTTAGCGTTAGAAGCATTCACGATTAGAGGACGCATTGTCTATCGTTGAAGTAGATAGTTCGACGGTAAAGGGGCACCTGGATTTGAAGCAGGCTTCTCTTTTTCTAACACAATCAAGACTACTTCACCTCCAAAAGTGACAAACGAGTCAGCTCTGTGAAAATCCATTCCAAGCAATTATTTCTTCGTCACATGGGTGCTCGCTTGGTTTTGTGAACTATATTTAACAATTTTTTAGGTTCAAAACATATTTTTTGCGTCCTTTTTATGCGCTTCAGTGAGCTTTATGCATTTACGCATATTCGTGCAATCCCCTCGTCGTGCAATCGTGATGTTTCGGTATTTGTTAACCGGGTCGGCAAAGTAAGTATATTCCTACTTTTCTTCTATTACCCCAACCGTTCTATATCATAACCATGGTTTACTGTGGAAATTGGAAAAAAATCAGTCATCGGTAGAAGACTGCTCTTACAACATTGAATTACGTAGGCGGAAAACGAAAGGGTCTTCGTTCTGTTCGAATGGGATTTGGGAACGAACCTGATGAAGCTAGATATACACAGCACAGTGACACTCTTGTGCTTTCATCAATCGGCCTGAAAGAGGTGAACCGAAGGATGAAGCCGAAGATGATGACGGGGTTGGTTAGGTCAGCAGGGATTCGTCAATCGAACAAGGGCTTTAGCCGGAAGTATAAAAATAGTGAAAAACTGTGACTAAAATCGTGGTGATGAGTCTCCTGCACTATTTCATAAATAGAGGAAGGAGTCTGTGCACCAATTGTTCATATACCGTTGACTCATCGGGTAAGATTGCTCTAGAGGAACGCCTATCTAAGTGCACGTGTAAGCAATGCTATCGTGTTATCGCGATTATGTGGTGCTTATCTTATCTTTATTATCTTTTGTTTTTTTCTTTCTCATCTTATCATGACCACAAATAGCGGAAGGGTAAAAAGCGCGAAAGGTATTCCTGGAAATCGAGGGGCAGAAGGTGTCATTACCTTTTTTGAAAACCTCAGAACACTTAGGCACGGATGCTCCGGGAGAAGTGAGGAGAAGACAGGTCCTTCCTTGCATCCAATCTCATAGGCTTGCCTGAGACCTTTTGTGTTTGGAAACAGAGACGACGAAACCAACAAGAGAAATATTAGGACTCCACGATGGGTGAAGACATCTAGTTTCATACGTACCGGAAAGGTCGGTACTACTTGCAGTTAATATGGGAAATATTTATGTTTAAATTGTTTTCGTAATAGCAAGAGTTTCGTGAATGTAGAGCTTGCGGTTTATGCATACTATGCTTTATATGGCATTCGTCTTCTTCAGAGCCACGACCATCCTTGTCGACGATCAGCAGCCGTTCGTTCTTTCGGTGTGGGTATTCGTCTTCATCACAAATCAGCACAATAGAACACCGCTCTTATCATGCAATATCACTGACCCTGTGCCTTTTCGGGGACGATTTTTGACCCATTACCATCCAATGTTGTATGCTTTCATGGTGGAAATGCATCCCGTAGTGTATTATTGAAATACAAGCATGCTGAGATCTGAACTCAGAGCCTAGGTTGGGTTTCGAACCTGCGAGTGCCCTTTTTGGGAGCTCACGAGCTTTCTACCACACCAACCGGCCTTTGTTTTGTCTTTCTTTCAGCCGGTTTTCTCGCTCTACCGATGCTGTCAGCAATCACACATTGACAGCAAATAAAAAGTTGTGATTTCAACTGCACCATCATTCAAATGGATTCAATATCGATTTGCGCGCACCAGATCACTCCAGCTGACTCGTCGTTTGCTGACAGAAGCGTTAGAGTAGAAAAAATGGTTGAGAGAAACGCAAAACGAAGTTCTCGGTTGGACAGGAAGACAGCATAAAAGCACCCGGTAAGGGTGGTCGCTGGCCTCGATGCTAACCTAAGGTTACGAGTTCTGCTCATATTTCAGCCTGTTAGGACGGCTCGTTGATATAGGAATACCAAGTAATTAGGAAGATTCGGTCGGAATTAGCTACTAGCCTTTGTCTGTGCCACGCGGGTCTCCTTATGATTGGCACTCACAATGCTGGACACCACAAACTTGGTAATTAAGCCGTTTATCATAATTATACAACAATTATGGCATATGAATATAACTGTACAATTAATGCAACAATGATACAAGTAATGAATAGGCGCAGCCTGGCCACAGGTGTTCAGGTTGCTTATGAGTGAAGAGGTTGTCATGTGAATTCTACTACATGAGATGGATGTGAGGAAAGGACATGATAACTTGAGCAGCATTGCTGTGAACTGAGTGAGCTAACCGTGGAGCCGTTTATATACGCTTCGTGCTGGGCGGAGTCAGGCTACAGTAGGCGCAATCAGGGTACAGTAGGCGGAAAGATATTTTCTAAGGGATGCTGGAAACATTTCTCGAGCATTGCAATCTGGTAAGGCGATAGTCAAAGCACTGGACAGTAGATGCAGATATTTTTCATGAGATAACCGCCAACGAAATGTTACACATAAGATCATCGGATCGTCATAGGAATAAGGTCACTGGAAACAGTATTCGAAATGTTTGACATAGAGAACATTCCGATGTTCGTGAGGAATGTTCTGAATGTTATCTATACAGCACCGTTGTTGTTGCATTTCACTTAAAACTCCAATGCCATAAAAAAACAATAGGGCGCTCAGCAAAAATTAAGCATCCTGCATTGTCTCGAATCAATCTGTCTCTGAAAAAGGCAAATGCGCCAAACCTATGTCGAATAGGGCATAATAACTTCTGAAAATTCCAGTTTACTGTGTGCAGTGATGTTCTGACCACTTCTCTGTGGTGCCTTACGGGAGGTCATCATTGGGTTTTGAGGCATGTCGTCGAGATCGCTGGCCGCTTGGTCTCAATCAGAGTTATTCTACATATTTTGATATAATACCACTGTTTTGTGCAATAGCATCGTATTCCTAAATTGTCCCAGCTTAATTCTTAAACACTCAGACTTCAAATTGGTGTTGTACTACTTACTTAATACTTGAATGGCCCGCCTTCACTGGTTGTGTGGCCCCAGCAAAATCTCTATTTTTTCGGAGATTTGCTGGTTGAGAAATTGTCGTTCCCTGGAATCCCGAGGACAGCCAGAACAAAGTCTGCCCCAGATCTTCATCACCACAGCCATTCATAGCTCTTGTGAATCAGAGGGGGATTTGCCACTACGCGGCTTTGATAGCAGGACGGTGGTGGATTCTGGCATTGGTTTGCTCCTAGCTAGGCTTCCTGATGGAAACGCCGGACTCCTTCTCAGCTTGGTAAACCCCTGCCAGGGGCTGAATCCCCACTGTAGATCGCAGTCCGACACCCAGGAACACCTTTCCAGCCAAGATGAGGCAGGTGAACCATTGAGAGGTTACGATGTTGTATTTCGGGTTAATATTCAAGTCGTAGTAGTTTGTCAGCATCTACAAAAGCGCTATATAAGTTCACCAAATAAAAAGTCCATAGCAAAAAATTTTATTTCGTCTTTATGTTGCCTTTAGAGAAATTGCGAGGAATTGACGGAATTTCTGTAAACATTCGAGTTTATTAAAAAATTGGACGGTCTGGAATGGTGACTAAAGAAGTCACTGTCCCAGTGACATCTCATTCGTGTTCTACGGAACATCCTATCTCCCTTTCTGGTCTCGGTGAATTGGCAATTCCGACAAAAGTGAAGTACTCCTCTGCTTTCAAATGAAAACCTGAAACCTTAATGCAGTTATTTTGTCTATAGTCAATTCTGGCACGGCTTCTTTTTCTCTCATTCATATTGATGGTTTCCTTGGTTCGTCCGCTCCTGAATACTTCGCTGGAATTATGCTGATGTTCCTGTTTTTGCCCACCAGGCTACCATTTCATCAACAAAGCAGATTTCACAGCGGAACAAAGAGGATGGGAGCTAATGCGAACTCAGGCGCTTATCGAATGCAACTTCCACTGCTTAGAAAGTTACTATTAATAATGTTTTGCACTGATTATTGTGCATCTTTCTTGTCGCTCGATATCTTCCTGGACAGAACTTTTTTCTTAATAGCGCACTCGTGAAGACTTGTTTTTGTCAATCCTGAATTCCTTATTCGCCAAAAAAGCCAATAGTTTATGCCAGTGTAACACAAATGAGATGGTGGGGAACCCAATGAGACGTGACACGAATTGGCTATTCAGTTGAAATTCTTCATAGTGTTTGGTTTCACGTACCTCGTTCATTTTCAAGACTCGACATTCATTTCACCTCATGGATCGACATCTATGGGCTTCTCAATGGCAGGATGTCTTATAAATGTCGCTTCAAAAAATTTCCCTGTAATCCAATGAGTATGGGCACCTAAACTCTTGGCAATTTCAAAGAGCTGTTGAAAGCACTATCATGCTATCGTCACAATTGTACTAAGTGCTGAGTTCCGAATGCTTGTTCCCTTATGGACGATATGTCGCAGATAACATAAACTTTGTCGTCTATCGAGCTTACAATATTCTTAGTTTTTTTAGGAGTCGAAAATGAAATACTCATGCCAACGTGCTGAGATTTCCGCCTTTTCTGGTTTCGCTTCTAGGCACAGTCTCGACAGTTTTCGGACGTGGAATGGTGCTACCAGGCCAGTATAATGAACAGAACATTGTTACGCTACTACAAACAGTTCCAATTTGGACAGAAAATTTTGAGCTTCAGTTAGAGAGAATATATCTGGCGCTTCACTGCTACCCAAAATTATGTTTTTCTACATCCGATTTAATCTCCTTCGTAATCCGAACCTTTCGTCGAGAACGTAATGAATTCTAAACAGCAAAAGACAAAAAAGCGTAGAGCTCTTTGGCGTTGGTCGATCACTGAGGGATGCGAAATGCATCCGATTTCATTGAGCATGGTTGAAAGTGATTAAATGCATATTTCATCATTAGAATGATTCGCGGTGCCATACCGATGGAACGAGCCAGTGCTCCTAACCTCTCAGACAAGTCTGGTACCCATTTGCCGAAGAGCCATTGAGGGCTTGGTTGGCTTAGGGCGCAGGGATTGATACAAAATGTATTGCAGACACCTCCAACCACCGCGTTGCATGCGCCACAGCCCGCAGATAACAAATTATGAGAGTGAAAAATGTCCGAAGAAATAGGTGCAACAAAAGATTCGATTCTTGATCATAATGGCTTTTTTCGGATAAAAGATAAAGCTCTCGGCGTTGATCAATCTTTGAGGGATCTACCATGCATTAAAGTTCGCTTAGCATCACTGGTGGAGACTGAATGCGTATCTGGTTTTTTTGCAATGACTCGCGTTGGCCTACTGATATATCGAGGCGCGTGCAGAGCAGCGGTCGGAGGTGTCCTGCAGGGCGCATGGGATCGATTCCCGCGCCCGTAACTCACTAACACTTCATCTCTGGGGGTCGTCAAATTGGTACCAGACTTGTCTAGGAGGATAGCAGCATTGGCTCGATACACCGTCAAACTGCCGCGAGTGTTTGTAAAGGCCAGATATGCATTTAATCACCTCCAAACGATGCTTAATGAAGTCAAATGCATGGTGCATCTCTGAGAGATTGGTCAAAGCCAAGAGCTTTATCCTTTCTCGGCTTTTCTTGTTTCTCCGTCAATTATTATCTAACAATTACCATTACGGGCACAGTGGTGGTTCTGATCCCCCTTTTGGGCTCACAAGCCTGTCATCCTTCCGGAGTCGGGAAACCGGTGCCGGTCATGTCCGATGAAAAGCATGCTGCAATCCAAGTCGGAAAACACCAGCCCCACTGTCTCAGTACTCCAGGAAGGATTGACTCGACCAGCACTTTGCAGCATTCAGGGATGAAAGGAAAACAGGGCCAAGGAACACGTAAAAGTTAGAAAATCCTCGTGGGTGATGGATGGGAGGAAGAGAATCGAATGTGAGAAGTGCTGGGATCCACACTGCAGATGTACAGGACGAGTCCTGTAAAATACACAAAACATACTATTTTAATCCAGACACATTTTATTTACTGCCTATTCTGATTTTATGGCAGGGGGATAATGTGAAATATAATCACAACGATGCTGATATTGACAGAGCAATAGCCCGTTCATGGGGCGGATAGCACAGTGGTAGTTGATGCCCGTCTTGGCCAGCATGGCCCTAGTTCCACTCCGTTCCGGGCCAACCAAGTCTCTCATCCCTCCGGGGTCGGGAAATTAGTACAGGACTTGTCTGAAAAAAAACCACTCTCTGCAATCCAGTTGGGAACACTACAACCCGGCTATCTCAGGACTCCAGGGAGAATTGCTCGACCAGTATTCTACGACATTCAAGACGAAATGAAAATCCTCAAGCAGCAATCGTAGCCACACGTAAAGTCAGAAGATCTTCGTGGACAATGGATGCGAGGAAACAAACTAAATGAAATAAGTTCCGAGATCCGCACAGTAAACGTGAGGATGGGTCACATAAGATAAGATAAGAAGAAGAATAGCGCGTTCGTTCCCACGGCAGACACCTGCGGTCCGGAGTTTTGCAATTATCTCAACATCTTTGTGGTTAAGTCACACATAATAACCTGCCACGAAATTTCGCCTTTCTTCTAGCATTATTTTAACCGATGGGTACTGTCAGCAATCACCCGTCAACGGGATTAATGAGATTGATCTGGAGAGCAAAAATCGGCATTGAAAAAAGTTAAGCTGAGAGATGTGGAATAAATTACAGTCCAGCCACTTTTTATTCACTATTTATTTCTTTTTAATGACATGGTGTGATGCAAAAATAAATGTACTCCCGAATATGGTAATAACGGTCGATCCCCAGCACAGACACCTGCGGTCCGGAGTATTGATATCTCAGCATCGTTGTCGTTATCATTTTATTATTATTTATTAATTATTATTATTGTTTCACTGATTACTAATTTTCTAGCGACAAAAGCTACTAAATTTCGTTACAGCGAGAACTAGGAATTTCACTATCACCGGCTTTACCTTGCCAGTGGCCATGGGGTTACAGTGGAATGCCCAATGTCCCTGCCCAGGCTCCCGGCATTGCGACTAGCATGGGAGGTGCTCAGACACTTGTGCAAAGCCTTGTAATGCAAGCGATCAGTTCAGATGTCTTAGATTTCAAGTTTCTTTCGCCTTTCTGGATGGATGGAGAACGCGATGTTTAATTCTTTGACAGATCGTCAGATTTCTAATTTCTGCACGGTTTTTATGGCTTGGCATAACTTGATTGAAACACTTCCGTTTGAACTCTTCAACAAATCAAAACTCATTTCATTGAGTTCAGGTCATCGATGTTCTCGAACGGCAAGGTCGTAGCGTTGGCCTGTCTGATTCCATAATCTCAATCATTTTGGGTCAACTTACTGTTCAGATCAATTATGCTCCACTGCAATGTGACACCATATTCGTGAATCCTGGACCAACGACGGAAAATGATAGTCAGTCTGTAGCGATTTGCGCTCATAAAACAGATCTGAATCGCAAAGCTTCATGTGATCAACAAAACTTTATATATCGTTTAGCATTTCGTTCGCTATGTTTCGTTAGCCGCAAAAGCTGGCCCGATTTTAATGAGAAGCGTGAATAAAATAAAGGATAAAGCTCTCGGCGTTGATCAATCGCTGAGGGATGCGCCATGCATTCAACTACATTAAGTATCTTTGGAGGTGATCGAATGCATATCTGGCCTATACAATGACTCGCGGTAGCCTATTGATGTATCGATCCAGTGCTGCTATCCTCCCAGACAATTTGGTACCAATGTGCCGACCCCGAAGAGATACAAGGCTTGGTGAGCCAGCGGCGCTGAGATCGATTCCATGTGTGTGTTGCAGCGCCACTCCGACCACTGCGCCCTTCACGAAAATATAAATGTAAAATGTAGAACGTGCTTAAAAAATACTTTAATCGTATTTGAAAAAATATTTTTTTGTAATGAAAAGACCTTTTTTTTGGGAAACTTTTGTTGTTGATCAATTCGAAAAATAGTTAAAATGGAAAGAAATTAAAATGGATCCATTTTGCCAGGGAGAGCTATCTACTACATCTATTTTGACAACGGCTGCCACTTTGTATGCAAAAGATCGTCAAGTTGGAGAACTTTTTCTTTCAGTTAAGAGTATGATGCGAGAGAATTGCATTATTATCAACAACGCGGTTACAGCCATTTGCGATGGCACTGCAACGGATAAGAATCCAAAGTGTACGGCAGGCAATGGAATGAAAGTCTTGGCTGTTCCCGCTACCCATTTGACCAATTCAGGAACTCTCACGGTTTGAACTCCTTTTCCCTTTCGTGGAAATTTACTTGAAGGAAAAAATTTTGCGTTGACCACAAACGTCATCATGGCGCGTTGGTCGAGAGAGATGTGGCAAGGTGTCGTGAACAAAGTGGTGCAAACCTAGGCATCGGGTCCATTTGGAGCGAGCTTTTTCCTCGGCATTTGGCACTGTCGCCTAGAAACACGAACTGAACTCTGATATTTTAGGAATGGACACTTCTATTTACGCAATAATTGTCGTTGTGTTGAAGCAGCAATAAACTGACAAATGACAAGGTTGATTAGTAGTTAGACTAACGCATGCCGTTACACGAAAGTGTAGAATGTGACAAATTTGAAATATAGTGTTTCCTAAAGGCCAAGGCATTTGAAAAAGGACTATTGGAAGTAATTTTCCACGTTTATAATTCCAAGAAATGCTCTCGCCTTTGCCACACCATTGGCTATGAATAAATTAGTGGGAGAAAAATTTACAAGTATGAGAATAATGAAAGACTTAGAGGTGTAGGAAGCAAGACCTTTTATAAAAGTGTAGAACGTTTTAAGTTGGAATCTGTTGCTTTCATTATATAATGGCTGAGATATTTGGAAACAGAGAATTACAGGAAGAAATGCTTTTCGCCAACTAATAGCGGAAATGCTACCACCACTGGATTACTGTTTTCCAAAAAGAAGCTCGTGGGGGGGAGGATAAGATTGAGTCAGCAAAAAGTCTTATTCGAAGATATTCCTATCTTACGTGCTATTGGATCATGTGAAACAAATTCATTTTCCAGTAATGATGCTTCTTATATCGACTGTAGAAATCCATCAGCAAAAGTGAGGGTCAAAGAGTTCGCAAATTGGAGTCCGCTTGTGGAGATCTCTCATGTCTCGTTAAGGACTCTCATGTCTCGTTAAGGACCTTTAATGATAAGTATGGAAACCCTAGTTGTGCAACGCGTTTTTAAATCCACATGTCTTAATGGAATTGGACACCTTCGCATCGGTGAAAATAAAAACTGGCCCGCTCTTGTATTCTCGCTGAATTTCAGTGCATTTCGTTATTATGTCTTATCCAATTCTTGCTTCGAGAAGGTTTGAACGAGTAGGTTTGCTGCCATTTGTAATTTGCCCAGCTTTTTTAAACACGACTGAAGCGAGCAATAGGAAAGGAAAATAGTTCCATTAGCTTTCGCCATATGTGTCATCTCGTCAGCTGCCTTCTCTACCTTGCCACAGGAGGTCCTAGAAGAACTACAAGTCATTCGTGGACGGAAAGACATTTTGTAGCATTCATATTTAATTGGTAACATCGAGCACTTTCTTATCGGAAGGGAATGATAAATGTTAAAGGTTTCAGTGCTGTATGAGGTAGTTTCACTTTGTAAGCCGAAGGGCGTGTGTGGCGCAGTGGTTGGAGGCGCCACTGCAACACACACGTGGAACCCGATCCCGGGACCCATAGCCCACCAAGCCTTATATCACTCCGGAGTCGGCAAATCGGTACCAGACTCGTCTGGGAGGATAACAGCACTGGCTCGATACATCGGTAGTCCACCGCGATCATTGTAAAGGCCAGATATGCATTTAATCACCTCCAACGATACTTAATGAAGTAGAATGCGTGGCGCGTCCTTCAGGGATTGATCAACGCCCAGAGCTTTATCGTTCAGCTTTAATATCTTTCGCTGCTTACTAGCTTTGTTTTTTAATAAGATCAACCATGCGGTCTACGGCAGTGAATAGCTTCTGAAACCATCCTTATTGCTGCGAAGGATTCAGCACATGGAATACATCCAGCACATTCATTTTTCACAGGTAATTCTTTCTTTTTTAAGACGTCACGTTCGGACTTCCCAACTCAATTGCATGATTTATTTGTCCCACATGGTGGAAAGTAAGTTCTCCTTCATATGGACTAACACTGATTAGGTGGTGTCGTTAACAATAGCAAGAAGTTTTGCAAAAAAGAAACGCCTGACAGTAAAAAGTTTTTATGGCATACGATAGGGTGCCAGTATAAAAGGGTAGATCATAAAGCTGTTGGCGTTGAGCAAACCCCATTGGTGCACCATGCATTCGACTTCGATAAGCATCGTTAGAGGTGACTGAGTGTATATACAGTCATTACAATGACTTGCTGAGGCCCACCGATGTACCGAGTCAGTGATGCTATCCTTCTAGACAAGTCTGGTCCCCTAAATTGCCCACCCAGGAAAGATGGAAGGCTTGGTGAGCATGAAACGCTGAAGCGCGGGATCGATCCCATGTGTAGTCCAGGGTGCCTGTAGCCACTGCGCTACACGCGCCTTTTAAGGTACCAGTACACCAAGGCATATGTGCACTATGGAGCACCCATGACAGCGAAGGCGGAAAATGTTATGTGTTCCATCTTCCGGTGCGTCAAGAGCATTGTAACACACGAGTGGGAATCAATTCGACCCTTGAACCTTGAATGTTGTCAACACCTTGTAAATATTAGTAATGCTAAGAAGCCGTTATGCACTCAAAGCATTCCTATTGTGTATCCTTTTGGCATTGTTCCGTTCTTCTACATCGTCTAGAAAATTGTGAGCTAGTTTTCTAAGTAAAAAGCAGTGAGATGTTTTCGTTGGTGCTTCATCTGGTAAGGAAAACAGTTCGAGAAAAAAACGAACATTGTGAAATTGTATGCATTTCACATAATACCTTACCGAGGAATATGACGGGGTAGATAAAAATTTTCACATTGCATACATTTCTTTACTTCTAAATAACTGCTAGGGCAATGTGGCACAGGGCGAGTGTGGCACAGTGGTTGGAGGCGCCCTGCAACACACACGCGGAATCAATACCCGCGCCCATGGCCCGCCAGGTCTTCCATTTCTCCGGGGTAGGCAGATTGGTACCAGACTTGTCCGGAAAGGCAGCAGCACTGGCTCGATACAGCGGTAAGCCACCGCGAATCATTGTAAAGGCCAGGTATGCATTCAATCACCTCCAGCGACGCTTAATGAAGCCGAATGCATGGAGCATCCCTCATGGATTGGTCAACGCCGTGAGCTTAGTTTTTCTTATTACAAGATTAATGTGTGAGTGTTACCAAGTGGTTGGAGTTGTCCACACGTGGCTGCACTTCGATCTCCTGCTCTAAACCAACGAAGTTCTCGAGTGCGGCAGAGTTGGGGAGTTGGTAAAGGACTTTATGAAACGACAAAAATATTGAATTGATACATTCTTGGATCATCGTGCCAAAATGAGGCTGATAAAAAGGATTTATTCGGCTGAGAAAGTATTTACCTTTGGCTAACTGTCACATGAAAATTTCCCGTTTCAATCCCTTTTCATAAAGTGGCGTGCGATCAAACCGCAGTTGTTCCGGGTAACACCACTTGTTCTCCTCATCCGATTGATTTTGACATTACCAGTTCAGATGCCAGTTATCGCGAAATTTGTGGGTTTTACTGCACATGGAATTTTCAAGTAGTGAATTCTGTCCTGATGATAGATTCACTGAATAAACTTAGCTCTAAAATGCATTGTATTGATATTTTCTAAAAATAGCTACAATAGTACTAATGCCACTCCTTATCTGATAGCGATAGCAGCTAGCGATTGCCGTTAGAAATTCATAAGGCAAACAAAATTAGTAGAAGTAAGAATGCAAAGAGACACGTTAACCGTGTAAAACCTTTTTTGAAATAGAAATTTTCATATCTGCAATATCTAATACAAACTAAAGAGCAGCGAAATCCACAACAGTAGAGTCCACAAGCAGCTGCGATTTCCTTGTTGGAAATGGGTAGTCAGTAAAACTCCTCTCAAATCAACGGCAAAGGAGGCAAAACGCAAAATAAGTGCCAACGATTTTTTTTCAGGAAGAAAATTAAACAATGATCCTTCCATGAAAGATTTTGGCAAGATGAATTTTCAAAGGGTAAGAAGAGTCACGCTGAAGGTTCACTTTGTGGTTGCGGATGATGGTGGCTCTGCAGAAGGACCATTCTTGTCGCCTTCAGAGACGATCGAAGCGATCATTCGTACAAATTCTTCGTAGTCGACCTAAAAGCAGTGCCATGCGGTACCATAGAGATTTATTTTCACTAGTTGAGTTAAAACATACTTTCACTGGAGGTTACTCTGCAATGGCTAAATTTGGGGGTTGAAAAACAATCGGGTCCTTTCAGATACCAAAACGAAAAAAAAGGAATTTAACTTATGGTAAAGTAATAATGGCTCGCACCAATAGTATCACTTGCAATCCTGTTATTCATCAAGTTATTTAGATGGTTATCGGTTAGATCTCCATTGGCCTCTGTTAGTACTGCTAGGTGAGACTCGTTTAATCGCTAAAATGCTGATATTTTCAACCACGAAAACCTTTCTTTCTATCTCACCGCTTTCTTCCAATTTCGTATTTCGAAGCATAAAGCGATTACTTACTTACTTGATACTTGAACGGCCCGTCCTATCTAGTTGTGCTCTCTCCGGCATAGTCACAATTTTATGGAGATTTGCTGGTTAAAGCATCAAGGTTCCCTGGAATTCCGAGGTCAGCCTGGCCAAAGTCTGCGCCAGGTCTTCACCACCACGGGTAGTCGAAGCTCTTGTGGAACAGAGGGAGATTTGCCACCATTGATATTAGAATGGTGGCGGATCCTGGTATTGGTTTACTCTTAGCTAGGCTTCCTGATGGAAACGCCGGACTCCTTCTCGGCTTGGGAGACCCTCCCGGAGGGATGAATCCCCCCACTGTACATCGCATTCCGACACCCAGGAACACCTCGCAGCCACGATGAGGCGGTAAATCGTTGGAAGGATAAGGGGATTATATAAGGAATTTCATCAGGGGAACAGAGCAGTACACACAAATGTGGTGGGAAATTTTAAATAACTATGACTTTTTTTCATACTAATTTCTATTAATCGAAATAAGCACCATCAAAATGAGCTCCAACAAAAATAAATTGGATTTGCTCTAGTTGCATAGAATTCTGGAGATCTGCAAGCAATGAATTCACTGAAGGCATTTTTTTTGCGTCGTCGTAATCGATGAGGTATTTTTAACGCAGGAAGTTGTCAAGGTGCTTGAAGAAGTGATCGTCGGTAGGCGAGGGGTCTGGGTGAATTTTGCGGAAGAGGCAAAGTTTCTTAGCCCAACTCGTTCAACATTTGCAGCGGTGTTTCCGCAAATTGAGGCCGGTCGTTGTAGTGAAAAAGGATTGGCCCTTTTCTTTTCACCAATACCGGGCGTTGTTGTAGGAGTTTATGGTGCGTTTCGTCGATTTGTTGGCAATACTTCTCTGCCGTAACCGTTTCGTCCGGATTCAAAAAGGCTGTAATGAATCAGCCCGGTTGCAGGCCATGAAACAATCACCATAACTTTCTTTTAGTGAAATTTCGCCTTTTGGGAGGTGCTTTGGAGACCGATCGGAATCCAACGATCGAGCTGAACGTCGCGGGTTGCCGTTCAGAATCCAATTCTCGCCACATGTCACAAGTCGATGCAGAAAAGGGTCGTTTTTGTTGCGCAGAATAAGAGCAGTCGACACATCAAAACGGCGATAGCGTTTAATTCGTGTGGTACCCACTTCTCGGCATTTTTTTATCTTTCCTGTGGGATGAAAGTGAGTGGAAATTGTTCCTGTGCTTACGCCAAGATGTTCTTAAAGCTCTCGAACAGTTGTCCGTGTGCTTGCTTTCACTAGTGCCTTCATGACTGTAGTCAAGTTCATTGGGACGTCCTCATTGGGATGGGCAGAATCCGTCATTGAGCCCATGGAGGGTTTAAAACGAATTTCCCGTTCCGCGTTTAAGCTCCTCTTTCCCACCGTAGAGCACATAGCCCAAATTCGCGAGTAATCACCACTCTTACAAGACGGTCCACTGATTTCAAAAAAACAGGTAGGGCGGAAATTAAAAACTTCTCTGAAAAAAAGGGAAAAAAAGAAAACGAAACTGAGCCACTTTTAAGCATGAACTTTTAGACCTGCACTATCGTTGATCAACGATCTATCATCTTCTATCTCTTAGATTTGTGTCCAGATAATTTAACGCGTACTATGAAAAGCTGCCGGTGATGTTAGTTATCTGCAGCCCATACCTTCGGTAAACGGGATAAAGGATGAACGATGAAGCTCTCGGTGTTGGTCATTCCTTAGGAGATACTGTATGCATTAGACTTTATCAAGCAACGCTAGAGGTGATTGAATGCATATCTGGCCTATACAATGACTCGTGGTAACGTACTTATGTGTTGAGTCAGTGCTGTTATCCTCCCAAACATGTCTAGTACCAATTTGCCAACCGCGGTGGAATGGAAGGCTTGGTGGGCCATGGGCGCGAGGATCGATTCCGCGTGTGTGTTGCAGTGCGCCTCCGACCACTGCATTACTATAGTATACTACTCTACTAAAGACGGACTTCGGTGCAGAACAGAACATGAGGTCGCAAATTGGACCAAACTGCTATGGTGTTTGTAAAGCATTACATACCAGAAAAAAATTCTAATATATAATTGGATTTACCCCGTGGCTCTTGAAACTTTCTCGTCCAAGAGCAGTTTGATTGCCAAAGTTTACGGAGTGGAAATACAATTTTGTTTGATGCCTAAGAAGTCAAACCTCAGCAGTTTTCTGAAGGCACACGCCTGATATTCCCCAATCTTGATCGGGCGTATCGGAGAGAGTCCTGTAAACAGATCTCTTCACATTTGTAGCCATATGAGCATGTCTTGGTATACTGGCAATTTTTCTTGCTATTAGCTTGTCAATTCAGTCATCGTCAATGTTGCTAAGTCACCCATATATCCTATCGATAGCGAATTGACGACCTTCTACAAAGAGAAAGGTACATTTCTTCCATTTTCTAAGGAAAATTCTATGAAACTCATAGAACGCATCTTTACATTTGAAGAATTAAGGCTAAGATGAACCGTATGCAAAGCTGTCACTTGAACCGACATGCAACTCTTGACGAGCTATCTCGAGCTAAGCGGAGAACCTACGGATTTCTTTTTTCAAAAAATGTTGACATTTTTTATCCCAGAGCGAGTAATTTAAGCGAAGCAATAAATCTGGATGTTTAACAGCAGCATAAACTTGAGTCACGAGAGAGCATGTTTGAAGAAGCTACGATTAAGGAATATAGATTCACAATTTTAACTTATTATTTACTGCCTACTCTTTTTAATGGCAGGGTTTATTGCGAAATATAACTTCAGTGATGCTGAGGTATTTGCAAGATTCTGGAGCACAGGTGCCTATGATGGGGAACGAACGTGCTATTGTCCTTTCCGGGGAGTGACGCGTTCACCACCACACCATGCGAGGATTTGGGCTTCCCATATTATTCCCGCTGACGGGTGATTGCTTATGGCAAAAGATCGATAGAACTAGCTCAGAGCAGGCGAAACGAAGAACCCGCATGGTGTGATGGTGAACGGGTTACTTCCCTGGAAAGGACAAAAGCGCGTACGTTTTCCACCGCAAACACCTGCGGTCCGGAGTTTTGCAAATATCTCAGCATCGTTGAAGTAATACAGATTCAATTTAAAAGTTGTTCCTAAAAAATCGCTTTATGAGAAGCAGCTAACCATTAGCATAATTAGCGGAAATGTTTGCGGAGCGCTAACGCACTACCTGGTCTCCAATAATCACCATCGCTTGTCGGCCGTACTTTCTACTGTTACTAGACGGAACCCCACGATTCAAAATAGCCCTCATAATGGGTGGATCAGTCGAACCTGCAATGGATACCTAACAGCAGCGAATAACACTGTGTATGACGTACAACAGAGATATGAACTGTATACTTGAGCGCAACAGCCAGTTACCACAACTAAATCATCACATTTCCAGGCGGGATAGTAATTGGTCTGCCGTCATCATCACGGAATCTGATTAAGTGACCTGCTCAACATGCATGGGATCTCCCAAATCTGTTATTTTCCCTATTTTTTTATGGTAACGGCAAGCTAAATCAGTTATAAAAAAGCCCAACACTCTAGTTACTCTATATGATCTCTAAGGCGTACAACAACGACACCACTGTGCAGCTATCGATTACGATCATGCACATCCAAACATTAGATTTAATCGATCATCACCGTCTAGGTTGTAAACGTACGGATCACCGTAGTTGTGCCGACGGCATAAAGTGTTAAATTGTTATAGACATGATTAAACCATCCCTTAATGGAAAACCAAATATCTAAGCTATCTATCATTTTAACATAGGAGATTGTCAGTGGCTAGGCCTCTGGCTGCCGCCACCAAGCTCATATAAGGCACGAAATATGATTTGCGTATTTGCTGATTGCACGACAGATCAGTCGACTGGCTTGCACTTTGGCACATTGATAAACTCGTGCTGAAGAATTTTCATTTAATTAATGGAACAAATACTTTATGGAACTCAGCATTCACTCTGGTCTTGGTGGCAAGTAGTTCCTTGGTGGTGCACAAGTTATGGAGGTAAGAGAGCCCGTTTTTCGCGAAAGGATGGTAATCGCATGATGACTTCCACTTTGAACAGGATCCTTGTGGACAGCAGTACGACTCAAACTCCGTAGTAGCAACAACCAATGCAATGATGAAGTACTAATACATGGCATATTGCTTGGAAAGAACAGAGTGATTTGCATGCGGTGGTGGCGATGTTGGCGTCATCCTATACATTGATGTCAAAATGGTGCGATCCAAAATCATCATAGGCGATATGTTCACCAATGGCAACAGAAAGCCTGGTGAAAACGTGGACCTCGACCACACGGATGACTGTCACTGTAGTTGAATCCATCGCCTGTAAATTCGCTTATGAAGAAATACCAAACTGTTAATAATGTGGATGGCGGATGAAGACCCCGAAAGAGATGAGAAAGTGCTAGTGTCCAGCCAATACATGGAACTGGCTTGTGTAAATAAACGAAAAAAAACAAAAAATAACGAAATATTGGAACCTTTGGATGCAAGATCTAATGCTCAAGGAAGTTTACCCGCATCTGTCTCAATTTGTGTCTGTCCGTAAAAGTGGGTAGCGTTTGAAAAGGTGTATTATAGTCATATTTGATGGAATTTCGCCGGACTCGACGTTCGACAGCATTGTAGTAACTATTCCTTAAATAGTTCCTATTCTCTACAATATCACATGTGTCCTATACTAACTATTTACTTACAATTATCTTAAATCTATCCATAGATCGCAAGCTTTGCTACAATTGCGGTTCCTCACATCACCGTTTGCCTGAGTGCAAAGGAGGCCCGTGCCGAAATTGTAACAAGCACGGACACCAAGCTTCCATTTGTAGGTACAAGCACCTATCAAGTGAACCTAAACCTCGAAAAGAGGAAAACGCTCCAAGAGAAAACCAAAACCGCACAACCTAACAAAGGGGAGGGGGAGAACGACCCCGCCCACGGTCAATACAGTAACCTCTAGTGAGACACAAGGCGATCATTCCAATGCCCTTCACACTATAAAGCAATATGAATCCAGAGTACAGATTTGGGCGGCACAAGCAATAGTACTCAACCCAAAGAAGACTAAAAAGGAGATAGTAGAAGTGCTACTAGACAGGGCAGCCGTTCGATCATTTATTACTAACGATTTGGCCAAGACCTTGCAGTTAAGAGATTTGTACTCGAACGGAGTTAACAATTCACAAATTTGGAGATTCCAGAGCAGATAAAAAAGACACACGGAATCACCTCCATAATATTGCGAGATACTCACAAAGCAGAACATGAAATAGCGGTGAGTGCAGCCTAAGTGTGGAAGATCGGGAATTTCTCCATCGGAATAACATTCCTCTTCCAATAGATCCGACCTGCAGCACTATTCATCCTAAAATCCTGCTCGGTAGCCAAGATGTGCCAAAAGTGTTGGATAAGGGAATACCTCTGGATAATACATTGCCGTGGGGAATGACACTAATCCCACAGAGACTAGGCTACCTTATAACAGGAGGCACGTACAAGCAACAACGTTACCAGACAATAAAGCCGTGGCAGTGAAACGATTACAAGCAATAATCACAAAATTTAAACATGATTCCAAGATGCTGTAAGAGTACCATGAAACAATTACTGGTCAATTACATCAAAACATCATCGAGGAAGTTGACGAATCTAAACCATTGCATGGTTCAGTCATACACTATCTTCGACATCACGCCGTGCTCACGCCGCACAAAGAAAACGAAAATAGGAATTGTTCTCACGACGGGTCGGCCCAAAGAAAAGAGGCTCCATAATTAAACAATGTACTTCACCCAGGGCCCAATTTCCTGCTTCAAATATGCGATATCCTGCTTCGATTCCGCTTTGGAGACATCTCATTAACTAGCGATGTCGAAAAAGCCTTTCTACAAATACGATTGCACGAACAAGATAGAGATGTCATTCGATTCCTCTGGATGCGCGACATCTCAAAACCCTTCGAACAGCAGAATATGGTCACCTACAGATTTACATGCGTTACTTTTGGATTGAACTGCTCATCTTTCCTCTTAGCAGGAATCAAGTATCACTTAAACAACTGTTTAGATGACCCAAAGTTGGTCAGAAGGTCTCGCCGACAACACATATGTGGACAACGTTATCCTCACGACGACATCAGTATATGAGGCATTTAAGATATATAGAAAATCGAAACAAATATTCCGCGATTTGAGTATCAACCTCCGCGAATTTGTTATCCAACAACCAGCAACTCATGGAATAAATTCCTCAAGAGGAATTATCAAGAAACACCACCCAAAAAAATCTTGGGAATGATGTGGGATTCTCAGGAAGACAAACACTTTGTCTCATGTCAATATCCGAAGAACCGATACTGACAAAACGAGCCATAGCCGAGCAGATAGCCTCTATTTACGATCCCATGGGATGGATCATCCCACTTACACTGAAAAGAAAATTGTTCCTCCAATACCTATGGAACTACGAGTGCACATGGAATTCATTACTTTCAAAATGGATTTGAAGCCGGTATCCCACGAAAAATCATCCAAGTCGGTATTCCAACTAAATTAGTTCTTTTCGCAGACGCAAGCAAGCAGTGTATGGCCACTTGCGCATACATTGTCTCAACCATTGAATCACAGCTACTTATGGGAAGGTTCAGGCTACCTTCACGCAAGGATAACCCTGCTGTACCAAAAACACGAATTAAATGCCTTAACGATGTCGACGCAGCTAGCTCAACCTATCCACGAAGCTCTTAAACCATCATCACGGATATAATAATCTTCTCAGATTCCGAGATAGCCCTTAGCAGGACAAGATCCCAAAAACCCACAAGCCCCACGGAACACTAATAAAAACAGAGTAAAGGAAAAATGACGAATAGTGGAAGATCTATCCACACCAATTCAATTCGGTTACATAGATACTAACCACAATCCGGCAGACTGTGCAACTATAGGACTCAACAAATACGAGCTAGAAAACCACATCTGGTGGAAAGAACCTAAGCTCATTAAACAAACAATAAACCACCACAACGCCAGTCTCTTTACGCTAACGCCCAATAAGAGCGAATCGAATTACACCACCATACTCACTGTAGGAACCTTCGAAGAGGGCTACTGAATTGGGCACAATATAACCAACTTTTTTGCGCGCAGCCAATAGCTTATGTACTTAGGTACATAAGCAAAAATAACATCAGAGCTACGACCAGAGTTGGGAGAACGAATTTGTCAGACCGTTCCAGAACTCACTGCAACATCATCAGAACCTTACGTTATTGCACCACAGTACAAAATCGCACTTAGAGTACTAGTCTGCAATCATCAAGATGTTCACTTTACATCCCTCCCAGAAAGAACTACTGCGAAGTTGAATCTTTTTAAAGACAACGATTGAATCATCCGTTGTAGAGGGCGACTAGGACATGCTAATATGCCAATTGAAACACGCTAACCTATGCTAATCATAAATAATACTAAAATGGCGGAAATTATCGTACACGACGTGCATCTACCATTCCACTGCAGTACAAGCCAAACAATGGCCAGAGTTAGACAAAAAATTTTACATTGACAAATTAAGAAGCCCATCAAGGAAAATCATAAGACTCTGTATACCCTGTCAAAAAATGAATAACCTGCCATACAAATATCCAATAATGGAGGATCTGCCTGGTAGGCGGGTGGTACGATCACACCCATTCGAACATGTAGGAGTAGATTACTTCGGCCCACTGTCAGTTAAGCGCGACGGAAACTTAAGAAAAATCTACGGGATAATCATCACATGTGCAACCACAAGACTACTTCATCTCGAACTGGTGCACAACATGTCAACAAATGCACTACTATTAGCGCTCCGAAGATTCTTTTGCGAGAAGAGGGGTAGCTTCCACTACCACTTCGAACAACGCACCAAACTTCTCTCTAGGGGAACAAATATTACGAACTGTCACCCTCCCAATTATAGAAGGCTCTATGTTTGCAAAGACCGTGGCAACAAAGGGAATTACGTGGAAGACAACAACACCTTATGCTCCCGTGGCAGGAGCATTTTACGAACGTCTCATAAAATCCGTAAAACACTCCTTTTACAAGGTCCTGCAAAAGAAAGTCCCGACGGAGGTGGAGCTAAAAACATTTATAGTAGAAGTAGAAGGAATTCTCAATAACACGCCACTCACATATATCGAGGAGCCCGATGATCTCGTAATACTGCGACCTATCGACTTTATTCAACGTGACATGATAATCACAGACCTGTTTGAATCCTTTATAGAACATCACTATGATAAAGACCACATCCCATCAGAAGAAGAGACTAAACTCTGCACAATGCAAGAAGCCAAAGTGGCCCTACTCTCTAGTCACGAGTTAGGAGAACAGTACTGGGCCATCTGGAGCCAGCAGCATCTCAAGAGTCTTCGAGAATCACTCAAAGTCAACATCAATAACAAAAGGAGGTGCACCACGCATTCCAACCGTGGATACAGTGGTCTTAATTCATGAGCCAGTTCAACCTAGGAATACATGGTAAATGGGCCGCATAATCAAATTGTAACAATCAGAAAGTGGAGTAATCAGAGAAGCGGAGGTCAGATTACCCAACCAAGGAATCATTCGATTAACTGTCCACCTGTTAATCCTGCTAGATATAGGAGAAACAGAAGAACAACAAGCGCCAGATACCGGAAGAAATATAAAGAATCCTCCAAAAGAAGACTCAAAAGAAGCAGAGCAAAAACTTAACACACCGCTACAACCTCCCGACCAAGACCACGCCCCAGCACGACGGCACTTGCCCCCAAAATGGTACACGACTCACCACCTACAGAAAACCAAATATCGAGAAAAGGTTCTCAAGATTACCGCTCATCGACAACTTAGTCTTCATTGCTCACACTTCTGTGCCCGTCGCATGCATTTTCCTTACTACCCAATGAGCTTTGCTATCTTTCATAGAATACTCTATGTACACTTCTGCCAATTATTGCATGTTGTAGAATTCTGTTGTTAAGAGTTTCCAAGATCGACCTTCTATTAAGCTCGGCATTGGATTATATATCTGTTGTTCTCTTTTTTTACAGCAATCGCGAGATTATTATTTAGCACACCTGTACCTCCTTACAAATATAACACATACAACACAACGGTAGCTGACGTTACGGCAGTATCGCCTTCTTCAGAGCCTGGAATGGTGCACTAATATGTAATTTACTAGGCCAAATGCTTCAACAACGCAAACAGAAAGATGAAAATCTGAACAATAATTATACACGATCACCGGCTTCTCGAAAAACCCACCGTTTCTATCTGTTTTTCATCAAGGAGGAACAGCCGCTTAGAGTCGCAGATGGTTGATTACTGCACCACCCCACATCAAAAATCAGTTCTGAGAAACGGGGCTAGATCACGCGTTACCTTAGGGCATTCTCTCCTGCTATTAATTCTCGGATTTTTGGAATTTATCCAAAACGCCTCGACAAATTTAGAATTAATTTGGATTTAATGAAAATTTAGAAATTAAGTTACATATTAGTGGTGCACCCTTCCAGGCTCTGAAGAAGGCTGTACTGCCGAAACGTCAGCTACCGTTGTGTTGTACCTGTTTTTAAGCTCAAATCGACATATTGTGTCATAATCCTAATCGCGGTGGGAAGTGTAATAACTATTCCTTAGATAGTTCCTATTCTCTACAATATCACATGTGTCCTATACTAACTATTTTCTTATAACTGTCTTAAATCTATCCATTCATAATGTATAAGTTGATTAAGATTGATAAGATTAAGATTGATGGTATAAGTTTTTATACCGTTTCGACATGTAGTTCCGATAAAAGCCTCTGGCACACCGCCTGATTTCTCCGCATGGACCGTGTCATGCCCTCGGTCAGCACTGTCTTTAGTTCCTTCCCTCTGCCAAAGCTCCACCCACTACAGAAGTAATACAGACAGCCCATCGGCATTCGTCTTCAAGTGTTCGCATCGTTCGTTCGCTCTTCATCTAGTCCCTCAGTTCCTCAGTGCTCCAACACTAGTGTCCGCCCAACTTCCTTCAGTTGTATCACTTGTTCTGATTTCAATCTCGCTCATATATATCCAGCTAACCACGTATCCTTACAGATCACATATTATTATTGTGCCGTTGTTATTGCCATAAACTGTTATAACTCAAACTCAAAGTTGTCCACGGCAGTTACGGAAAAAAGCCCCGCGTGGCGAATCCATACAAAGTCGAGCATTCCACGTACAGTTGGCGGACAAAAGACAGATCCGACTAACCCCCTAATCCACTAGCCAACTAGCACAAATTGGTGCATTGGCCTATCCGAGTCGAGCTCTGAGCTCAACTCAACTCAACGCTCAAAGCTACTGCTCGGCCAACTTCTTGCACCAACTAGCACAAATTGGTGTATTGGCCCACTAGGATTGAACTCAACGCTACCACTCTGCCAATCTCTTCCATTAACTAGCACAAGTATCCCGTACCCACCACCTCATGGACTGGCACGTTATCAAGTACGAACCTTAATAGCAATGGTCGACATGAGATTTAACAAAAGAAACTAAGTTTCTAAGAAACAGCTTAGTAACACAAAAACGAACTCAGCAATTGTTACCGTTTTTTTGCAACTCATCAAGTCACGCCGAACTAGGAATCAGACTGAGATGATGACATCGATCTGTTCCTAATAATCTCAAAATTTTTTAAATCCCATTGTAACAACGATTTGTCACTCACGAAAAAAAATGCAGCTTTTCACTCTGTTTGCTTCTTTAAGTTGAGAACTGGGATTTTCCCAAAATATTTATGCGCAGGATTTGTGCATATTTCACACGGATGTCACTATAATCTCTCAACGGTTTACCGCGCCATCGTGGCGCCGAGAGGTGAACCTGGCTATCGGACTGCGATGTACAGCGCGGGATTCATCCCCTGGCAGGGTCTCCCAAACTGAGAAGGAGTCCGTCGGTTCCATCAGGAAACCTAGCTAAGAGTAAAACCAATACGAGGATCTACCACTGTCCTGGGATCAAAGTCGCATGGTGGCAAATTTCTCTCTGATCTATAAGGGCTACGACTGTTTGCCGTGCTGAAGACCTGAACAGACTTTGGCCATGCTGCCCCTCGGGATTCCAGGGAACCACAATAGCTTAAACAGCAATTCTTCGAAAAATGATGATTACGCTGGGACCCGCACAACCAGTGACGACGGACCGTTTAAGTTCAATATCAAGTATGTCAGTGTAAGAGTGACATGGAAGCAATGTTAAAGCTTATAAATTACTAAAATGATGATAAATAGCTCTACAATTCCCATTGATTTTAGGGCCATAATCAGACGTCATTATTTTTCCTAGAAGCTAGTTTGACAAGCCTTAATGCAATTTATATTTTAGTAAGAAACATGACAATTAGTAAGCCAAAAACACGCCTTATTGCTGTTCGATGTTGCAGCTCCATTGGAGTCATCTGTTGTGGCAGTACATGTAGATAAGAAACTTCGAATACTTCAAAAACAAGTAGTCACCTAATGAAAACCACTGCTCGCTAAATTTAGACAAGCATAAGCCACCTCGGACTTTTCCAGTCTTTTGGAACCTCCCTTTTTTCCAGTGGACAAACGTGATGACGTGTCTGACGAGCTGGTTCTCACCGTTCTCGCTTCAGTCGTCTGAAGTATCTCGTTTTGGAACATTCAAACTCAGCAACTGGTCAGTAACAACAATGATCAAGCGGTACTTCATTTTCTGAAATGTCATACACCGCAAGTGAAGCAAAGACACACTTACATGAGCACAGTTCATACACCTATGCACCAATCTGCACACGATATCATCTGAGATGAGATACGAACTGGGTGGATTAACTACCAAATGGTGGAAAGATGTAATTGTAGATTTGTTTTGCAGTACTACTTAAGTCACTGAATAGAATAGACATGTGTCTCGTTAGAAATAGTACCGGTCCGATGACGAAGCGAACTAACAACGTTATAATAGGACCAACTGAAATGGATATTCGACATTCCCGCGGCCATTAATGACATTCGCTTTGAGTGAACATTTGACCACAGGTATGCTGTGTCCTGCTTTACTTCCCTACAGCCGTGACAACATAGTAGTTAAAACTGTATTCTGTAGAAGACCTCCAATACACTAATTGAAACTGTGGATACCATCCGAAGATGTATATTGCTTCCGGCTTTCTAATTCGTGCTTTTTTTTAACTGTTTATTTATATTTCGTTTGAGCTACCGAAGCTCGCTTGCTGTGCGGTGATCAGAGGTGCCCTGCAATACACCGCCGTTTCATCCGTCGACCAAAGCTCACCATATTTTCATTCCCGCCGCCGTCGGCAAATTGGTACAAGACCTGTTTGAGTGGATAGTAGCACTGACTCGACGCATCAGTAGGCCACCGCGAATCATTGTATAGACCATACATACATTCAATTATCGCTAGCGATTCTTGATAAAGTCGAATTCATACAGCATTCCTTAGGGAATGACCAACGTCGAGAGCTTCATCGTTCATCCTTTATCTTTTTATCAAAAAGTATGGGTAGAAGATAAGTAGCTGATGCCATTTATCGCATAACCTTTGTCACCAGTAATCAATCAAGGTCAATTAATCATCAATCATTCAAGGTTAGACCCATCATCAGTTGTGTAGACGGGCCAACGGATAGAATAACCTTTTTTTCTGAGTCCAATACTTACCCAGTTGTTTAAACATATTCCAGCTACCTCCCGAACACCCAAATTTTCCTAGGACTTTTAAGGTAGCGCGTCTCCTAACAACGTGATAGAGTCCTTCGACGTTACTGCGCTTTGCACCAGCGTATAACGGCGCCGCAATGCAAGCCATCTTTGAACTTCTGTTGAACATGAAGGAAGAATAAATATGCATGGCTTGTCCATCCATCAGCTTGTAGCTGTCTTAAAGATGTACCTAAACTGCTCGATTTTCAGATGGTATCGGGAATAATACGCGCAAATAAGGGGGTTGGCAATGAGACTGCGACTGGCACCAAGCCTTGCCATTGCGTTTATGTCTACTAGGGAAGCCTCCGTTCTCTGTCACTCGCCGATACTGCACTGCAGATAGACGATTGTTTTTGTAGTCTTTTTCTGCGCCGGAGGAGATGGACAAATGCTTTGAATTATTGAACGAGCAATCTGAGTACATTAAATTCACCTGGGAGAAATCGAAGGAAACCTGGCTTCCATTCCTTAACGTTCAAATCAACCTATCAAGTAGCGGTTACATGACGAAGTGGTACCAAAAACCAAGTAACAAAAACATCTTGGTTCATTTAATCTCTTCCCACCCTTCAAACACCAAGAGAGCGCTTATGAGAAACATGTTTCGAAGGGAACTAGAAGAAGAATCGCGCAACACGGCTCGGCAAATAGCCATCTCCAATGATAAAAAATAGTACCCACACGAGATAATTTTAGAAGCAGAGCGATGCTCCAAAATGGAAGGTTTGGCCGAGACAGAATCCCGTTTATCATGTCCTTTATTAGTGATGAAATAAGTGTAGCGATTAAGCGATGCTTAAGAGGGGCAGATCTAGAGTAATCGGTAGCGATAGATGAAATACCACCGGGTACTCTACGTCGTCAGTTAGTTCGCAACCGCCTGTATGATTGTCTATGTGAAACACAGAATTGCTTAAGGGGGGTAATTTTCCCATAAGGGCAAGGACGGTGACTGCATGAGTTCAGGCATGATATACCTGATTTCTTGTAGTTCTCGCTGAGACAATATGTTGGCGAGACGGGCAGGCCTTTATGTATCCGTATAAAAGAAGAACTAGATGGTAAACGAAAAGCAAGGTGAAGTATCCCACTAGGCACGCATAGGATACAAAAGCATAGTGGAGAGGATTTTTTATGTAAAAGTCGCTATACTCGTAGGGGGAGACTGAAACTCCAACGCACAAACTTCTCAAGGCTTTTCGGATAAATAAAAAGAATCCAAGAATGAACAGAAGGGAATAATGCCCAGAGGTAACACATGATCTAGCCCCATATCTCAAAATTGTTTTTTGAAGTGGGGCGGTGCCGTCACCAACCATATGCGACTCCGAGCGGCTTCGGAGGAAGGCAGGTGAAAAAAACGGTGTTTTTCGAGAAGCCGTTCATCGTGTAGTTATCGTTTAGATGTTCACCATTGTTTGGGCTGTTAAAGCGTTTGACCCAGTAAGTTGCGTAGTACTGTACCCTTCCAGGGTCTGTAGAAGGCGGTACTGCCAAATCTTCAGCTACCATTGTGTTATGTGTGTTCTTTTTGTAAGGTAGTAAACGTGTGCTGAATAACAACCTCGCGATTGCTGAAAAAGAGACCGACACATTTATAATCCAATGCCTAGGTTAATAATAAGTCGATCTTGGAAACCCTCTATATCTCACAGTTCGTTTCCTACAAATGAGTGCGTATAAGTGCTAGTTAATTAAGCCCACTACGAAATGTTTTACCGCTTAAAGTGTCTGGCAGTTCCTCTAATAGCCCTTATTGTGAAAGTTTAGAAACCTGCTGACTATATGGCAGATATGACAAAACCGAATGAAGCTGGTTTTTCTCTTCCGTTTTGTCGCTGCGTTGAAGCTAAAAAATCGAATTAACAATAAATGATTACGAAGGGAGAGACTCGTTGAAACTTCTCGAACTCAGCACTGGATGAGACATATCCATGTCAACGGTTTCTAAGAGGATTGAGCGCTCGCCATACTCGGTATCTTTACGATAACGAAACTCATCGAAATATAGTGAAAATACAAGATTTCGCCATTTTTTTATTTTCGATTATGATTTGTAATTTCAAAAACTCGTTAGACGACTAGGGCTTTCATATTTGCCATTTAAAGCCTTTCATGAGACTTGAGGCAACTCCACATGGAGAGTCTCATTTACAAGATGCGAGCATTTTTCATTTTCACTTTTGCTGACCGATTTCTACTGTTGGTATTGAAAATATGTTTGAAGGAAACCGATTCGTTCGAGATCATTCAATAGCACTTAAAATGTGATTATCTCCAGATAACTCTTTTACTCTTTTCATCCCTCTTATCTCTTTCCCCTAGTTTTTTTTCCGTCAACAGTAAGGCAGTGATGGGAGCATTTTTTGAACTTTTTAAGCGAAGGCAAGTTCTTCATGTAATTTCTTATTTCAAAGGTTTCACGTTTCAGCTTTTCGACTTCTTCAAGTCTGGGAAGGTCAAATTGAGATGAAATTCTACTCAGTGAAACACTGTCACAATTTCAGCAGTCAAAATTTAACACATAAGAAACTAAAGGATAAAGCTTTTTGACGTTGATCAATCCCTGAGGGATGCACTATGCATTCGACTTCATTGAGTATCGTTTGGAAGTGATTGAATGTATATTTGGCCTTTACAATGACTCATGGTGGACTACCGATGTATGAAACCAGGGCTGCTATCCTCCAAGACAAGTCTTGTACCGATTTGCCGATTCTGGAAGGAAGGAAGGCTTGGTGGGCCATGTGCGCTGTGATGGATTCCACGTGTGTGTTGAGGGTGTCTCCAACCACTGTGCCACACACGCGCATAGGTGTCAGAGGTCATGATAGTGCTTGAAATATCTTCAGGAACATTCCAGGCGTTCAAATGGCCATCTCAACGAAGAAAAACGGAGCAGTTAACTAATTTATCCCCTTGCAGAATGACAAATATCCCAATAGCAGTTTTTGTCGCCCTTACTATCTATTGAAGTACTCAGTAATTTTTTTTCATATAGAGCTGCTTCAAGCAAAAGCAGCAGTGGAGAAAAAAATGCTTTATGACCAAGGCTTTAATCAGGAAAATTTCAGGCAAACGTGGGCCACAAGAATTGTAGAAGAGAGCAGTCGGTATTTACTATCACTGTGGTTAAGTAACACTTTCTGAAGCTGTGGAGGCTTGAAGGAGTAATCGAAACGCTCCCTTGGGCTTTACCCATAATCATTTAAATTCTAGTGCGAATCCTCCGAATAGAAGCTTAAAGTGATGTTTCAAAAACAATGTGTTTTTTTTCTGCACTGATGACCTATCTTAAGCACAGCCAGTAGTAGAATCATCAGACCGTCTATGAGACTGTCATAGACGATGAATAAAGCCAAATAAGCAGTTTGTTGTCGTTTCAATTGAATACTTGAGCACTTCCGCTGTGACATTCTGTTCCTGGTCTCATTTTAGTATTTTTCGTAAGTCAGCGAATAGTCAATGGAGAAGAACATCGTAAATACCAACATTTCAGTTGAGAGTACTCCTTCGTTTCAATTGGAAATCGCAATAACCACTTGTATTCTTTCTTTGGTGAGCTTACACGAGTTTGATAAACGTATTTATTTTCGGCTAGCGTTCGGACGTCTTCTTCTTCATTAGAGCTGATGATCCGAGCCGATGGTCCGTCCACGCTTGTTCTTCGTCTCGATGTGGTGGCTTCGCCTTCGTGTCGAGTCACCTAATCGTCAACGGGCCATCTCTTCGAATGAGGCATACTCACTCGGTGATGTCCTCTAATGCAGGATGCTGACGGTTGATAGACGGGTAGTCCGGTGATAGTGAGTTGTTTTTTCCCGGACTATCAATCCTCCACTACCGCAGGCAGTCGCAGCTCTTGTGGATCAGGGGATACTTGCCAGCATGCGACTTTGATACCAGGACGGTGGTGATCCTAGCATTGGTTTGCACCTAGCTAGGCTTCCTGATAAAAATGCCAGACTCCTTTTCAGCTTGGTAAACCCAGCCAGGGGATGAATCCGCCACTGTACATCGCATTCTGGCAGGAACACATCCCAGTCACGGTGAGGTGGTCGATCGTTGAGAGGTTACGGTGTTCTATTTGGGGTTAATATTCAAGTCGTCGTAGTTCGTGAGCATTTACACAAGTGCTATGTAAGTTAACATATAAAGTGCATAGCAACAAATTTTATTTTGTCTTCAGATAGTGGAGAAATTGCGAGGAATTGACGGGATTCTATAAACATCCGAGTTTGTTATAAATTTGGAAGGTTTGGAATGGTGACTAAAGAAATCACTGCCCAGTGACATCTCATTCGCGTTCTGCGTAACATCCTATTTCCTTCCTCTTCTCGGTGTATTGGCAATTCCGACAAAAGTGAAGTGTTCCTGTGTCTCGAAAGAAAACATAAGGCCTTAATGCAATTATCTTTTTCTATAATCAATTCTGGCACGACTTGTTTTTTTCCTTATTCATATTGATTGCTTCCTTGGTTCATCCTATTCCTCTCCCGCTCCTGAATTTTTCAATGGAATTATGCTGGTGTTCCTGTTTTGACCTTCCATCAACAAAGCAGATTTCACAGCGGAACAAAGTAGTGGAAGCTAATTCGAACTCAATAGCTTAACGAATGCAACTTCCACTGCTTAGAAAGTTACTATTAATAATGTTTTGCACTGATTATTGTGCATCTTTCTTGTCGCTCGAAATCTTCCTGGACAGACTTTCTCTTAAAAGCACGCTCGTAACGACTTGTTTTTGTCAAACCTGAATTCCCTATTCGCGGAAAAAGCCAATAGTTTATGCCGCTGTAACACAAATGAGATGGTGGGAACCCAATTTAAGACGTGACACGAGGAATTGGCCAATTCGTTGAAATTCTTCATAGCGGTCGCTTCCACGTAGTTCGTTCATATTCAAGATTCGACATTCATTTCACCTCAAAGATCGACTCTACGGACTTCTCAAGGGAGGATGTCTCATAAATGTCGCTTCAAAGACTTTCCCTATAATTCAATAAGTATGGGCACCTAAACTCTTGACAAATTCAAAGATCTGTTGAAACCTCTATCATGCTATCGTCACAGTTGTACAAGTGCTTAGTTCCGAATACTTGTTGCCTTGTGAACGATATGATGCAGAGATTATAAACTTTATCTTCAGCCGAGTTTACAATATTTGCTTAGATTTTTTAGGAGTCGAAAATAAATATTCATGCCAACGTGCTTTCATTGTTTTTTTTCGTTAACTGGGTTTAATCCCGCTTTGGCTTCACCAAGCTCTCCTCCCTCCGGGGTCGGGAAACTGGAGCCGAACTTGTCCAAGGAAAATCATGCTGCAATCCAAGTGGGAAAACACTAGGCCCGCTATCTCATAACTCCAGGAAGGATCGACTCGATCAGCATTCTGCGACATTCAGGATGAAAGGAAAACACCGCCCAAGTAAAAGTTGGAAAACCTTCGTGGGTGATGGAAGGGAGGAAGAGAATCGAATGTAAGAAGTGCTGGAAGGCACATTGAATATATACACTACGAGTCATACACAAAAATACTATTTTAATTTAGGCACATTTTATATACTGCCTCATTCTCACTTCGTGGCAGGGGATAATGTGAAGTATAACCACAACGATGCTGGTATCGATAGGGTGATAGCGCGTTCGTTCTCCACCGCAGACACCTGCGGTCCGGAGTTTTGCAAATATCTCCACATCATTGTGGTTGAACCACACATAATATCCTGCCGCGAAAAATTGCAACGAGTAATAAATAAAAAAGTTCACATGATGCTGAGATATTTGCAAAACTGTGGACCCCAAGTTTTTTTGCTGTGGGACTTGAACTCGTTATTACCCCTTTTCGTGGTCTAACGTGTTCATCATCACTCTACGCTAATCCTTCGTTTCGCCTTTCTTCTAGCATCCTTTTTAACCTATAGGTACTATCAGCAATCACCACCCATCAACGCGATTGATGAGAGTGATCTGAGAGCAGAAATCGGCATTGAACAAAGTTAGGCTGAAGCTGTGGAATAAATCACAATGGAGCCACTTTTTTTCATTATTTATTCTTTTTAACGGTAGGATGTGATGTGAAATAAATGTACCTTCGAATATGGTAATAACGTGTTCGATCCCGTGCACAGACTCCAACGGTCCGCAGCTTTTGATATCTGAACATCGTTGTGGTTATCATTTTATTATTATTCATTATTTATCATTATTGTTTTTTTATTGATTACTAATTTTCTGGCGACAAAAGTTGTTAAAATTCCTTACAGCGAGAACTAAAAATTTCACTATCACCGACCTTGCCAGTGGCCATGGTTTTACAGAGGAATGCCCACGTTCCCTGGCATTGCCACTAGCATAGGGAGGTGCTCAGACATTTGTACAACGCATTTTAATGCAAGCACTGAGTTCAGTTCTCTTAGATTTCAAGTTTTCTTTTCTCCTTTCTGGACGGATGGAGAACGCGATCTTCAATTTTTTTGAGAAATCGTCAGGTTTCTAATTTCTGCACGGTTTATATGGCTTGACACACCTTTCTTGAAACACTTCCGTGTAGTTTTTCAAATAAATTAAAACTTTATTTCTCAGGTCTTCGATGTTCTCGAACGGCAAGGTCGTAAGGCTGGTTTCTCTGATGCCAAAATCGCAGTCATCTTGGGTCAACTTACTGTTCAGATCAGTTACACTCCACTGCAATGTAACACCATATTCGTGAATCCTAGACCAGCGATGGCAAGTAATGGTGAGCCTGTAGCATACTGATTCCACAAAGCAGATCTGATTCGTAAAGCTCCATAAGATCAAGAAAAACTTTATATCAAATATATCGTCTAGTAATTCGTTCGCTATGTTTCATTAGCCACAAAAGCCGGACCGATTATTACGAGAAACGTAAAAAAGATAGAGAATAAAGCTCTCGGCGTTTATCAATCTCTGAAGGATGCGCCATGCATTCTACTTCATTGAGCATCGGTGGAGGTGAATGAAGGCATATCTGGCCTTTACAATAACTCGCAGTGGCCTACGATGTATCGAGCCAGTGCTGCTATCCTCCCAGACAAGTTGGATACCAATTTTCCGACCCCGAAGACATGGAAAGCTTGGTGGGCCGTAGAAGCGGTGATCGATTTCACGCGTGTGCTGCAGAGCGCCTCCGACCACTGCGGCACAAGCACCCTTATGAGTAGCGTATACAGTCATATTTTCGACCAGTAATAAAAATAGTAATAAATAATACGGCTAATACCTGTAGTAGTGACAATGCTATTATTATCTTTTTTACCCTTTTTTCCAAACCGATAGTCATTTAACCTCGTTGGTAATAATCACTACCTTTTTGGATTGTTAAACTAACACCGGTTTGACAAAGACGTTTATTCGGCTAATGTTTCTGTGCCTTCATCTTCTTCAAAGCCGATGATCCGTGTTGATGGTCTACACTCGTTCGTTTTCTCGATGTAGTGTTTACGTCGGAGTACCGAGTCGGATCTTTTTTAGTGGCGCACAGTTGACTGTGGGCCATCGACTCAAATCATCGGCTCTGATGAAGACGAAGACGTCGAAACGTTAGCCAAGCAAACATCTTTACCAACCTCACATTAGTTTAACAATCCAAGAAAGTAACGCATGCTATTGCCGTTATCACCAAAAGTGGTACCACGTTTTTCATAAACTACATGGAGTGAAAACGAAGAAGTGAAACCATCCAGCCCATTTAGTGCCCACATCTTTTATAATAGAGATCATGGCTGGACAAAAGAGAATTAGAGGAAAAAATAGAAGCAGAAATGGTAAACGGGAACGGTAATATCTTCCGAAAGTAGTCTCTGTGTCATTAAGCCGGCAGAAGAGGCAAAATTTGCCATGTAAAATCATTCTTTTACAAAAAATTTATATAATGGCTGCTTCTGGTCGCCTTACCAAGTGATTACAACGAAACTTATATTCTTACCTCTAAAAAGGAAGTTTTAAGAACTATAACTTCGAGCTCTCTCGACGTCAAGGCAATGAGGTCCGTTTGTTTTACCGTGTTTAGCATTTTGATACCCATGTATAGCAATTTGCTGCACTCTGGACGTGGGGGTGGAAGGGTGGGTATACTCACGGGTAGCTTGCCAGTCTCTCAGCGTGTGCATGTAGCTTATTAGGTGGACGCGACTCCTAACCGTCTCCCGTGTACTTGTCTATCTCTTGAATGCACGCTTTTGGCCGAATTGACTCGTAGGATACAATCCGCCTTAGCAAAAACGCACCCACATACGGCTGCATGAATACGCCTCTCAAATACAGAATGTGCCAAAACATCGCATAAGAAAGAGGGAGCTCATCCCCTGGATCCACCTGCGCCTCAGGAAAATCTACGGTCTCTTTTGATCCGTTCAACCCCCTATCCACCACCTGGAGACACGCCACGTTTCTTCGCGACTGACCGGCTCGAGATCCCCTCATATGAAGGATATCCGTGGTTTTCGAGAAGTTCTACAGAGAAGGCCATATATTCTTCAAAGTCGTCATCGGATATCAGCGTTAAAATTGGAGCAAAAAGAACGTCTGACGAAAGACACATTAGGACCCACGGATTAGAGTGGAAAGAGCACAGTGAGCGGCTGCCTAAGTTTATCTTGACGACCATGACCACCCTTGGTAACTTGCAATTCCAGAAGCCCACCATCAACGCTGAAGGTGGGAGTCTGCCAATGCAGAGTAGCACAGCGAGTAGATTTAGACAACTTCATAGTAAGAAGGAGGATTTGTCATACCGATGTCGCCGCTGTCCTAAAATTCTACAAGAAAGCAGACCATCGCCTCCTTCGTTCAAGATTCTATTTCTCGCGGGGAAAGGAGAAAACGCCGCTAAATTCAAAAACCGAAGTCCCAGAACCACCGTAAACTGGGGCTTATTCAATTCATTAGTCGGCTGTTGGGAAGATGCCGTTGTCGATAATAATCTTCACGTTAGCACTATGAAAGCTGAGAGTTCGAAAGTCACCAAAAGAGTCTGTCTCCAGAAACATTCGAACTGATACGCCAGCGTGGAATCGCAATAGCTGCAGGCAACCGCCAACTAACGTCCGTACTTGCGAAACAATGCAGACAGGCGACAAAAAGAAGATCTCAAGGAGAGAAGAGCAGCAGCAATGGTCGAAGCTTCATAGGCTGGGAAAAGCATTCGCAAAGCCCACCAATGCTTCACTAATTACAAAACCAAGATGATTGCATTCCAACGCCCAGGCAGAAGAGTTATAGCGTCCAGAAAGGCAATGGAGAAAAATGGTTCACAAATACTGCTCAGATCTCTTCAATAGCCATGTCTTCCTTCTCTCATATGAAGTAAAAGAAAATGGATATGTCGCACCAACGGATCTCACTTCCGAAATCCGACGTGCTATTTCGTCGGTGAAAAATTGAACAGCACCAGGTCCTGATAGGATTCCATTGAGATCTGAACACCTGAAGAACCTTCCGCTAGTGCTCGAAAACACACTGGCTTGCCTCTACTTGCGTTACCTGTCTGAATGCACTCCACCCAGCAGCATTTTATAAGACTGCCAATGTTTGGTAAATGCATCTTTTGATACTGCGTTGTCTTTTCCCATCCTCTAACTCACTCCCCATATCTCCTTAGAGCTGATTGATGATTGAGTGCTTTTTCTTCTACAAGCAGATACTGAGGCGCTTTTGCTCATGATCAGCTTAGACACATCTCCTTGACCTTGAATAGGCTCATAAACACCACTGTAATCTTTTTTCGTTATTAATTAGTTGTTTCCATAAACTTATCGTGTTCTCCTGTGTCCTTTTCGCGCCCTGCAACTCATCCATAAGCACATAAAGTTTTTTCTGATAAAGGTAAGGCAAAGAAAAAGGTAATGGTTTCCAAGATCGTCAGATGGCAAATTACCACCCATATGATTATAAAGACTGCCAAAGGACTAAAAGAGAGGTTATAAAAGTAGATTTTTAATACTTCTACTCCAAACTTCAAAGCGAAAGCCTTGACCTCAACCCAGGAGAGAATCATAAAGTCTTCTGAGATACTTCACAGATTTTATCTATGAGAAAAAAGATTTTCTCATAAGGTAAGCTCCTTCATGCTACCAGGAAAGTACATCATACATCATATTTGTTGAGGCTTGAATAATGGAGCATCTGAATACAGCATAAAAACAATTTTTTACAATCAACATCACGTCGTCCCTTGAGAAATCACTGACACCTGGAAATGAGAACATGAAGAAAACCACTTCTGCTCGCAGCTTAAGAATACTTCTCGCCTGGTTGATGATACTGTCCTTGGCGCAATGGCACCATTGCAAAACACCAGCTGGCGTTACACTGGAGGAAGTCATACCTTATGGCTTACAATCTCCATAAATTACTTCCATGCAAGGCGTTACAGCGCAAGAGTTCAAGGCTCAGGGAAAGATTGGTCCTTCACTTAAAATTCCGCTGGAAACAATGGTTCCAAGTAAAACAGAATGAGATTGGTTTGGGTACCACCTGCAGCGTCTTCACATGAATGGACCCTTAGGTTTCGCCTAAAGCAAAACATTCAGGCTGGAAAAGGCCAATATGTTATTCACAGCAGAAATCTTTGTATTTGATAGCAGAAGTGGAAACAGTTACTCATAAGAGTTTCTGCAAGAGCGCTTCACCGAGTGACAGTACAACGTGCGCCAAAAGAATCGTCGACCTGTGCCCACCTTTTCGACTCAACGATACTTCCTGCGTTAACGTATACGTCAGAAACCTGGCCGCTGCGCAAGCTGGATGAAAAATCACTCATCGTTATTGAACGAGCAGTCGAAAGGACGGTGCTAGGACTATCCCGATCCACGCAACTAGGGGAAGGGATCCGGAGCTCCGATCTACGTCAACGATCAAAAAATCAAACATGCCGTTCTGTACTCCAAACAGTCGATAAGCCGGCCGGCACGTAATGCGTATGAACAACAACCGATGGAGAAGCCCGCTAGTGACTGGATTCCTCGAAATGTCAAATGCACTGCAGAAAGGCCACCGACCCGATGGTCAGAGCTCTTCACGAAGAGCCTAGAAGAAAGAATGCTCGACGAGTACCTAGAGCAGGCAGAACCCACTTCATGCACGCGACAAGGGAAAAGTGGAAGATTTGACGGCGACTGCTCGAGTCAGTCGACAATCAAAGGGAATGCAGCTGGTACAGGTGACAGGTGATAGCTTTGAGCAGAGGCGAGGTAGGAACTGCATATTTCTTCTGAAATATTTGACGCGCCAGTTGTTCCACAAAACCGTTTTTGAAATTACATGCACATTTCATATAAGAATGCAAAAGACACTGCTAACTTCAACCATATTCATTAGTTGCGGGAAAACCTATAAGAGCATATAACAGTTGATAAGAATAAACGCATTTATGATAAAGATTAAAATATGCTAATACTTACCTACTTCGATACTTGGATGGTCAGTCCCCATTTGTTGCGCAGGCTTTAGCATAATCTCCATTATTCGGAGTTTTCCTGGTTTAGTCATTGTGTCTCCCTAGAGTCGTGGGCTCGACTAACCCAAGGTCTGCCCCCTGGCCGTCACCACCACAGACAGTCGCCGCCCATGTGGATCAGAGGAAGATTTGCTGTCAAGCGACGACCAGTTTGGTACCAGGACGCTGACGGATCCTGCTATTGGTTTACTCTTAGCTGGGTTTAGTAATGGGCTGGCCGGACTCCTTCTCAGCTTGGGGGTCCCTACCGGGGGATGAATCCTACCGCTGCAAATCGCAGCCCAACTCTCACGAACACCTCCCAAATGCGATGAGGCGGTAAACCGTTGGCAAGAAATATGAAAACACAAATATAAAATTTTAAATATGTAATGTTCATTGTAATGAAGAAACCATTTCTTTTGGAGAAACTTTTTCCTGTTTACCAAGTTAAAGAATAATTTAAAATAAAAAATTAAAATTAAAGTTGATCCATTTTACTAAGGACAGTAATCCATTGCAATGGTCTTTGACAGGGGGCGAATAGCACAATGGTAGTGATTTGCGTCATCATCGTCATAGGGGATCATTTCGTCGTCACGAGTGCAGTGCTAGTTCGATTCCGCCCCGGGCAAACCAACCCTCTCATTCCTCCGAGGTCGGTAAATTGGCACCGGACTTGTCTGAAAAAAAACCACTCTCTGGAATCCAGTTGGGAACACTCCAACCCGGCTTTCTCAGGAATCCATGGAGAATTGTTCGACCATATTCTACGATATTCGAGACGAAATGAAAATCCTCAAGCAGTAACCGGAGCCACACGTAAAAAACTTGGTATACCTTTTGTGGACGATACATGCAAAGAAACGAGTTGGATGTGAGAAGTGCTAGGATCCGCACGGTAAAACGTGAGGACGGATCAAATGAAATAAAAAAAAGTCAAAACGTTTTCAACACTGATTGCCACTTTGTATTTAAAAGATCGTTAAATTGTAGAATTTTTTTTCAGTTATGAATATGATGCGGGAGAACTGCATTATTATCGGCAACACGGTAACGGCCATATGCAGTGGCACTGCAATGGTCCGAATCCAATGTGTACGACAGGCAATGGAAACATTGTCTTGGCTATTCCCGCTACACACTTGACCATTCCAGGAACTCTCACGGTTTGAATTCTTTTTTTCTTTCGTGGAAATTTATTTGAAGAAAAAAATTCTGTGTAAAGCACAAACGTCATCATGGCGAATTGGTCGAGACAGATGTGGCAAGGTGTGGTGAACAAAGTGGTGCAAAGCCTTGGCATCGGGTCCATTTGGAGCGAACTTCTTCTCCGCAGCTGGCACCGTCGCTGAAAACAAGAACTGAACTGTGATATTTTAGAGATGGACATTCCTATTTATGCTGTATTTGTCGTTGTAGTAAGGCATCAATAAACTGGCAAAATGACAAAGTTGTTGAACAGTCAGATTAACGCAAGATTCACGAAAGTGTAGAACGTGACAAATTTGAATGTGGTGCTACTATGCTACTGGAAAGCTAAGTTAGTTTCATAAAAACTGTCTGAAGTAGCTCCCACCACCGATTTTCTATTAACCTCAGCATAGATCCAACAAGTCTTTATATTCTTGTTTAGCAAACACGAGGTGTTATTTTACTTCTTTATTTATGCACAAGCTGATGTTTCGGTAGATTTCGGTTCCTTAGAGACTGAAAAGGTCAAGTTGACCGCAGTCTACCCAGCCAAAGACCTCCATAACCAAATAGAGAAAATGTTAAACCAAGATTTCAATCACAATGAACACAGAACGGTTTCTACTCATTTTCTTCAGAAGCTGTTCTGTGTTCAATATGATTGAAATCTTGGTTTAACATTTTCTCTGTTCGGTTATGGAGGTGTTTGGCTGAGTAGATTGCGGTCAAGTTGACGTTTCCAGGCAGTGAGGAGGCGAAATCCGTCGAAAGATGAGATTTTCCATGAATAGAGAAATAAAAGGACACCTCGAGCTTGCTCAACAAAAATACGAAGAATTATCGGAAGCAATCCCCCCACGTTTATAATTCGAAGAAATGCTCCCATCCTTGCCACACTTTTAGCCATGAAGAAATTAGTGGGAGAAGGATTACAAGGATGGGAGTAGTAAAAGACTTAGACGTGTAGGACCCAAGACACCCAAGACCTTATACAAAAAGACGTGTAGGACCCAAGTCCTTGTACAAAGGTGCGAAACGTTTTTCAATTTGAATTTGTCTTCATTATAAAACGGCTCAAAAAGTTTGGAAATAGAGAGCTACAGGAAGAACTTCTTCTCGCCTAACAATCGCGGAAATGCTACCGTCACTGGATTGTTGTTCGCCAAAAAGAAACTAGTGGGCGGAGGATAAGAAGCATTAAGACACCAAGAAAAGACTGGTCCGAAGATATTCTTGCCTTGCATGGTACTGAATCATCTGGAGCAAATCTATTTCCGGTAAAAATGCTTCCCATATCGACTGAGGAAATCCGTCAGCAAAAGTGTTGATTTATGATGCCCGTCGTCACGAGCACGGTGCTAATTTGATTCCGCTGCTAGCCAACCAACCTCTTCATCTATTAGGAGTCGGGGAATTCTCACAGGACTTTTTCGGCAAAAAACCACTCTCTGCAGTCCAGTAGGGACAGCTCCAGGCCGGCTATCTCATTACTCCGGGGGAGAATTGCTCGACTAGCATTATACGACATTGAAGGTGAAATGATAATCCTCAAGCCACACGTAAAGTTGGAAGATCTTCGTGTACAACGTATGCAAGGAAACGAATTGAAGTGTAAAAGTGTTGGGATCCGCACAGTAGACGTGAAGACGGGTCAAATAAAATAAAAATTTAGGTAAGGTGTGGATCAAAACGTTTGCACCTTGTAAATTGGAGTGTTCCTGTGGAGATCTTTCATGTCTCGTGAAAGACCTTTAAATGATAAGTATGAAAACCCTAATTGTTCTACGTCTTTTTAAATCCACACGTAGTAATGAAATCGGGCACTTTCGATCGAAGAAAATAAAGAGTAGCAGTTCTTGTATTCTCACTGTATCTCACTGATTATCCCAAGTATGTCCTATCTAATTCCTACTTCGAAGAGGATTGAACGAGTAGATTTGTTATTATATGTAATTTGTCCGACTTTCTTTAACATGACTAGAGCGAACAAAAGGAAGGAAAAGTAGCCGCATTAGCTTTCGCCATGTGTGTCATTTCGTCAGCTGCCTTCTCCACCATGGTACAGGAGGTCTTAGAATTAGAAGACATCGGTGGACGGAAAGAAATTTTGTAGCATTTATAATTAATTGGTAACATCGAGCACTTTCTTATAAGAAAGGAATGATAAGTGTTAAAGGTTTCAGTGCTGTATGTGGTAATTTCACTTTGTCAGGCGAACCGAGAGTAGTTATTGGGAGAACAAATAGTAAAACTTGATATCCTTCGATGTTTCGTAGCTTTGTTTCTTCAAGCAGATTAACGCTGAGCTCTACGGTACTGAATAGCGTCTGAAACCATGCTTACTGCTATTAAGGATCAGTAGGAGAAATACATCCAGCACATTCATTTTTCACACCTAATCTTTTTTGAGGCGTCACGTTCGAATTTCCCAACTCCACTGCATGATTAATTTCTTCCACATGGTGGAAAGTAAGTTCTCCTTCATATGGATTACGATTGAAAGGATGGTGTCGTTAACAATAGCTGGAAGTTTTGCAAAAAAGAAATGCTGGGCAGTAAAGGCTTCTATGGCATACGATAGGATGCCAAGATAAAAGGGTAAATCATAAAGCTGTCAGCGTTGATAAAACCCTGCGGGTGCACCATGCATTCGACTTCGTTAAGCATCATTACAGGTGACTGAGTGCATATCTAGTCTATAGAGTGACTTGCGGAAGCCCACCGATGTACCGAGTCAATTCTGCTATCCTCCTACACAAGTCCGGCACCGAATTGCCTACCCAGGAGAGATGGAAGGCTTGGTGAGCCTAAAGCGCGGGATCGATCCTATGAGTAGCCAAGGGCACCACTGCCACTGCGCTCCACGCGCCCTTTAAGGTACCAGTACACCAAGGCACATGTGCACTATGGAGCATCCGTGACTGCGAATGCGGAAAATGTTATGTGTTCCATCTTTCTGTGCGCAAGAGCATTGCAAGACTCGAATGGGAATCAATTCGACCCTTGAACCTTGAATGTTATCAACACCTTGTAAATATTAGTAATGCTAAGAAGCCGTAATGGACTCAAAGCATTCCTATTGTGTATCCTTTTGGCATTGTTCCGTTCTTCTACATCGTCTAGAAAATAGTGAGCTAGAATTCTGAGTAAAAAAGCAGCAAGACGTTTTGTTGGTGCTTCATTTGGTAAGGAAAACAGTTTGAGAAAAAAACGAACACTGTGAAATCGTATGCATTTCACATAATAGCTTGCCGTAGAAAATAACGGGATAGATAAAAAGTTGTGCGTTGTACACATTTCTTTGCTTCTAAATAATTGTTAGGACAATATGGCATAGGGGCGTGTGGCACACTGGTCGGAGGTGCCTTGCAACACACAAACGGGATCGATCCCCGCACCTCTGGCTCACCAAGCCTTCCATCTCACCGGGCTCGGCGAATTGGTGCCCCACTTGTCTGGGAGAATAACAGTACTGGCTCGATACATCGGTACACCATCGCGAGCCATTGTAAAAGCCAGATGTGCGTTCAATCAGCTCCAGCTATGCTTAATGAAGCCGAATGCATTTAGCATCCTTGATGAATTGTTCAGTGCCGAGAGCTTTATTTTTTTACTACAATATTAATATTTACCAAGTTGTTAGAGTTGTCCACACGTGGCTGCACTTCGATCTCCTGCTCTAAACCAACGAAGTTCTCGAGTGCGGCAGAGTTGGGGAGTTGGTAAAGGACTTTATGAAACGACAAAAATATTGAATTGATACATTCTTGGATCATCGTGCCAAAATGAGGCTGATAAAAAGGATTTATTTGGCTGAGAAAGTATTTATCTTTGGCCAACTGTCGCATGAAAATTTCCTGTTTCAATCCCTCTTCATAAAGTGGCGTGCGATCAAACCGCAATTGTTCTCAAATCTTGGTTCCGGGTGATACCACTTGTTCTCCTCATCCGAGTGGTTTTGACATTACCAGTTCAGATTCCAGTTATCGCGAAATTTGTGGATTTTACTGCACATGGAACTTTCACGTAGTGAATTCTGTCCTGATGATAGGTTCACTGAATGAGCATAGCTCTAAAATGCAGAGTATTGACATTTCTAAAAGTAGCTACAATAGTACTAATGCCACTGCTTATCTAACAGCGATAGCAGCTAGCGATTGCCGTTAGAAATTCATAAGGCAAACAAAATTAGTAGAAGTAAGAATGCAAAGAGACACGTTAACCGTGTAAAACCTTTTTTGAAATAGAAATTTTCATATCTGCAATATCTAATACAAACTAAAGAGCAGGGAAACCCACAACCTTCAGATAGAAAGTACAGTAGAGTCCATAAGCAGCTGTGACTTCCTTGTTGGAAATAGGTACTCAGTAAAACTCGTCTCAAAGAGACGGCAAAGGAGGCAAAACGCAAAATAAGTGTCGACGATTTTTTTTTCAGGAAGAAAATTAAACAATAATCCATCCGTGAGAGATTTTGGCAAGACGAATTTTCAAAGGGTAAGAAGAGTCACGCTGAAGGTTCACTTTGTGGTTGCGGATGATGGTGGCTCTGCAGAAGGACCATTCTTGTCGCCTTCAGAGACGATCGAAGCGATCATTCGTACAAATTCTTCGTAGTCGACCTAAAAGTAGTGCCATGCGGTACCATAGAAATTTATTTACACTAGTTGAGTTAAAACATACTTCCACTGGAATATTTTTAGGTTACTCTGCAATGGCTAAATTTGGGCTTGAAAAACAATCGGGTCCTTTCAGATACCAAAACGAAAAAAGGCATTTAACTTATGGTAAAGTAATAATGGCTCGCACCAATATTATCACTTGGAATCCTGTTATTCATCGATTTATTTAGATGGTTATCGGTTAGACCTCCATTGGCCTCTGTCAGTACTGATAGGTGAGACTCGTTTAGTCGCTAAAATGCTGATATTTTGGACCATGAAAACCTTTCTTTCTATCTCACCGCTTTCGTCGAATCTCGTATTTCGAAGCATAAAGCGATTACTTACTTACTTGATACCTGAACGGTCCGTCGTCACTGGTTGTGCGGTCTCCGTCATAGTCACCATTTTTCAGAGATTTGCTGGTTAAACCATCAAGGTTCCCTGGAATTCCGAGGTCAGCCTGGCCAAAGTCTGCGCCAGGTCTTCACCACCACGGGTAGTCGAAGCCCTTGTGGACCAGAGGGAGATTTGCCACCATTGATATTAGGACGGTGGCGGATCCTGGTATTGGTTTACTCTTAGCTGGGCTTCCTGATGGAAACGCCGGACTCCTTCTCGGCTTGGGAGACCCTCCCGGAAGGGACGAATCCCCCACTGTACATCGCATTCCGACACCCAGGAACACCTCCCAGCCACGATGAGGGGGTAAACCGTTGGGAGGATAAGGCGACTATATAAGGAATTTCATCAAGGGAACAGAGCAGTACGCACAATGTGGTGGACTTGCTTCAATAAATCTAAAAATTTGAACTTCTCCTTCAAGTTTTCAAACCTTAACTCTAAATTGCTTCAGAGGTGAAATGAGACCTTGATTTTCAGAAAGCCAGCACGCGTGTTACGACTGCTGAACGACTTGTTAGCTAGACATTCTTCCTTTATTTTTTGATACAAGCTTGATTTCAAACAAGTTTAGGTTCCGGTGATCAATATTCATTCCAGCGTCAAGTGAGCGACTATGAGATTGTTGGGGATAATTCTTTTCCTGAATGAAATTGCAGGCCGTTTCTACAAAATTCCCTTCTGAAAACTGATTTTCGTACTTGAACGTGCAGACATAATACTAAATTTCATAGAATATTGCCACCTAATAAAACAATAGTGTAACAAGAGCTTTCTATCGTATCCTCTAGGCTGGCACTTGATGTCCTTTAGGCTTTTAATATAACCACAACGATGCAGAGATATTCTCAAAACTTGGACCGCGGGCCACATCGAACCACCATTACCCTTTCAGGGGTCTCGCGTATTACACACTGCACCATTGAGGCCCTTGCTTTGCGTTTCTCTCAGGTAGTTTTCTACCAAACGCTGCCACCAACAATCACCCGTCATCGTTATTCGAATATCTCAGCATCTTTGTGGCTGCATAACGTTAAAATTAATTTAAAATTTTTTTAATTTAAAAATAAAGTCTGATTTTAATTTGTGCTTTAAATAACCATGAGTTTTTTCGTACCAATTGTTATTAATCGAAATGACCACCATTAAATCCCACATTTTTTCAACAAAACCTATTTAATTTACTTTATTTGCATAAAATTCCGGAGGTCTGCAACCGATGCATTCGATGAAGGCATTTTTTGTGTCATCGTGGTTGGAGGCGTATTTCTCGCGCAGAAGTTATCAAGGTGCTTGAATAGCGATGGTCGATAGACAGGAGATCTGGCGAATTTGAGGGATGAGGCAAGTTTCGTAGCCCAACTCATTCAACCTATGCAGCTCTGGTTCCGCAACGTGAGGCCGAGCCTGTCGTGGAGAAGGATTGGCCCTTTTCTGTTCACTAATGCCGGTCGTTGTTGTAGGAGTTTACGTGCATTTCGTCGATTTGTTGGCAATACTTCATTGCCGTAATCGTTTCGCCCGGATTCTGTGATGAATCAGCTCGGCTACAGACCACCAAACAGTCATCATAGCCTTTTTGGTGAGATTTCTGCTTCGGGAAGTGCTGTGGAGCCTGGTCGCAACCTGACCATTGAGCTAAGGGCACATTTCTTCGATTTTTTTAAAAAACTTTTTTACGAAAATCGTAGAACATGCCTGTCCAACTGAAGAAGGAAGGCTAAGATGAACCATGTGCAGAGCTGGCACTTGGACCGACATGCACTTTTAACGAGCTATCTCGAACTAAACGGAGTGAGCCTACGCATTTTTCCCAATAGTGTTGACATGTTTGTCACAGAGCGAGTAGTTTAAAGGAAACAGCAAATCTGGACGACTAACCGCGTGAATTTGAGTCATGAAGGAGTACGATGTTGCCTAAAAATCCCATCAACAGAAGCAGCTCACCGTTAATCTCTGTAGCGCAAATGTTTGAAGTGCACTAACACACTACTTGGTCTCCAATAATCACCATCGCTTGTCGACCTTACGTTTTACTTGTCCGAGGGGAACCGTTCGATTAAAAATAACCCTCTTAATGAGTGAATCAGTTGAATCTGCAATGGATAGCTAACAGGTTCAAACTACACTGTGTTCATATCCGGGTGAACATCATGCTACTCCAAATGGATCATCACATTTCAGAGCAGCCACAGATGGAATTAATGATTGCTCGGCCATTATCTTCAGTTTAGGTGGCCTTCTCGACATGAAGTGGTTCTCAAAATCTGGAATTTCTCCACTTGATTGTAGTTACGGTGAACTAAAACAATTGTAAAAAAAAGTCCAACATTCCAGTTACTTCATACGATCTTTAAGGCCTTCCTACAAATAGCAACATTACCGTGTAGCCTGCGATTACGATCATGCACACTCAAACACTAGATTTAATTGATCATCACCGTCTGGGTTTTCAACGTATGATTCGCCACAGTTGTCTTGACTGGCACACGACGACAACTTAGTTATAAACATGCTTAAATCACCCCGTAATAGAAAACGAAATTTTTAAGTTGTCATGTCACATTAGGAGATCACCAGTGGGTAGGACTCTGGTTGCCGCCTCCAAGCATATATAAGTTGTGAAATATGATTTGCGTGTTTGTTGATTTCTCGACGGACCAGTCGACTTGCTTGAACTTTGGCAAATTGATAAACACGTGCTGAAAAATCTTCACTGAATACATGGAACCGATATTTTGTGGAACTCTGCCTTCACATTGATCGTGCTGAGTAGTTCCTAGGTGGTACACAAATTAGTGAAGCAAGGGAGGCCGCTCTTCTTAAAGGAATGGTGATCGCATGATGACTTCCACCTTGAACAGGATCTTTGTGGAGAGCAGGATGACCTAAGCTCCATAGTACCAATAACTAATGTATTGATGACAACCACATTGCTTGGAAGGAACTGAGTTATGCGCATCTGGTGGCGACGAAGATGGCGTCGTTCTATTCACTGATGTCGAAACTATGTGATCCAAAGGAAAACAGCCGATAAGTTGTTTACCCATAGCAATGGAAATTCTGGTGACAACGAAGCACCTCGACGAGACTGACGACTGTCACGATAATGGATCCCATCACCTAAAAATTCGCGTATAAAGAAGAACGAAACCGATATTAACGTGGATGGTGGATGCGAGACAAGAAATAAAATGAGGAACTGGTAACACCATGACAGTACATATTACCGGTTTATATGAAGGAATAGAAAATAACAAAGTTGACGAAATATTACAACCTCTGGTGCAACATTTAATACTCAGGAAAGCGAACCCGCATCTTTCTCAATGTGCGCTTGCTTGCAAGGGTGGGTTATCTATTGTAAAGGTGCATTATAATCATACTTATACGAGAATTGAGAAGTTAACTTCTATGCAATCTTAGTAGTGTTCCAAATCCAAGCATACACGGTCTAGAAAACAAAGAGACTCATGCATAATAGAGCAGGTCTAACTACTGACAACATGATTTATAAAATCGGGAAATGAAGAATTTCTGGATAATCCATGAAACTGGCCATGAAAGGAAACTCCACAATCTACCCAAACAAGGAGAAGGGCGCACGAATAGATAACAGGAACTTCCTAGTATTTCTATGAAGTCACTGACTATTTGAATTAAAGGAAAGCAAGCTTATCCAGTGCACGAAATATATTAGTACCGTAGTGTGTTGCAGCCGATGGGTACCCCTTCTTTGTAGTTTTGAACAAATCTCGACGAACCACCATCGAATTTTGTCCTAAACCTGGAAGATGAACTGCACGTCCCAACCAGTCCCAGTCATGAGAGCGCTGATTAGATAAAAAGTGCCTGAATTACAATACAATCATATAAATCAATTGTAAGCATAATTAGCACAACTCAAAGCCCAAAAAAGACTCCTCTGTGACCAGAGATATTCACGAACTAATAAATGTTCACATAGTTCCAACTATAGTTAATATAGTCAAATGAATTTACAATTATAGCACACTTTGCAAAGCATCACACCATTCAGCAAAGTCTGATGAAACAAAGTGATGGGAACTTTAACTGAGTAAACTAGACACTGAGCGTTCTTAGAAAGTTAAGTAGGAAATTCCCACAGTAATTAGAAGCATTATTTTAGCATTTTTGAAGTATTTTTAATAACTTATTTCGTTTCTTATCCATGGGACAGAATATGTAACTGCATTTGTTTTGCAAAAAATGTGGAGACTCACAAACGGACGGAAATACCGGGACCTGCGGCAGTTGACGCAAAGCGGCGCTAAATATTGCCTAAGAATCGACATTCTTTCTGAGCAGTCGGTGCGATGCAAAACTATCCAACAAACAGAAGTATTTGACTGAGATTTCCCCAGATTCGATGTTCGACCGTATCCCTCACGCATCACCTCATTGACTGGTACATCGCCTGCTAACCCACTAAGGAATAGGTTGGTGGGACGAAAAGTAACTTATCAATTCCTATCCTTTTATGCAACTCATCAAGTAACGCCGAACCAGTTTAGGTGGAATCACACTGCAATGGTGACACCAATCTGTTCCGAATATTCTGAAACGTGTCAAATCCCGTTCAAACAAGGACTTATCTTGTTATATAACATATATATCTAACAAGGTCTTATCAATCTTAGAAAAAAATCCAGCTTCCTACCCTACTTATTTCTCTGGGTTTTGCCTGTTCTTCTTAGAATATTGTCGTCTCTTCTGAGAACAGAAATTTTCCAAAAATAATTACGATTTTCACAGCATTCCAGCAGATTCCACATGGGCATCATTGTAGTGATGACTCGGAGGCAATGTTAAACCTTATTGATAACCACAATGATGATACGTAGTTTTAACTCCCACTGATTCTAGGGCTACAACCAAGTCTCATTATTTTCTTGAAAGCCGAACAAGCAAGCATTGATGCGATGTTAGATTATAGTAAGAATGATGATAACTAATATGCAAAAATCACACCTTATTGCTTATGATGTTGCAGCTCCATTGGAGTCCTTTGCTCTAGTAGCATATGTCGACTACAATATAGAATACTTCAAAAACTAACAATCACCTAATGAAAACCACTACTAGCTAAATTCACAGGAACGCAAGTCACTGTGGATATTTCCAGTATTCTGGAACTTCGCATTTATCGAGTGACAAACGCGGCGATGTGTTAGACGAGCTGGGTTCGGCCGTTCTCGCTTCGGTCATCTAAATTATCTGTTTAGAAGATTCAAGCTCAGTAGCTGGTCACTAACAACAATGATCAAACGCCCCCTTCAAGTTCTAAAGGGTTGAACACAGCAAGTGACAGAACCATACTTGCATGAACACACTTCATATAACAATACACCAATTTGCATGCACTTGATATCATCTGAGATGAGATATGAACTGGTTGGATTGCAAACATTGAGTAAAAAAAACCACACGAATAGAAATCCACACGAACTAAATAACTACGGACTGATAGGAAGATATAATTACAGTTTTGTTTAGTACTACCACTGAGTCCCCGAGTAAAGTAGACAGGTGTCTCGTTGGAAATAGCACCGTTCCGATGACGAAGCGAGCTAACGACGTTATGATAGGGCCAACTGAAATGGATACTCGATATTCCCGCGTCCATTATTGGTACGCGCTTTGATTGAACATTTGACCACAAGTATGCTATGTCCTGCTTTACTTCCTTACAGCCGTGACAACATAGTAGTTAAAAACTGTATTCTGTAGAAGATTTCCAAGTTAAAACTGTAGATGCCATCTAAAAATATATATTGGTATCGGTTTTTTATCCACATTTTTTTCCTCACTATTCATATATATTTTCTATGCTATATCGGAACGCGCGTACTGCGCGGTTCTCAGGAGGTGTCCTGCAATACACATGCGTTTGTTGGTCGCGCGACCAAGGCTCACCAAGTTTTCATTCCCGCTGGGATCGGCAAATTGGTACTACACCTGTTTAGGAGGATTGTGGTAATGAGTCGACCATCACTAGCCCACCGCGATTCATTGTATAAACCAGACATGCATTCAATTACCTCTAGCGATGCTTGATAAAGTCAAATAAATACAGTACCCCCTAGGGAAACACCAATGCCGAGAGCTTCATCGTTTATCCCTTATCCTTTTACCCAAGATATGGGTTGCAGATAACTAGCTGATAACGTTTGTCGGATAACCTGCATCACAAGTGATCGCTTAAGGTCAATCAATGATCAATCATTCAAGGTAGGACCCATCATCAGCTGTGTAGACAGGCCAACGGATAGAGTAACATGGTTTCTAAGCCAAATATTTAACTAGCTGCTTAACCATATTCCAGCTCACCTCACAAGCACCCAAATGTTCCCAGAATGGCCTACGTAACGCGTCTCCTAACAACGCTTACGTGAAGGAGTCATCCGACGTTTCCGCGCTTTACACCAACGTATCGAACGACTCCGCTATGCAAGCCATCCTCGAATTTCTGGTTGTACATGAAGGAGGAATAAATATTCACGGCTTGTCTTATGGCTCTTGAACTGCTCGATTTTTCCGATGGTATGGGAAGTACTACGCACTAATGAGAGGGCTGGCAATGGGACAGCGACTGGCACAAAGCCTTGCCATTGCGTTTATGTCTAAAATAGAAGCCCCGTTATTGATCGCCGGCCGGCACTACACTATAGTGACTGTTTTGTCATCTTCTATACCCAGCAGGAGATGGACAAATGCTTTGACTTGTTGAGTGAGTAGTCTGAGTACATCGTCAATTTTACCAGAGAGACACCAAAAGAAAATTGGCTTTCATTTCTTAACGTTCAAATCAACTTGTCGGATTGCGGTTACATGGCAAAATGGTAGCGGAAACCAAGTAAGAAGACCATGCTCGTTCATTTCCTTTCTCTCACCATTAGCACACGAAGAAAGCGCTTGTGAGAAACATGTTCCGAACAGTCACCTTAGTGTGCATAAGTAGGGAACTAAAGGAAGAATCGCACGACAAATAGCCATCTCCAATGGCTGCAAAATAACTACCCCGTGAGATAAATTTAGAAGTAGAGCGATGCCCCAAAACGAAATACTTGGCCGAAATAAAATCCCAGTTATATTGTCCTTTATTAGCAGTGAAATAAATGTAGCGACAAAAGAATGCTTGAGAAGGACAGACCTAGAGGAATCGGGGGCGATAACTGAAATACCACCGAATACACTTCGTCATCATTTACTTCGTAACCGCCCACCGTCTATGTGAAACACAGAACTACGTAGCTTTCCCATAATGGCAGGGACGGTCATTGCATGAGTTCAGGGTACGATATACCTGAACTTCTGTAGTACTTACAGAGACGAATGTATTGGCTAAACCGGCAGACCTTTATCTCACTAGGGACGCACAGGATACAAAAGCATAGCGGAGACGATTTTGATATATAGATCGCTATCCTCGCACGGGATCCCAAAACGCCTACGCGCTAACTTCTCGAGGCTTTTTGGATAAATGAATCCGAGAATGAATAGCAGGGAAGAATTCTCGGAGATAACACGTTATGTAGCCCCTTTTCTCAGAATTGAGTTTTGATGTTGGGTGGTGCAATGGTCATCCATATGCGGTACCAGTGCACCCTTCCAGGCTCTGAAGAAGACGATACTGCCGGAAACGTCAGCTACCGTTGTGTTGCACGTGTTTTTTTGTACGGAAATGAACGTGTGGGGACCGGCTTTCTAATTCGCAATTTTTTTCTTTTTATGCTCCACCAGAGCGCGCGTGCAGCGCAGTGGTCAGAGGTGCCCCGCAGTACACCTGCATTCGACCCGGCGACTCAGGCTTACCAAGCCTTCCATACTTCCTGGCTCGGCAAAACAATGAACTTTTTAAGGAATTTTTATCCCACTTTGCACAAGTCATTAAAGTGTAGCCTGTTTTTTGTATCGATTCTACAGCATTAAAGCTGACACATTCTGGATAATAGTGAAACCCGAAATATTTTAGAGATAATCGAGGACGACAACTTAACTACACATTAAAGAGGGTTACAAACTTGTGTTTCATGAGTTGGACGTAGCGAAATGATTAAAAATGCCAAGAGATATACCTTCGTCCGTTATTCGATCCGGTACGCCTACATAACCCTTCCTCCAGGGTGGACCATGGGGTGATAGACTTGTGTGGGAGCATAAAAATATTGACTATCAAGTCAGTATCAGGTACCTACTGTAAGTGTTGTACATGCTAAATATACATTCAACCACCTCTATGATGAGTGGAGTTGAATGCGCTCATCACTAAATGGTAGAGATGTAAGTAAACCTTCATGATTAAATAACTGAGGACCAACACAACTGTTCATCACCGCTTCCCAAGTCTTCCAGCTCTCATTTGGGTCCACCACGATAGGCAAGCTATCTCAGGACAAAGGTTCCCTTCGAAAAGCTCTGTTCACGTGCTACTTGTTTCTGCATGTTTCCAGAAGGTTCTGAACGAGATGAGAGCACGGATAAAAGCGGTGATTCAATCTGATTAAAAATGATTCTGCTTCAAAACCACTAGAAATAATTCATCTTCTTGTATTCGTAACAGTTTACCTATGTGTCGTGTCATCACGGGTTTCACCAATAATCACTAGGAAAAATTATCATTGCGATTTTACTTTCGAAACCATACTTGAAGTTTATCGGTTTCAAAATCGTCATAAATTTTTCTAACTTTCACATCGAAATCAGAAGTAATAATATTACACTTAGAAGATTTTCTTTTCCTAGCCGTCAAAGACATCTACCGAGCTCGTCGGCTGCAGAAATTTCTGTGCAACATTTCTTTCCACACCTAGTTGCAGACGTAACATTGTTGACCAGATGACGTGACAGACTGATATAAGAAGGCATGATATGTCAAAAAGCTAGTATGCTTATAGGAATGACCTATCTCTAAGAATTATGTTGAAACTGTTGGCCAAAGTATAATACTTCCATTTGGCGGGTAATTTACAGGTTAGGCAAGTTTTTTCTTTTCCTGATGTCTCAAGAGTTGCGCCCAGCCCTTTTCATTCGCTTGTCAGCTAGTGACTAGTGATTATACCGTTGCCAGTACGGCATGATTCCTAGCACTGGTTTACTTCTACATGAGCTTTTGGATGGAAATGTCACACTATTTTTCAGCTTAAAAAATTCTGTTCTGCTGTGAACACATTTACATCGCAGTTTCACAATCCTCAATCCCGATAAGTCAATAGACCGTAACGGAACGGTCTGTTCAGACACTTTGTCACAAAAAATTCCAGACTACTATTATGACTGTGTCAGCAATTCGGTATACGGCGCTCCTGCTCTCTAACTCTTGCGGGACAATCGCATTGTTAGTGGGAAATTGGAAGGATGGTTCTGGCGTTGTGGGCGTTGTGTTAAATACAAGACAAGAAACATTGTCCATTGCCTATAATAACAGCTTCGTGCTTGGTTGTCCAAGAAAAACAGTGGCTTGTCAATCAATGCCGAGGTTGAAAGAAACTCGATCTTGGGACATTGTCCAGTGTTCACCGTCGATCTCGTTAATGCGAGAGTTAGTGAACGCAATTTGAGATTTGGGAACTTTTCACCAGTTGTAGTCCCTGACTTCATTGTCGATGCACAGTACTAGTTATCTGGGTTAGTTCTTTTTGTTGAGTAAACTTCTCTACGAGCTTGAGATGTGTGTAGTAAAATATCCTCCAGCGGTTACTGAAATTTTTCACCGATCATAATGAGTGGTAAAGGGAGATTTAGTACTGCCACACACAGCACAGCTGCTTGTACACTGTACATTCTGCGTTCGTGGAGCTCGACTCATTATAAAAAAAACTTTCAACCAACCTCGGAATTCGTTGTCGTTCTGAAAAATCCGAGTTGTGGGGCAACAAATTTTCCTTAAGCGACAATCTTTGGTACTGTCTTGTGAAAACATGTAGAAAATGCACTGCCAGCTGCCATCTCTTGTTACTTGATAATTCCTTGATACTTGAATGGCCCGTTCTCCCTAGTTGTGCGGGCCCCAGCATAATCATCATTTTTCGGAGATTTGCTGGTTAAGCCATTGTGGTTCCTTGGAATCCCGCGGTCAGCCTGCCCAAATTCTGCCGCAGGTCTACACCACCACGGGTAGTCGAAGCCCTTTTGGACCAGAGGGAGATTTGGCACCATGCGGCTTTGATACCAAGACGGTGCCGGATCCTAGTATTGGTTTACTCTTAGCTAGGCTTCCTGATGCAAACGCCGGACTCCTTCTCAGCTTCGGAGACCCTGCCGGAGGGACAGAATCTCCCCCGCTGTACATCGCAGTCCGATACCGAGGGAACACCTCCGAGCTACGATGAGGCGGTAAACCATTGGGAAGGTTTCTAGAGAAAATCACAATGGGCAGTTTGGTGCCAAAGCTTGCCAATCGCGATAGAGGTCCACTGATCTTTAACTTGCAGCAGAATCAACATCAAAACCAAACCGTCCCAATGGATGACAATCATAAGGTAGAAAAAACAAAACAAATTTTGGGAATTGAACTACATTTTTCGACGTCACTGAAAAATAATGCTTTGAGTAGGAAAACTAATATCGTTTTTAGTATGGTACCATAAAAAAAGCTGATTTACTACATCGGGGGGTCCCAGCTAGTCACTGCCTGGGCAATATGTGAATTCAACCGTCTTTACGAAGATGTTAATGAAGTGAAATACATGTGAATTACTAAGGGACCAAACATTTCCGAACGCTTTGCCTTTTTTTATTATAACAAACGGCTCTTTAAATGGGAAAAACTGAACAATTTTCTTTAGTTGGGACCCCCTTGCTGTACCTTACAATTCTGCATGCGCGACTACCTCTGGACACAACGTGAAGGTAAACAATAGATCTGTTATATAACCCAGTTTATCGTTTTGCGACCAAAGTCTCCCTCAAAACTACTAAAATGACTAAATTCGTTTCAGCAACGAAAAGCTATAGGAATACATAATGTTGTCCTCCTAAGTTATCTTTTAAACCTTTCATGAACCGTTACCATGGACTGCGCCTCCAGTGTGATCCCAGCACTCCTTTACCTCCTCGTCTTTTCGATGTGTTTCATCGTGCGTAAAAAGTTTTTGAACATTCAGGTAAGGGTTTAGCTATTGTTGACCGAGTTTCTCCTTCTTAATGAATATTGTTGAACGCTATCAAGAAGTTTATCTCTGGAATCCTGAAATTATCATGGTAAGGCAATCCGAGGTGCTCACCACATAGAATTGCCTGTCTTTGTGGATAGAAGCCTTGGATGGTCTGGTGTTGAACTCAACCAGCAACCACATATCTTTAGCAGAATAATATCTCTAGCTACTGCGTTTCTAGGTTTATAGTGTATAGATTTCCGGGATGGAATTGACTTTGAGCACCATAATGAAGTATTAACAATGTGTTCAACTTCCCTTGAGATTTAAGACGTTTGAAGTGTTGTTTTTGCTTTGTTACGAGAAAACCCTGCAATCATTTCCGGGATTTCATTTCGTTTTTTCGCTAGTGTTATCCTTCTAACGATTATCACCCGACAACACATCAGAGCACAAATCTGCAAATGGCATTGACGTCGTGCGTCCTTAGGCGAACGGACAATGTTGAATTTGAAATAAGGGTCACCACACTAAACAAACATAACACGTAATGATTTCTAATCGTTTGCTCTGAGAACGGCTGCATAACTTCCACGGTGTACTTTACTAATTATAGTAGCAATTTTACAGAGTTTATAGCAATGTGTTTTAAAAAGATTATGCAGAAGCCAGAGATTTTAGGCACTCAATCTCTTTTCTTTGGCCTCATTTTGTGTGATAACGCAAAGTTCATTAACATTTGTTTCTTACCTTGTTTTTCTCAAAGGTTATGTTCTAATTTTCTTCGAGTCAATCACGCCAAAGTCCCAGTGTCAAACGATTTGATATCTCTATTTAAAGCGATATATGAAATGTGTGAGACTCTCTGAAAGCAACCTAAAACCTAGACTAGGATGGTTTTTAGTCTGTTTGTCTTCTTTTTAATGTTTTTATGGATTTAATCTTAGAGGCGAAATAGCTCGATGTGAAGTGTCCGCTTTGACAGCAATGGCAGCCTGCTCCGCGCTGGTTCGAACACCACGCCATGCCAACCAAACTATGGTTTATTAACCTTAAGTCAAGCTGTGCAAACTTGTAGCAAATGCAAGTTCTTAGATGAGCTTTGCAATACACTTTATGTCTAACCTGATTCCCATCTGCTATTGGGTGACTTCATTGAGGGCTTTGGAGTAAATCGTGGTTTGTACACAAGACTCATTAATGCTGTGCCAACAGTTTTAGACATAAATACGTGTTCACTAAAGTATGAAGTTAGCGCACTGGTTAGAGGTGTTTAGCGATGACCATGGAACCCTGGCTCAGTTCACCAATTCGTCCATCCCTCGGGGTGCATTAAATTGGCACTAGACCTGTCTGGGAAGGTAAAACACTAGAGTGATTTATGGTAGACCTCCGTTAGTCATGTGCGAGGTATATATACATTAAATCAACAGCAACTATGCTGCGAATGCTGTCCAATGCAGGGCATATCCGCAAGGTATTATTGAATCAATCGCTCTGCCCTTTTTTACGCTTTATACTGAAGCATGTAAATACGGTTTAGGACAGACAGGGAACCCAAACTCCCACACTTTAAAGCAAGTAATAAATCACAATAATGATGAGATATTTGCAAAACTCCAGACTGCAGGTGTCTGCGGTGGGGATCGAACGTTATTAACGTCCCCCGTCCCTTTCCGGGGCTAACCTGCTCTTCACCACACCATGCAGGCCCTTTCCTTTAGCCTTTCTCTCAACTGATTCTCTACTTAACACTAATTCACATGATATATAAGCTATTAAGTGAAGTTATTTCACATAACACCCTGTCATGAAAAACTGTAGTTGGCAATAAAGAAAAAAATTGACATGTGATTTCGACTACAGCCCCAGCTTACTTGGGTTCAGTGCCGATTTGTGCTCTCCAGACCAATCCTGTCAATGGGTGATGATGGCACTATTAAATAGAAAACTAGCTAAGAGAACGGCGAAGCGAAGGACTCGCATCGTGTGGTGGTGAGCACGTTAACCGCCGGAATGGGAAGTAGCAGGTTCGATCCCCCACCGCACATCATCATTGCCGTTGCATTTCAGAAATTACCCTGCCGTGGAAAAATTGTAGTAGACAGTGAATAAAAAAGTTAAGAAGTATTAAATCGTTTTTACTCCCATTTTAACCGCCAACTACATATGTTAACCTGCGGAAGGTCTGCCAAATTAAGGAAGGAAGTCGCTCCCATGGAAATCTTTTGGTTTGTTTAGAATTTATTTCTATTTTCTAAATTTCACACACCTTGTTTCTATCCCAACAAGTGTCCCATCTCTCCAACCTCACAGAATTAGTATTAGGCTGGAATCAGCGTACTGCCCTCAATTACAAAGCTGGCGATTCCCTGCAACGAAAATCTGGAACGCTCTATCATGGTTATGCTATATTTCTAGGGAGAATCGACTCGAGGAGTATTCGGCCATACTGGTAATGAAGACCAAAAAATCTTTGAGCAGAAATGGAAGCTACTCGCAACAGTTCAAGGACCATCGTCGAAGGTGAATGCAAGGAAACGAATCGAATACATGAAATGCAAGGACCTGAGGAAAAATTTAATGTCGGATCATGTAAAGTGAAACAAAGTTAACAATAAAAAAATTGATAGCAAGAGATGCATGATAAAAAGCAATATATTTTCATCATTTCTCTAGAATATGAATACCTTGGCAGGCTTGCTCACAACCTTCTACATACACCGTCTAGTAGTTGAAGTGACGCTGCTACCGTCGTGGGTTTTTTCCCACGTGATTCACAACTCGGAAGTCAAGTAGCATCTAATTATAAACTAGTCCTACCACACTTTTCTTTTCTTAGTTTATCTCTTTTTCAAGTTTAGACTTCTTACTTAGATCGGATTTCTCCTTTATCAGAAAGACATCTGATTGGATAACCTGTAGATCGATCGACGACAGTCCATGACCTGGCGGGCGTCATTCGAAAAGAGCTGATGGGAATCCGATCATCGGTTCTGGTCCATTCTACAACCACTTTCGTATTCGTCGGTCCTTTAATGATCCGCATCGGCTTCATTGCTCTTGTTCGCTAACACTATCAACTCGTTTCGGGTTACTGTATTAGTCGCATTTCAAACAATCACTACAACATTTCTTTTCAATGTAAAACACAACTCAGTTTCCGATTACTTTTGTGATTTTCGACACGTTATCGATTTAATGGCTATCAATTTCTACGTTTGATCTTCAATGTCTCACGAAAATCCATCCATTCCCACTATCGATTACGTCGGCTACGACACTTTTCATTAGGGTTATGCTAACCCTGATGTTTCAACGGTACGGTTATTTATGCATGAAATGTTTGTGTATTCCTCTCTCTTCTTTTTTCTTTTCTCTTCTTTACCTTGTTTTGCCTTTTTTAGAATTTCTTGTTCATTAAGCTACACAAGTGTTCGTTATCAATATCAATAGCTAAAATGTGAGTAGGAAAGATTCGTATCCCGTGACCAACGCCTTTCTTTCAAGCGATTTCACTGATATCCCAAAGTTGTTTTTCATTTTGCCCATCAAATCTCACTAAAACATCTCTGATTTCTGCCACTCTTAGAAAAAAAATGAAAAGAAAGAAAGAAAGAAAGGGAAATAAAGAAAACAGAAACCAAACGTTTACGGTTCTGACATACGAATTCATAAGGCATTCATATTTTTGTGCACATTAACTAACAATTTTTGTAAATGAAAAAGTGTGGTGACCATGTAAAATCACCGGAAATGAGTCATTCTTCTGGTAAATTTTTTGAAATCATCTGTCTACTACTGTAAAATATGCATGAACTTAACGTTTCCATTAAAGTTTTTCGATGAAACAGTACGAATGTCATTCTGATGGCACGAATTCGATGCTCGTTGGATAATCGAATATTCGAGTATTCGAGATATTCGGATGAATCTCGTTCCTACGCGATTACTCTTTCATAAAAACGCGATTGCTACATTGCAAAATCGATCGTTCGTTATTCATCTAGAATAATATTGATCGATTTTTATGACGTTACAATATATCCATTGAAAGTCTTCTCTGCTTTATTGAGACTATCGATAGACTTGCATGAAATTCTACAATATTTGATATGTGGCGGTTCGATGGCGTTCACCGGAACCTCTGAAATCCTTGAATGGATTCATTGTATTCGTGCTACAAGTATTCATTCATCAACGTCGTTCAGGTCGAACAACAGCTGTTGTAAGGTGTCGAGGTGACAATTTTACGGATTTTTTTCGTCCCCATTAGAGACATCCGAGTTTTTTTTCTAACCGAGCGAACGAATTGGCGTTTTTCTATAATGGTGGCCTATAGCAGGTGTTGGCTAGGAAGTCCAGCGAGAGGAACAGAGAGAACAGCGATAGAAAGAGAGAGGTTGGTACTCCTCATCCCGTTCTCCCTAACCTTCACTCTAGTCAACTGAACTTAAACCGTCAATAATCGTCGAATTCGGCACTGCTGGTTAGCCGTTGACGGCTTTCTGACCCTGTTTATGGTCACTTTAGCGCTCTGGGACTCAGTCTACGTTTGCCCGTGTTTTTATCCCTCACTTTAAACTCTTTTTCGGTTTTTTTCTCAGTAGGTGTTGAAATTTCGATGGCCCTCATTATTTACGTCAATATGTCAGTATGGTTTCATCCACCTTCACCGCACGCAACAACTACTGCTCATCTCTTAATAACTCTAGCTAGCTTAATAACTTAACTAACTAGCCTGACTAATTAACTAATTAAAACTTTTCACAGAACTTTTTCACTATTAATCACTGTGACACCGTTTCAAAGAAATATATGAATGGTGAATGCCAGGAAAACGAATCGAATCCTGGAAGTTCTGAGATCCCACAGCAGACGTGATGACGCGTCACTTAGTAAAAGTAGTAATAATAATAGTAATGATAATAGTCTTTAAGAGTATTTTTATCGTATTTGCTTTGTTCATACCCCGACATTTTTTCCTGCTTTCTATCATTTCATATTTCTATTTTTTACTTGTCTTCCTATGTCTCTTTTTCTGTTTCCCACTGTGCAGTACTTATAAGCTCTTCAAAAAGCATTCGATAACCGATTATTTGGTAATTTGTTCGTTTTTTTTCTCTTTTCCATTCATTCCTTCTTAGTCCTCTTCCTGTTTCTTGTTTTCTTTCTCTACTACCTTTCCATTTTTCACTAAAAATCTACTATAAAACCACGCTTTTTGCTCAGAATGGATCCTTTACAAAGCCGTGGAAGGTTTTCTAACATTTTTATTGCCCTCTTCTCATTATTGTAAGCCATTTATTTTCTCGTAGTGCTATTGAAGTGTGTCCTTTAATACCTTTGAGTATTTCTTATCAATGTTCTAAAATTAACGGTGCTGTGAGCAATCAACTGCAATTATTCGTATTTCTTTGCCTCGTGTGAAGCAGTGGTCTGAGGCGCCTGCAACACACACGTGGGATGATCTCCCGCGCCTGTGGCTCACCAATCCTTCCATCCTTCTGGAGTCCATAAATTGGTAGCAGACTTGTCTGGAACTATAACACCACTGGCTCGATACATCGGTAGGCCATCGTGAGTCATTCAAACGCCAGATATGCATTCAATCGTCTCCAGCAGTGCTTAATGAAGTCAAATGCGTGACGGATCCTTGAGGGATTGATCAACGACGAGAGCTTTATTCCTTATCCTTTATCTCTGCTTTTGAAAACGTTTAATTTTTTAACGGTTGTAAGTGTTCTATGATTTTTCGCCTTTCCATCTCTGCTGAGGTATTTTCTTTTTAGTGAGAGAACTATCTGCCCGGTTTTAACTTAACTAGTAATTAACTTTAAATTACTTATGTCTAAATTTAGGTTTTAAAACAAATTTTAAGTTCGTTTCACTCTGTTGATAATGTTTTCAATTTAAATAACATATCCCACTTATTGTTTTCCTCCTTTTCATCATCCACTCTTTAAATTAGTTTCATTACTTCCTAACTTTCAAAACTCTTAATAACTTATTGTATCCTCTTTTGTGGACTTCTCGCTTAGCTTAGTCCACAGTTTTTTTACTCGATATTTGATTGCGTGTAGTTAATCATAGTCGATATTTTCTACCTTTACCTATATAAGATAACCCAACAGTTCGCCGTCTCATGGCCTCATGGACAGGAGGTGATGTTTCTGGTTGTAACAGACAGCGGCGGATCATCTCCTACCAGGAAGTCCTAGGGAAACTTCCACAAGAAATCCATCTTTCCGCATAGAGACAAACCTCAAACCGTTTTACAACGGCGAACCACCTCCTATCTCAGTAGCTAGGGTAACCTGAGAACATCGATGGTGAGCACTTTCTGGGGGTTTGAGGAGTACGAAAGAGTCCTGTAAATCCGGAGACATACCAGTTAACTGGAAAATCTATTGCGAACAACCTAACGATTTTTCGCCGCGACGGTAAACTAGTCTATTAAATGAGCCCTCTTGAACATTTTTATGGTTCACTTTACTTGCTCTGGATTCTTATGTAGATTTTCATATTGATTTCATTTGAGCTTTTGTTTTCACACAACCTCTTAAAACAAAGCTTCATAGATCATTATGAATACGGAAAAATTTTAATGAAAAGCTTTTTTCTTCAAAAACATTTTAAGAATTGCCTTCTTTTGTACCATTTTATTTAATGTAACACTTAATACATTATTTACATCATCTAGAATTCCGTCATCACGAACACGGTGCTAGTTCGATTCCGGTCCGGACCAGCCAATCCTTCAATCCTTCCGTGGTCGGGGAATTGGTACCGGACTTGTCTAGGGAAAAAAGTCACTCTCTGCAATCCAAGTGGGAACTCTCCAGGCCGGCTATCTCAGGGCTCTAGGGAGAATTACTCGACCAGCATTCTGCGACATTCAAGATGAAATGAAAATCCTCAAGCAGTAACTGAAGCCACACATAAAAAGCTGGAAGATCTTCGTGGACAATGGATGCAGGGAAACGAATCAAATGTGGGAAATGCTGGGATCCGCACAGTAGGCGTAAAGACGGGTTATATGAAATAAAATAAACAATAGAAGTAAAAAATCTAGAATTCCTAGTGTATAAGCTTTTCTTTGGCAGACTATCTACAAATTCACCCAAAAAAGTTGTTTAAACCTTCCATTTTTTACAACATATAACTTGCGTGTTTTTCTTACAAGTGATGGGTTCCTTGTATCACATATTTTTTTATCCCTCACTTTGCTTTTTCGTATTTACCTATGACGATGCGGTTTTAAAGGAAGAATGACGCTGCGCACATCTAGAATCTTATTTTTCAAGTAAACATTTTTCATTAGAACTTTTGGAGGTGGGGAGGTAGCGCAGTGGTCAGTGTAAGTAATACAGTCTATAAGGAAGCAAGGCGCTGGCTCGGCCTCCCTCCCGACGCTCTCCTCCAATCCAAGAGGGGTGGAAACACCCTATCTCGGCTACCGAAATGCTCAAAGACCTTTGTGGAGGATGAATGCGACGAAAAAACGAATCGAATGCAAGAAATGCTGGGATCCGCACAGTATATGTGATGACCGGTCATCTATAATAAGTAATATTTATTTGCTTACGGTAGACAAATGATATTTTTCTTTCATCATTGTTCGCTAATGAGTAATGGCTGTCCTCCGACAGTTTTCTGCCGCTCGTGGAAAAAGTCGTCCTCGTCATGGTTTTAGTGCAGAGATTTTCTCGTTCCAATGACTGCATTTATTTGCGCAGTCGGGAGCTGAACCCTAACAGCAGCAGCAGCAGCTAGTGGCAGCTTTTTCGTTCCTTTGACTCATTCGTTGGCTATCGCAATACTCAAACATCTTGCGAAATGAAGGACTCGTTCGTGCCTGGCTCATCCCTAATCCAACAATGCCACTTGGTTAGGTTGTGCGTCGGCAATGTTCGTCACTGCGCAGTAATCGTCTTGTTCCCGGCTTCTAGCGTTTTCCTCACTTTTACATGTCGAAATAAATCGAAAAGATGTCTCAAGAATTGCTTACGAAAGGTCCTAGAGATTTTTCTACGTAAAGATTTTCTTTGGGAATCCAAAAACCAAACTGAAAGGTCTCAAAAAGAGTGCATTAATATAATTTATCTCTTGCGAGTACTGGATTTACGTTTAGAAGATTTTTCAATAAAATGCCTTTTGAATGACGAAAGCACTATAGCAGCTCAGTTCCAGTTTGCTTTATAACACTCTGAACTGCGTTAGTTTGCACTCAACTACAAGGCGTTCAATCACCAGCAACGGTTTTATCGTTATAATTCAATTGCTTTTTATTATTCTTTGTTCAGTAGAAGTGTTATTATATAACTCTTTTATTTTCTACATGATCTGACCTCATGGTTCCTAGAACTTCTTGCATTCTATTCGCTTCATCCCATCTATCTTACAGAGGTCTTCACATGTGCGTGTAGATTTGGCTACTACTTAAAGATTTTTCTCTTCTTTGTGAACGTCGTTGAATGCTGGTCGAGTAGATCCTTCGTAGAATACTGGAGTAACTGTGCTAGAACGCTCCCATGCGGATTGGAAAGAGTGAACTGGTCCTAGACAAGTCTGGCAACAATTTCGACACAAGCGGAGGAATGTGTGGATTCGTGGGTCCGACAGCACTCGTACTAAAGTCACGCTTGTAATAAACGACATACTTCTCTATATCATATTTCAGTTACCTTTCCAATGGACCATGGTCTGAGGAGGTTCTTAGATGTAAACTATTATCTGCAGGGAACAGAAATAAACCTACAGCAGAGATCGTCGAATTTTGCGTTCCTGCATTTTCCCCAGAAACAGTAAGAATAACCAAGGGCATCATAGGAAAAAATGTCATGGTATTCGTGTTACTTAGACCGAGCAAACGGCACACTGAGGGGTTCTGGATTGCGAGAGAGGCGAACAGGTTCGACTGGTGCCCACTTGAGTTGCTCAATGATTAACGGGATTCCAGATGATGCAGGTGAAATATGTGCTGTCTTGTTTCGTTACCAGAAAGGGTTAAGGACAAAAGGTTCAGCGTTGATCAACGCAGTCAGTATCATGCATGTATCATGCATTTGTTTCCATTTCTAACATTATGGATCGAGTGAACATTTTGGCTGAATCCGTGCTCTTAATCCCTCCAGATAATTCTGGTACTAATTTTCCAAACATGGATAGATAAGGAGCTCGGTTAGCCTGGAGCACTGGGATCGAAACACAAGCCATTTGCACTCTTTTTCTTAGAATTAATTTTATGTTGACGAAGATTTTCGAATATTTCTTGCAAAATTAATTTTACTCACGTCGAAAACGATACTGTAATTAGTGAAGCGTTTGATGTTAGGCAATTGATAGTGTGGGAAGAAGTCGACCGATCGGCTCGCTTTTTAGAGTGTGCTGGCATTTCGTTATTGAAAATGCTATGTAAATTAGTTTGCATGTCATTCTCAGTGGCATTTCACAAGTGAACGACTCACCTGTCGTTCTCCTATCCACCGTACTCTACTAGTCGACAGTTTGTCATTCACGAAAGTAATGAAGAGCTTTGGAAGTTGCTTTTTGTGAAATTTGGCCTACCGTCGTTCCACCATTATTTATCATCTACCCTATTCCTCAAAATCTTTATTGATTGGGTTACTGTAGCTGTTATATACATTTAGGTAGTGTTCTTATTAGTGCTCTTGTATGGGAATTTATTATCTAATGGAGAAAATTTCTAAGAAGCCAATTATGAAAAAGTATTCCTCACACACCTTTGTCATTTTTTTTTGGTCTAAGCTTTGAGCTGGAAAGGACGTGTGTGGCGCGGTGGTTGGAGGCGCCCTGCAACACATACGTGAAATCGATGCAAGCGCTCATGGCCCCCAAGTCTTCCATCGCTCTGGACTCGGCAAATTGGTGCCAGACACGTCTGAGAGGATAACAGCACTGACTCGATGCATCGGTAGGCCACCATGAGTCATTGTAAAGGCCAGATATGCATTCAATCACCTCCAAACGATGCTTAATGAAGTCGAATGCGTGACGCATCCCTTCGAGATAAATCATTGCTGAGAGCTTTATCCTTTTAACTATATTTAAGCTTTGAGTTGGTCTTGCCGTAACCGCAGCTAAGAAACATTTATTCTTTATCATGTACACCTGTTTATTTGTTGTTTACTTTTAAACTTGCTTCGTTTTTCCCAACGCTTTTGTAAGTTAAGGTTCATTAAAATCTGAAACCTTAAAACTTACGACTATAAAAAGTGCTGATTCTATTGTGGTAGCTTTTTTCCTGCTGTAGTTTTTCCCAATAGTTCTTAACTAACTTCAGCAGGTGCGCTGCCTCCTAATGACCTTTAATTGCATGTTTTTTTGGCCGAATTCCTGTCTTGATTACGGTACTCTTTTTGTGATTGTTTTAGAAAATAAATACTTATTCTTATGACAGATCGATGCCATTGTCAGTGAGCAACGACGCTCCATGCGCTTCTGTCGAAGAAGACCTGCCCGGATTTATTCCATTCAAGAAAAACAACTCATGGAAACGCAGAGATTCTATTTTATTAAGGGCATGGAACGACATATGCACCTATTTGGTACTAATTTTTCTAATCAGTCAGCTAGTTGTTGTTGGTAAGTGGAGCTATTCCAGACCTTTTTCACATTTTTTCCCTTTTTTCGTTTATATATGAAGCTAACTGGAAAAATGACGTAACATTTCCCTTTGTATGCTAGCAAAATTTGAAGGTAGTGACAAACCATCATGGATTTTTTCTGCGAAGATTGAGTTTAAAGTTTTCTTAAAAAAAAGTTTATCTGCATTGCAAAAAACATTTCTTAATTTCCTAAAATAATAAATAAGTACGAATATCGATTGTTTGAGAGTTCACTGTGTGATTTTTTGAAAGCGAGAACCTATGATGTCTTCAAGTTACGGAATTCACAGTCGACCGACCACCCATCAGTGGTTTATCAGTGGGTTTAAGGTACGATAGATACCGATAAGATCTAGTCTAACCGGACATACGATGCAGCAATAGTAACTTTTTATTTGCTGCCTACTATAATTTGTCACGGTAGGGTATGATGCGAAATACAGCCACGATGATCCACAGCTAGTTGCAAAACTCCGGACCGCAGGTGTTTGCGGAGGGCAACGAACCCGATATTACCCTTTCCGGGGAGTACCTCTAACCATCGGGCACTGTCATCGATGAGAGCAACTCGAGTTCTTTTCTGATGGTTCTTTTTCTTTCATAACAGGGACCGTACGAGATGATTTCTTCACGTCTACCAACTGCTAGTCAGTCGGCACGACAGAATCCAATGCCTGTTCCACTGTTAAAACTGGGGAACAACAGCTCCCACGAGCGTGTGAAATCAGTCTCGACTGAGCTAGCTGTTTTTCTCACCAGCGGCTGATTTAGGTTGACGTTCCATTTCGGAAATAGCAGAAGCGGCTGCCAGGGTACAAGAAAGTGTTTCCGCTTACGTCTATAACTTGGTCTAAGCCCCATTAACTATAATTTCTCGGGATCTAGACAATAATCTTTTGCTTTTTGATGGCTACTGAGTGGAAACGGCCGACTCCCTCTGCTAATTCACCTTAGTTATTTATGATTTACTTTCTAATTAGCGAAGGATTCACAGTAAAAGCAATGACTCCATTTTGCAAGACTGCCCTCTAATGCGCAAAGAGTTTCAGTGGATTTTGTTCCCCATCTACTTCAACTTTTGAAAAACAAAGGCAAAGGGATGTCTAAAATGTTTGATAAGACGACGAAACGGTGAGCAATGGACTTCTACATTTCTTAAACACTTGATGATTTCTAAACTGTTCTATACCTTATAAATTATGCAGCTGTTTTTCCTTCTATCAGCAATGAGGTGGCTGCTCATCACTTTTTCTGACAGAAATGGGAAAATTATGGCGAATTCTAAGCGTTATCCTGAACGGATCATTACATCGTCAGATGACGGCGCTGATTCTATTACAGCAAAGACCGACAACAGCGCTGTGAACGCAGTTCCTTCGGACAGGACTAAGCTATAGGGACACAAAAGTCGTAGGTTTATGGATGTTGATGATCTCTAACCGAATATAGTGCATTTTTTGCGACATGTGATGTACAAGAGGACCAAAGTTTAGAGAACTCATTAAGGTTGCCAAAATGTACATGATGAACCCCTGGGATTGCTCGAGAACAGCTAGCTTAGAATTCTATGGAAAACCATTTCAATGAGCATTCAACAACATAAGGAAGAAAAGTCCTTAAGTTGTAGCCGAACTCACATACAAATCCGAGCGCCTTCTTCAGTGACGGACGCGAGACAACGAAACTAATGGAAGAAGTGCTGGAATACACGGAATATTTGAACTCTAGTCGTATAAATAGATTAAAAGTTATATAAACCAAAGAACGGCTAATCGATAACTTGGCCCATTCACTAGGTGTTTTGGTTAGTGTTTCATTAATTCTTGTTTATTCTTGACTAAATGTAGCACCAATAAATGGTTTAAAACCTGGGGAAGGTTCCCAGGTCTTCCGCAGTGGAAATGGTAGTAGAGCTAAACAGAAATGGTTATTCAGCATTGAGATTATTAATTCCATATATGAAAGTGTGAACATCTGTGCATACTATTTTCTCTGTTTCTCTTATTTTCTTTCATTATCTATTACCAGCTTTCCATCTCTTATCCTGTTCCTTTCACTATTTCTACGATTCGTTCATCGCCCACTATTGTCTTCTGTGTTCTTTTCACTTGTGGACAACAACATGTTTCAATAACCACTGAAGCTTCGTGGATATGTTCACGCCCTCAGCCACAAATCTCCGGTTTTCACTTCACACCGGCTCTACGCACACACAATTGTGAACGGAGCCGGTCTCCAGTTGATCAGCACACGAATCGTCTTGACCGGATCTCACTGAGGAACTAGCAGTTGACGAACGGGCGTTCGCTTAGATCATTCAAAAGAATTGTTATTTTTGCCTAAAGAGTATAATTTTTTATTGGTTTGACTCTCTATTGACTTATTTTCGAAAACATCATGCCAGCGATATTCCGCCTTCTTCATGTGGCCTACACAAAATTTTATTCTGTTCTTTAAATAAGTAGGGCACTGTAAAAAAACCAAAAATCATATATCTTTACTACATATCATATATCATATCTTTACTACTATTACTTTTACAACATTTATTATTACAATAGCTTTCCAATTTGGCAATGACTTTTCGCTTGATCGTAGTAGGGAGTTGTAACTGTATGTCGAAGTGAAATGCTCAATGTGAGGACTCGTTTCCCAGCAAAAGCACTCTATTCCGAGAGCTCAATATTCCTATCTGGAACTCTTATCTAGGAGTAAACTTGTGCCACAACCGACCCTAACAAGATACCCGTAGTTGTATTCTTGTCAGGAACAATGCAAAGTGACCATCAAATCAGAAGTTTGGTGTTCTGATTGTGCTTTCAGCGAGAGCGAGAGCTAATGGAGTTCTTGCTGCTTACGTGAGTTAATCTTTGATTTAAGAGAGTTCAGGTGATAAAGTGATAAGTTTGTGATAAAATACTTGGTGTAACCCAATATTTCAATGCTCTGTGCCCACTGAAACCCGCGTAGCTTCCGTATTATTTCTTGCTTAACTGACATATTACTGAATAAGCATGAATTTTTTCACTCCGTTCATGAAGAACCGATGACTAGGAGTTGAGTTAACATCCACAGCTTTCAAAACGGCGGCAGTGTTGTCATTGGAGCATTGTTAGCTATGTCTCCAAATGAAAATCTTGACATCTTTATCGAGCTTAGTGACCTGCTGTGCGATCAACCTCCAACTGAACAACGCAATCTTACGACATGATCAGCTTTTATCCACACTTGGGCAAAAAAACTATTGCAGGGAATAGAAAAGTGCAGGGTACATAAAAAAGTAATATCTCACTAGATATTTGCGGTTTTCGTCCGGGATACTCATTTCTTGCCCAAAACGATTAACGACAATTTTTTTGACGTTTCTTTTACGGTTCTCATCGGCAATAAGGAGAGCTCGATGAAACGATACAATCTCGGCAAAGCTGTTTAGCACCAGTACTCATCTGTGTAACGAAGTAGCTCGATTAGTATGGGAGGGCTGTTTGTTCAAAAAGTGCTAGTGAAACAGACACTCACTGAGGCAACGGAAACTTTGATTGGGACAGAAAACTCATAAAGGTGGCACTTGATGAAAGACAAAAAGAAGCGGAGGGTTCTACGAGTCAAACTGCAGTATATTAATAAGAAATTGATAGGTAACCTAAAGCGGGAATTGATCAGGACAAGAAAATAAACGTGGACTGCATCCGGCTCTGTATCATCGAACGAGTGACGCAGAGAAATTTTATGCTCTCACCTGTTCGACTGGACAGATATTAGTGAGCACACCTGCGTTTCTTTATGTTGGACTAAATATCACTCAATTTTAGGACAAGCATGGAAATAAGGGATATTCCTTATGCGAAATTTTCGAGTAGTTAGATAAATGATGCTCTTAGAAATAGAAAAATATTGTGATACATAAAAATAGATCTCATCTGTAGTCGATATCCGTCAGTGAGCAGAATAGTTCTCAGGTTTGTAGGAACCTTGTGAAGACTGAAGGCAAAATTATGTAAGTGCATATATTGGAGTACCAAATGGACATTCATCCGATTTTTTAGGATGTCCATATAAAGGAAATAAGCGACTAAAGATTCGCGTCGTTGACCGACGCTTTATAAACATCCATTCAAGTTCATTTGTAGCACAGTAAATTTGAATGAATGAGTGTTTGATTGACAGAAATGACTTATGGGTATCTCCCGTTATGTCAAGTTAGTCATTTTTTGTGTGATACCAATTTGGCGGCTTCGTAGCGATGACAAGGATTGGTTGGCCAGTGGAGGGATGGAATCGAACCATTGACCATAGGTATTGCAAAACATCCCTAACCGTTGTGCTGTATGCGTCCCATATGAATTGGTAAGATTAGAATACCAATTATTAGGTTGGAATAGAGATGCTTAGATTGCTTTTAAAATGAGAGCTAAAGCAACGCATTCACTGTCTTCACTAAAACGACCACATTGAGCTGCCTTAGAATAGTAAAAGGTTGCAGACGCCTAGCAAACGAGCAACACGATATCGTTTACGCTTTAGGTAAACAAGAAGCTTCATACAGAAGATGTTGTTTATCGAAAAGGTTCTTGATGAATCGTTTTCGTCTTCAAGGCTAAGTGATCGTTGAAATCAGTTGGATATCATACAAAATCGCACCCCTGTAGTACTGGTATCTAAGTCGTCGATGTATCTACTGTGAAAAGGCGGAATGATTTACTAAAAGACGTTTTTAGAATGTGGTTTTGCACTACTTAGGCCGTAAAGAGTTGTTCTCGTCTCAATGACTACTGGTTTGCGGGTTTGGCAGTGTTTTAGAGTATATAAAACACTTAGAATAGTAGTAATACCTCATTATAAGGTTATTTCTCTTAGATATTTATTCTAGTACCCTACTTGACGACAGTGATTGCTTCAGAATGAATGTAGTTCTGCCGACGGCTAAGTGGCATACACCGGCGTTGACGGTGGTGACGGGCGATGGCAATGAATAGGGTTAGGGACCTTTACCTGGCTGTATCAAATGAGATCGGCATCGTTTGAATATGTGTGTAAATTGGATATTAACAATGGCCGTATTGGACTCGATTCCAAGAATAGCATACGACTTATTGAGAGGGTCAGAGAATGGCGGATTTAAGGGTTAGCCATTCCGACATGGGTTTATGACAATCAACAATCGAACAAAATCACACTATGCAACTATGTACATACCGCTGTTCTATCATGTCACTGAAATTCGTAATGTTGGTGAGTTTTGAAATCTGCTGAGTTGTATTTTATAAAAAGCACTCTTTTATACCCGGTCGCTTTACCGCATCGGTACTTAAGGCACGTTCATTTATAGTTCTGGTTTAAAAAGGCTGTGAATGCCTGCAAAGAATGTTGGTAGTTTTAATTTTGTTACTTTACTGGTTTACTGGTTACTGACTAACATCTACGGTAACCCATGCTGTTATCAAATACATTGATGCCTTCTGCCTTTGTTTTCACTGTCGTCTTAGTTGCAGCTGATGAACTCAAATCGACGATGAAGATCAAAAGAGATTGAAAGATTTCTTTTTTTGAAAAAAAAAGATAAAGTAGGGGTGTTTAGTCAGTTACTTCTTTATATCCAATTGTTTTTGAGTATTCATATTTTTTAGTTTTAGTTTTTTAGTTAGTCTTTAGTTCTTTAGTATTAGTAGTTTTTGACTGCTAGTATTTTGGGTATCCTCCCAACAGTTTGCCGCCTCATTGTGGCTAGCTGGGAGGTGTTCCTGGGTATCGGACTGTGGGGGGAGTCATCCCGCCGGCAAGGTCTCCCAAGCTCAGAAGGAGTCCGGCATTCCCATCAGGAAGCCCAGCTGTCAGTAAACCAAAACCACGACCCACCACCGTCCTGCTATGAAACTGGTCGCATGGTGGCAAATCTCCCTCTGATCCACGGGAGCAGCGGCTGCCTGTGGTGGTGACGACCTGGGGCAGACTTTGCCAGGCTTACCATGGGACTCCGGGAAACGCAAAGCCTACCCCAGTAAAGCTCCAAAAAATAGAGAGTGTGCAGTGACTACAGGCTGTACAAGTATCCAAGTAAGCTACAGTGGAAATCATTCAAACACACTACTCTCAGTACTTGGAAACGTTTTGCAATTTATGGGACTCTATTTCAGTAATTCTCTCCCCTCTGATATGCATATATGGGTATATATAGAGATATGGCACCCTCTGATATGCAAGGGCTGCGAGTGCCCTTGGTGGTGAAGACCTGAGGCAGACTTTGGTCAGGCTGATCTCGGGACGCCAGGGAACCACAACGGATAGACCATCAAAACTCTGAAAAAACAGAAATTATGCTGGGGCCCGCAGAATCAATGAAGACGGGCCATCCAACTATCTAAGCAAGTTACTGAGCATTATATATATATATATATATATATATATATATATATATATATATATATATATATATATAATATCTAATTGAGGGTTTTTGAGCAACATATAAATAAGTGTTTCGAAAACCTATGCACTTTGTAGTTTTTCGTTTAAATTTATCTATTCAGTTCCTCATAGCGCTGTACCATTAAAAAGTTTATTGGGGGTCTTACCACCACCCGTTATTATTAAAGTCGAGCGATCATCGGCTAAATGGAACGAATTTGCTTTCTAGAATCGAAACATCAAATCAGCACCAATTCCAGTTGACTAAATGATTAAGGGACTGATTGTTGTGTCAGATTCTCTGCCGGTGCTTTAGGAACTCTGAATATTTTTGAAAATTGAAAAAGATGAACGGAATAGAAACTTTCGTGATTCTACGTTGTTCGCATTTTTCACTCTCTGGCGTCCTGTGCGAGTCAAGTGAGCGCTGCCTTTGAATGACGTTCATTCATGCGAATTCATTTTTCGAACACTACAGGCATCAGTCAGTTTCCGGAACAGAGCAGGCATATTTTCCTTAACGGACATATATGTCGAACAATGATGCAGTCTGGTGCAGCTGGCTGGCTGTATGTTCGTCGTTGTTCGTTCTTCCGATCGTTTTTCTAGCGTGTTCTGAGCTCGAACAAAAGCCGAAAGCGTGTGCCGTCTTCGACGAATGCGACACCCTCCAAAGTTGTACTCATCGCCGTTTTCATGCGCGTCCCGACAATACCCGAAAAATTGCTACGTCTTCTAGGTAGGATCGATCCTATTGCTATTTTGAATTTCGTGGGATGATCTATCCGCTACGCCACGCGTGCTTAAAGAGGTCTACTTGTTTTCTTTGCAACACATGTCTAAATAATGTTGTTATGGATATTTTCTGAAGTTCTGAAATGATTGTACCACCTCAGACGTTTCAGTGTTGGAATAGATGGTTATGAAGTGTTATACTATTTAACATTACGGCTACAATACTGTGAGGCATATGTAACTCATTAACTTCTTACAGACAATGATCTTTGTATGCCTTACAGTTGCTTGTATTTAAATGAGAATAAGCATACGTTTGCAACATTTATAACTTTGATTAATGAATACAAGTGTATTCTTCAATATATGACGATATTTAGAAAAAATTGAATTGCAACAAAAGCGAAGTAAAGTTTGCAAGTACGTAAACTATCGTCAATTGGTTGAATGAAAATTTAGAAACGTCAAAAGTCACAGACACTTTAGGATCTCTTAGGTTTGTGACTTTTACTCTATGAGTCATCTAATTTCGTCTAATTATATAAAAATGTCCGTAATATCCCAAAAAGACTATACTTACTCCATAGTTTTACAGTACCGAGGTTAAACGGCGGTCGGTTTTAAAACTATTGTCATACTTACTCATTTGTATACTTGGATGGCCCGTCTTCACTGATTGTCCGTGCATCAGCACAATTCCAATTTTTCGGAGTTCTGTTTGTTTAGCCATTGTGATTCTCTGAGTCCCGAGGTCAGCCAGACCAAAGTCTGACCCAGGTCGTCACCACCACAGGCAGTCGCTGGCCTTGTGGATCTTGGTATTCGTTTATTCTTAGCTGGGCTTCGATATGGGAACGCAGGACACTTTCTCAGCTTGGGAGACCCTGTTAGGAGGATGAATCTTCCCGCTGTACATCGCACCCTTACAACCAGGAACACCTCCCAACCACGATGAGGCGGTAAAATTGGAAACAAAGATCGTTTACGGATAATGGGGGTTGAAATAATAAGACAATTATTTTGGTGCTACCATTTTTGTAAAAAAAAGTTATTAACTTTTCTAGAACATATCAAATAGGGAAATCTAAATGATCTGCAATTCATTGAAACCTTTACTGTTTACCGTTGACATGCTGAGACCCTAGAAGAAAATTTTTCCAATATGAATGGCAAATGCACTACGTTTTTTAATATTCAAATATACACTTGGTCGTTTACATACTTAGATATATCGGCTTTGACTCGATTTCCCACATTACAGAAGGATGCCTTCCTTCATGGTTTCGACAAGAACGAGCTGAACAGCAGAGCTTAGAAGCAAATAACTCAATAACGAATGAGGTAGGTATTGCATTTTGATATGTTAGCCTTTTTTAGAAATTTCGAAGAGCTCAAAGCGTCTGATTGCTTGTGAAGATCGAAAATCACTGGTGGTTTCCATAATATTATCTATAAGGCTTCAAAGATCTGAAATATCTCATTTTTGCTGTGTTCGATAATCTGAGCGCTGTAAGGTCAAACGACAGATTTTACTCGTCCAAATTCTAATATTTTGGCATAAATATGTATTTACATATATTCTTTGTCAAGTTCTTAGTTTTACAATGAAGAAATTTCATAAGGGTGTGAATTTTCATGAGAATTGAGAAGGATTCCGCTTCGGCGTGCAGCATAGTTTCATCGCAGGAATTTTTGATTTCAGTGGATAATGGTAGACCGACTTCTGTTGCCTTCAGATTTAACCATTCACAAAGCTTACAAAACTGTAAAGAGCGAAAGGAGGCGGATAGCACAGTGGTAGTAATGTCAGTCATCGATTCGATTCCGCTTCGGGCTAACGAGGACTCTCATTCCTCCGGGGTCAGAGAATTGGTACCTGACTTGCGCGGGAAAAAAATCACTCTCTGCAATCCAGCTGGGAACGCTCCAACCCGGCTTTCTCAGGACTCCAGGGAGAATCGACTCGACTAGCATTATATGACATTCAAGATGAATAAAATGTAAATCCTGAAGCAGTAGCCGAAGCCACATTTAAGAGTTGGAAGATCTTCGTGAATAATGGATGCGAGGAAACGAATCGAATGTGAGAAGTGTGGGGATCCGCAGAGCGGGTGGTATAAAATAAAATAGAAGAAGTAAAGACCAAAGTAAAAGATACTAGAACTCCAACTTTAACATGTGACATACAAATATTCCACTACTCAACCAACTAGTCGTTTAGATCGACGATCCACCGGAGCTGGTGGAGACATCCCATTCAGCGAAGCACACCTACGAACATCGACTTCCTCATCATCAAAGATCCCATATAGAAGTGGTTGGAGGTAATAATGATAGTACCAGTAGAAAAAATAAGTAGCAATATAAGAATAGTAAAGGAACAAAGTACTCGACGCTGGTCAATTCCTTAAGGATTCGCCACGCATTCGACCCCATTCATAACATCGCGTAAGTGACTGTGCCCCTATAGAATGATTAGCAGGGCTTACCAGAGTACGAGTCAGTGTTCCACGTTTTCAGACCATTCTGGTGTCAGTTTTTTTGACCTGGAAAAAGGAAAGCTTCGTTTAGTCTTAGCAAAGATCTAACCAGTGAGGACGTTGGTATTACAGGGCACTTGTAAGCACTCCAATATCCTTGCTTTTGCTTGAATATATTGAGAGAAATTCGAGATAAAGTGGAAAATGAGATGAATTTTATAATAATGGCATAAGTCCACTCAATAATCATGAACAAACCCCAACGAGGTCAATTCTTGGATTGTTAGAGTCCGACAACCTTACTTTATTTTTTTATAGATGCGAGCGAAATTGAGGAATTGGATATGATCTACGGAACGGCTGCTCCGATACGAATGGATAACAAACTAGAGGAAGCGCGCCGACATCACTCGAAACACAAATGTAAAGGTGAGACGGTAAGAGTGAGGCTACCGTAATCGGTTGCTCACCTCTCTATCAGCACCTGATTTGGAAAATCTTAGGAAAGTGGACCGTAGTAGAAACTGGAGAAATGGACCGATATATCCATTGATTGATTTAATTTCTGTTTTTTCCATTGATATGTCCATTTTTGCTAGACTTAGGCGGTTCAATTCGCATTGAAAAGACGAGTATTCTAGTTCGATTTTTTTTTATTTCTAGGATGGTGTTATCGTGGTGGAAACTGCACAGTGGATATCGATGAGGTGACGTATCAGCTTAGGTCGATTAACTGCCAGTGAGTTTTTCTCAAGTCTCTCAGCATCTTCTCACAACGCCTTCTGTCCTGGAGAATAATCCTTTTCTAACCTTTATAATTCTTTTAAACTGGAGGCAGAATATGAGACCCTCAAGCTTTTTGTTCAACACGAAGCCACTAATCGTCAGAGTAGCCTGGATCGTCAGAATCACTTACTGATTCGATAGACTTCTGTTTTTATTCACATTTTTGTCCTTGCAGGTTATTTTTGGACTTTTCTTTATCTGCTGCGGTCAAACTTTTTTTGAAGTAACTTTATTTAGTGAATTTTTTTTAATTTCTATACGACCCGTCACCACATCATACGGATCATAATAGGACCACTTCTAGCGTTTGATTCCTCTTCCTCGTACTCATCGTCCACAATGCTCTTCGAACATTTCAAGAGTGTGTTTCAGCTAGTGCTTAAGGATTTCGCCTTCTTTATGAATGTTGTAGAATGATGATCGAGTCAGTTCTCCTTACAATCATGGACATAGCCGGGTCAACGCGATACCGCATGGATTGGAGGACAGCATAGATTCGAGATCGATGTGCTGCCTTTATTTCCTGATCGACGGCATCATTAACTTTGTTTCCTGATCGACGGCATCATTAACCACTGCTCTATTCAATGAAATAATTCTTACAAAAAGAAAAAAACATATAAATGATCTGCAAAAAAGTTGCGAGGTGGAAATTGAACTTGGGAATGGAGATTTTCGATGATCACAACTTTGATCATCTTTATCACTGATAATCACCTGCAAAATTCGATCAGCTCAAGCCATCAAGATTGAACTCTCCGTTCACCCACATCGTGGACAAAGAAGGCGATCATTTCTATATACGAGCTCGGGATACAGGAAGGGTGTACACAGTGAACCAAACTGGGAAGTGTAAAGTAATCTCGTGAATGACAAGCCGGTGCAATTTTATGTGAGCGTGACTAGTTGAACGACTGGTTGATTTAGAACTAAAAATCTCATTAGTGAATAGTTTACCCCCAGCCGTTTACCGTCCCATCATAGCTAGGGCAATGTTCCCGGGTGCCGAAATGCGAGCTATGACTGAGATTTTCCATACTGAGGAGTTCAACATTTCTATCTGGTACTTGTACCGGAAACCATTGCTATCCTTACAAAGGCATGGTCACTTGGTAGTAAGTAGTGGCGATCTGGGAAAGACAGCAGGGATTTCGAGATTCAAAGAAAACGAACTCTCACCTAACCATCAAATCATCGGCAGTAGAATGAAATTTGTGCTGGAACATGTGCGATTGCTCGTGATTCGTGAATCCGAGCTGCAATCCGTGTATTCAGTTGAGCAAGTATTGGAGGATTTACAGTAAAAACATTTATTTGAGGGCAAAGTCACGAACTAATCAATAGTAGGGTTCCTGCACCCTCTTCAAAATTTATTGCTGTTAACTTTTTTTCACTGGAAGAAAAAAGTAATATAGTGACTAATAATCGCCGTTTGGCGCTGAGGTGATAGATCTCTCGATCAATTGTGCCGCATTTAGAGGTCTAATTCTCAAGAGAAAGGGCAGTGAAAAGTTTGCCACTAGGGTCTTCGAAAACCACCTGGATCTTCCTGAACTCATTTTCTCCACTCGCGCTGATTCTTTTGAAACAGTGTTTATGGGGATTTGAAGGTGTCTAGTATCTGCTGCGGGTAATAAAGGATAAAAAGGTTGAAGCCCTTGGCGTTGAACAATCCCCGAAGGATGTGCCATGCATTCGACTTCGTTAAGCACCTTAGAGGTGATTGGATGGATATCTGACCTAAACAGTGAATCCCGCCGACCTACCTATGTATCGAATCAGGCTGATATCCTTCCAGACATGTCCGATAACAACTTGCCGACTCTGCAGAGATGAAGGCTTGGTGAGCCTTAGACGCAGAACCGATCCCGTGTGTATTGCAGGGCGCCTCTAACCAATGCGTTACAAGCGTCCCTAGTAGTACAAAGTCAAAATTTTCACTCTTTCTCTTCGATCGATTTAATCTAGAAGAGTACGAACATGGTCCCACGAACAGCATTCAACGTTAAAAGAAAGTGAGATTTTTCTAACTTCACGTTTTATAGAGTTGCTCGTGAGCTCCCCACCGTCCGTTTCCATCTTGTTTTTTTCGGGCGGTGAAGAAGTTTCTTTCTCTACGATGCTTTTTAAATGTTCTGTAATGTTCTTCAGTATTCCCTATCTACTATATTTCCGTTAATTGTCAAAGCAACTCGAGGAGGCACTAATAAAATTGCACTGATCGCTAACGCAGAACTAATAAGTTGGACACGTGTTTAAACTGTTGAGCTTACACGAGATTGATAAATAATCTTTAATCGGCTTATGTTTCGACGTCTTCGACTTCATCTAAGCCGATCATCCGAGTCGATGGTCCACAATTGTTCGTCTTCTCGATGTGATATCTTTGCCTTCGTATCGAGTCGGAACTTCCTCAGTGGTGCATCTCTCGAGTGAGGCATAAACATCCGGTGATGCAATTTTATACAGGATGATTGATTCCCATGGCCGAGTTTCTATTAAGCTCGACATTGATCCAATAATTCTTTATACTCTTGTTGAGTAGTGAATTAAACCGTAGACTCTAGAAATAGAACTCTCTTGTACCTTGGTCTCTGGTCTCTTGGAACTTGGAACTCTTGCTGTAGAGAATTCGGTAACAGTGATTGAAATACCACCGAGCACTCTGAGACACCAGCTTTTTCGCAACTACGTGTATGGCCCCCTATGTTCCAACGGCAGAGACGGCGATTACACGAGTTCGGGTACGGCGATGAATCCTCAACCAGCGATGCTCTTTTATACAGCACGGCTTTTTGTTGATATGACTATCCGTTGATAAGAATTTGTTTTTCAACGGATAATCCAGCCAGCCGCAGTCGGTATTATGTTAGCTAGCAAGTAGCGAATAGCAAAATTGCTTGATACATGATTTGCTGGCTCCAGCATAGTGTTTATTTTTCGGAGATTTGCTGGTTAAGCCATTGTGGTTCCCTGAAATCCCGACGTCAGCCCGGCCAAAATCTGCCCCAGGTCTACACCACCACAAGCAGTCGCAGCCCTTGTAGATCAGAGGAATATTTACCACCATGCGACTTTGATACCAGGACGATGGTGAATCCTGGTATTGGTTTATTCTTAGCTAGGCTTCCTGAAGGAAACGCCGGACTTCTTCTCAGCTTGGGAGACCCTGCCGTGGAGACCAATCACCCTGCTGTACATCGCAGTCCTGTACCCAGGAACACCTACCTCCCTGCCACGATGGGACGGTAAACCGTTGAGTGGAATAACAAAATTATTTATCAAAATCATTAACTTATTTATTTTGTTTATGTATTTAGTTACGAATTTACTATTTACTGTTCATCGAACTCGTGCAAGCTCAACAATTTAAACATATGTTGATTATTTTACTTCACGGGGTTAAATGGCGGTCGGTTTGAAAATTAAAGTTGGACAAATTTCCTCGAGACAAATTGAAAGCTTTACGCTTCGGAAACAGGACTCCTTATTTCTGTTGTTTCTGAAAAAAGTGTACCTATGGATAACCTATTGGTCTTGCGGTGGCATAGGTTTGCAAACTGCTAAATGGGGCTTTGGACCAACGTGTAGAACTCCTCAACTTACCCGACCCTCGTTGAAGCTACCTTCCCACTGTGCATAACAGTTCAGCATCCAACTATATGAAATTCCTTGAAGAATTGGAAATGGATTTAGTCAATATGATGTGTTACATCGAAGGTTCAACTGAATATCTTCATCTTCGTATAGGAATCTGTTAGGACAAATCGTAGCTCATGCGTCGAGGAGCGGTGGGAAGCCCAAATCGACTGAAATAATAACTGAGCCAACATTAATGGACTCATAAGTGGATCCTCTATTTAACGTAATGGTACCTAATTTTTGTGTGCGTTGCGATATCTTATAATTGCTTAAAGACCCACATAAGAGCTGTTGCCTCGACAGAAATCCTACAAATGTTAGTAGTGCTCATTATCATGGAGTATATGACCAATCATCAGGTGCAGCTTAGTCTTGACCTTCGTCCCACCTAGCCACAATTACTGCTTAAAGCTATCAAATTGCGTCTTTCATGTATAATCCGTATGCTTTCTGTACCACGATTTTGCTTTAAAAACCGTTTATTAGATATAAAAGAGCTGCTTCGAGCTAATTTCAAACATTTTAAAGTCTTATCACCAACGAATCACAAGGAAAAGCTTAGCTTCTAAGCATTCCTACTAATGTTTTACATGAAAAACGTAGAAACGACGAAGAACTAGGAAGTTTTCTTCGTTGAATGCTTTTATTGCGTTTCTAGTGTGAGAGATTAGTTTGAATTCCAGTTGCCCACCTGGTTACTGGGGCAGACGTTGCGAGTTGCACTTCGTGGCTCGACTATTCGCACCGGTCAAAGGTCAGGTCGAAGTGGAAAAGTCACGTGTTTCGGCATTTGCATTTATCATACTCATGCTGATCGTCACCATCGGGCTCATTTTCTATACGTACAGGAAGTAAGCTATATTTCTCAACGCTCTCACCTTTTCCTTCTTGTCCATTATTATACTTTTGTTTTAATATTAGATGGTGTGGAATTAGTGGTTTCTTGGTTCCACTCTGGCATACAGAATGTAGGTCACCGATTCTGGGAACGAGTCACCTTTAGAACGTCTTAAGTTCTGTTGCTGAACTTTTGAACTAGTCTTGTGACACTAATATATCCTATGCTCACTACGTTGGCGCATGTAGGGTATTGGTTAGAAATGCCGCTAGCTCAGATTAGGTCGTTGGTTCAATTTCACTGCACGAGTTGAGCAATCCTCCCACCCATCTCGGTAATCAAAAAATCTTGCCAATTTGTTACGTCGATGCGCGGTCACAATCCATGTATACACCTAATATGAGTCAATGGCTGCTGCGATGAAAGGAATCCAGTGCAAAACACATGTTTAGGGGACTGATCAATAATGTGTCTTTATCTTTGATAGTCCTTACAAAAGTGTGGCCTTCATTCCATTTTATTTCAATGGGCATGTGCATGAAACAAATGCGATATCGCACAAGGAAACGGATGAAATTAACTATAGCGGTCCTTTTACACTTTTCGAAGGAATACTATAAAAGCTTAATAGTAGAGGAAACAATACGATGGTTAGAATCGATCGATGGGGAAACTAGCTGAGAGACAGGGGGAAAAGAAGGACCCACATGATGTGGTGGTGAATGCGTCAGCCCCAGGAAAGGGTAATAGCGCGTTCGTTCCCCACCGCAGACACCTGCGGTGCGGAGTTTTACAAATATCTCAGCATTGCTCTGGTTGTATTTAGCCATGAAAAATTGTAGTAGGTAGCAAATAAAAAAATAAACAGTACCATGATTGAAATTCCGTTTTGCTTCACATATGGCACGAAGCCTGGTCAACATCGGGCCTTTCAGGATAGTGCGCCGAAACGCCCCGTTTGACTCAACTACAGTTCTTTCGCTAAACCATCACCTACGACGTCAAACAATGTCATTCCAAACGCTACCAGCTGCGGTCAATACCACACCTAGTAGCAGTGCTGCATACTTGAATCGTTACAGCGCCTCACAGTACTTCAATTGTCGTACACCGTTTTCACCACTTTCACGAAGGTATGTGTAGAGAAAAAGTGGTTGCACATTCATCCGCTATTGATAGCTTGTCCAAATTCTGACCTTGTAACAGATATTCGACATCTCAGCAAATGAGCAGTTGTAAAGTTGAACGAGACATAGTATTTCACTCTGCCCCATAGCCTCATTTTCAGCTTCATTCTTCAACAGAATCGGTCAAATATAACAGTCCATTTCCATTCAGAAATCCAACGAAATATACCTATTTCAGTACTCGCAACCTCCCTGCAAGAACTGTATCATATATCGGTAAAACTTCTCACACGGGCCAAGGATTAGCTGGGAATTACAACTTGGGAACGCTGTAGCAGCACTGTGTTTCAGGACTCCATCTAAAGAAAGTTGTCCTACTAGTCATGTCCCATTCAAATCGAAGTTGCCTTTGAGCCGCACGATTTGTGAATACAGGTCGTGCGTTTACCAAGTATCCTAGCAAGCCTTTACTAATAGTCGTGTGGTTCCCAGACTCTGTAATGTTCAACACTTCTTCTACGGAAGGTAGAAAAAAAACTCAAGAAGTTGCTAAATAGTAGATAAGAAAAATTGAAGTCAAAGTGTTTAGATGAGATCAATTTGTTTACGGAATGATTCCGTACAGACGGCAGACAGTTCCCAATCATAAGATACTTTTGAGCATAAAGTGACCGTAGCAATCTTGGTCTGTGAAGGAGATTATTCTGAGGTTATAAATTATAGCTACGGCCAGTTGACGGGGAATTCTCACCAATCGGTTTACAATCTCACTCCGTCACTTAGTATGGCATTCGGTAGACTTTCAGCCAGTTCAAGTCGTCTTCATCAAAATCTTGACGGGAGACCATTCAAATTCATGGGAAGAACGGTGAGACTTTGTACATTGTTTTTACCCGAAAAAAGAAAAACGACTATCTGTGACACGGCAATAATAATGTGAAATATTTGAACATAGATATTAAAAGGATAAAAGGATAAAGCTCTCGACGTTGATCAATTCCTAAGGAATGCTCCATGCATTCCACTTCATTAAGTATCGTTGGAGGTGATTGAATGCATATCTGGCTTTTACAATGACTCGCGGTGGCGTACCGATGTATCGAGCCAGTGCTGCTATCCTCCTGAGACAAGTCTGGTACCAATTTGCCGACTCCGGAGGGATGGAAGGCTTGGTGGGCCATGGGCGCGGGGGGTCGACTCCACGTGTGTGTGGCAGTGGCGCCTCCAACCAGTACTCCACACGCGCCCTATGAACATAGATATTAGCTCTGTTTAATTCTATCAATACATGGTGTCTCGATAGGATTGAATTCTACTGGTTTCTTTATTTACACCTTTTTTCTACCCTCCTTCGTTCCTGGCGAATAACTTTGTTTTACTTTTTTCTCATATTTTTTGGTATTTACTTCAATTCACTGGAAAAAGGGCGCGTGTGACGCAGTGGTCGGAGCCGCCCTGTAATACACATGGGATCGATTCCCGCGCCGCTGGCCCATCAAGACTTTCATCCTTCCGGGTTCGGCAAATTGGTACTAGGCTTGTATGGGCAGCACTGGCTCGATACATCGGTCGGCCACCGCGAGTCATTGTAAAGGCCAGATATGCATTCAATCACCTCCAAAGGATGCTTGATGAAGTCAAATGCATGGCGCATCTCTCAAGGATTGATGAACGCCGAGAGCTTTATTTGCGCTTGTTATTTACCGATACTTGAGAAGTAAAAAACTTAAACATAAAGTGAACTTTGGGAATTGCTGTACTAAGTAAGTAGATTCAAATAGAGTCTGAGGTACTCTCTTCACTAAAAGGTGACATTTAGAGCAGTTGTACAACACATCCCATGAATGAAACAGCTTCGTCGCCGACTGATAGTCAGGTGAGGTACAGCTTTTGTCTGTTTGACATTTCACGAAAAAAACAAACTTGCTGAACTATGTTTGCTTTAAAATTAGGTGAATTGTTATTCCAAAGTACTTATGGCTTAAAAATTCCAACTGCTCAATCTTGTTCCTCCAGGAAGTATTTTCTCTGCACGTGGTGGTGAACAGGGCTTCACTTCCCGTGCTATACTCCGTAATTTGGTTGATCGTTCGTGACTATTCGAGCATTCGATTCATCCTAATGATGGGAAAACATTTCGAATATACATATGAGTATACGGAGTACTTGGATGGATTCAACATAGTTTCTACCTCTCTCGATCTTTCATGACCGACATTCATGCTTGTGGTATGTTTCGTGCATAGTGACGTCTACAAGTTCGTTTTCTAGATGATATCTAGGAACTGGTTAGCATAGAAGGTGACAGATGTACTACGGAGATAACTGAAATTTCATGACGAGACATCTTTTAGATGGGTAGTGATTATTTAGCACCAATTAGTTCGTGTGTCGTAGTTGCTTCTTTTTTCTTTAGCGTGAACGTGGCGCATAGGTGGTCGTGAAGTCCAACGTCTATTGAGAGCAATCGATGTTGTAGGTTTAAAAAGTGAGTTCGCCTGTATGGCAAATCGTGAGAATGTTATTTTACGCCAACACCCTTCATAGCTGACAGCCTTTCTTCGCTTGTTAGATGCCAAAGCTGATTTCCTAATGATTGTGAAAGAACTTCTTTGCTATGGCCTCGTTCTAGCGACATCACAGTTCATCAGTACGGAAAGCTCGCGGCCAGAGGAGAACTGTACTATGAAGAATAGATTATTTTTCAGGAGGAAGACAATATCTAACATATTCGTTTTTCTCTGGTAAACTCTCGATCGAAGACGTTGAACTCTGTCACGCGATTGTGCTTTTATAAGAAACTTGGCTACATATTACAGTCCCATACTCAGGAAAGAAACCTCATAATGAGATAAACAAATTGTTAATAGTTAATTGGAGTTCGTTCTAGTCTCATGGCTTTTCATTATTATCATCGGAGAGAATGATATTCAATTGAGTCAGATACTTATTACGAGTACACTTCTGCAAGGAAACGGGTAGCACAGTGGTTGCGATGCCATTCATCATTAATCAATGACCTACGTACCCGCTCTGGGCACATCGAGCTTTCCATCTCTCTGGGTCGAGGAATTGGTACCAAAGTTGTCCAGGATCAATCCAGTTCCTCCGGTCCACTTGAAAACACTCTAGCGCGACTACTCCAGGAATGCACGACGACATTCATAAAGAAGAAAAAAAGTACTTAAGCAGTAGCCGAACCCACAAGCAAAAAGTTCGGAGAGCTACGTGGACGATGAATGCGAGGATACGAATCGAATGCAAGAAATACTGGGTAGGCATAGTATATATGGATAGAGGTAGTGTTAAATAAAATATGTAAAGTGAACGGTTCTTCGACCACTGGAGCGCTAGCAACGCTGTGGTTAGACCTATCCTGCAACACATATACATGGTCAGTGGTTCGCTCTTGTCGAGAAGGATAAAAGTATCGAATTGATAAGTCAGTAGGACTACCACACACACTAGGACACAAGAACCCACAAGTAACTCTATATGGTACTTTCGGGCGCGTATGGCGCAGTGGTCGGAGGCACCCTGCAACACACACGTGGAATCGGTCTACACGCCCATGGCCCACCATGCCTTCCATCCCTCCGCGGTCGGCAAATTGGTACCAGATTTGTGTGGGAGGATAGCAGCATTGGCTTGATACATCGGTAGGCCACCGCGACTCATTGTAAAAGCCAGATATGCATTCAATCAACTCCAACGATACTTAATGAAGTGGAATGCATGGAGCATCCCTCAGGGATTGATCAATGCAGAGAGCCTTATCCTTTATTTACATGATACTTAGTGAAGTCGAGTGCCTGGCGCATTTTCAGGCGGAAAATTATCGTCAACAAGCTGTTTTATTCAATATCATTCTAACAGTTGAGTAACTTGTTTTCAGTCGGTATACTATACTGCAATGAACACAATGATTGCTGACCAACCGTTGGCCGATGTCGATAGTCGATACGATGATCAGCGACCTTCGGTTCTTGTGCAGGCATCTGTTTATGTTCATGAAGAGACGTCACAATGACTTTTACAAACAGCTTCACTAATAACGTTTTCCTCACCTTGCCGATCGTCTAGCAATTGCTGACACTGTTTTATGCTCCATAAACGAACACCTTAAACTCATAAACTTTTTGTTTCACTTATCAACTAAAGGTGTTCTTATGCCATCTCGTGCCTACGCTATCACTGCTCATTCTTCACTTATCCCAACATCGACCATACTGTGCTAATGTGTATTTTTCTGTGATTATAGCAATATCGTGAAATAAGCGGGTGAGTATGTGTGTGTCCAAATAAATTGTATACTACTGTTGATCCAGTAAGAAGTTATTATTTGTATCATTCTTCCGATTAACACTACCTCAGAGGTGTGCTGTATAACAAAAATAAACTTTACATCGGAATCTATACGAAACACTGGAAACCGAAGCGTTCACATTAATCTGTAACGTACATTGACTAACTCGGCTTTAGTGATTGCTGCCGAGCGGTTAACTAATCCTTGGATTCGCTACCACCAAACGAATCGCTGCTCTCCTGGAAGAAACCCCATCACAAGGCAATAAAGATCCTTTCGATTCACACAGGGAAACTGACTTTGGTGACGATTTGGCAGTGGGCTTCTGTTTTCCGTCTATTACCACTATCTCGTGCTGCTAGAGAAAATCTTGTTCGTTCAACACTTAGCACGTCAGTGAGAAGAGAACACCATCAAGCCCGTTCATCCGAACCCACACACGAGGTCCACTAACGTAGATGACAGTTGCAAGACGATGAAACGAAAATGAAAGATGTTGTGATTCCTATGGAATATGAAGACAAGAAACCTAAAGATTTGAAACAATATTGTTTTAGTAGCTAACTATGGTCGTGCAGAAATCTGTAAATCACAACTTATGCTGAATAAGTGTACTACTATGTAAACGATTGATCGTTCTCTCCATGAATAGGTGAAAGTTTGAAAAGCTTCATAGCCTACTCTCCAATTTCAAACTTTATTTGGCGCTGATATCAAATCTATTAATCCATTTTCCTACATAATAATGCCTAGCAACCGCTATGAAATTCTGTCATTTAATAAATAGCATTCTCCTAATTCAATAAGGAGTTCAGATAATAGACCTCTATTCCAAAGTTTCAGGTACACTTATGGCCTTTTTTAGTGATACCTTATAGACCCAGGTTCAATTAATATGAGCAAGACAACGTTTACAGCGCTTTTCGATAACAATGTACCTCACCATTTATTTATCTACTCCTGTGTAGCGCAATGGTTAGAGGTATGCTGTACTACACACTTGGGCGTTGGTTTGATCCCGCCTCAGGACTAAGCTTCACATCTATCTCGGGTCTTCACAGCTCGGTTGGCCCTCAAAAGTTATTCTATAAACCAAATAATTATTTAATTATCTCCACGATGCTACAAATGGAATCGAAAACAGCGGGAATTTCTAAGGAATTGATTGTACCAAACACTTTACCATTCATACTCCTTGTCACTGTTATTCCTTCCTCTTACTATGTACACTAGTAATGAGTATTTAGTAGATGAATGATTAAATAAGCAACAATTATTTGAATACCTACGATCTTGATTTTTCACACTAATACGCAAGGAGATGTAGTCGCTTCAAAGAATTTTCGTATTCGGAATGGACACCTTTGAAAAAACTACTTCATCGTAAAGGAAAAGTTGTGAAACAGAACTAGATATCGAGCTTCCAACCAGCTTTTTGCTAAGAACAAAGTTTAAAAAACTATGGTATGTGCCTCCTGTATTACCTGTAGCCCCCGTTGATCGTCGACTGACTCGAACGGTAGCCACTAAATTTTCCATTTTTCCCTGTTGCATGCGAGAGTAGCCCAGTAGGCTCTGTTCGCTCTAGGGACTCATGGAGCATTAGGTCTTTTTCCTAGAGTTCTCGTGAAGAACTCTAACCATCTGGTCGGTGGCCTTCCTGCATTACTTTTGGCATCCTGAGGGAGTCCAGGTTCGATAGTTTGGCCTACAAAACGGCGTCTTTCATTTTTGATCGTTGACGTAGATTGGAGCCTTCCGACACCTTCCCTCACTTGCATAATAGTACAGACTCCTAGCAGCGCCTTTTCGACTGCGCTTTCTATAACGCTAAGCGGTCTTTCACTCTTCTTACGCTGCGTCCAGGTTTTTTAACGCATACATTAAGGTAGAAAGTGGAGTCGAAAAAGATGAGCATGGAGTCGGGTCTTCTTTGTTCTCTTCACTACTTCCTCGGTGCTTGTGAAGGCTCCGCAAAGCCGTTCGTTTCCTTCTGCTCTACTCTGGGGCTAAGTCGTTCATGTTGATTTCCTGATTTAGATAGACGTAACTGGAGCATTCGGAGATATTCATTAAATGCTTGGTGTTATCAAAACGATGTCATCAGCAGAGGAAAGATGGTGTATGACTGCATGATCGAGTCCTCCATCGAGATATAACTGAACATGCACTCTAGTATAGACCGTCGCCCTACTCCTTTGAGATTTAGGCAGCCCTAGAATAGCCCTGGGATTACAGCAGCCTCTTTGTACTCGTCCTTGCCCCGCTGCCGTATCGAGGGCTCTTTTTGGAATCAAAGGAATGAAGCCAGTCCATTTTGCTGTGCTCAGTGCTTCATACCTATTTTCTAGCTTGCTGAGCCCTGAACGTGGGGTAACCACAGGTAGCTTACCAGTCTCTCCCAGAGTAGACATGCAGCTTACTTGTTGGAGGCGGCTATTAACCGCCTCACGTATACTTTGCTATCACTTGATTGCCGGCTTTTGGTCTAATTGACTCGTAGAATACAATCCGCATAAACCAGAACGCACCCATACACGCATGCATGAATACGCCCCCGTAAATGGAGAAAGTATGTGCTAAATCGGCGCAGCAGAAACAGGGAGTCCATCCTCTGGATCCATCTGCGTCTCAGGGAAGCAAAGGTCGCTTTTGGTCTGCGATTAACTTTCTATCCGCCATGCGAGGACGCGCCACGTTGGCCTGCAACTAATTGGGATGAGATCCTTCTATGAGGGAGATCCGTGGATGGTATGTATATGTATGGTAAGAATATGGTAGTTCCCATTGAACTAAGGCTAAGCACATTGGAGAGTTAAAACGAAATCATCTGGTAAAGTGCGTTGTTCTCATTTGTCTCCAACGCACCACTGCATGTTCGCCATTTACGCCAATATCAAAATGTATTGGTCTTTTTGCAATTTTACATCCACTTACTATATTCCGACTCTGTATATTACATCACCGTAGATAGGCTGGTCGATTGTCGTCATAAAGAAACGCTAGATGCAAAGCAAAAACTCTGCACTAGTATCCGCAGTGGTCGACGACTGCTGATGAAGACGTGGGAACGCCTTAATATAGATTTCAATCTCATTTGGAAATCTAAAAGCCGTAGACTGTCCTCTGGTATATTCCTCTGGTATATATTATTCCGCAGTCCACTTAGTTCCTAGCGATTTATGAAGTTCTGGGCGAATTGGTGTCTCAAGCAGCGCTGAAGATCGTTCGTCGAACTAAGATATCCAAATATTACTGCACCTCACCTTTCCGCAATGCCAACGAAACGATATAAAAAAGTGTGTCTACCAAACCAAAGAAATCTCACCATTACAAAGCGTTTTGGTGAGTCACTTTTTAGATAATGCTAGGAGCTTAACAAGCAAAAAATCCACCAAAACCTTGGTCACTGTAGAACAATTGTTTACAACAATAGGAACAAATTCTGGTCAGTTCACGAAGCACACAGAACTTGTTAATGGCAAGAAATGATGGTTAGCGTTGAGAACTAGTTTTCACCACAATAAGCTACTAACAGTAGAGCTCACCCAGTTATCTATACATGTGGCCAAAAATCTTCCTGTCCCTTGAACAGGCGCATGCGCTACAGGACACGATGAATGAAGAGATCTTGATTGTTCCACTCAACTCGATGGTTAGCGGGACTACTTAATTACTTGGATACTTCGATGGCTTGTCACTGGTTGTGCGGGGTACAGCACAATTTCCATCTTCGGGAGATTTGCTGGCTTAGCTATTGTGGTCAATTGGAGTCCAGAAGTCAGCCTAGCCGAAGCTTTTTCCTCAGGTCTTCACCACCTCAGGCAGTCGCCATTCTTATGCATCAGAGGTAGGTTTTGCCACCATGCAGACTAGTTTGATACCAGGACGGTGGTATTTCCTGGTATTAGTTTACTTTTATGTGGGCTTACAAATGGAACCTTCGCACTAATTCTCAGTTTGGAAGCCCTGCATAAAGGGATTAAGCCCACCTCGTGCACCACAGCTCTACACCCAGGAACATCTCCCAGTCACGAAGAGGCGGTAAATCGTTGGGAGGCGTGATTCCATGTGATAAAAAATCACTTACATAGACACTTAGGTAATTAAATGGTCTGTTCCAACATGTCATCCTGCTTCCGGTACTTCTATTCGTTCTCTTGTTTTACAGTCATCATCAATGGAATCCCTTGGGGTTCGCGTATGAGGTCGACTGCGCCCTGGCGATTTATCTCCTTTCTTCACTAACATGTTAAAGGCTCGTTTATCGTGATTTTCCCTGTAATAACGAGATAGAGATTATGGAACGTTTCCAGATCTTCACCACAGACATTTATCAACCCTTACAGGTCAGATGGAGGTCTGCTGCATTCCGACTAGGATTCTTCCAGAACAACATTACATCTTTGAGATTAGTCGGCTGAGGACGAAGTAACAACCCGGATAAAAGTAGGCTCGTATTATTTAGACAATATAGTAGCTAATCCATAATTTTTTGGCAAAATAGATGGCCCTATTCAACTTCAAATTCGCTTTCCTCTCCTTCACAGTCATTCTATGGTCGTTAGCCTCTTAACATAAGCATAGATCGGCATCAAAAACGTAACTGTCGTTTCAGTAACCTCAATCTCACGTCATCGAATGCCATAACAAAGAAGTCACTGACCCGCTTGATCGTTAAGTATGGATCGCCAACTACCTTACAGACATGTAAGTTTAACTAGCTCGTTGGTAAAAAGGATAAAGCTCTCGGCGTTGATCAATCCCTGTGGGATGCGCCGTGCGATCGAGTTCATTAAGCATCGCTGAAGGTGAATGAGTGCATATCTGGCCTTTACAATGACTCGCGGTGGGCTACCGATATATCGAGCCAGTCCCGCTCTCCTCCCAGGCAAGTCTGGTGCCAATTTGCAGATCCCCGAGGGATGGAAGGCTTGGTGAGGCTGAGGAGTGGGGATCGATCCCATGTATATTGCACAGCGCCTCCGACCAAAGCGCTACACGCGCCCATGTTCGTTGGTAGTAATAACAAAAAACAAAAAAATAGAGAAGAAACAGACATTTCATCTCCATTCGTGGTCTCCACGGTCGTTGGGGAGCCATTGTCATTCGCGCAGCAAGATTCTCATTCGTCCAGCGTTCCTCCTGGTGGGTTTTCGATCCTAGTTTGTCATGTAGGCTTTTAACATCGTAAATTCATAGGACAGGGGGTAGTAATCAGGAATTTATAAAGGCTTGCCACTAACATTACGCAAGATGTCTCCTATCTGGCTAGTCATTTACTGTCTATTCAGTAGTTTATCAACGAGTAAATCCCTTATATTTGAAAATTTCGAACCATTCGATCGATAACGTTTAAATGAATGAACTTCCTTGTAAGGATTGCTTTAAATAGCGTTATAAAAGGTGTAGAGGATGTCCCAGCTAGTCAATACTTGTTTCTTTCCTTCTTTTTCGTCTCCAATGCTTCTAATGTATTACCTCAGCCTATGGCATATATTCATAGTTTTTTCCTACCAAAAAGGAAAATAAACTTGTAAAGACATTTTTTTTCCTTTGTAGAATGCAAAAATCGAAAGCAATTTTTCCCACGGTCATGAATTCAGAGCGATGCGCATCTCTTTCTCTCTCTCCCTCTCTCTTTCTTTCTCTCTCTTGACGTAGTTATCGATTTTCGTTTCTTCTCGTCACTTTGAGAACTAAGGTCGCTTGGAGAGAGTTTTGTAAGTATTGATTAGTTTTCCTCCTCTTTAATACTTTTCAAAGAGTAGTACCTTTTTCCTATTGTGTTTTTTGTAACGACATTCACAGAAACGCTCAGAAACCAGGGATTCCCTTTCAGTGCTGTTCATTCTTTTTGTTGTTTCTCCATTCGTGAAATGTGCAGTAGATTTCAGTACTACTATGTACTGCACATTGTTCTGTTCAGTTCTACTGATCTAACTGGATGATTTTCATTCCCTATTTAGGTCATCATCGTACATTTTTATGTTTAAGAGTGAAATGCCGGCTGTAAAAGGGGACGGAATGCGTGGATTAGCTGTCTTTATATCGGATATACGAAATTGTAAAAGTAAAGAAGCTGAAATGAAACGAATAAATAAGGAATTAGCTAATATAAGGTCAAAGTTCAAAGGTATGTCTGAACCCCTCACTTTTCCTTTGTCTTTCGTAAGCAAATACTCACTTACATACTTGGATACTTGGATGACCCGTCGTCACTAGTTGTGCGGGCCGCAGCAAAACTTCCATTGTTCGAAGTTTTGCTGGTTCAGCCAATGTGTTTCCTCTGGAGTCCCGAGATCAGCCTGGCCAAAGTCTGCCTCAGGTCGTTACCACCACAGGCAGTCGCAGCCCTTGTAGATCAGAGGAAGATTTACCACCATGCGACTTTGATGAAGAAAACGCCGCACTTCTTCTCAGCTTGGGAGGCTCTGCCGTGAGGACGAATCCACCTGCTATACATCGCAGCCCGACACCCGGGAACACCTCTCAGCCACGATGAGGCGCTTAACCGTTGGGAGAATAGGCACATTTTCCATTTTGTTTCCACAATTTTGTGGTTTCTATACGTTAGAACGGTGTTCTAGGAGATAAAACCTTAGACGGATATCAGAAGAAGAAGTACGTTTGCAAACTGCTCTTTATATTCTTACTCGGAAATGATATCGATTTTGGTCATATGGAAGCTGTTAATCTTCTGTCATCTAATAAGTACACTGAAAAACAAATTGTAAGTTCATTATGTTAACACTTCTTTATTTACTGCCTAGTACAATTTTTTTTCCCGGCAGGGTATTATGTGTGATACAACCACAATGATGCTGATATATTTGCAAAACTCCGGATCGTTGGTGTCTGCGGTGGGGATCGAACCCGCTATTACCCTTTCCGGGTGTCTAACATATTCACCACCACACCATTTCGCCCTTTTTTCTCAGCTTGTTCTCTATGTATCAGTGCCATCAGCAATCACCCCCTCAACGGGATTGATCTGAGGAGAACGAATCGACATTAAACGCAGTTAAGCTGTGGCTGTAGTCGAAATCACAATGTTAGCTTTGAAGGACCCGCATGATGTGGGGGTGAACTCATTAACACCAGGAAAGAGTAAATAGCGGGTTTGATCACCACCGCAGACACATGCGATTCGAAGTTTTGCAACTATTTAAGCATCATTATGTAAATTCATACTTATTTTCTTAAGGATATCATCACAACATAGTGTGCCACACTTCAGAGTTTTTCTATTTAACATCGTTTACTGGAGTAGTGTTAAGCTTTTCTTCAGGGCTATCTTTTCATCTCAGTACTTATCGAACAGAATTCGGATCTGATGAAGCTAATCGTCCAGGCGATTCGTAATGATCTCACTTCTCGTAATCCTATACACGTCAACCTGGCACTTCAGTGTATTTCGAACATCGGCAGTCGTGATATGGCTGAAGCGTTTTCTAGTGATCTTCCAAAACTTCTTGTCTCGGGGTATGTTACTTGTTTTCATTGGTTCCAAAAGACCTTTGTTCTTTTTTAAAAACTTGGCTCTGACCGTTGAAAAATGTTTGTGGCAATCGCAAGACGAGAAGTATCTCTGGAGCAATCCTGTCGTCTCAATCACTATTAGGTTACTGTTTTATCAGAAGAAAAGGCTTTTGAGGGTTTTCTCTTCTTGCTGTTAATTAATCGATGTTGTTTATACTCAGAGCGGTGGCGTTTACAGTTCGTACTCATTTGTTTTTCAACACATATGTTCGACCAGCGCTTCCTACCTCGTTTTTTGAGGTGGTCAGAGGGTTAGATCTTCTCCTGTCTTCATATATGTTGGTATCAGCGCTTCTTTATTTTGTTGTCGTGCAGTTGTCATACAAGAAAGTGGTGTGGGGTTCGTGCATAGATTTGACAACGCTTGGGGATCTGCGGTCTTCCTTACTCTCCAGCACGTTTAACTCTTAGGTGAGTTTAGCCGGACTTTTGAGAGCTGTACCAGGGATGAAACTATTGTATTCACCACAAGCAGTGGCCAACCCTTATGGAACAGAAGGATATTTTTTGCATTTCTACTACGTTTCTTTCGGAGTCGAGCTACCATTCAACAGTGAGTTTTAATAGAAAAGTCGGGTCATGCATCCACCAGTCGTTTGTTCTGGGATCATATATCTAAGCATAATTCGTAGGAGGTATTCGATGCTTCACGAATTCTCATATGATTGGTTTTCTAAATGTCATGGTCTAGTGTGTCTCGGAATAACTACTTTTGCAGTGGTCACTGTTCTCGGCAAAAAAGTGCTTGAAATAGTTGGATACTTGGATGGTCTGTCCTCAATGGTTGTGTGGACCGCAGCAAAATTTCCATTGTTTCGAAGTTTTGCTGGCATAGCCGTTGTGGTTCTCTGGAGTCCCGAAATCAGCCATGCCCGTCGGCTCCGGATCGTCAGCAACGCACGCACTCGCCACTCTTGTGGATCAGAGGGAGATTTCCCACCATTCGACTAGTTTGATACCAGGACGGTGATGGATCCTTGTATTGGTTTGCTCTTAGCTGGATTTCCTGATGGAAACGAAAAAAATGTTTCGTATGTCTTTGAGAAATCTGTGTGAATAAGTAGGATTGTGGTTTCTCATCTATTCCACATCAATTATGTCAACTCAACACGTCTTCGCAAGGTCGTTTGTATGTTGGTCCATTTCTCAGACTAGTTATGATTGGCTGTAAAAATGGAGTTTTTTCTTTTGGAAACAAGAGGTAGTTTAGTGTATTTCGTTCAATTACTGATCCATAGGCAGCACTGTAAGCTTTGGAGGATTTGCTTTGTGTTTGATGGATCCTAGTCCATTAAGACTGGTCCATTTCTTTAACTGTCTTGTCATTAATGGATCAACCAAATAAGAGCTAGACTGAGAAGGATCCTTCCACGATTAACCGAAATTCATTATCACGTTAGGGCAACACCAGACATCTACTCAGGAATCAACTTGCCTAAATTTTGTTAATCATGTTGGATTTTTTTCCCATTCGGTTATCGGTCATACAATCGAGCCATCATACTCCTTCAAGGGGTCCTTGTAGCACACTGGTCAGAGACACTCTGGAATACGCATAGGATCGATCCTCGCGCCCCAAGCTCACCAAGCCTTCCATCTCTCCGAAGTTGGGAAATTGGTGCCAGACTTGTCTGGGAGGATAGCAGCACGCAGCACTGGCTCGATACTTCCGTGGGCCACCGCGAGTCATCTTAAAGGCCAGATATGCATTCAATCACCTCCAACGATGCTTAATGAAGTCGAATGCATGGCGCATCCCTCAGAGATTGAGCAACGGCGAGAGCTTTCTTCTTCAACTTTATTTGTGAATGAGTAAAATTCGTCATCCTTGATCTCGTTATTATCGAGTTCAATATTTTCTGCAGAAATGGAATCGAAATTCTAACTAGTAGATACGGGCTCCCGAAATGTCGATGAATACAATGCTGAATTCGCAAAGCTGTCTTATCTTTTGAGCTAACCTTTAGTTTTCGTCTCTCCGTATTTGTGTTTCCCATTTTGCGTCCTCCCATATATCCTTATTTTTTAGCGACACAATTGATTTCGTTAAACAGTCCGCAGCCTTATGTCTTTTGAAATTGTTTCGTACTGCTCCAGACGTTTTCCAACCTGGTGAATACGCTAGTAGGATTGTTCATCTCCTAAATGACTCACACATGGTTAGTCAGTTTTTTGTATTACTTTCCACAGCACTTGCATAGGGACTATGATTGATTGAGTTGATTTCCAGGGAGTGGTAACATCAGCAGCCTCGCTTATTGAATCTCTTTCAAAAAAATGGCCTGACGAGTATAAGGTATGTGCGTTAATGTCTATATTTGACATTTTTCTTTCGGAGTGCTGGTTAGAAGTATAGCTATGTCTATGTAGGGTTGTGTTCCACTTGCGATTTCTCGACTTAGTAGGATAGTAACTTCGACCTATACCGATCTCCAGGATTACACTTATTATTTCGTTCCTGCTCCATGGCTGTGTGTCAAATTGTTGCGCCTGCTCCAAAATTACCCTCCTCCAGGTGTGCGTCAATACAATCCTGTATTTACTACCATATTTTAGTATTATTGCATACTCACGCCTCTTCTAGAAGACCCATCGAATAAGGCTCGCTTATTGGAATGCCTGGAAGGTGTTTTGAATAAAGCTCAGGATGCTCCAAAATCCAAAAAGGTTCAACATTCTAATGCTAAGAACGCTGTCTTATTCGAAGCTATAGCCTTGATAATTCATATGGATAGTGAGGCAAACCTCTTAGTTCGAGCATGCAATCAGTTGGGCACTTTTCTAGCCCATAGGGAGACGAATCTTCGGTTTGTAATACCTTGATATTTTACGACACTAATCTTACCGCTTTTCTATAGAGCCATATCGCTATATGCTACTTTCTAATCCTTGTAGTCGTTCAGATATTTGGCGCTGGAATCTATGTGTTTATTAGCAACATCAGAATTTTCACACGAAACCGTTAAAAAACACCAGGAGACGATTATTAATAGCCTTAAAACGGAAAGGTATGACAGTCGTTCACTTATATCCGTGTCGTTCCATACTTCGTGGACTAGAATTGAGTTAGGCGAAGATTTTAGAGACGTATCTGTTAGACAACGAGCCGTTGATTTATTGTACGCCATGTGCGATCGAACTAACGCGAATGAAATTGTCTCAGAGATGTTGGCTTACTTAGAGACAGCTGATTATTCGATCAGAGAAGAAATGGTGTGTTATTGAAGTCGTCTTCCATCTTCGCTCTTTACTTACGTACTTGGATGGCGCGTCCCTACTGGGTGTGCAGACCCCAGAATATTTCCAGTTCTTCAGAGTTTTGCTGTCTTAGTTATAGTGGCTCCCTGGAATCCCTAGGTCAGCCTAGCCAAAGTCTGCTCGAAGACGTTAGCCCCACAGGAATTCGCCGCCCTTCTGGATCAGAGGGAGATTTGTCACCATGCGAATAGTTTGATACCAGAAGGGTGGTGGATCCTGGTATTGGATTACTCTTAGCTGGGCTTCCCAATGGAAACGCCGGACTTCTCATCTTGGGGTACCCTGCTGGGCGGACGAATCCCCCCCGCTGCACATCGCAGCCTGACGCCCAGGAACATCTTCGTTCTGTCGGATTATTAAATGCCAAATGATCACTGTTTGTCATCGTTTACGTAAACTTGGAAATCTCTTGCAGGTTTTAAAAGTGGCTATATTAGCTGAGAAATACGCAACAGATTATACGTGGTATGTTGATGTTATTTTGAAGTTGATACGAATTGCTGGTGATTACGTGTCCGAAGAAGTTTGGTACAGAGTAATTCAGGTACTTCTTTTTTATTGTCATCAATTTATGGTTATTGCAATGTTAACTTTTTATTTACTGCATATTACAACTTTTCACGGCGGAGTATTGTGTGGTACAACCACAATGGTACTGATATATTTGCAAAACTCCGGACCTCAGGTGTCCGTAGTGGGTATCGAACGCTCCATTACCCTTCCAGGGGCCTAACGTGTTCATCACCACACGCAGAAAAGGTAATAGTGGGTTCGTTCCCCACGGCAGGTGCTTGCGGTCCTGAGTTTTGCAAATACGTCACCATCTTTGTGGTTGCATCGTTATTGCTTCTACATTATGTTTAAGATTGTTGTCAATCGTGAAGATGTTCAAGGGTATGCTGCTAAAACCGTGTTCGAAGCACTCCAGGTTAGTCTGTACGTATAGTCGCAAATTGTTATTTTAATTTTTTTCCACACTGAACAGAGCTTGGAGGTTTTGATTTTTTTGCGATTAGAAATAAACCCTATACCTATGATGCATCTATGCATATGTCACTGATTGAGCTCGTTTATACTGTCCAGGATTCATAGTGGTTGAGTTTTCCGTTACACATTCGCTTTGATGTCAAAACACTTATTGATGATTCGGCTATTACCTCTACTTTTCTTTAGAGACCAGCCTGCCACGAAAATATGGTTAAAGTCGGTGGCTACATATTGGGCGAATTCGGAAATTTGATAGCTGGTGACCAGCGTTCCAGGTATCTAAAATAGCTTCCATTTTTCTTTTTAAGTACTTTCAAAGTCCTTTCTTGGGGTACCGTAACAGAATTGGAATCATAAAGTTATTTTTTTCAGTCCTCAAATCCAATTCGAGCTACTACACTCGAAATTCCCTTTGTGTAGTATTGCTACACGATGTCTTCTTCTTACGACATATGTGAAATTCTGCAACTTGTTCCCGGAGATAAAGCACATTATCCAGCAGGCCAGTGTTTCGTTTCAAATGGTACATATGAATAGTGGTCCTATGAATTCTAGTGCTCATCATTAGTGTTTTAGGTTTACCAGGTCGGCCACAATTTGAGAAACCCGGATGCAGAGTTGCAACAACGAGCGATTGAGTATCTCCAGTTGAGCAAGGTGGCCACTCCGGATGTTCTAGCAACGGTGACTTCACAAATATTCTTTCTGGCGCATAATGGAATGAAGGGATATCCAATTATCCCCATTTTATCACTATTCCATAGTGTGCTTGCAGATTTTGGAAGAAATGCCACCGTTTGCGGAAAAAGAAAGCAGTCTTCTAGCTAAACTGAAAAAGAGTAAACCACAAGTAGAGGAAATGGAAAATGTTGAGAAGGAGAAGAAGAATAGGCCAAGCGCTACACCGGTCAAGGTAGTCTCAAACTGCTCGTCAACTACGTGTCATTTGTTTTATAACATCGGGTCTAAACATTTAATATTATTGGTGCCGATTTGATAGTCCCATGTTGACACTAGTATAGTTGAGTCGGACCTAAACCACATGGAAGTTTACGTTTTTATCCTAGTGAAGCCTCAGATCGTTTTTCCTTTTTAATTCGTGTCATTCTGTTTAGGATGATGGAACTGCTTCGCTTGTTGATTTTTCACAACCGAAGGATAATGGATCGGGGTATTCTTTTGAATTTTACATATCGTTCATGATTGTTTTTGGCTTGTTGAATTCCTATTTGTAGTTCCTTGGTTGATATATTTGGACACCAATCTTCTGGGCAACCTTCTGCACAAGTGCCATCGAATACTCAAGGAGAAGACAAGGACATCGCTAACAAACACGACTATCTCAAGTCTGTTCTTAATTTTTCAACATCTGAAAGCTTTTATTTAACAGTGTGAGCTTTATCATCTGCACTATCCTGTTCTTGAAATTTGCTTTATCTTAGGTTTGTTGTGAAGAACAATGGAGTTCTGTACGAAGATAGTGTTATCCAAATTGGTTGCAAACTTGAATCTCGAACAAATCTTGCTCGTCTTGGAATGTTTTATGGTAACAAGACTTCAAATCCGTTTACTGATTTCACACCTGTAGTCAGTTGTCCAGGAGCGCTTGCTGTTCAACTTCAGGCTCAGGTTAGATTTTGGGACACATCTAAAGCTAAAATTCATTTTCTCATTGGCTGCGCTTTTTCTTTCATTCGTAATTGTTTTGTTGATTACAGGCAAAACCAATAGATCCAGTGGTTCAGGCAGGTGCTCAAGTGCAACAATTAATTAACTTCGTGTGCGTACAAGAATTTGGGAAAATGCCCATTATCCAAATAAAATTTAATCATGTGTAAGTTTATTAGAAATAATCCCCAAGATGGACATCTTATTAACCGCGGCATTGGTCAGTAATTCGCTACTTTCTTGATAAAGACACTTAAGGTTGTTGTTTTACTATTTATTAATGATAGCTGTCGTTTTGGCGGAATTCGCCTTCTTCAGAGCTTGGAAGGGTCAAATGATTGTAACCTAGTCGGCCAGATAGCTCCATACCCTCAACAGAAAAACCACGATACCTAAATTTCAATCGCACTGGAAACAAAAGAGCTTTTTCGCACATTGGTCGTTTTCTATGAGTTCCATTGGGTAATCCACGAGAAGACCAGTCGTACATTGCACATCTTTGGGTAATGAGCCCCTCTCAGGTTAAAATATCAGTCCGACATATCGTGCCAAATCAAGTGTTATAACAATATATTACTTCCTGCGGTTCATTCTTGGATTCTTGGCTTGGAATTTATCCAGAGTAGTTCGGGTGTTTTGTGCGCTATAGTTTTAGATTCTTGTGCGAGGTTGGTGACTTCTACTTCAGAATCTTCGAAAATTCCAAAAATCTAAGAAGGAACCACGGGAAAGAATACCTTGTCGTCACGCATGATCTCACACAATATCTCAGGCTGATATTTTAACGTATGTTGAGCTCATTACCTATCCGTGTGATGGTCTCCACGTGAAATGCTCAGTGCAAATGTAATAGAAAACGGTGAGTCTGTGAACTTATTTCTAATGCGATTGAAATTTGGGTGTCATGGTTCTTCTGTCGAGGTAATGGAGGCATTTCGCGGACAAGTTGCAGTTAACTTAACCTCTGGAAGCTTTAAAGAAAGTGAAGTCAGCTATTATTAATATATAGTATGATAGCAGCCTCGTGTATGCTTCTCAAAAAGACTGCTGATTAGAAGTTCCTGTATTCGTTTTCAATTGAACTCCGTTGTTGCTTCTTTTTAGAACTTCGAAACGAAGTGCTGAATCACTTAGGGATTCTGTTTTTTTGTCCATATTTGTCATCATTCAGAACTCTTTAGGGATAGGGCAGGTCAGACTCAATGTTTTGATAAATTGATATACCTACCGCTTTTTATCAACAAATTTTTCGAGCCGACAGAAATGACCTCGGAGCAATTCTTCGTAAGGTGGAAAGCTTTGGGTCAACCCTCACAGGAGTGTCAAAGAATTTTCCCCGCGAAGATGTCAATGGATGCGGCAGTAGTTACACAGAAGCTTGTAGGGCTTGGAGCGAAGCTTTTATCCGGTGTTGATCCAAATCCTGATAATTACGTCTGTGCCGGAATAATTCATACTCAGACACAACAGATTGGCACCCTAATTCGTTTGGAACCGAACAAGCAAGCTAAGGTAAGGTTGGATAGGTGGAATGCGTTGTATAACATCCCATTGTGTTCTTCTTCCATGATTCATTCGAACACCTTCATTCGTTGAATATATTCAGATGTACCGACTAACTATACGAAGCAGCAAGGATACCGTTTCAGCTTATCTCGTTAATGCTCTTGTTGAGCAGTTTTAGAGTATACAAGGGCGAATTTGTTTTATGTATTCTCTCGGTAGTTGTCTCATGTGCTTATCAACTACTTGCAGTGATAGATATGTGAATTCGAAACTAGCTGTAATCATTTCATTTTTGGTAAACTTACGTTGAAAATAAGCATAGGTAGTACGGCTATCATCTCTGAGCCATAGACTAAGCACCAATCTGCTCACCAGGTTGATAATTTTCACTAAAGTTTTGTATCGCATATAGGGATTACTTCATCAATTCGGCCAACAAAGCATAGTAAATATTCGGGTGAATCGATCTCTGTGAATTGAAACCTACCGAGGTCTGAATTTGAAAGAAATTGCTTATACCAGTTCTTATGAACTCAGAAACGCTGTGTTCTACTTTTTTCTTCTCTAGTCTTTAACGTTATGAATGTGGCAACCAGATTTTGAGTTTCTTTTTATAGCACTTGTTCATTTTGCCAAAGTGTTATTGATTTATTGATTTACTGCTAACTTCATATTGTCGGCGTTAAGAATTAGCTGCTGTCTATGTTCATAAAGAGTTAATAATTTTAGCTGCCGATTATATTGCTCCATGGAATATTGCACAAGTTTATAGCTGCCAAATCCGTAGATCGTTAGTATCCGTAGATTGTAGCTGTATGAAGTCGATTTTAATACATCTAAACAAGTGATTGAATTTAGTTGTCATTAGGATTGCCATATAGCTGTATGCTTCAAGTTTGTTAAGCTTCGATAGTTTTATAGTTCATATAGTAGTTGTGGTGTGGGTAACGGGGTTGTGGATCATTCACTCAATATTTATTGTATTTATTCCAACCCTTATAGAGGACAATGTCATAATCGTGGATAAAGTGATAATTTTTTTTCGAGCAAGATAAAAGTTTTATCCCTGCTTTACAATGTGGCAATGGTTTTCTTGTGTACATGAAGAGTAAGTATGGAATAGGATGCCCAAATATAATACATGATGCGCTAGTACTGTAGTCCTAACGAGTAAGTGTACTGTGACTGTGGTCGCGTGTAGCGCAATGCTCCGAGGTGCCATGCAATACACATAGGGTCGATTCCTGCACCTCAGGCTCACGAAAGCCTTCTAGCTCTCCAAGGTCGAAGAATTGGTACCAAACTTGTCTGGGAGGATAGCAGTACTGGCTCGATACATCGGTAGCCCACCGCGAGTCATTTTAAAGGCCAGATATGCATTCAGTCACCTCCAATGGTGCTTAATGAGGTCGAATGCATTGTGCATCCCTCAAAGATGATTGATCATGTCCGAGAGCTTTATCCTTTTATGATATGATCTGGACTTGGCGTCCCACTGAACTGGATTTGCTTTTCAGGAACGAAGTAGGAAGAATGATCGTTGTAAAATTTACAAGGAGATCTTGTAAGAGGCATCTTTTTTTGTTTTATAACGTTTGAAACCTTATTTGTTGCGTAGAAGGCCGTCATGTAGCACTTTCTTATCATCTGATTTGCAATAATTCTATGTCGAAATCAAAATCCATGTGTGCAGATACATCGATTATCTATGACGAGGTTTACACAAAGTCGGTCTTTTTGAATTAAATCACAGTTTTATCTTATTATTTACTGCCTACTCTTTTTTTTAACGACAAGGGATATTGCGGAATATAACTTCAGTGATGCTGAGATATTTGCAAAACTCCGGACCGCAGGTGGCTGCGGTGGGGGAACGAACGCGCTATTGTCCTTTCCGGGGAGTAACGCGTTCGCCACCGCACCATACGGGTCCTTCGTTTCGCCTGTCTCTCAGCTAGTTCGTTAAAAAAAATAGAAAACGAAAGAGTAGGCAGTAAATAATAAGTTAAAATTGTGATTACAACTGCAGCCTCAGCTTAACTGGGTTCATTGCCGATTTGGGCTCCCCAGATCAATCCTACGGACGGGTAATTGCTGACGGCAAAAGATCGATAGAACTAACTGAGAGACAGCGGAACGGAGGACCCACATGGTGTGGTGGTGAACGCGCTACTCACCGGAAAGGGCAATAGTGCGTTCGTCCCCTACCGCAGACACCTGCGGTCCGGAGCTTTGAAAATAGCTCAGCATCATTGAATTTAAATCACAGTGTTTAACTTCTTATTTATTGCCTATTGTTTCTTTCACGGCAGGGTATTATGTGAGATACAACCACAGTGATGCTGAGATATTCGCAAAACTTGGATCCTGGGCCAGATCGAACCACGATTACCCTTTCCTGGGGCTCGCGTGGTACACACTGCACCACTGAAACCCTTGCTTTGCCTTTTCTCTCAGCTACTTTTCTACTTAACGCTACCATCAGCAATCACCCATCAGCGGGAATGATCTGAGGAGCAAAAATTGCCGTTGAATCCAGTTAAGCTGAGGCTGTAATCGAAATCACAATGTTAACTTTTTTCTTATTTACTGCCTACTACAATTTTTCACGGCAGGGTGTTATGTGAGATACAACCACGTTGATGCTGAGATGTTTGCAAACTTGGACCCGAGGCCAAAAAAGAATTCCAAGTTGACTGAAAGGACAACCTCACAGCAACGTATTTGTGTTGCTTTATTTTATTTGTTCAAACCTAGACATATTTCTCTTTTAAAGCACAGAAAATATTGAAATATGGGCCAGAGGACTATATCTTAGAGAAAAATTCAGGATTGGTTTCCTAAGCCTCTTACTGGAGACATAGCTCTTCAGGAAATAGAAAGCCATAGGACACCCTTTAGCAGTTCACGGGATCATCAAGAGGCGATATTCGATGTTAATCCTCTATAAACAACTCGAATGGTTTCAAAAGAACTAAACGATAACCATCCAACAAACATCATTTGGAATGTTTTAAAATAGCGAAGATCATCGATGGATAGTTGCCACTCGAGCTGGACGAAGATTCTCAATCACACTGCGAAATATGATGAAAATTGGATCACCTATGGCAATGAATAGTGTTCAGGCAGTGGAAGGAAGAGGATGAAGCTTGTAGAAAAAACCTATTGACTCCAAATTTGCACCAGAATATTATATTGACTGTTTGCTGAGTGGTTTCAAGGCAGTTCCATCCACAGAAGCTTTCTGGATCCAAATGAAGCGGTTGCAGAAGAGAAGTGCTAGCACGAACTCTTATATTAACGAATTAAATAAACTTGTCTTTGTTGACGAAAACGAGCAGATTCTAATGGTTCTATCTTGGACCAATAAATTTGTGATAGAGCCGAGTGTTCCAGAGTTGTCTTTCACAATCGGATAATATTTTCTATCGGCCTAGAGAACTTGTCATGTGCTATCTATTTCCCATATAGTGATAATAATGATACGGTAGAGGAGCTGTATTGTCGTCCTGTAACAGTCAGCTAGAGTTCTCATGAAGAACATTTTCCATCGATTTACTGCCAATGATTGTACGACGTTCGTTTCCACACTGTCAAACGCACCTTTGCAATCGATTTAGGTTATGAGAAATAAACATGCTACTCCCAGTAGATTTCTAGGTATCCAACTACGTCTTGAATATGGTCTACATATTTGATTCACTGCTAAAATACTGCTTGCCTTGGTTGGTGGATTTTCATCTAAAGGCCTAAATATGTGCTGTAAGTGCACTCGTAAAGGGATGATTACAAAAATCTGTTTGGTCACTCTTGTTAGATAGAATAATTGCTAATATAAGCTTTGATAAGCCTACTAAGCTCTGTCTTTGTGTGGGATGTATTCCTTTTGAAGATGTGATGCCATGTAGGTCGTGAAAAACGTGCTGCTGATTGCTTCGAGTTTGAAGAAGGTCTGATCCTCTATTTTCCAGTACTTTTTCGATCGCAGCTCAAAACTCACAGGCAATAATGATGTGACATGATTCTTCTTCTGTGAACACGTTATGGTCTAGAGTAGAGTTGTGGAACCTCTCCATTATTAAACCGATATCATGGCAGGATGTAGTGATGTTGAATGCTTCTTTATTAGCAACTTCTAAGCTTCGGTACAGTTTCAGGGAGCACTGCACTCATTTCGGTAAAGGACCTAACTCGAAAAGAAGTGTATCACGGCTGGACTTCCTTTCGCTGGACAGCGACAATATCCTTCTTTACTGCCTTCTGGCTCAAGTGAAATGATCTCACGAAAACTACATTGGGTGGATCGACTTCATAGTCATATTTCTAATGGCTACTATGTGGTTACTGGATGTGGAAAAATTACACTAGGTGCGAATTGGTTGTTGAAATTTATTTGATTGAAGTAATGTCCACTTTAGAACGCGTGTGGAGCAGTGGTCGGAGGCGCCTGCAACACACGTGGAATCGATCCCCGCGCCCATGGCCCACCAAGCCTTCCATTCCTCCGGGATCGGCAATTTGGTACCAGACTTGTCTGGAAGGATGGCAGCACTGGGTCGATGCATCGATGAGCCACTGCGAATCATTGTAAAGGCCAGATATGCATTCAGTAACCTCCGAACGATGCTTAATGAAGTCGAATGTTTGGCGCCTCCCTCACGGATTGATCAACGCCGAGCGTTTTATCCTTTATGGTAAACAGCGTCGGCGTTACCGAGTAATTCCGTCACCCCAATAGCACGATCTGCAAACCCACTCACCAAGGCGCTAATCATTCGCTGGTCAGCGCGATTTTGGAGGCTATAGTGAGGAGGTTCCATGTTATTGCCATTTTCTGACAACCGCTCTTTGATCAACAAGTATATTACAGCCATAGTTACAGGTAGAATATGGCTGATAAAAATTACTTATGCTGTTTTTCTGGGACTAATAACATATAAATGGATAGCATATGAGTGGGTTTCATTTTTTACAGACTCTCTTCCATCATCGACGAAGGTCAAATGACCGCGGAGCTTCTATGGGACAATCATATCGACGAAGATATAGGGGATCTACTTGACTTGGTAACGAGGATTTCGCTGTCAACTCGCGACATTGTCAACCACGAATTAGACGCTCAGCCAAAAAACGTTCCAGAAACGGACTCATTACCACTGGGTGACGACAGTCTTTCAACAGCAGAACTGGAACAGATTCCAAAATATCCTAGCTTCAGCCTATTGCGACGAATACAGGCGCATATCGACCTACGGCCTGGTTTTGTTTGTGCAGAAATTACTCCGGACGATGTTTCTCTTTCAGAAAATATTCATCGTCAGTTGATAATGGATGAAATTCGTTCGAGATTTGACACTACGACCATGCGAGTCTACGCTCGACGGCATGACAAAAGCGCTGCTTTACGACGAGCTGCTGTTCCGTCGTTCTTTGTGCCGAGACGACGTGGCATCAATATACCACCGTCTTATTTGGCTCTTATTGAAAAAAAATGAATCCAATGCTGTTTAGTCAGATTCACAATGATGAAGTGAACAGACTACCCAGGGCACCAATGGATATTCAGTAAGTATTTCAATATAAATCCGATAATCCTTAGCGCAAAAAAAACATGCGCAACCTGACCATTAATAGTGTTAATCGTTCCGGTTAGGGAAATATTCGAACTTACATTCCAACTGGTATCTAAATTTTTTGTTTGCCTACTTTAGTGAAGAACTTAAAGTAATCGCTCCAGGCTACGCCTAGTGTTTGTTACACTACAAAATTCTAATCTCTTCTCGCCAACACTTAACTTCTCGGCGTGCACAGTATGAGTTATATGCGAATCATTGCAGCCAACTCCTCCTTCTCCTCCCAACCCACCATGGCAGAAACATCGGCCCCTCTCATTTTTAACGACGGCTTTAGCCTCCGCTGCAAATCAAACAATCAGAAAAGGAATGAATCATATCGATTCATACTGGCCAATTATCCTCAGTGCAAATGAATCGTATCTAGCAGCAATCGAGTTCTATGTTGCACTTTAAAATTAAAAAATACCTTCTTTAGGTATCTTCATCGACTTGGGCAATTCATCGACATCTTTGAACGCGTGCTAGTATCGGATGAAGCTCATTACAGCAGCGAAGAAGTAAGTCGTTTTCTGTTTAGTACAGCACCGATATTTAGCTACAAACTTGTTCCCTTATGCATATGTTCAAGTACAAAAATCAGTTCAGACAATACAGTAGATCGATGGAAACAAAGCGATGAAGCTACTTTTATACATCGATAAGCCGTAATCTATAGAATTCGGTGAAGAAGAAATTCAAAAAGATCCTAGTGAGGGGTACATCAACGTACCTGGGTGGGATACCCGTTCCAGAATGTCAAAATGTGATATAAATGACTAAAACTGAAGAAGAAAACGGTAATTATATTAGAAGGCTTAACTAAGAGCGACACTACTAACCAGGAATCGCTGACATCTTGGGAAATACCTAATCGCTAGGTAGCTGTCTGCCATGAACTTTTCGGGAAGCAAGGGGAAAAAAAGTCATACCGAACGAACAATATACTATCGAGATAGAAAACGTGACAGGGGATTGCACCACTGTCCGTGAAGCTTGACCAATAAAATATTAAACTGAATAGGTTGACGGGATTAGATTCTTATTTCTGTGGAATTGGTTTCCATATTCTGCTGAATGGGGAAAATTCGGAAGTCTTTCAGTGCAGCAACAGTTTGCGCTCTTAAATTGCGAAAATCGTTTATGACCTTTAGTCAGAGATCTACTAGCGACCAGTGGTAGTGCTCTATAAGATATTCAGAGGTTTGAGCTCTACGAAAAACCTTTCATCGACGTCAAAAACTACCGTTGAACAACCGTACCAATCGCTAGAACAGAGACAATGTGATACTCAATTGGAGGTTTAGATGGCTGATCGTCACATGTCGTCCAAGCCTTAGCATTTCGTTAAATCCGATTAGTTGCCTGCAATCTTAATCCATGGTGGTGTCTTATTGGATAATTCGTGGCCATCTCACCCACATACTGAATGCCGACTTGGCGAGACTTTTCCGGGATCTTAAGATAACCGTGTTTGACCATTTCAATGTCTTCTCCGCAAGTAGACTTCAATTATTGTCGCGGAGAGGCTCGCTCCCCTTTTACTAGAATTCTTCCATCTCGTGAACAATCTTGTGGTAGCAACGGTGTCTGCGTTCATTTGACGTTATGCTGTATGAAAACGCGTGGGAAACTGAAAACAGTTCTTAATACTGTGTGGTTTTAGTGTTCTACGACCTTGAAGTAGGGCACGTGTGGCGCAGTGGTTGGAGGCGCCACTGCGACACACACGTGGAATCGATCCCCACGCCCATGGCCCGCAAGCCTTCCATTCCTCCGGGATCGGCAATTTGGTACCAGACTTGTCTGGAAGGATGGCAACACTGGCTCAATACATCGGTACGCCACCGCGAGTCATTGTAAAAGCCAGATATGCGTTCAATTACCTCCAAACGATGCTTGATGAAGTCGAATGCATGGCACATCCCTCAGGGATTGATCAACGCCGAGAGCTTTATTCTTCATCCTTTTACGACGATGAAGGGAGATTGAATTCTGCAAGGTTCTATTCCTTGTAAGGATTTCTTCCACATATTATTTCACTACAGTATTTGAGCAGCAAACTTCATTACTTTCACAGTTCTAGAAGTAGAACCAGTTGTTGTACCAGATTCATTTTTATCTGCAGAATTGAATTTCACCGTACTTCTGTTGTAAGGCGACTATAGGGGAATCTAGCCATGAAGTAGTGATGTCCTTCCCATACAAAAATCCGAAAAAAGTATTTTCATGTTGTCAAAAGAATATGTACTGTATCCCTTTCTTTCCTTTAGGCGTACGTTCTACAATTGGAGTATGATCGAGTATATGATTTATTGTTCACAAACGCTACATCGATGGAGATTTTCGATGGCAGTCATCAGCATTCCTTATCTCATTGCAGTAATCCAGAAACTGCGCAAACAGATGTCCAGTGACTCAAGTGGGAGCCAGTAAACCTTCGATTTCCCCCTGTCGTGTGCAAGAGTAGCCCAGTGAGTTTCGCTTGCTCTAGGGACTCGTTCTTTCTCTTCCTTCTAGGGAATCTTTCTTCTAGAGTTTTTCATGAAGAACTCTAACCACCAGGTTCGTTGTCTTCCTGATGGTTTTTTCTCGTGGTAATGCAAATGAACTAAACAAAATCCCAACTTGTGTACAATAGAGTTTTGTTGATAAGATCTAAATTTTGCTAACGTTTAATATCATGGGCCATTCACGTAGGCAACTATAGTCAGTGGATTGTCTGAGAACAAATTGTGTTTGGATCGTATTTAACATCTTAGAAAAAACGCGATCTACCTTTTTTACTTAATTGCATTTATATTTTTTTAAAAATAATCTTTTGGAAGAAAGGAAAGTTTTTCCCTTAAATTTTACCCTCTCAGTCATGTTAACGGGTCTTCTGTGAGTTGATTCGTTATAGAATGCTCATTTTTGTATAGATACTGCACATCGAACCCCAAACTTGAGCGACTGCACCTCTATGCGAATAGTAGTAGTACTGCAATAAAAATATACCGAGTTTGACCATTGTACATTTATAATAATAACATGATAACGGATCGATACACTGGGATGCCTAGAAGAGGATGGATGAGGACTATTAATAGAAAAGACTACATCCTGCCATTGATTGACAAGGTAGGCTGAGCAAACAATAAAAACATCATGCAAATACTCCTCAACCAGGAAATGTTGGAACCACTTGGAAGCTTAAGAAGGTGGAAGAGAAGCGAATCTACAACTGCTTGCTAAAATACTTCTAATCGGTGACAGCATATCCCATGTACTGTCGGATGGAGAGGTCTGCAACCAAAGGATGAAGTTCTTGGCGTTGATCAATCCATGAGGGATGCGCCATGCATTCGACTTCTTACAATGACTCGCGGTGGCCTACCAATGTATCAAGCCAGTGCCTCTATCTTTCCAGACAAGCCTAGTACCAATTTGCCGACCTCAGAAGAATGGTAGGCTTGTTGAGCTTTGGGTGTGGAGATCGATCAAACGTGTATTGCAGTGCGCCTCCGACCACTGCACTACACGCGCCTCCACAGCCAAAATAACAATTGCGAAATATCGTGAATAACTGAAAGATATTCTTTATGGGTTTTCTGGGTTGTCGAGATAAGACTGATAGCAGAATTTTTTATTCACATCACCAGAGCTTGGTTACACAGGCTGAGAAGAAGTTCGATATCTTCTTCGTGGACAACATAGTGATAAATATTAGGCTGCAAAATAGTTCAGTGAAATATGTGTAGTTAACCTGTTATCGAAAACAGTAAAATAAAAGGGCTTATATCCAAAGTGTGATGCTATTTATGTCCTCCGAAACGATGGGGCCTCTGGGAGCTTAGGTTTGCCGATTGCACAGTTGGATCACTCATTGGTTAACAGTAATATTAGTGATATAGACAGTGCATTGCGTGATAAGCATCTCCCTAATCTTCATCTCTGGTGATAACCATGCATGTTCTGAAGCAACCATTTGGATAAGAAAGCTTTTTTTTTCTTTGTTTCAGCTTAACTAACGACGATATAACGATGCCTGTTTCCTAAATCCACATCATTTGGCCACACTGTTTTGCTTCCTGATAAAACATGATATTTCACCATATGTTATGTCGTACACAAATGTTTTTCGTTTTTCTGATTTACTCTACAAGAAAGAACTTGTAAGGCTCGCGTCACCTAGTAGATGTTAATCGATGTCTTAAACTGTTACTGAACTTCAGCGGTCGTTATATTGTGAAGCAAATACTGATCGAACCATTCGAAATAAAGTTTCCTTATTCCTTAAACACAATTTCCACTGAATAAATATTTCAGTACCATGTCTTTCATTATAGAAAGCATTTAGCGCAGTGGTTAGTGGTCATTGCTTCATCCATCACTGGCTCATATTAGCAATTTTTTTAAAGTAACGTTCTTCGTTCCGTATCAAACCATATGCTGCCAGGGATTTAGTGCTGGCTCATCGTGAGCTTACGTACTACTTCCTAATTGGCGGTGGCGGGTAGGAGCTCGAATTCAAGCCAAGTAGGACTCTGTAGCCGATTTGATCCAGAGACAGATTCGATGAAGACGGATTACCCATTTGAACCGATTTAACTCGTGCTCACCGTAAAAGCATAAGGCGTTTATTGCTTGTTAATGCCATAGAAATTCACCCACCGTGTATACTGCTCCACTGGAAGCAATACAAAGGTGGTAGATTAAATATTTACCATACATAATATCGTATGGATCTATCAAGCTAGTATTTCTATTTTCCAAGACAAATTTGATACTAATGTCTTTCGTATAGAATCGGACAAAAGCACTCAAATTCAGTGACATGTGCTAAGCCAGCAAGCATTATCGTAAACCTCAAAATAGTTATTAATTCAATTATCATTGACTTATAACGAATGTGAGGATTGTGAATATAATACAGAACTATCTTCCCAACGGTTTACCGCCTCATCGTACCAGAGAATTGTTCCTGAGTATCGGGCTGCGATGTACAGATGGTGATTGATCACCGTAGGAGGGTCTACCAAGCTGAAAAAGATTCCGGCGTTTTCAACAGGAAACCCAGCTAAAAGTAAACCAATACCAGGATCCACCACCGTCCTGGAATCAACCTAGTCGCATGGTGGCAAATCTCCCTCCGATCCACAAGGGCGGCGACTACCTGTAGTGGTCACGACCTACGGCAAACTTTAGTCAGGCTGACCTCGCGACTCCAGGGAATCACAACAGCTAAGCCAGAAAACTCCGAAACAGTGGAGATTATGCCGCACAACCTGTGATGTCGGGTCATCCAAGTATCCAAGTAAGTAAGTAATATTGGATTATTGCGCCTCTGTCGACGTCATTCTAACGTGACTGAATGGTGAACGATCCATCATCATGAGAATAAAAGATGAGGCAATGGTATTTCCATGAAACTGCCTATCTCTGTGGCTTTGATTAATATTCCCGACTGGTGGATGTGTTTTCAAAAGCAATCGTGCGAAAAAATTGTCATAATTTCCATTGCGAATCTATTAACCAGTAAAGTTGTCGTCGACATTTGTTTTGATAATACGACTCCCTTTTTTGCTTTAATTTGTAGCGCCCAATGTGAACACTAAAGCGCTCATTTTCAGTTTGATGCTTTCCATAATTTCCTCCTTCCGCACTATGTCTATTCATTCGATAGCTAATCGAAAGCTGATCAGAATAGTAGGGATGGACCCAGAAAAACCGCTCTCTACATTTTACCTGTAGAAGATCTCTTTGCTGTTCATTGGCCTGTAATTTGACTAACGATTACTTATTACCTGCCCCCGGAAAGGGTAATAGCGCGTTCGTTCCCCACCGCAAACACCTGTGGTCCGTTTTGGTTTTAGTTTTGCAAATATCTCAGCATCTTTGTAATTAGCTGTTATTTCATTTCAACCACTATGGCCATTGTATGAAATGTGGGGCATAAAGATACTGAAATAAGCTGAACATGCGGACAGCAATGTATTTTTTCATAATTGACCTAATAACAAACAGTGAGAAGTAGCACGCATTATCCACACTTACAAAACGATGAAGCAAATTCTTTCCTACAATTCTGTTACAATCATTACCCCTAGAACTCTTCGGTTATTAAAAAAATTATTTTTTTATTGTTAAAAGAGCGTAAAGTCCGTAGCCGGCGAAAAATTGCTCGTATTCAGTTCTGAGAGCCGCGCTAAACGTCGTGCGTCCGTTGTCGGCTAATCGTTGCTGACGTGGTGAACTGGTTAAGTATGTCGTTTAATGATACGCTGGTTAACCAGCCCAGACCAGCGAAGCCTTCCACCTTTTCTGGGTTGAGAAACTCCTCTAGAAAGAGTCCCTCAATTAATGTCTTTGACTACCGCTGGTAAAGGTCTGGGGAATGCCGTAGTAGATATATGTTAAGATTAAAAGCGAATCCACGTCAGTGGCATTTGACGATGTTCATGGTGAAGAGAAAATCCTCAGTTGTCAGTTCCACCCGTAGAAAAATCGCAATATCTTTACGAATGACGGATGCGAGACAAGGAATGCAATGAAAGGAGATTTAAAATTTGCACAGCATGTGGCGGTGGGCATAACCAAACAGAGAAAACGCTGAACCAAGATTACAATCACATTGAACACAGCTTTGCACACTCACCGTTTTCTATGAGGCTTCCACTGAGTATTTCGCGTGGAGACCAACTGTAGAGAATTCACATCGAAGTGTAACGTGCCCATCCCATCAGAATAACAGGCTTATATACTGCCCAATATCACGCGTGATAATGAGGCATTATTCCTTGCGGTTCATTTTCGGATTTCTGGAATTTATCCAGAACGCCTCGAGAGTTTTGCAGGTTTGTGTTCTCGATTTCTGTGCGAGGATGGTAACATCTACTTCAAAGTCCTCCTCGTTATGTCTCTGGGTCCTATGCGTGCCTAGTGGGGTTTTGGGTTTACATTTACCGACTAGGTGTTCTTTTATGCGGACACAGAGTGGTCTACCCCTACCCGCTTCGCCAATGTATTCGTCTCCGCACGCCTTACAGGAGATCAAATAAACTGTACTCGAGCTCATGCAATCACCGTCTCTACCATTAGGGCAAATTATGCAAATTTGCGTTGCACATAGACGCTCATATAGGCGGTTACGAACTAGCTGGCGCCTAAGAGTACTCGGTGGCATTTCAACTACGTTTGCCGAATTCTCTAGACCCGCCCTTCTTAAGCAGCGTTTTATAGCTGCACTTACTTCATTTGAAATGAAGGGCATGATAAACAGGGACCTTTCTCTCGCTAGAGTTATCGTTAAGGGACCTAGGATTTTCCCCTACACCTATCACAAGCCACAGTTTCGTAGCCATTAGAAATGGCTATTTGCCGTGTCAAGTTCCGGGATTCCTCTCTGCTCTCTTCCCCTGCACATGTTGGTTGCTGTTCGAAACATGTTTCTTACAAGCGACCTTTTCGTGTGAGAGGAGTGAGAGGAGAGGTAATGAACCAAGATGATTTTACTACTTGGCTTTCGGCACCACTTTGTAATGTAGCCATTTTCTGGTAGGTTAATTTGGACGTTCAGGAATGGAAGCCAGTTTTCTTTCGGTTTCTCTCGGATAAACTTGATATACTCTGACTGTTCATTCAACAACTCGAAACATTTGTCCATTTCCTCTTGTGTTGAGCAAAGGACAAAACAGTCATCTATATATCTCTATATCTATAAGTCAGGTGCTACAATAAATCATTTATGCTTATTCGTTCATCCATAACGTTGCGCAGTCGCTTTATTTTACCGCTCTCCCTCTCTTTCTGCTATTCTGTTTTTTAACCATTTCTTCAGTTCATCTTCGTCCTTTTCTCCTTCTTCTTTTTTCCCCCTCTTTTTACCTCCAATTCTCAATCAATTAACTTCTTTCCCTTGTAATATTTTCCACCAGTTTCTTGCATTCATTCATCCTCCGTCGTTGTCCCTTTATTTTTTGTTGACTCCATTTCACATTCCAGCTATAAATAGTAGAAGAAAAGTAACTGGACAGTACGTGATAAGTGGTTTTTTCCGCAACTGTTTTTGAAGTTTGCAAACGGCAAATCATAATGCGTAGTAGAAAGTACTACAATACAAACATTCTGCCGTCCCACCGCTCATTGTTGTACGGGCTCAAGTCGGCAATGCGGTGGCTGTCCAAGCGGTGAATTCGTGGAGATCCATCTTACCCTCGTAGAGTTATCAACGTTGCTGATGTTTTTGTTTCAATCCTCCGAATATTTCCATCCAGAAGTCCAGCCAGTAGTAATGCCATCGCCAGAAGTCGCTACCGTTCTGGATGACACTCTTCCAGCTACAAAAAGGAAACCTCCGACATTAACGTCAAACAAAAGTTCTAGAAGTTTTTTTAACACGTAAAATAGCAGTCAAATGGAAGTCAAGTTGACAAACGTACGATTTTCTTGTAAAGCTGGTTCATTCTGGCATTCAGATTTACTTGTCGAGTCGATAGTTGCTCAGTAAGAAACACAACATCCAATGGTAGAATGCGATGAGTTACTTGTTGATAACCAAAGAGAATATAAATGATTAAATGCCTCATAGCTCTGTAGACGCATTTGGCAGTGTGATTAGAGGTGTCCCTATAATACACAAATCAACGTCGCTTCAATCCCGCATCGCCAAGCTCCCAATCTCTCCGAGGTCTGAAAATTGATCCAGAAACATAAGAAACATTGAGTTTATACCTCTGTAGGCCAGCCCTAGTCATTTTCAGGACAAATATCCACTCAATTACCTCTAAGGTTCTCTTAATGGAGTGAGATGCATGACGCATCCCTAAAGGTTTGGTTGATCGTTCTTCATCCAAATCGAGCGAAAGTTTCCGGATAGATGCTGTACGTGACAAGAAAAAAAAAGTAAAAACACTAACTGGAACCTCTGGTGGTTTGGTGACTTGTGATATATGTGACGGTGGAGACGAAGGACTCTGCCTGAGAACGTCACATGCGATAGCACTGTTGTTCTGCGAATTTTCGGATTATTCCCAAAGAAGCGTAACTTTTAAATTTCCAATGTAAAGCAGTGTAATTACCAAAATTACAGACTGTAGGTTCTGTAGCTTGACCTGAAAAGAATTTTAGGTTAATATTTGGGAACTACATTGAATCAGGAATGTAAAATCGTCTGCGTCATTTTCAAACCTTTTAACCTACTTATTTTATGGCACCTTCACAACAACTGTGTTATGCTTATTTCTTCTATAAAAAGCTAAAAAGTGCTAGGCGTTGATCAATCTCTGAGGGATCAGTCATGCATTCGACTTCATTAAACGTCGTTTGAAGGTGACTGAATGCATTTCTTGCCTCTACAATTACTCGCGGTAGCCCACCGATGTATCAAGCCAGTACTGCTATCCTCCCAGCCAAGTTTGGTACCAATTTGCCTACCCCAGAGGAATGGAAGGGTTGGTGAGCCACGGGCGCGGGAACTGATCCTATGTGTGTTTAGCAGGGCGCCTCTGACCACTGCGCCACATGCGCCCTATTTCTTCTATACTCTCTATTAATTTTTTATTCCTTTTCTGTTACACGACACAAATTACTTTTTTGTGGCGGATTCTCTCAGGAAGCCAATGCTCTAGAATTCCACTATAGAATTGTAATTGTATGGCCAGTAAATGTGTTAGCTTTTACAGCAATAGGAATATACTTCGAACAATTAGTTACCAGAGTTTCTGGCTCGACTGATTGCTCGCGTGGTGTGGATGTGGCGCGTGGGAGTTTTCGTGTGATGTCACAGAACACAATTTCAAGTTTTTTATAACCATTTACGTATAAAATAACAATATTACAATATTAGCGGTGTGACGTTATAGAGAAAGCTGAACGATGCAATAGTCAGTACCAAGTAGGAGAGACAATTGGCAAGGAATGCTGTTGAAAAAACTTTGGAGAAAATGGTGGGGAGAACTATGAAAAGCACTTTGGAGAGAATATCCCCTGAGAGCTGACGGAGCAGCTTTATACAAAAAGCAAATTGACACGGCAGATTGTGAAGAATGCTTGCAGCTGACAGCTGCTTCTTCAGTGCCTGAACTGTCGAGCGGAAAAGAAGAGTTGCTAAAAAAGTTACAGAATTCCTTTCCAGTCAGCTGCGAGGCAGGTGCATAAAACAGTCGCTATGATACAATTTGTAGAATGTTCAAGAATAGATCTAGAATAATTACCAGTAAATATAGTTACTTTAAGAGCATACGATTGTATAGAAGATAGGAACTAATCGGAGAACAGTTACTACATAATTTTTGAGTCCCAGTACCTCTTCTCATTCAATTTTTTTTCTTCCCATTCATCATGAACAAGGCGTTTCGGATTTCCGTGTGTGTTCGGTTAGTGCGTAGTATTTGCACTTCTTCAAAACCCTCTGGTCACAAGATTCTTCTTAGAACCTTTGTATAGCTGTACTGGGCGAACTAGGCTTTCTTAATCGGAGAATATTCTTTAGTTGATTTTTGTACCATTTTGCCAACCCGGTCTGGCGGCAGGCTTGGCGGACTCCTGGTAAGATTGAACCGTGGCCTGGCTCGTATTATTTGGGTGTTTCAACCTCTGAACTACATGTTCTTCCTTAATAATCCGTCTTAAAAACACACCGTGACTTCTATTATAGTTATTTTGATGATAGAACCACAGCATGAATGTGTTTCTCAAAGAACTAATAGCTCAGAAAAGAAAGGTGAAAGTACAATAAGTGAAATCAATGTGTCTGCTACTTTTTCTTTTCAAATTCAAAGTAAATATCCATCGCTATAGTGAGGCCGTTGATGACGATCACGGTACAGATTCGACTCCGCCGAAGGCTCACAAAGCCTTCCATCTTTCCGAGGTCGAAGAATTGGGATGAGAACTCTCTGTGAACAGTTCACTCTCTGAAATACAAGTAGGAACGTTCCGTTATGGCTATGCAGAGAACATGGCCCTCCTCTAGCCTCCTCCAGGGAGAATCGATTCGACCAGCATTCAAGGACATTAGTAAAGAAGACGAAAATCCTCAAGCAGCAGACAAACCCACATGCACAATCCGAAGATGACCGTGAATAATTTATCCGAGAAAAAAAATCGAATTTAGAAGATACTGGGATTTGAGCAGTAGAACTGGCGATTGGTCATGTAAAATATAAAATACATTCACAACGCTCTTCGAATTAAACCACCTGGTTCGACTATTCATGCTCTTTTTTTTTCAAATTGCCATTCTTCATGTTGATAGGCCTTGCCTTTTTACAGTTCATGCATTTTAAACTACGGTAGGAAGCATACTTTTGCTTACGTACCACTCCTACTTAACTACCATGTACTTTTGTCCTCCAGACATTCATTACAAAGTTAGTGCAAGATGTGATTAACAAAAAATCGATATATCGGTTTTTTGCATTCTCACGTGTCCCGTTGTTTGAAATGATAATTTGGAGAATCTCTTTTTGTTAAACACAAGATGATTGATATTCTTAACGAACACTTAACGCCTGTGAGACGTCAGCGTGCACTCATGTGACTGACAGCGTTGACAAACAACGAGGCGACGTTTTCCCTTGTCCAGAAATGTCTCATTCAAGTTCTTATTCAAACAACCCCCGGGAAGAAAGTGCAAATAGATGTCTTTTGACTTTTTCAAGTGGTTCTATTCAGTTAATATCGTAGTCGTAATTTACTGACTTCGAAAAAAACGTTGTAAACATTGTAGTTGGAAGTTGATCGCTGTCCGGTTGCCGAGTTATGTAATACAACTATGTCAGTGTTGGTGTAAAACTGTCATTGAAAAAGTACTGAGGAATGCAATAGGTTTTCTTCGTTTCTCTCTTTTTCAAAAATCAGCCAATAGAAGGAGTTTCAGTTCAGAACATTGATCAATCAATAACGTTCATGTGAACTCGTCCAAGTAGTCCCTTTCACAGTTTATCATTAATTTTGTACGGTAGCCACTCAGATTCACCAGATGCATGGCTTTTCTTTGTAGACAATGAAAAGCTCTGGAAAAAAAATGCATACGCCGTCTTGGTAGATGAAATAATAATAAGGGATAAAGCTCTCGGCGTTGATCAATGCCTGAGGGATGCGCCATGCATTCCGCTTCATTAAGTATTGTTTTGAAGTGATTGAATCCATAACTGGCTTTTTACAATGACTCTCAGCGGCCCACCGATGTATCGAGCCAGTGCTGCTATCCTACCAGACAAGTCAGGTACCAATTTGCCCACCCCGGAGGAATGAAAGGTTTGGTGAGCCATGGGCGCTGGGATTGATTAGACGTGTGTGTTGCGGGGCGCCTCACACCACTGCGCCACACACGTCTTGGTTGATAGAAAGTTTAATTTTTTCAATATGGAAATAAGCGTGAGTGGAAAAGAAATTGGCAACTGGAAGGGGTTTTTTGGAAATAACCAGAAAAGCAACCATAACAACCTGCTACCCCTAACAGAGCTCGGTAATGTGCCTCTTCCAAGTGAAGCGTGTAATGAAGTGGTTAGAGATGCCCAGCAATAGACACGTGGTCGGAGGTTCGACACGGCGTTCCAAACAAAGCAAGCCCTCCACGCAAGCGAGTTCAGCGAATTGTCTTGGAGCATTAGGAAAATCTTAGATTCATAAAAAACATCATACTAGGCTACAGTAACTATACAGGCCGAATTCAATCCATTAATCACGACGATGGTACGGATGGAGTGGAATTCACGGCGCATCGCCAATGAATTGGTCGACGCTGAATATTCTATTTCTGTGCCCACTGTTTCCAAAACTTGTAAAAATGAACGGTTCCGAACAAAAACACGAATTCTGTTCGTGTCCTTCGAGAGTGCAAATTCAGTTTGGTCACTGTTTGTGCTGGAACGCACGTACGCAAACACGTGAGAAAGACGGATGAGAACTTTAGGCGGTTCCCACTCGTTTTGGTAATTCGATGATTAATGAACTCACAAGTGATACACTGGTAATGTTACACTTTTCTGGAAGAATGTATAATAAAAAAAAACGTTCAAAATACATCCGATTCAAAAAGTATTCGGCATATATATATATATATATATGGTGCGTAGAACGCAGTAGTCAGGTGTGCCTGGCGACACACATGGTTTCTGGTTGGACACCGTACCCAAGTCTGATTAAACCCCACGTTCCTCAGAGGTCAGCAAATTTGTGGTAGGCTTTTCTTAAATGATAATGGTAAGTAGGCCGTGACAAAGTCACTCTAATGGGCTAATTATGCATGCAGTTCTACGCTGCTACGAATGGAGTCGAATGCATAGTGGTGATTAGCAAAGATCACTCTTAACGCTTTATTCTTTGCGCTTTGCTAATCCATAATCCTTCTACTCATTTTAATGAGTATCTATGGACGTGCACTGTCATACCGATTTCAAGTAATCAATAATCGAGACGATGGATGGGTAGGAGAATCCCAATGCTGAATTACTAGGAAACTAGTGCGTAACATGTTACTATCCATAAACTGTCACTGATGACATATTGGGCCAAGAGCTGTTCGCTATATTCCTTCTTGTTTAGACTACAACGTATCCCTCATACTTCATTTCTATTCTTTGTCCTTATAATGGTCTCTTATACTCCCCCTTTTTTTATCTTTTTTTTATTGTACTTTGGTTCGTCCTTCACTTCCGACTCTTCAGAAGACGATTTTGTCATCCTCACTAACTCTTCTTCGGTGATCTCTCTAAGGTATAACAAAAGCGGTACAATTAATATTGGCAATACTAAGAACATTATTGTAATTATTGTGTTTTCCGCTCTCCTTTTTTGAGCAAGTAATCATTCCGCTATTCTTCCTTTCTCCTCTTTCACTTAAGAGAGTGACTTTTTTGTTTCATTCGGAAGGTAATACAGAGATTGTATCTGTCCTAATTGGAACCAACCAAGACAAATCCTTTCCGATGAACTCCGAATGGTCGGCGCCTGGCTTGTGGTGGTTTCCTAAACCATTTGGCAATCCTCTGGCACGTCTATCGTCTCAGAACTCCTGGAGGTGATCGCTAGCCCTATGCAGCAAAATGGCACCACAGTTGTCGGATAAAAAACAATGACTCTGCATATCAAAAGTATCAGAAGGCCTCCGCAAGTCATTTTATATGCTAAGCCTGAATTCATTCATCTCTACGATTCTATAAATGGAGTAGAGTGTTTAGCTCATCTCAGAATAGTAGAATAGTGTCCTATGCTTAATCCGTCCATTCTTGATATGGAGTGCTTCTTCGGTATCTTCAAATTAAGTGGCTCATTGTTCCAATAGAGTTAACTGAGATGAGGAGTCCGACATTTCTATTCGGAAGCCTTGTTTAGACTGAATATGAGCCATGGTTAGGACAAGAAGAGCTACCATTGACACTCTTTTCGCAAGAGCAACACAAATCGGAAGTCTCGTTGAAGAATTCTAATGCTACATTTGCACACATGAGCTGGCGGAGCTCATTGAACGGCTGTAGTGCATAATGAGGGCGAATGGAAAGTTTACTGATGCCGGCTAAAGCTATTATACTTGAAAGTTAACAGGGTTACAGGCTGTGCAGGTGATATAGGGAAAACAACATCTTTCTTCAAAAAATACAATGCCGATGAACTTGGGTCATTTCTTCTGGTTTCCTTCTTAAACTGATTCTTTTATGTTCAGAATGATTAGAAAACGTTGAAAATCTTTTCTAACCGATCAAATCTTTAACAATTTGATGCATTTGGAAGCTCATCAACAAATCGCCCCTTCTAAGGACATTTGCAGCCTGGAATTGCTCCATAGTCCTTTTGTTCAGCATCATCTTTTAGTTCAAAGATTTAATACTTTTCTACAAGGTTTGTTTAAAACTTCTTTATAATCTTTCATTAGTTTACGACTTTTTAAACTGCGTTGGAAAAAACAGGAAAAAGCACTGGGCGGAGAGCATTCTGTTAGGGTACCCAGAATGCATTCAACTCAATTCGTAGTATTATATAGCTGAATGGGTTCATATCTAGCCAATATAATAATTTGCAGTGATTTACCGATCTATCGAGTCAGTGTTTTTATTCTCCCAAACAAGTCCGGTTGCAATTCCTGGAATCCGTAGAGATGAGGGAGGCGGACCTTGTTAGTCAAAAGCGTACGATCGAACCAATGACCACGTGTGCATTGCAAGGCATCTCTAACCAATATGCTACATGCACCTTTATCAATTGTTTATTTACCATAAATAATCTGTTGTTAGGGCATGGATTATATTGCACATGCATATCGCTCTGAATTGGAATGGAATCATTGTTTCACGCTGAACTTCTCAATTACAATTCAGTTTTGAGTGATGTAAAATACGCGAAAAGTCCATTCCAATTTACGGTATTGTATTACGGACCCACCACGGTATTGACCGATTACGTGGGCGCTTGACCTACCGCAAGCTTCTGCTGCTCAGTGATGAAAGGCTGGATAATTTTTTTCCTTTACGGGTTAATCAACGATAGTACTTTATTCCTAGCAGATGATCATTCAGATTGTATATTATTATGTTTTTTACCTTCAAAGGATATTTTTTGCTTTTTTATTATATCGCCTTAAGAAAAAAACAGGCAGTGTTGTGTTTACAACGAGCCCGGATGTAAAAATAGGGTGAAGAACAGTGATGCTTAGATATTTGCAAAACTCGGGACAGCAGGTATTTGCAGTGGGGAACAGAACGCGCTATTACCCTTTCCGGGGCTAACACGTTCAGCACCACACCATGCGTTCGCCTGTCCCTCAGCTATTCTATTCTATTCAATTTCCTAGTCGTTTCCATTGGCACATCAGTCATATCACTCCACCTCTTTCTTTGTCCTGCACAGCGACATTAAAGTTATCAGAGTTGTCACGAAGCTATCAAAACTCTTGTACTTCCGGTAGCAGTGTAGTGGTGGAAGCGTTTGCATACTGACAATACAACAACAAGTCAACGAATTCATTCGACTCAATTCAGAACGATTTCGCAACACCGTCAATGGAGAGTGAATCCCGAGTACCATGAAGAAACGATGAACGATTCCTTATGATTAGTGCATATGTTATGGAAGGTTTCCGTATGAGATTTTGCGTCACTCTATGTCATTCTTGCCTTTGTAGTATATAGTAGATTTAATGTGATATATAACAGAGTCAGCCCGCATAGTTGCATAGTTACTGTCTTCACAAATTCTTCACACCATGGAGACCGGCTACTGTTTTTGACAACGACCTGGGAACGATCTAGTAAAGCTATCCCAGGATTCCAGAGAAGCTCTACTCAACCAGTGTTCGACTATATTCGTAGAAAACAAAATCTCTTAAAGTAGCTAGGGAATTTACAAAGAAATCCGAAGACGTTCATGGATGACGGATACGAGACAATGAATCGAATGGAGGTAGTGCTAGGATCAGCATAGCATGTGAGGACAGATCATATGAATAAGCAGCCTAGTGCAAATATATCGATTTAACATTCATTTTAATACTGGTTCAAGTAATGGGGCAGAATTTAGTCGGCTACTTACAAGTGTGCGATCACTGAAGTTGAATAGCGTTTTCAGAGCGACGTAGCCCACTACGTCCTTCCTTTGGGAGTGCATGACATTATGTACTATTCTTAAAAACAAAAATCCGTAGGATAACTTCTATAAATCACAGTATGCGAAACCACGTATTCATTTGTCATATCATCAATTCTCTTCAAAGTTCATGAGAAACTTCGTTATCACGAAGTAACTGTGTTGTTTTGAAAGACACTCACTTTCTGCTCTTATCATTTAATCTATCACTTATCTTGGTAATTGCGCCACTATTGGATCTATAAGTAGTGAATGAATCTTGAAAATTCTTTCTCAACTTTACTTTCCTTTCTGAATACTTCAATATTCTTGATAGAGTACAATACGCTTTTTGTATTCTAAAAATCACGCACGTTTGATGTAAGAATGTATGGCTAGGGTGTTAGACATACATTAAACCATTAAGAAATCTTACTTGCGCCCCTATTTTCATAGCAACCTTACCTGATTCCTTGAAAGTGACTTCTATGACTCATTGTTTCTTCCTTGTTCTTAGGATTTTCCACCTAATGGGGGATAATGAGTATTCCTGGATGTCGCTAACTGCCAACGGCAACATGAAGTTTCCTCATCGCCATGACTAAATTGGTTCACTCAGGCTTTGAAACGAGTCCGAACAGTTCAAACAAGGATTTTTTTATTGAGAGTAAACCTATACTGGAGGCTCCCATCGTTCAAATGTTGCAGAGGAGGATCATTTTTTATAATGGCAAACTTTCTTCTAATCTACAAGGAATAGAAACGGCTAAGAATAGAAAGAAGAAAAAACTAAGCAAACTTAGCAAAAGTCCCAACAGGCTGAATGTTGTGTCAAAATCAAGCCATAAAAAAAGTAAAGCGTTAGGCTTTGTTCTATTCCTTAGGAATGAACCATACAGTGGACTCTATCCGTTTCATAGAAGTTGTTGAAGGCATATTTGGTCTGCATAATTGCTTGTGACAGCATATCGATATATCAAGTAAGGGTTTTTCTTCTCGCCGATAAATCTTCTATTTGCCGTTCCCGGGGGAATAGCAAAAAGAGGTTGGTTAGTCCTAAACGATGAGTCCGAAGCAACGACCACCTGTGTGCATTGTGGGACAGCTCTTACCCCTATAGTAGTTGCTAGTGAAAATTAGGTCTTCGAGTCACTTCTCGGCACCTTATGATCACTAGCTTTGAGTAGGATGCTCGATTTCGTAGAAGTTGCCACACGGGACTTTTCCGTAATTGTTGCAGAGCAGTATCTCAAACTTGGGGAATTAAACCGTTTATAACAATAATAAATCAAGAATAACGAAATATAAACATACAATACAGGCTGCAATATAGTATCATGATCAATAAGTGAGGGTAAGGCGAGTTAGTATCTTTGCTATAGGATAGTGAAACAGTGTCATGTGCATTTAGAATACATCAATAGTGTCATAATATTAAGGCACGTTAAGGGATTTATATAAGGCCGTAATACCTGACTCACAAACAACAATACTATAGGGTTACACATATATGTAGGCTTGTGATTTCGTTCTGATGAGGTTAACACGTTAAGGGCGACATGTAAGCTTGTTATAACATTGCGATGAGATTATATGTTAACTTGTAGGTACATTGCGATTAGGTTGACGTATTAAAGAATACATGTAGGCGTATGAGTATACTGCGATGAGGTTAATGTGAACACACAATAGAGTTAACGTGTTTAGAGGTAGATGACAGCAAAGTTAATATACAACAGTGACCACATACAATAAGAGAGAACACCTTGGATTAACTACATGGCGCATCACACATGATGAACAGGGGGGCGAATACGATATTGACTCACGGGGTTGTTTAAAAGTTTTCTGGAGGAGGCGGTGCTTTGGCACCGGTCAAGAGCTTTTACAGAAAACATTCGTCGACTTCCTCATCCAGCTACCTCGTGATCAGATCAGATGACTGAGGACGATTTCCCAGGCAACTTCATGCCCTTTGTGTTATCGTACTCGTGATGGTTTGGAACAGAAACAACACACAAAAAGTTCCGATTGCATAAAAAGAGTTTGGATAACAAAGGATGTTTACGACAACCAAAGTTTCTCTCAATGAAGTGAAAACGTTTACATGCTGCAAGATCGCAAAGCGATGTGAGGGACCAGGGATGTGGTTACCACAGACCTACGATGTGATGAAAGAATAGTAACTATTCTAGCAGTAGTCACTACAACCTCTACAGTATACTTGTCCTCAACCAAATCATGTTTGTCTAACAATTTACCGTTGGCGTACTTGATCCTGGACTAAAGTGCGTACCTCTTTAATGCGCTTTCGTCATAGAAAACAAGAAACCTCAAGCTTTCTCTGTATTCGTCTTTTATTCTGAATCATGTCCTCAAATTGTATCGTTCACGCAATGTAGTTACATTTTCATCACAAGTTTCCTTTCTAAGAGTGCAGATCATAGACTTTCCTATCCTTTCGGACGACGTTTTATGCAAATCATAGACTTTTCTATCCTTTCTGACGACGTTTTAGCTGCAATGATTATGATAATGGGCGGTCCGTTACGGAACGAACATCAAATATTTACTCGACACAAATCATATAGTATATATAGCGTGTTCTTCTCGCACCTATATAAAACACATGTCAGCAATTTTCGTTCTTATCAGAGTTCCTGGCCTTTCTTTTGTTTCTAGACTAACCATATGCACGCCCTTTACGTTCGCGGACGACGTGGGAAGAGTTAGATGGCTACCGTTAACCACTGATTCTCTTTTTTCCAAGAGATCCTATTCCTTGAAGCGTTTATAAGCAACCGCAATTCCTTTTATTCATTGCTCGTCCTTTCCTGTGAATATAACGATTTAAAAGCGCCAATGTGGCTTGCCGATTTGTCCTGTGGTCTCACTAAAGAGGGAAAGCAACACTAAAAAAACGAGGGCTTCGTATGAGGAAAATGATGCGCTACGTGTTTCTATAATTACATACCTAGTTCTATTGTTTTGTACTGAGCTGTTCTTGCAAGAGACAGGCACGAATAGGGAACTTACTGGTGTTCGCTTGAGGCTTAACGGAATAGCGAGATGCTGGTGTTTTTTCATGAACACCTATGATAATGTACTTTTATTTGGATTACTTGTAGTCCTGCCAATCATCGAGTAATTCGTACGGGCTGCAATAAACTTTATTCATTTTTCTCGTGTATCAGCACCGTTTTAGTAGGTTGCAATTGTTCAAAAAAACTTTAATTATCATCAATTAGCTACAACGATGTTGGCATCTCAGAAGAACTCTGAGTCCTGGATGCACTTCAAACTGTCAAATATCGTTTTCGAGGGCTTCCTCTATTCTAACGAAGGAATAGCTACGAGTACTACGACCTACTTAGCGATAGCCTCAGGTTGCCGTAGTGTTCAACTTGTTCAGTAATTCCAACTAGTTATTTTCACAGAAGATTTGTAGTACTATTGTAAATTAAACTTCATTTAACCTCGGTAAAAACAAATAAGTTACCTAGAGGCTATCGTTTAAGCTGTTTAGGTTTAAGAAATGCGAGTAGTGTAGTGGTTGGAGACGCTTCTCAGTATGTACACTGATCGTTTTTCAGTCCCGCGTTCTCGGCTAAACAAACCCTCCATACCCCCTGCGAGATTGGCAAATTGGTACTATCAGAATTGTTGCGAGGGTTACTGCATCCACAGGTTCCAAAAATAACAACTTAGGCAAATAGACCTGCGATCACTTGTGCGACGCCACGAAGATCAACGCCGAACTAAATTGTTATGGATTAGATAATTCCTGAAGAATAAACCAAGGTGTCGATTTTGATGAATGTCTACCTACCAATTTCGATTTAAGTGCAGTCTGTGAACTTATGGAAGTGCAAAGCATGCGAAAAATTTTATCGCGAACTTTCTCGCTTTTCAGCTATCAGTTGCGCCACGTCGCACCATTTGCAGTTTCTTCTTCTCATTATTATCCACTCATCTAATTTGAAACGCTCATTTGATAAAATGAACTTTTTCTTCTGTTGATATACTCAATGATGTTATTAACCCATTATAATTTGGTTTTGTAATTTTATTGCGAAACGACACTAACAGCGGGATCATCATAATCAGGGTTTTAAGCCTTAACTTGACTTCGCGACTGTCATTAGCCCTTGGTCTACGGATACTGTACCGAGCAAAATGAAACCAGGAGTGAAAACGAGACGAAAAATAACAATAGTAGTAATAACGATAAAGTTCGGATCTTCCTGCCTACTCTCTTCATATTGGATCTTCTTTTATTACTTGTTACGAAAACATGGAACTATAGTGAACTTAATAATAACTAATAATAATAATAGATAATAATAATAATAATAATAATAATAATAATAATAATAATAATAATAATAATAATAATAATAATAATAATAATGAATTTCGAGATCTTATTACTGCCATTGTTATTTATTAATCGTATTTAATATTGTCATCATGGATACAAAAGAAATGGGATCGAAAAAAAAGACGTTGAAGGGAAAACTTCCAGAAAAGTCCATGTGACTCCCTGAACTGTTTTTCCATCTTCACATGAGGCTACACTTTCTTCGCTGTTGTAGTTGAAAACCTATTAAGTATGTTAATATGGAAATTATCCAGAAATGATACGACAAATAACCACGATTAGTTTAAAATATGAATTTGTGACGCCTTCAGGAGCAAACTATATGGCCGAAGTAGGAATTTTCTCAATTTATAACAGTAATAAATAAAGAGATAAAAGATAAAGCTCTCGGTGTTGATCAATCCCTTAGGGATACGTCATGCATTCGACTTCATTAAGTATCGCTGGAGGTGATTGAATACATATCTGGCCTTTACAATCTCCTGGTGGCCTACCGATGTATCGAGTTAGTGCTGCTATCTTCCCAGACAATTCTCATACCAATTTCCCGAGCCCGAAGCGATGGAAAGCTTGGTGGGCCAGGAGCGCTGGATCGACCTCATGTGTGTGTTGCAGGACTCCTCCAACCACTGCGCCGCATATGCCAACAGTAATAAATGGTGATGAAGTAGTGATAAGAGGTGCCCACTAGTAATTTATATCAAAGCACCTAACTTTTCACTTCACTTGGAAGCTCCAAAGTTTTCAACCTGGAAAGAAATCAAATATATTTATCATTTTTACATAACTATATGCTTATAATATTCCTGTGCTGCTGTGTTGAAACTATTGTACATTACTATGGCATTATCATTACTTATCAACACTGGTAGTAATAGTTATAAAATGAATTAACGAGCGATGCGCAATGAAGGTCTCCATGGCGTGGTGATCTCGTTTCGGTCTTTTTTCTTCCCACCTGTCTCTGAAAGGACCGAAATCACGTGGTCATCGTTTTTTTCCACAAGTCCTTATTCTCCACTTTACAGCAACTGATGGCTGATTCGTGATTACTTTAACAAACCGGTTATGTGGGCTGACAACGCGAACGACTTGATTTGATTGATATGCCAGAAAATCCAAAACTGATCATCTCTCCTATGATTTGAACCCAAGGAAAACATTAGAGTTCGGACTTGTTTCTTCAAAAATCATAGGCATTCGATATATATTAATCTCTTAAAGATATATTACTTACTTGATACTTGAATGGCCCGTCATCACTAGTTGTGCGGGCCGCAGCATAATCTCCATTTTTTGGAGATTTGCTGGTTAAAACCATCAAGGTTCCCTGGAATTCCGAGGTCAGCCTGGCCACAGTCTGCCCCCAGGTCTTCACCACCACAGACACTCGCAGCCCCTTGTGGATGAGAGGGAGATTTGCCACCATGCCACTCTGATACCCGGACGGTGGTGGATCCTGGTATTGGTTTACTCTTAGCTAAGCTTCCTGATGGAAACGCCGTGCTCCTTCTCAGCTTGGGAGACCCTGCTAGGGGATGAATCCACCGCTGTACATCGCAGTCCGACACCCAGGAATACCTCCCAGCTACGATGAGGCGGTAAACCGTTGCGAGGAAAGATATATTATGCATCCGTTTCTATTCGTAGCACCATGGAGATGACTCAATACGTATATGGTTTCTACAATGACTTCTGGTTACCTAGTGATGTATTATGCTCACGTTTCTATCCTACTATTACCAAATTGCCGACCCTGGAAGGATGGGATTCTTCGTTATCCCAGAGCTAGTGTGTAGGAACTGGCACCTACATGTGTGTTTCGTTATCTTCTTTCTGTGCAGATGAGAGATACAGTTTGGTACTGAAAAAAATAATGTGGATGAAAAAAACGCTGTGGGATGACGGACTGGTTAGTGATCCAGTCCACCGGGAGGCATGGTGTCCCCATTGCTCTCCTCTAAGCCACGTGGGAACGCCCTGGCGCGGCTATTATCCAAGGTTGGAAGGAGTATCGGCTCAACCAGCACTCTATTGTATTCATAAAGAATACGAAGTCCTCAATCGGAAGCCGAAGCAGCGCACTAGGAGGCCTCGAAGACTTTCGTCGATGCTTGATGTGAGAAAAAACGAATCGAATACGGAATGTGCTGGCATCCGTACAGTAGATATGATGACAGATCATATAAAGTAACGGAAAAACGCCACTGTGAAGGATGGTGACGATGGTCTCCATTATCATCATCATCACTATAAGTTTCATCGAGCGACTGACATACCTGCTGGTGCTAAACAAAAAAATTCTCCTTAGTTCCTGTCCACTATTCAGAATCTCCCAAAGATTCGGCTTATTCTAGACGAGGAATAAAATCTAGTCCAATAGTCCACCCTACTTCTTCATTTTATCTGCAGAATTTCATATGTAATCCCTCTTTTAATCCTTTTGTAAGACAATGATAATCACAAGCGTGGATGACAGGTAATAAGAGCTGTTGTTGCAAGGAAAACTCAATTGCAACATAATTCCGATAGATTTTAACCCATTATTGAATTAATTTCATCCTTCATTCCCTTTTGATACATTTCTATTCGCGTTAATTTGTTTTTTAAAAAGGGATTTGGATTGGTGAACTCGAAAAAACTCTATTGGATTCGAACTGGTATTCGAATATTCGTAAGGGGAAGACTTCCTACAACTGTTCAAAACGATTCATTCGAGAATTCTGGATTCTCTTTTAATTCGACTGTTCATCGATTACGATCGAATTTTTCGCGATTCGAATGTGTATTGACGTGGTGATCATACGGTAATGAGATTACCGTAATCGTTCGCTTTTCTAAGAATATCTTGTTATTTCAGTGCGCTACTAAAATTTTTCGAGTTTCTTGATTTAAGCTTGTCATCATCATGGTGCAAGTGAATGTGGTAAGTGAATTCTATTAGGTTTATTTTATCAAATTTACATGTCATTAAATTTCACTAACGTGTAAAGGCGATTAGCCTCGTCGAGTAGACAGTGGGGGTAAACATGTGGCAATTGATCAGAATAGAATTAAATCGATATAACAGATGGAGGAATTCGATTTATAACATGGTATTAGACCTTCGTTAAACACCTTCAGAAATAAAGTAAGCCAGTGGTCAGTTTCCTCATTTTTGGCAGTGATGGTAGTATGAGACATAAGCGACTCACATGCACCACTTTGTTATATGTGGATCCAAAAGTGAGTAAGGGATGACTGACTGAAGTAAAATCTAATCGGCATCAAAACGAAAAGAACCTGATCGTCAATGCCTTCTTTTTTAATAAAATAATGGGAGTTCGTGACAAATGTGGCTCACACATACCATTAACTTAGGATGTGTAATGGGTTAAAGGCAAATTGACATCGGAAGTGGAAAACTCGCGCTGTCGATGCATTCATTTTTTGGCACAACGATGACTATATGAGGCATATATGACTCACATGCCCTATTGCTCCATGTTCCGTTGAAGCACTTGAAACCAACTTTTCAGTCTAGAGACTTTCTGAAAAAAAAAACTCAAAAATGTGGTAATAATGATAACCTGAAATAATTTCTCTTGTTTTAAGGTTTCCATGGGTACTAGTGGTACCGCAAAACCACAACATGTTCCAAAAATAGGCTGGTTCGTCTACATGCTCTCATTTTCGGCAGTTATCGGTAAGCCTTTTTTATATAACAGAGTTTATTTTTTATCATTATTTTACTACGAGGACAAAAAATAAAACCGTGAAGACAAAATATCATGATGTTCTAGAAGGGTTTCCTGATTCGTACACTCGCCAAAATGCGATCGTATTAGGAGAAAAAAAGTCTTTTCCTCTCCTCTTTTTCATTTTTGTGGAAAAGTATGAAATAGAAGGATCCTACATAAATAGAGACATCTTTCCGATATGTTCGTGCCTTCGTTGAGTGCTAGGACTTTCCGTAATTTTTTCTTTAACTCGGGAAAACGTCAGAAAAAACAGCGAAATAACAATGTGTAATTTTCATTGTGAAAATAATGGACACCGATTTTTTTGCTGTAAGAACGGGAATTGAACTAGTTGAAAGACAGGCGAAACGAGGGACCCGAATGGTTTGGTGATGAACGCGCTAGCCCCCCTGAAAGGGTTATAGCGCGTTAGCCTCCGGAAAGGGTAATAGCGCGTTAGCTCCCCACAGCAGACACCTGCGGTTCCGACTTTTGCAAATCACTCAGCATCACTGTGATTGGTTTTTTGTTTGAGACGCCTGCCCAATTCTATGAGATTTGTTCCAGTTTTTCTTGCTACAGTAGTTCGTTAAGGGTCATTATCTTGTATTCCGTAATTTTAGACAATTTTAGTAAAATCAAGGGCAATTTAATGAGACGAATTTAGTTAATTGGCTAAGTCGTCTGCTGAAGATAATTATTCTCATATTTATGTAATTACAGATGAATAAAAAGGAGGATGTGCTGGCATCTTTTTTATTAGTGCACAGATTTCGTCACTAAGCGAAAAACACCTCTGTCGGCGAATTTGTCGAAGCCGATAAGAATGTATAGTAAAACTCTCACGAATTGTGAAAAGTAGAGTGTGAAGCAAATCTTAATATCCGAAACATTAGAGTTTTACTAGTGAGGTCCCTAAAGCGCCAAGGAATCTGATAGAGGTCGTCAAAAAATTCCTTCCATGGCCAAAAGCTCTTAGTGAAAAGTGAGCTGCTCAGTTTGGTCCTTAGACCGTCTTCATCGTTAAGAAACTCTCAAATTGGAACGAAGCTGAACAGCCATAAGTTTCCTAGTGTTTTTAGAAGTGAATTCTTACCGTTAGACAGTGTTAGATCTGACTTAGGGACTTCACTGCGTTCTGATGATGACTTCATCACAAGACAATGTCCCAGTCGCTCTGAGGTAAAGGACGTCCTCATCCGACTTACTTACATAAGGATGAGATCGTTTGCGCAATGACGTTATAGGCGTTAGCAGAAGATTTTTCTCATATTCCATCAATTGCTATACTTCCTCAAACTCCAGCATCGTTTAACAGTTTCCAAATTCCCGACCACTTTGCTGCTTAAATAGAAGTTTCAAGAACGTCCAAAATAAGACCGCCGTTACCAACAAGTGTATGATAGGAGCTTAACCAAACCTCATTTCGTCAGGCATAATACACCGGGCTAATCTCGTTTTAAAAACGAAATCCTTCCCCCCGAAACAAAATCCCATAGGATTTCCCCGATGTTTCTGTTTACTGTTGCACCAGTGAGCGGATTACAACTATCATTAGTGGGATGTTTGGGGTGTTGGGCAAAAATATAAACAAATGAAGTTGATAAATAATGTAACGATCCGTAGAAGGAAAAGTCGTTAGTAAATGTGATTGACCTTATTCAAGCAATGGAAGATTTTTCCGAGGCAAGCACAGTTGAGTCGAACAAGAAGATGAACGCGAACGCGCTGGTAAAAGCGTTTTAACACTGTACTTATTTTTCTCTGTAAACTAATGTTAAGACGCGAGATGGTGTAAATTTGTCTTCCAGAGAATGTTAAATATGACTTGGAAGTATTGCATTATTTATTCAATCGATAGCAGTTACAGTATACTGACTCTCACTATGGAGCGTCACGTTCCAGACTCACGAATAAAATCGTTGTGGATGTTTTCTTGTCTTAATAAATAAAGAATTCAGGTGGATTTCTATTTGGATACGATACGGGAATTGTCTCAGCTGCTATGCTATTCGTACCAGAGAATAAAGGAATGAAGCCGATGGAGTATATCTGGCAGGAAATAATCGTCAGCGTGACTCCCGGTATGCGAATACCAACAACTTGTGAAAAAAAGAAGCTTCATTTGCAACAAACTTTTTTTCTGGCTTTTAATTAATTCATTAAAACCTTTTTTATCGGTTGTAAAATACTCTGCACAATGTTTTACTTTTTGTTTTCTGCCTCTACAATCTTCACGGCAGGATATTATGCGAAATACAACCACAATGATGCTAAGTTATTTGCAAAACTCCGGTGCGCAGGTGTCTACGGTGGGGGAACGAACGCGCTATTACACTTTCCGGGAGCTAACGCGTTCGCCACGACATCATGCGGGTCGTTCGTTTCGCCTGACTCTCAGCTAGTTCTTCCCCACCGCGGACACCTACGATCCGGAGTTTACTCTGCATAATTTTCGTCAAATAGCTAACTTTTCCTCCCACTTTTTTTCGGTACCCTGTGATGCTCACTTTTTTTCCTTCCCTCTCATTTTCCTTCTTATTTGAGACCTGAGAAATTTCAAGGATGGAAATAGCGGGTATTAATACCAAAAAAAAGCAACGAAAATAAAATAGGAAAGCACGAGAAAAATCCCATGAAATAAATCATCCTTGTGCACCGACACATTATTATACAGCTAGAGTTTTTATGGCCACACTATTGCTATGTAAGCCGAAACAGTTAGTTCGATTGAAACCTACTGCCTTCATAGTACAATCATCATGGCAAACCAGACAAACCCACTATCGCTCTCGCATGAATAAGCTGTAAGGAAACTTGTAGAAACAGAATCACAAGGGGTTTTGCCATGTGTTGGAGTCATTTATTATACGTAAAGTTCTAATTTCTGAATCATTTGAATGAAGTTCATTTCCATTGTGTAAATGTAAAGGGACACAGTAGAACGCAGCTGGTTAACATTAAATGTGGTACGTAGTGGTAGACACGGTAGGAAAGCTCATGTGGAAGAAACAGTCGATGTGCTTCTACAGTCTTTGTTTTTCGTTTTTAGGATTCGCGGCTGTTGGAGCGTTACTATCCGCTAGTGGTTCAGATCGTTTTGGTCGAAAAAAAGTCATCGTTGCCGCATCAATCGTATTCACTGTAGGAGCCATAATTTGTGGAATCGCGTGGACGAAGCCCCTTCTCGCCTTCGGCAGAACTCTGCTCGGAATCGCCATCGGTGAGATTAAGAAACTGTTAACTTTCTTCCCTAATCCTATCCTAAAGGCACGCACGTGTAGTGAGGTGTTAAATGCGCCCTGCAATACACATGGGTTCGATCCCGCGTCCCACGCTCACCAAGCCTTTCATCCCTCTGGGGTCGGCAAATTGGTACCAGACTTATCTGAGACGGTAGCAACACTGACTCGATACATCGGTAGGCCACATCAAGTCATTGTAGAGGCCAGATATGCATTCAGTCATCTCTAACGATGCCTGATGAAATCGAATAAATGGAGCATTCCATAGGGATTGACCAACGCTGAGCGCTTTTTTTCTCTATCCTTTCATCCTAGAATGAGAGAACTAAAAAAAGAAAATCACTAACGATCTTATCAGCATACGAGGTAGTTTTTCGTGCCCCTATTATAGGCTTTGCTTCAATGATCGTGCCCGTTTATGTAAGCGAAGTATCACCATCCCATATTCGTGGCCGTATGGTGACCGGCTTTCAGTTGATGATCACTATTGGTCTGGTTGTCGCCAACATATTTGGAGGAGCGTTCAGCTATATCGATCCCACTAACATTGGATGGAGGTCGGTCATACTCGTTGTTTCATTGATTTTTTTCTATTTTTTATCTCCTCGTACTACCTGTCTTCACATATTATGCGAATCATAGCCCTTCGTTCATTCGGTTCGCTTAATGTTGGTGGAATGGAGTCTTTGTGAAATCCCGAGTTAGCCGTCCTAAACGTCTAGAAGTCTTCACCTCAGGAACTCTGCAGCTTTTATGTATCGGTGAAGTTTTTCCAGAGGAGTCTAAGACCGATTCACCGTACCCGAACGAATAGAAGGCTAGCTTGGCCCCGTGTTGAGTTGATCCACGGCCAACTAAGGAATGGCACGACATCTCTAGTCACTGCCAGAAGCTTTCCTCATTCTACTTTATTGTAAAATGAAACTAGATAAACCACCCTAATCATGTAGGAAATGTTTCTTCTACAATTTCATTGTTAACTTTTTAGACTGATGTTTGGATTTGCTGCTGTTCCGGCTGTCATCCAATTTATTTGCTTCTTATTTTTACCAGAGAGTCCACGATGGTTATTTGAGCACAACTTGAAAGAAGAAACCGAAGCGGTAATTGATTATTATGCAATTCTTTGAGATTTCTGTTGGTAATAGCTCAGTTTTTCCGACATTTTGTATCCTATGAAGGTTCTCAAAAAAGTCTACAATGGAGATGATGAATGGGTTCAATACGAAATGGCTGAAATTCGCCAAGGTCACAAAATGGAATCACTGGCAAAGCAAGAGTATGCCGGTATGTCTCGCCAGAACTTATGGCAACTTCCTCCTAATCGGTTTCTTTTCTGTTCTTTTGAAGTAAATCAACTAAGATAATAACAGTAAATAACAAGAGTGAATGAGAAAAAATAACATGACTAAGACAATTTTTGTTAACAGAGATTTATCTGCCAGCGTCGTTCCCGCGCGTGTGGCGCAGTGGTTGGAGGCGCCACTACGACACACATGTGAAATCGATCCCCGCCCCCACGGCCCACTAAGCATTCCATCGCTCCGGGGTCAGCAAATCGGTACCAAACTTGTCTGGGAGGATAGCAGCACTGGCTCGATACATCGGTACGCCACCGCGAGTCATTGTAAAAGCCAGATATGCATTCAATCACCTCCAACGATACTTAATGCAGCCGAATGCGTGGCGCATCCCTCAGGGGTTGATCAACGCCGAGAGCTTTATCCTTCTTCTATCCTTTTTACGCCATTTCTCCAAGAACTTTTCAGTTGGGTAATTCTTGTTGTGAAATGTTTAACTTGATGACTTAGCACTTCATAATGTGAAAAGAGAGTGTTCCACGTAGTCGACGGTTTTTGTTTATACGGCAGAAGGTTCATGAGTTCATTACCTGTTTTGCTCATCCAAGCGGAGTTCGGTAGTTGTCCAGCTCAGTTAAACCTGTTCTAGAAACTGTCAGCACACTGTTTGTGGTCTGGACTGGTGAAAATCTGGCAAATGGGACGGTTTTATTGTAAATCCAACGAAACCGTTTTTTGTTTGACGGTCCACGTCGTAGTGTAGTGTTAACTGAATTTCTATATAGAAATGCTTAACACCTAATCAACCTAAGTGGTCTCGCGCATGGTGGTTTACAGTGAAATTCAAAAGCTGCCATAAGAAATTCGAAAATGCACCGCTACTAAAATGAGAGACAAAGAAATTTGTTGTTGACTAACGCCTGGGTAATGCACCATGTATTTGATTCCATTTGTATCATCACAGGAGTTTCTGAATGCATATTTGTCCTAAACAGCTACTTGCGATGATATATCGATGTGTCAAGTCGATGATTTTAACCTCCCAGATGAGTTTGGCTCCAGTTTGCTGACCCTTGAGGAATGGAAGGCTTGGTGATTCCGGAAGGGAGACCGAGCCAACGAGAGCGCGCGTTTTGCGCGGCACCTCAAACCATTCCATCTCGTATGCTAATGACTATTAAGAGATTACGAATACCATTCTTACCTATTGTAAAAGGTTTTTGTACGGATGACTTCGTTTCAATCGTTTTATTAAAGCTGGCGGTTCGATACTCTGGCGAATCGCACACACGCCTCATGTCCGAAAGGCGCTTTTCATTGGTAGTGCCATACAAGCATTCCAGCAGTTATCCGGCATTAATACTGTCATGTAAGTCTTTCTCTCTACTTTTTTTCGCAAAGATTACGGTAGAAAACTAAACCTGATAAAAGTTGTATACAAATATACCTGTAATCATTCTTATATAGTCATCACAATTATAAATCCTCATCATGCTAAAAAAAAACTACGTTTTTTTCTCTGTTGCTCTACCGATCTTTGCTTTGTCCTCACGAATAGGATTGAAAGAAATTTAACCGTGAAAAGAATAAATGAAAGGAAGAATTTTTAGGTACTACACAGGAAAGATCATTCAATCATCTGGGGTGACCGATCCACATATAACGATTTGGATTACCGTCGGAACATCAAGTATGACACATATTTTCCTCGGTTTCTCCGCTTCTGAACGCGATTCTCGGTAGAATCGATCAATTGATCGGTGTTGATTTTCAGCGATCAATTTCTTGGGCACGTTTGTTCCGATGGCTCTCATTGAACGTATAGGACGTCGAGTTTTATTTATGATCTCAGTGACTTGTGTTATTGCCACACTTCTTGCGATGGGAACCGCTTTCGTTATGATTAACAAAGTAAGCACAGGCTTCCTTTTCACTTTAGAAAACACTACCTATCGATTTTCTTTCTATTCACTAATAGAGGGAAGGAGGGAGCACATTTTTCGCTGTTCAAGAAGAAATGCATTTAGATGGTTTGTTCAAAACTTTTCAACATTCATTTTCAAAACGTCAAGCATAATTCGAATAAATTCATCACAAATCTTCTTAATGAAAATAATCAATCGCCGAAAACTTGGGAAAGTAATCAAATAAAAAAGGACCGATTTCGCTCTTTCCGATTCCCTTCATTCCTTTGAATTAACTTAAACTGTAAAAGGCTTGTCAAAACTAGTTTAAATTGAGAATACTCAAGAAACAAGTCGACATTTCAATACTTTAAAAACTTTGTCTTTTCTAGGAATCAGCAGTAGCCCTACACGATCGTTCGTTTGCCAACTTATCATATCCTGACAGCATCCAGAAACACTGTGAACAGTACAGGTTCGTGATTTAAGGGATATTTTCAACATATAAGAAGACTAAATACAATGGAAAGCTTGAATTGAACATAAATATGTAAAGATATTGTACCGATTACGGTAGTTTAGAGTGTGTAATACCTAAAATAATATATTAGACAAATAAAAAGGCAGTGTATTTACCTATTTCCACTAGAAAATGCGTTTTTTCAGCAAAAATTGGATCCGGAAATAAAACCAGAAGTAAACTGCACTTTTTATTGTGATAGGAGCGGTCGTTGTCATAGGGTAACCAATTATGATCTGTCCGAGGACAATCGGCATAGAGTTTAATCCAAATGGTATCGATTGCTATGTTCGTGGTAGATCAATTTCGGAATGGTGGATGATTACTGTGCATGTGCAAAAATACATATTTATGAGACAAAATTGCTATAACGGAAAACTTAAATATTTTTTGGGTTAGTTTCAACTTAGATTTCGACCGTAGCATGTCACAATTTGTGACAACGGCTGTTTTAGATCTTGATAATCCGGCACATCTTCTATTGATCGGTAGGGATCAAGGGGGTTAGCCGGTTTCACAGAGTGTACAATGATTTAGACTATGGCCAATCAGCTGTTTTTTTCATTAAGTAATGTCAAAATTTGCAGTAATGAGAAGAGTTATTCCTAATAAACCCAGACACATCAGAAAACGTTTCGATTGTTTGTTGATATCTTAATAAGTACTCTCATAAAAGCTTATCGGAAGTGTCAGTCAAAGTCATTAAATCTGTGAAAAACCGTCTTTTGTTTCCTGCGATCCATAAAAACGACTCCTTTCCTTTTCAGTAATTGCGACTTCTGTGTAACTAATGAAGCGTGTGGTTTCTGTGAAATAAAGGGACAAAAAACAGGTACGTAAATGAGAATGTCCCCACATTTCTACTCTATCCCTCTTGGCTACTATTCTTTTCTTTTATACTAATAATCCATATAATCGTGAGATGATTCATTGACGTTGGGGCAAATCTTTGTGGATATGAAGAGGAAATGAAATGGATGGTAGAAGAGACTAGAGGTGAAAAAATGATTTTTTTTCTAGGTTATTGTCTTGAAAAATATGATGACGATGCATTGGTCTCGGCTATAGGACCATGCAAATCTATCGAAGAAATTGGTGAGTGAAATGTCATCGTTCCTTACATTTTTCTTCTTCCTGTCTTTTGTCTTACCTTATTGCCTTATGTAAAAGAACTACTGATACGGAGGTGAATACTGTACTTTCTAATTATAATCACATTAAAGGGACAACATACGAATGGGATCGAAATTCGTGCAAGACCAGTTTAACAGTGTTGCCAATTATCATAATGGTCCTCTACTTACTATCATTCTCAATCGGTAAGCCGTCATTTATCAATGAAATCGGTGTTATCACAAAAAGTGTTCTTTAAAGGAAACCATAAATACCGAACAACGGTCGCCATTTTTAAGTGATTCAATGGGAGTATTTTATTATTTATAGATCAATCTGTAGTGAATCAAGCATTAAATCCTTTGGAAGTTTATGAATTTGAGGTTGATTTTCCATGAAACTGTGAACTTGTGAACTACCAAGCGCCAAAGCATCGCCTAGCTCACGGCACGATCAATACGCATAGTTTAGATTGTGCAATTTGAAGTTCGAGCGAGAGGTGCACTTTCGAAGGCCGTGAAGCAACAATCGGTGTTGTTTTAATTAATGTACAAAGCAAATTGCTGGTTATTTTTTAGTGAATGACGAGCGACTATAATTAGTGATTCTGGCTGTTTTTGCTCGCACTTTATAGAATTTTTTCCCGGCCTTTTTTTATTTTTTACCTTTAAAGTACCAGCAAATTTTAGCGCTGAAATGCTCTCCTCTCTTACTTAGCAGACTGCACAATATAAACTATGCTTATTGATCTTGTCACGGTAGTAATCAATACAGCTTCCGCTTTACCGACACGTCACATCGCTTTGAATACATTTAATATCATTCACTGACCAGTCACCAAACGTGTCCACACATGTACCTCTTTCCTCCATGCTTTTTAGGAAAATTGATCATTGCGTACTTATCTCGCCTTTTTTCAGGATTCGCTCCTTTGCCATGGGTGGTGAACGCTGAATTCTATCCGCTTTGGGCGAGGAGTACATGTGTATCAATCACAACGGCCTTTAACTGGACGTTTAATCTGATCATCTCTCTTACGTTCTTATCACTCAGCCAGGCGATAACGAAATTCGGTACCGTTGATTTCTATTCTGTTATCTGTTCGAGGCTGAATTCCTCTGTCATCACATTCCATTCCATTTTCTTTCCACATTTCCACAAACATTTCTATTTTCAACCCCACAGAAGAAGGGTAGTGTTGAGTTTTTGTTATCGATCGATCTTATCGGTCGATTCAACAAATTGCGCCTGTAGGCGATCAGTACCAAATAGGACAACTCTAGCGGCCGAATCGGGCTCATTTGCATAAGAAAATGGCCAGTGGTTTCGTTCCAAATTTGATGATCACTAGCTCACTATAAAGCTATTCCACATAGAATTTCCTGTGTAACAGCCGAGGCAGTGCTTAAGAAAAACCCAAACCCACATCATTTTCGAGGTTCTGAACATCTACTAACGATTTTTCGGCTTTCAGGTACGTTTTACCTCTACGCCGGTCTCACGTTCGTCGCATTGATTTTCATCTACATCTTCGTACCAGAAACAAGGGGTTATTCAATTGATGAAGTGGAGATGTTGTTCATGACGAAAGAAGAACGACAACTTGCCGTTATGAAGCATGAAAAGACCGCAAACAAGCCACATCAAAATATTTCTGTGATTCAACTTACGTAACGATCTTTTTCTCCTTGTTGTAATAATTGTAAATTATAAGTACACGTGTAAATATTGTTGAAGTAAAACTACTAAATTAATATCACTGTGTATTCATTTGAACATAAAAGGATAAAGGATAAAGCTCTCGGCGTCGATCACTGCCTGAGGGATGCGCCTTGCATTCGACTTCATTAAGCTAACGTTTGGAGGTGATTGGCCTATCTGGCTTTTACAATGACTCGCGGTGGTCTATCGATATATCGAGTCACTGCTGCTATTCTCCCAGACAAGTCTGGTACCAATTTGCCGACTCTAGAGGGATGGAACACTTAGAGGGGCCATGAACGCGGGGATGGATTCCACGTGTGTGTTGCAAGGTGCCTCCGACCACTGCGCCATATACGCCTGTCACCGAAACATAGAAGTGAAAAAAAGACATTCGTAGAAATCATGGAAAAGACAAGGAAATATGAAAATCCTACTAGTAGCCTGGGCTGGAGTAGAGCTTCATCCGTCCAGTGTTCTCAAAATGGCGCCAAATTTCTCTAGGGATGACAAAGACACTGACGTGTTGCATCGGTAATCCACTCACCGGAAGCCATTCTGTAGGCCAAATATGCAATCATTCGCCTTTACGATGTTAGGAATTGAGTCCAATGCACGGCAGATCACTGTCGGAACTAATCGGTGATAAACGCTTTATCCTTCCCACTATTACTGATTCAAACAGAACTAAACATGATTTTTTCTTCCTAGCTGGCTGGATATGCAAAAAGATAAGATATCAGTTACAGATGATAATAAACAATGGTTGCAGTTCTTCATTACCTGTTCCGTTCTCTTCACCGTTGCCCACTTTTTTGTTCAGCACGCTGACTTTAAAAGAGCGAATGTCAGTTTGGATTCAATGACTGTACTTGATGAATCAGTCACACTTCAGTCGTAATCATTAATTACCTTCAGTGAGCACTGAACAGATTAAAAAAACAAATGTTGCAGTAATAGGCATGAATCGATCCCTGAGGGGTCCTCCATCCATTCTTTTCCATTCGTCGCATCCTTAAGATGGCTGTATGAAAATTTGGCCTACGAAATGAACTGCAGTGGCCTACCGCTCTATGAAGTCAGTGTTCTCGTCTCCCCACACAAGTTCGATTACAATTTGCCAAACAGACAGAGGGACAGAGGACTTGACTTGCACGGATGCAGGATCGAACCATCGAGCATTTCCATATTTCATGGAACCTCTATGTAATGTACTACAGGAACTCGAGCTCTCGTGAATGCTACGTTCGTAAGTTTTCCTCTGAACAGAGAGTATTGCGTTCGTTTCGCCGTTACCATCTTTAAGTCGACTCCTTTAAGATAACGCTACCTTCTCTAAGTCCACATCGGCTAAGATGAAGAACATTACTACTAAGGGACCTATTTCCATGACTCTAGAAATGACTTCATTCTGATACATACAGCAAAATTGTTTCCGCCTTTCTTCTGCTCAAGCGGTTGAGCTTTGTCAAAGATCCTTGTAAACGCCATAAGAAATCTTCCTGGAAGGCCTTTATGGTGTGCTTAGTAAGAAATGGCTAAAATAGCCCTGGAGAAATCTCTCCACGATGGTATCCGATCTTCGAGCTGTGTTTCTGATAGTAAGGCAAAGGTTTTACGGCTTTGTGCAAAATCTTCGGAAACATGCTTCTGACCTTTTTATGGACAATCATAAAATCTGAGCACTTTGATAGGAAAACGACGGTACGTCGTCTTCTTTTCCAATCGGAAATAATTATTTTTTGCACGGGGATAATGGCGAGGCAGTGGATTTTTTTCAACTAACTAAATTACTCCAGTTAAATTTCTTCGCTTTTACTGTAATTATCGAGAACACTAATTGTAACACTGGAAGAACTTTGCAAAGAGGACTAGCTGAAACAAATCACGCAGAATAGGAGGTATCGATCTCGGCGCCTGTGGCCCACCTAGCCTTCCATCCTTCCGGACTCGGCAAGTTGGTACCAGACTTGTCTGAGAGGATAGCAGCACTGGATCGATACATCTGTAGGCCACCCGAGTCACTGTATAAGCCAGATATGCATTCAATCACCTCCAAACGATGCTTAATGAGGTCGAATGCATGGCGCATCCCTCAGCGATTGATCAACGCTGAGAGCTTCTTTTTTTACCGAGAACACTAATTGTATCATTGAAAGAAATTCTTTGCAAAGAGGACTAGCTGGAACAAGCCACGCAGAACAGCGGGAGCGAATCGCGTAGGATTTATTGAAATCAAATCCTGTATTCCTCACAACCGAGACGTTATGACTCATATATGGGTCATACGTTATGAAAAAATCGATCAGCCTTTTACTTTACAGACACTGTAGTAGTAGATTTTAAGTCATAGTAAACTCTCTTTGTTGAGCAACATGTATTTTTTTTGTCTGTTAAAATAAAAAATGGTGCTAACACTTTCAAGAACATGACACTGAAATACTAATAACATTAAGTAAATGATAAAGAAAAAAAGGATAAAGCGCTCGGCGTTGACTAATCCCTGAGGGATACGACGTGCATTCGACTTTATAAAGCATCGTTGGAGGTGATTGAATGCATACCCAGCGTTTACAATGACTCGCGGTGGCCTACCGATGTATTGAGCCAGTGCTGCTATCTTCCCTAGACATGTGTGGTACTAACTGGTCGACACCGGAGGGATGAAAGGTTTGGTGAGCATGGAGCGGGGATAGATCCCATGTATATCGTAGGACGCCTTTGACCACTGCTCTACAGGCGCCCCTTATAATAACATTACTAGTGGAAAATATAAAATTTTGCTCATTGAAACATAGCCGCTACCTTGTCAAATATTTTGAAAACTCGAATTTTAAATAAATTGGAAGTAGGGCATTAAAAAATCATACATACTTTTGGAAGGACAAGCTAAAGCCTATTCACTAAGACTCACAAGTTCTCAACTTTCCTAATATTCTAGTTGTAGGAAAATTATCGAAAATTGTTGAAAAAAAACAACATTGTCACTTATATATCGACACTTTAAGGGCTTGTATTCATTCATCTCCACCGTATGCTTATCGAAATGTAGTGCAGTGGGTTACACATGAGGCCCGGGAAAGGGTAGTCGCGGGTTCGAATCCGGACAAGGGCCCGAGTTGTGCAAACATTTTGACATCGTCGTGGTTGTATCTCAGAAAATACCCTGACATGAAAAAAAAATAATAGACAGTAGATAGAAAGTTATACATCGAAATGAAGTGCTAGTCGGCTAGTCGGTGTAGATTATTCTATACAGATCTTCTGTATCAATTTATCGTTCCGGTTTCATCCAGAGATGAAAGGGTAGTTAAGAAGAATATTGAACCTCCTTTTAAGACTCACAAAATAAAAACGATAAAACGCTCGGCGTTGATCAATCCCTAGAGGATGCGCCATGCATTCGACTTCATTAAGCATCGTCATTGGTGAGTGAATGCATATCTGGCCTTTACAATAACTCGCGATCCCCCCTACCGATGTATTGAGCCAGTGCTGCTATCTTCCCAAACAAGCCTGGTCCCAATTTGCTGACCCCGGAGGGATGGAGGGTTTGGTGGCCCTGGGGGCGTGGAGATTGATCCCATGTGTACTGCAGGGCGCCTCCAACCACTGTGCTACGCGCGCCCCTCTAAGACTCATAAAGTAAGTTTATTGGCTCTATTTATACTGTCTATTCGGCAAATAAATCTTCCAACAAAAATCGTTCACTTGTGCCCACATGTAGATCTTGGCGGTAGACCAACAGCAGATCAAACTAATCGATCCGCGAAGGTTGGAATCGCGCGCGATCTCTTCGTTCTAATCAAGCGCTACCACTTTAGCTTCTCTTCAACATTTCCTTCAGGATTTTAAAAATTTGTTCCGGATGAAGAAAGTCACTGTGTTGGACGCCGTCTCATTGGCTAGCAGTGTTGAGTTCCACGTAAGCAAATGTTATATTGCTATAATCATTCTCTTCCCTACTTTTTTTTATTAATTTCATCGTCTTTCAAGGAATTCTCTTTTCTTGGTGGGAACCCTGACCTATCTATTCAGGGTTAGGGAAATTAAAGAACTGTTGAGGACTCCGTGTTCTAGGATAAATAGAAGTTGGGGTCCGATGACCCCCTTTCATTTCCTTTTTTTCATGCGAAAATTTGCTCTTGCTGTCAACGATTTGTGCTAACTTTCTATCCCGGAAAGATAAGGTTGAGGATTTTAGGTTGAAAGCGTAATTTGGACAAAAAGAAAAGTATAAATGATGTGAAAAGTCCTTCAGGATGCCGTCATCGATGAGAACTTTGATGAGAATCGTCAGAAAGCTGTCGTTGAAGCTCAGCTTTTCGAAGTAATCTTTCGTTAGTGTTCTTGAAGCCCAGAACTACTCTGTAGTTATGTTTTACTCTGCTTTAGTCCCAGAATAAAGATGGATTCATTGGAAGATGGATACACTACTTTACTGACCGAGCACTGCTGAAACGTCTTGTGAGTTCAATCGCATATCATGCTTTTGCCCTTGTTCTCCTTCTGTATGGTTTTGCTCTAGTTGGCTTTATCTAACAGATCTCATAAGGTCTTTAATAAGTTAGGGGCCTTAAGGCGTTCTGCTTGAATTTAGGAAACACACGAAGACTCCGAGTTGAAGACGTTTATTGCTCAAAAGCTCTTCAAAGTTGATGGGATTCTCTGTGATGAACAGACACGAGTTGAACTGATACAAAGTATGATCGTACAGTCATCTGTTTTCGATCTCAATGAAGACGACCTTATCAGAAAAATATGGGTACGGACGGTTTGATATCCAGACTTTTGATGTTTTCTTCTTCATTTGCATCCTTTTGGTACTGAATTCTAGTGAAGAGATGACTGGCTGGTTAATGGATCGTCTAGTGCCATCGATCAGTGAGTGCACCAGTGTTCTTTACAAAGCTGCATCCCATTTCAATCGTTTAAAGAGTGTAAGCTGTTTTAATATTCCTGTGTGACCTCAGTAGTCCCTGCTCCTTACTTATTTGGATGGCTCATCTTCACTGGTTGTGCGAGCCCCAGCATAATTTCCATTTTTTCGGAGTTTTGCTGGTTTAGCTACTGTGGTTCCCTGATGTCTCGAGGTCGGCTTAGCCAAAGTCTGCCCTACGTCATCATCACCACGGGCAGTCCCCGCCGTTATGGCTCAGAGGAAGTTTGCCACCGTGCGACTAGATTGGTACCAGGACGGTGACGGATCCTGGTATTGGCTTACTCTTAGCTGGGTTTCCTAATGGAAACGCCGGACTGCTTTTCAGCTTGGGAAACCCTGTTAGGGGAGCGAATCCCACGCTATACATGGCATCCCGATACCCAGGAGCACTTCCCAGCCACGATGAGACGGTGAACCGTTAGGACGTCCTTTCTGCTTACCTTTTTAAGGTGCAAATGGTATGCTCCTTAAAGTGTACCACTTCAACATTCTCTTCATTCTTAATCGCACTTATGAATATTTTGTGAAGATTTAGGTTCAGATCGTGCAGCAGGTAATTTTTCAACTTCCAAAGTCATTTACGGTGATGCGGAGTGATCGCTTTAGCTGAAATGATTTCACTAAGACCACGCTGTCCTCACTTTATTTCCTGCTCATTCGTTTTTAATGTCAGGGTATTATGTAAAATACAACCGTAATGGTGCTGAGATATTTGCAAAATTCCGGAACTGTGGTATCTGTGGTGGGGATCGAACACGCTACTACCCTTCCTTCGTTTCGCCTGTCCCTCAGCCGTGTTATTGATGTATAGGTGCTATCGCCAATCACCCGTCAGCGTTCGCTCTCCATCGCAGACACCAGCGGTCCGAAGTTTTGCAAATATGTCAGCATTATTATGGTTAAGACCATAGGGTTCCTTTTTTAGCGTGATCCTCTTCATAACTGGTATCGTCAACCGGAAAACGTTTCGGCTCAGATTGCTGCACGTATCTCAAGATTTGCCGAACAGATGACTGAGAGACTGAAGTGGTCGTTTCTCATGGAGCCTGGGAAGTTCAACTGTCACATGATGGTTTGTTTTCAAAACTGTGTGTTCTTAGCTATTTTAATAGTAGACATCCCAATTTTTCTTTTCTTTGGTTTCTTTTTACCTCAGTTTCCTTTCCTACTTCAATTCTTCCTGTGTGGTGTTTTCAATGTTTTATCAGGAATTCACAGCGGAATTCAATAGGCTGGAGTCGTTTTTCTCCGTAAATGAACTTAGTCCGGAGGAAGCTTCACAGACCGCATTCAACGCTAATTATATGACGAAAGCAAGGAGCAAACGTAACTTCGCAGTTATTGTATTTTTCATTTGTCCACACAACGTTGCTATGAAAAACTAACTCTATAGTGGTAGTCTGTTGTGCAGTGCAATGGTATGCTACCTCCCCAACGGATTCCTGCCTCATCGTGGCTGGGAAGTGTTCTCGGGTGTCATCTTTACAGCGGGGGGAATTCATCTCCACAGCAGGGCTTCCCAAACTGAGGAGGAATCCGGCGTTTCCATCAGGAAGCCTAGCTAAGAGTAAACCATTACCGGGATTTGCCACCGTCCCAGTATCAAATTCGTATGGTGGCAAATCTCCTTGTGATCCACAAGAGCTGCGAGTGCCCGTGGTGGTGATGACCTGGGGTAGACTTTGGCCAGGCTGACATCGGGATTCCAGGGGGACCACAATGGCTAAACAAGCAAAACTCCAAAAAAACTGGAAGAGAAAATGGAAGTTATACTGGGGCCCCGCAAAACCAGTGAACACGAGCCATCAAAATATCCAAGTAATGCTATGGTACCCAAGGCACTTAAGCTTCTCTTGATTTTGGCTTTATTTCTTTTCGAAACCTATTATAAGCATGGAAGATGCTATTTAAGACCAAGGATTAGAAATATGCTTTCTTCTTGTTCTGATTCTTTCCAGAGCGTTCCAGGATTTCTGGAAATATCACATGTTCAGTGATTCCATGCTGTGATGCCTCGCGTGTGTGTCTTCGTGACAATGACTCCCCTCAGATCAGTCGCGCCGATGTTTTTGGAGAGATTTTTGCAAGAGAACATACTACTGCTAGGAGCGAAGAACAAGCAACATAGTTAGTTTTTCTTTCATCCATAAGAACTTGTTACTTAGATTAGGTTACTCTGGGAACTCTACACTACTGCTGTTTCTTTCACCTTAACCTTTCCATCTTTACCTGATGCCCTTTCCATGGGCTGCTAGTTTCAGTTTTCAGTGGAACACCAGACTTCATCCACGCAAATTATGTTCGTGGTGGTCCGCTACTAAACACGTTTATCTGTACCCAAGCTCCTCTTCAAAGCACTCAGTCTGATTTCTGGAGAATGGTAATCATAACGGAATGGAAGTTCCTTTCTCATCATTCAACTAATTTATCAATGGAAATAAACAAAGGTGTTTTAATAAGCAGCTGTAACAAGATATTCAAAGAACTACTATGCTTCTTGTACTCTTTGTTAACACTAATAATCTTGGAGCTAACTAGATAGTTCGGTTTTCCTACAAATGTGAGAAGCTTCGTTTAGGTATATCAGGAAAGATCGAACTTTATTATTATGCTATGTAGCGCAGTGGACAAGAATTCCTTGGGTCCTCTCGATCAATCTTCTACTTCACACTGTTCATATTACTGGCCAAGGTATGATTAATGCGTTCTTAATACGTTTATTCAACTAAATTTTATGAAGCTTCGTGTTAACAACGTCTGGGAAGATGTCTTAGGATCTTTTTTCTTCTACACACGCATCACTTGTGGTGTAAGTGACTTCCAAGTGTATATTCTAACAAGCCTAGCGTTCTATATACTGAAATATTTAGTGGGACTGAATGAGACGATTATATGATTGTCTTTTGAGAATTTTAACTGTTGCAAGTATTCGCCAGTTGTAAGCGAATAGTTCGAGCACCACGCACATGTATGGATAGTCCGAGTTTATGACTTGTGTGCTAGCTCGAAAATCCCTATTTGGATGGTATTTCGTTGATCGGACACTTTTTTAGTCTTGAGCTATACCTTCTAGGACATTCCAATTTCGTCACGATAGGACATACAGTACATTGGTATCGAAGAGAGGCTTGCCGCTTTGCCCGTAAGCTTCTTTTATGACGACAGCGATTTCTGACACCAGTTTACTCCTATTTGATTTTTATTGATGAAAATGTCAAGCTCTTGTAGAACTTGAGTGATTCTGCAAAGAAGATAGCCCACCCACTGAGTACTGTCTTTCCACGCTTAGAAATTCTTCCTTGGCAAAATGAGGCAGAAGGTAACAAAGTGGGATCAATCTTTGTTTTCGAACAATGTACTTCATTCCTACTACTTACTTGAATAATCCGTCTCCTATGACGTGCAGGTCACGGCACGTCTATTCGTTTCCTTGTTATGGAAGTATCATCTACTGAGATGGTTGGCTCCATATAGGAATTCAGGCGCAGGTTGAGAAATATGTTTTCTTCTGTCATCAATGACACTTTTAATAGCCAATGAAAAGTAGGTAGAAGATTTCTGAGCAACGAATGTTTCGTTCTGTATTCCCTTCTTTACAGATCCGTGGGAGAATCCCAAAGATACGGCTCGCTTCTTGTACGTAACGTACGTGTTGATGGCACTGTTGATCCTTTGTTCAATGTCACCTATTTGGTTAGTATGACAGCGTTTCTTGAGATTTGGCCTGGATCCTTTCTCATCTTTTGCAATAATGAATTCAGGAAGTTCAATCTGTGGACAATAGCGACGAGTCAGCTATACTCACAGTGGAGCATTGGCAGTGGGATTGGCAGCAAATGTGTGATGTACATTGGCCCTTTCGCGTACTCAGAAAGTTGGTTTTTTGAAATTAACACACCGGTTTCGAATGGGTGTTCACGTATATAAAATAGTCTGTTATTAATATTTTGTGTGCTTAATATGTAACAGGTGGTGCGTGTGTGGCGCAGTGGTCGGAGGGCGCCCAGCAACACACACATGGGATCGATCTCCGCGCCTCTGGCCCACCAAGGCTTCCATCCCTCCGGGGTCGGCAAATTGGTACCATACTTGTCTCGGAAGATAGCAGCACTGGTTCGACACCGGTAGGCCACAGCGGGTCATTGCGAAGGCCAGATATGCATTCAAGTACCTCTAAACGATGCTTAATGAAGTCTGACGTATCCTTGAGGGATTGATCAACCCTGACAGCTTTATCCTTTATCCTTTTAATGTGTAACAGGAGCAGTTCTGACACTGTGAAAACGTGCTCTTGACTCATTCCAAGTTCGTCTTTCTAACATAACAGCGGGTATTAATGTACGCAGAACTACCACTCATATACGTTGTGTCATTGATAAGCTAACACGAGGTTGCTACCAAATGTTCATTCGGCTAACGTTTCGACGTAGGCGGTAATCTGAGTCGATGGTCCACAGTTGTTCCTTTTCTCGCTGTGGTCTCTTTCTCGTTGTATCGAGTCGAATCTTGGATGAGGAAACCTCACGCGGCAGCGCTTTTTTATATAAGACGGCCGTTGTTGATATGACTATGCGTTGGTGATAATGTTTTCCAAAAGATAATCCATCCTGCAGAAGTCGGTACTAGATAAGGTTGCACATAGCAAAGTAATGAAGTACATGTGGCAGCAACCTCATGTTAGCTTTTAAGTGAAACGCGATTATGTTACACCATCCACAGTTGATAATATCCTCATAGATAACTAACAATGAACTGTGAGAAGAATTTCACACCCAGTGAATTTATTAGATTCACGAATTTTGCTAGAAGTTCCGTTTCACATGTTAAAGAGAATAAAAGCTACATATTTAGGGCTCGTCTTCAAGTGACACCAACTATCGTACAGTGTTTGGATGGTTGTGGTCGAAGTGGGACGCTTGTGACCATCGAAACAGTGCTAATGCAGTTTCTTCGAGGTCTGAATATCATGGTTACTTTTATTCTGGTGGTTCTCCTACTTTTTCTCTTCAAGGCATACTGAAAGCGTTAATTGTACTTTATAAGGGCGCGTGTAGCACAGTGGTCGGAGGCGCCTTGCAATACACATGGGATCGATCTCCGCTTCCCTGTATCACCAAGCCCTCCATCTCTCCGGGGTTGACAGATTGATACCAAACTTGTCTTGGAGGATAGCAGCAGTGGTTCGATACATTGGTAGGCCACCGCGAGTCATTGTAAGGGCCAGATATGTATTCACTCACCGCTAAGAATGCTTAATGAAGTCGAACGCATGGCGTATCCCCCAGGAATTGATCAACGCCGAGAGATTTATCCTTTATTCTTTCATTGTACTTTGTGTTCATTATGGAGCGAACGCCCAATTCTATAGACTACTTGGATCAACGAAAAGGTTTTTCATAGTGATCTTCGATCTAGGCTGTCCTCTTGAGGATGACATCGTCTGCTTGTCAGCATTATTCGTTCGCCTACAACGTCGTCTTGCTGTGTCAACGTCGATTCACTATCTTTTCATTTATCGCACCGTCCTTCACTGGGTGAGTTGCAATTTTAAATTAGTGTTCCTTTAGGTCTTTTTTTACTACTCGTAAAAATTCGTTTTACTTACGTAGCAAAATCTTCGATGACTTCGGTCGTGACACCCACGTCCTTGCATTTCTTTTCAGGTTTCTGAAATAAATTAAGCTGTTAGTCATTTATAATGAATTTAAATGCCATTTTTTATCGATTATTTCATCAGATTTTTAGATCTCCCCTTATATTACATCAATATATCAACGTTTTGCTCTCGGATTATCATGGCCAGGTATTGGATTCATAGCAAAGTATGAATCAATGGTCAAGCTTCTAACCCGAATCTCACCACCATATTAGACCAGGTGACTTTCGTTTGTAAAGTTTTTATCGTTCCCACGCCAGAATTCCAGCTCAGTTTGTGGTTCTTTTGTCCTAGGACACTTTTTGCCCTGTTTTTACGATTTTACATGACATGCTTAGCAAAATAGGCGTCTTTCATATAGCCTATCCAAAAATCTTCTATGTTTTAGACTACGTTCTAAAATCAACAAGATATAGTTTCGCCCACTCCACTATTCGACTTTCTATGCGTCATGGCTTCTTGAAGGATGAAAAACCCCTTCTTCAGATGCAGTTGCCTCCAATCGATTGTGTAGTTTCAGCATCAAGTCATAGACGTAATTCAAAAATAAGTATTAAATTATACAGTATACTACTTCATGAAGTACCCGCTGCACTAGATGAATAGTTCGTAAGGTCCGCATAAGGTGATAGATGGCTAGCTTCGTCAGGTTAAAAAGAAGAATCATCTGAGGGCTATCTATCGAGGCTAACTTATGTCCTACCATAACGCATTTCTCTGTTCGATTGACATTTGAGCTTTTCGAAGTTGATCCAAAGTCCATTTAGAGTTTTATGAACTAAAACTCTCGATCTAGTTTTGGAATTGTCGTTTTATTACCAGATTCTTCATATCGTAAATTGTTCGCACGAATTCTTTTTCTAATGTCCTTTGCTTTTGGTCGTTAAATCCGATGGTCAGCATCTAAGCGCATTTGGCCTCACTATCAAGCCTAAATTTGAATTTGAAGTTCAGTTGTCTTTTGAGCACATTTTTATCACAGCTCTTAAGGAACTCCATTATCTGTGTAATGGATAGAATTGTATAGTAATAATAATGGCAGCTTAACCGACAAAAAAAGTAAGCTTGAATGGTGTCTAGAGTAGTAGCAGTAGTAATCGATGGTCATATTTTCCATATAGTAAGTGTCGTAAATGTTGATGCCAGTTTCATATTCACTTATATCTATGTGAAGTCTTTCAAAACATTTCTTCCCATGGTAAGGTTCAGTCTAATTGCTTTCATACCGTAACTTCCACGAATAAAGTTTTGCATCGACAATTACTAAAGTGATCATCTCAACATCTGCTTAAGTTAACGTAGGACTGTCTTATCCGATTAACAAATTAAAGCAAAAGTCGGTCTAAACTGGTTTGAATTCTTGTGAGATCATATCCGATGGAACCCAAGGAGCACGTTTAGTAATGCCTTCCGAAGCGATTGTGAATGGTTTTTGTGAGAAACGGTGCTAGATCTTATATAGCTATTGCCACATCCATGGAAAAAAAAAAACTAGGATAGTAACATTAAGTTCTCAATAAAGTAATCATAATGTGAGTTTTAAACCAAATGTCGAGGTTAGTTTCCTGAATCAAGTCCAAGTTGAACTTTTTGTCTCGATTATGTCGATGTTTTCCAAAGTTGTGCACAATACCACGGGAAATCAGGACCTTAAAAGTCTCATCTACAGAGGAGGACGGATGTTTAAGTGTTCCTTTTCGATGCTCTATCGAATGATATAGTTGATGAATTCATTGATTTTCTCACTCTTGTATCACAGAGATGTGAAACGTACACTAGGAACTAGCGACCCCATTGCGTAACTTCTTCACAAGTATTCTAGAATGAATGAATAGTAATAACATAGAAGTTCGTAATTTCTATAACAGAAATTCGTGCTGGGCGCGTGTGCCTCAGTGATTGGAGGCGCCCTGCGATACACACGAGGGATTGATCTCCACGCCCGTGGCTCACTAAGCCTTCCATTCCTCTACGGTCAGCAAATTGGTGCCGGACTTGTCTGAGACGATAGCTGCACAGACTCGATACATTGGTAGGTCACCACGAGTAAAGGCCAGATATGCACTCAGTCACGTTCAACGATGCTTGGTGAAGTCGAATGCGTGGCGTACCACTCAAGGATTGATCAACGCCGAGAGCTCTATCCTTTATCCTTTTATTTTATTCGTGCTATTTGACCTATCATAAGTAACTGAGCTCTTTAACCGAGACGTGTATATTGGCATCTCTTTGACGCCTGCTTAGGACACAGCAATTATTGGGGAGATGATGATACAGTTGAATTTTTCAATCTGTACGCGTGTCGCTTCGGCTGCTCATTGACGATTTTTTTCGTTATGAATGTTTTTGGATGCTGATCAAGTGAATTCTCCTTCAACTCCTGGGATAATCGGGCTAGAGCGTTGCCACGTGCACTGGATAGAGAGCAAAATTTTCATAGAGAGGTCTGGTACCAATTTCCCTACATTGGAGTGATAAGAGGCTGGGTGGATGCAGGTTTGAAACAGAACCGTGCTTGTGATGAATGCCATCGCTACCACTGCGCTATCCGCTTCCCCATAGAAATAACGAATAATAGAAATAATAACCGTTGAAATCTACGCTTACCAAGTAGCATAGTACAAGCTCACTGCTGTGGCACAATGACGCAATGGACTTCAGCAAGAAACTTATTAAACCAAGATTGAGTCCGGTAGATAGTTCTACCTATCGCTCGACTAGTTGCAGAGACCCGTGCAGTTCAAGAAGAATCCTAATAGAAAGACAGAATAGCTTCCGCTACAAAAGGGCATATGAGGCTGCCTCTGGCGACGACCCTGAAGCGCCTATATTAGGGCCCTCTCGAGTTTCTATAGAACACCATGATCGACTGCCATTATACGTCTCAACAAGGGGAAAAGCCAGGATAATCAGTCGGCAGCTCAATCCATCTATGAAACCTAACTGGATGCAGGAAGGCAATCAGATAGTGTTGTCGCCCACACAAGGGACCACTGCCAGCAATACCGTTCTCGCCATACAAACATGAGGTTAGTAAGCGTCAAAAACCAGATTTTTAATAGATAATGATGAAAAGTGCAAATTTTTGGAAATCGGCTTTCATCTAATGCTCGATAGGCGATGGTTCATTATCAACTACTCGGTGCAGACACGCATACTACTGCTGATATGGAAAGCTTGATTTCAATCGATGAACCTATAGCCATTTTTAAGTGCTGCTTAAGTAAAACTGCTGAATATGAAGAAGACGATATGATAAAGAGAGTCGTAGTGATATGGATACTATACCATCTTTCTGTATTAGTTAGTTTAGATTTTATTTATTACTATACAGTTACGAGGTGTACTACAACAATTAACTCGGATCTATCCGTGTATGTAGCTCATTTTCTTTTCTTTTCTTGTCAAACCACATTTTTATTGTGTTCTTCTAAGTTGTCCGATTTAGAAGAGAACGACGGCATCCTAAATCATCAGTGAATATGCTAAAAGTAAGATCGAGAAAGATTCTGACTATTTTTTAAAGATACTGGCTACTATAGGTCTCGTCGCGTGCCAGCGCAGCAGTTAGAGATACCCCTGCAATACACACTTGGCCTTTGGTTCAATCCCGCACACCGGCCTCATCAAGCCCTCCATTTCACCGAGGTTGAAAAAATTGGTGCTAGACTCGTCTGAGTGAATACCAGTACTGATTTGAAGGCGCTGACGTGAGAGGCGGAGCACCGCAAGTCATTGTATGCCCCAGACATTCATTCGTTTACCTCTAACAATGTTCAAGGCTTTATTATCCTCCCCAACCTGTCTGGTATTTATTTCCAACCTCGGAGAGATGTATGGCTTGGTATGCCCAGAGCACGTGATCGAACCAAAGACGACGTTGTATTGCAAGAAATCTCTAACCAGTACGCTAGAACCGCTAAAATTCTATGACATACGGAACTATAGAAGGTCCTATGCTTTCTATACGAATCGATCACTGGTGATAAGTCCGTGAAATGAGTTTGCTGGAATGAAAATCGTAGCTGAAAAGTTTCAACAACCGCTAACTTTTCTCCTGTATCCAGAACCGTCATAAGCGTAAAGTTGGAGAAATTCGACCAGGAGTAAACCGTAATTCAGGTCAGAAATATGGTGAGTAGTAATTTTCTTCACACTTGTTTTGTTTGATTACCTCTTTTATAGTTTTCCTTGGGTTTTTCAGGCGTCAATGACAAAGTTGCGGATGCTCGGGTACGATCGTGGAAGTATTCTCGGATTCTTAAAGGTTACGACGCTATAAGGTCTCAAAAAAATATTTTAGGAGGCTGTAAAAGAAGAAGAGGAAAGCTTCGAAAAAGTTAGTAATCCTCGACCAGCTCAGACGCGTATTCGTGATCATAAACTCAAGTGAGTTGTTCGTTTTTTCTTTTTTTATCAACTGGGTAACGGAAGACTAACAACACCTAGGCGTTTCGGTAATGGATAAAGAGTGAGGTACTAGAACATGAGGCTATCAATCTTTTGTAGCTGGACATGCATCCGACTCCATATGTAGTATCGTAGGGATGACTGAATGCATTTTTGGCCCATGCAATCATGATGGTTTCCGAGATACCAACTCAGTGGTTTTCTGTTCACAGGCATGTCTACTACTTAGGTAGGTAATTAGGTGAATCGGATGAATAGATTTGCTCGATTTGCACAGGGAGCAGGATCGAACCGATGACCTCGTGTATATTGCACAGGGAGCAGGATCGAACCGATGACCTCGTGTATATTGCAGGGCATTTCTAAGTGCTGTACTAGAACTTTTCAATGAGACAGAAATTAAAGAAATCTTTCTTTTAATTTCAGATGGAAAACAAGTGAAGATGAAGCTGAAGAAGAGAAATCGTCATCTCCTACTTTTGTAATTTCGATAGTTATTGGAATTTTAGTTTTTTACTTGCTATATAAAAGACTCTTTTGAGTGTCTTAAAATTGATAGATTTTTACGAAAATGCAGAACGAACAACAGTGATTGCTCGACCGAATTTGGAGAATACAACAAGAGTACTGATGAACAGTACTGACGAGAATACAAGGAGCATGTTGCGGTATTTAAATTCCGTAGTGATAAAGTCGCACAGACAGAGTGAGAACTAAAGGATGGAAAAGATAAAGCTCCCCAGCGTTGATCAATGCCTGAGGGATGCGCCATGTATTCGACTTTATTAAGCATCGTTGGAGGTGATTGAATGAATATCTGGCCTACACAATGACTCGCGGTGGGCTACCGATGTATGGAGCAAGTGCTGCTATCCTCCCATACAAGTCTGGTACCGATTTGCCGACCCCGGAGGGATGGAGGGCTTGGTGGACCTGGGGCGCGCGGATCGATTCCATGTGTATTGCAGGGCGCCTCCCACAACTGCGCCATACGCGCCGTGGATCAAGAACTGGTGGAAATAGATATTAGTGAAACCGCGCGTCCATGTGGACACGTGTTAAAATATTTCCACAAATAATATACTATTATCCAGTTATTTCATAGCAGTCATTGTTGTCGGTTTATTTTAACAAACTAGTTACCATATGCACTCATATCATTGCATATATTTCGGACGTTTGCACAGATATGAATTCATTCCAAATCACGCTTGAGTGAGGACAGAATGACCGACATGAGTTGAGCTCAACTCATACGCCGTACTGCGGACGATTGCAAAAATTATGCATCCGGCTTTTGTTCGTAGTGCCTTTGGCAAAAGGGTACCCTTTGGTAACTTGCCAGGCTATAGCTTGTGATACTCGGTATCCTCACGAGTAGCTTGTCGAGTTCTAGCAGAATAGTGATGAAGATAATCCTGAACTACTTCCCGTATATTTCGTGAAGCTTGATCACATACACTTGGAACCAATAGACAGGACCTCTTCGGCATAATAGAAGGAACAGAGCTTCATTTTTTACTGAATCCTCAACGAGATTAACCAAGAATAAGCTGAAGATGTCGAATATAATTAGGGAAATTTTGTATTCCCATTCGAAAGAGTAAGTCAAGAGATATTCAGAAGAGATCGCAACCGCTGCTTCCTAGTGGACCAGGTGCTTCTAACTGAATGAGCACAGCCAATTCACTTTTTTAAAGTTTATGGTTGATATTTGACACCTACTAGCAAGTGGGATCAACAGATATGAAGAGATAATTAATTACTACGATAATTAGAGAGCCCGGCTTCACTGATTGTGCGGATCTCAGCATGATTACCACTTTCTGGAGATTTGCTGGTTTAGCCACTATGGTTCTCTGGAGTCTCGAGGTCAGCCTAGCCGAAAGCTTCCTCAGATCAGCACCTCAGGCAGTCGGCGCTCCTGGGCATCAGAGGGAGATTATCCACCATGTTATTAGTGCGATACCAAGACGGTGGTGATTCCTGGCTTTGGTATTGGTTTACGCCTGTCTCCGCTTTCGGATGAAAAAAGCTGGACTCATTCTCAGGTTGGAAGGCACTGCTGGGGGAACGAACCCGTCGCTGTACATCGCATCCCAACGACACCCATGAACACTTCTCAATCACGACGGGGCAGTGAGCCGTTAGAAGGAAGAAGAATAGAATCATAGACGACTTAGCAGGACCGAAAGCTCCTCTGGTGTCCGAAGCACTATTACAAGGCACAAGTTTGAAAAGCCACTGGTCCGTCTTCATTTGGGCTACACTACGACTTGCGAGGGACGAGACAAATTGATCGAAATCAATGGAATTACTGATTACCTTTTTTAGGATTTTTCAAGAAATATACAGGCCATGAAAACAGTTACACATTGATGAGACCATTGTACCCTTTAGAACATCGGTCTCATTTTGTTAAAACATGTCACCCAAGAGGCATGAACATGGATTAAGGCCATTCAAATTGTCCACAAGAGATGATTACACATACACTTTATCCTATGAGAGTAGAGATAACTCGAAAACATCAAAAAGCTTGGCTAAGTCTAAAGGTTACCGCCACGTAGCCCTTCGACTAAAGGACTCGAGATCTTCCATATGTCTGAATTGTCCTTACACAATGTTGCTAAGGTATTTGCAAAGCTTGGACCCCAGGCCAGATCGAACAGCGATAACCCTTTCCTTGCGGCTCACATGTCGTCCACTGCACCAATAAGGTCCTCGTTCTTCCTTTCTCTCACCCAGTATTTTTACCCTAACGGTGTCATCAACAATCACCCGTCAACGGGAATGATCTGGAGAGTACAAGTCGAGAAAAGTTAAACAATGTTAAGATTTCTAATGTTAAGATACGACGGATGATTGCTGATGGCACCGCTAGGGGGTAAAAAATGAGGCCAAGAGTAACCCAGAATGACGGCCTCAGTGGTGCAGTGGGTAACGCGTGAGCTAGCAGAAAGTGTAGTCGCGGGTTTCGAATCTGGCCTACGGGCCAAGTTTTGCAAATATCTCATTGTGGTTACATTTCACGTAATACCCTACCGTGAAACAAATAAGGGGCAGTAGATAAAAGTTATACCTTGTCTTCACACATTTGGGCATTTAAATTAAGAGCTTTCAACTAAGTAAGGATAAAATTACCCCATGTAGTCGACTTCACTAAGCATCGTTAGAGGTGACTGAATGCGTATCTGGCATTTAGAATGACTCGCGGTGGTCTACCAATGTATCGACCCAGTGCTGCTATCCTACCAGACAAGTCTGGTACCAGTTCTCCGATCCCGAAGGGATGGAGGGCTTGGTGGACCTGGGGCGCGACGATGGATTCATGTGTATTGCAGGGCGCCTCCGATCACTGCGCTACGCGCCCAATCAAGCAAGTACGCAACGAAAACGAAGCGTAAGTAATCGTAAGATCCTCTTCAATGAATTACTATCTAGACAGCAGTATAAGAATTTAAAGAATATTAACTTAAAACTATGTCCTAAGAACCCACATGAACGAAACCCTAACGATCACAACACATTCGTTTGATCTACTGATTGATCGCTGGTGATAGATCCTCTGTAAATTTAAAGGTTCGTAGGACATATCGTTAGGTCCTAACAGGAAAACTGTTTTTTTTGTTGATCGTCCACGAACGTTAGGTAAAGATGGTTTTCGAATTGAAGGTGTTTAGATTGTTTGCTACAATCATGGGTGCTGCGATTCTTTCTTCCAGAAATTTGCGTGGATCTCTGGATTTTTATTGTAATTCGATGTTGTACTCCTAACTGATTTCTTCCAGGACGTTCAATGCTGTTCTTTTGTCGAGATAAGCAGGGATTTAAAGCGAGTCCTACAAAGGCTGACAATGAAGACCTTCTAATTAGTACATATACTCTTCGGGTAAGGCTAAGTATCTTCTTTACAGATTCTTCTAATGAAGAAGTTTCTTCTAGATTACGATCGCTGACATCTTTTTCTTGTCTGATAACGTTGTGATACTGTCTGCATTATCATACATGTTTCCTCGGAGTTCGGCAGTACTATCAATGATGATTGTCAGTTCTTTAATGCTTGTAAGGTTAAGTACAGGGCGCGTGTAGCGCAGTGGTCGGAATCACCCTGCAATACACATTGGATCGATCCTCGCCCCCCTGGTCCACCAAGTGCTCCACTCCATCCTTTAGCGATCGGCAAATTGGTACCATACCTGTCTGAGAGGATGGCGTTATGCATTCAATCGGCTCCAACGATGCTTAGTGAGCTCGAAAGCATGGCGCATCCCTCAGGGACAGATCAACGCCGAGAGCTTTATCCTTTTTAGAGCCTTAAGGTGAAGTGTCTTCGTTACAGATTTTTCTAATGAAGTAGTTACTTGTACTTTACAATCACTCAGACGCTTTTCTGCTGTCCGACAACGTTATGATTATGATACTTTCTACGCTATCATACATATTTCTTGAAACCTTGATGGTACCATCAATGATGATCTTCATCCTTTAGTGCGTTTGCATTGAACACCAAGATCTTTTGGGACATGTTACATTTAAAATACTTTTTGTTAAGTTCATGACACACCTTCTGATCGTCACAATCAGTCAAGTCCAACCGATTTTAGGTAGCGACTGCATGCCTTTTGCTTTCGTTTTGGTTTGTTTGGATCACAGCCTTAGTGGAGTTGACGTTTTATTTTCCAATATGGGTTCGTGTCTTCAATAGTTTGATAGTTCGGTAGTTTTGTTCTTAATGTCGGACCAAGTATTTGTGGATTCCTAGGAAATCTACTTCTGTTTTCAGCCGATCGATATTTGTTTGAGTTCCGTTGAGTGTTCTTCATTTTCCGTTATTCTTCTTCTACTTGGAACTGTCTTATTGGTAGGAACAATTGGGTGGATGTGGAATTCGCCAGTGCTCACCACTTTATTGATAGTTCCACCTATAACGTTTGCTGGAGCAGCCAGCAGTGTCGTAATCACTTTCTGGATATTGGATATCGGTTCACAGTTCAAGTATAGTGAGTTGTCCAACTTTTGTTTTACATTCGATGATTGTTTTTTGAGGCTTACGTTTACTTCTGTTGAGAAAATAAGACTATAACCACAATGATGCTAAGATATTTGCAAAACTCTGGACCACGGATGTCAGCGGTGGAAATCGAACACGTTATTACCCTTTCAGGGGCTAACGCGTTCACCACCACATCATGCGCATCCTTCGTTTCGCCTATCTCTAAGTGGATTTTCTATCTACCAGTGCCATCAACAATCACCCGTCAACGAGATTGATCTGGAGAGCACAGATCGGCATTGAACCCAGTTAAGCTGAGGCTTTAGCCGAAATCAAAATGGTAATTTTTTTTGGGCTGAGGTTGCTCAGCTTCACTGGGTTCGTTGCCAGTTTGCGCTCCCTAGAGCAATCCCGTTGACCAGTGATTGCTGATGGCGCTGATCGATAGAACTAGCTGAGAGACAGGCGAAACGAATGACCCGCATGGTGTGGTGATGAACGCGTTAACCCCCGGAATATACTTTTGGTCCGGAGTATTGCAAATATCTCATCATCATTGTGGTTGTATCACAAATAAGATTATATTTGCAATTTTGGTCGCATTTGAATGGAAATCCATTCATGAATGACATGTGTGATTTTCAGACTTCACGGCTTTCTCAGGTTTTTGCTTTTTATGCTTCTGGGTCTTTGTGATTTACATCGTAATGATTATACAAAAATACTGCAAGTATTTGAAAGATTTGGAACGCATTAAGAAGCGTAGGAGATCCGGCATTGATGTAAGTTTTCGTTCGGTCGTCTTCATTGTACTACCTACTCGTTCTAACGTCTCTGTTACTTACTTCTTACATGTTGAACTTGTTGTCTACCTACGGAATATTATGGAAGGGAGCATGTAGCGCAGTGGTCAGAGATGCTCCGCAATACGCAAAGGATCGATCCCGCACCCCAGCCCCACCAAGCCTTTCGTCCCTCCAGGGTTGGCAGATTGGTGCCAGACTTATCTGGAAGGATAGCAACACCGGCCTGATGCATCAGTAGACCACTGCGAATCATTTTAAAGGCCAGATATGCGTTCAGTTACCTCCAGCGATGCTTAATGAAGTCGAGTGCATGGTGCATTCCTCATGGATCGGTCGACACCAAGAGTTTTATCCTTTACGGGATGTTTGATAGGTGTTGTGGCTTTTGTTAATGTTCAATGTTTTGTATGTAGGTATTCAAGGAGAGTTTTCTTGGCACTCCTCCGTTGACTGCATTTAATCGCATGGAGTTTGCTCGTTGTTCATCATTATCAGATTCGATCCCTGACGACATTTTTGGTGATGGTTATGAATTGGATGTGGTCCTTGAATAGGTGCCGACAACTTTTTCAATCATTCGTTGAATTACTGTGGTGTTTTTATACTGTTGGTTTTTCATCTTTGTTCATCTTCTTCAATTCCTCATCTTTTCTCGGATCTGACTTTGGGCTCGTTTTTTCCTCCTGAATATTAAATTTTACTCAACTCTATGTTGAATGATTTCATCTAATTTTCGAGATCGTTTTTTCTATTTTTGTGGTCATGAATGCCATAGGTTTCCTCTAGTTTGACTGTCCTCTTTATTCGATTTGTGTTCTTTGACTGATGCTGAGGATATTCTAGGTTTTGAATTTCCATGTGAATAACTTCTTTACGACTCATGGTGAGTAAAGTTGTCAAGCTATCATTTATGTTCTGTATGTTATGATTTTTTTTCCAGCAATTTCTTGCTTCTGAGATTTCTTTATTCATGAGACGTACCATCACCGTGGGTGGATGACTTTGAAGTAGGAAAGGAATGAGTAGGATTTATGTTTATGTTGTTATGGGGATGAGGACCTCGGCAACTCGATACCCAGGATCACTTCCCAGCCACGATGAGCCGATAAACCGTTGCGAGAACACAGGCTAAAGTAGTGCAAAGTGCTGCGACACGAAAATAGCATTAGGTTGGATACTTTTAATAATTACAATTATAGAGGATCTCCTTACAAATACTTTTGAAGCTTAGTCCACTTTTTGTGTGGTGCAAAAATATGACTAACTTGAAAGGAGAAACTTTAAAACGCCAAACTTTTGAAGGAACGCAGCAGTTTTCTTTTGAAAACATGGAATTCTGACAATTCTGATAGTAGACGGATTTCTTGACCATATAGACTATTGTTCATCAAGTACTTTCACAATCAGTCCAGTGTTGATACTTGAACGTAAATGGATCTCGATCGATATTGTCAGCGTGGTCCTTAAGAGTCCTTCCATAGTTGGACAACATTTCTTTTTTTCTTTGAAAAAAGAACGGGAAAAGTAAAATATATTAAGAAAAGGAGAATATGGGGGGTTATTTCAATGTATACCTGAGAGTAATGCCTACGTCTGTGCTTAGCATTAGGTTTCGATGGTTCTCGGTTCTCATAACCAAGCGGTTTGTCATCATCAATCCAAGCCCATTCCATTGATAGTGGATAATTTCTTATCAATGCCACTTTTTGATATTTTTGAAGATTTTTGTGAATACATATTAAGAATGCAGGCAAGAATAATTCTGAATGTGCTAGAAGAGCGATGCCAACATCTTCGAGTGCCTAGAGCGAGCAGAACTCACATGTGACCATGCTGGTAACAGCACGAGTCAACAGACGACGATCAGGAAGAGGAAAGTCTTACGCTAATTTGCCGAATTTCCTCAGAAATAGGGTCCTGGGTAGCACAGGTGCATGAGGACCAACGAGTGGGTGTGCTACGGGGTATCTCTAACCACTTGGCTACACGTGTTCTTTTTCGATCTGGTGATATGACGTTATAAAGAAGTTTTCCTCTTTAGTTTTAGCATGATTTAGTAACTACGGCCTCATTTAAATAAACGTAGACCATGGAAATTCTATTTTGAGAGCATAAAAATGTGAAAGTATAAATGAACTCAGTAAACTCTGTCTAATCGACGGTACAGTAATGAAGCTCAAAAAAGGTCGAAATGATGTTGATTGGAACGCACGCACTTTTTAGTATTGTGTAGTAAAAAATTACGCCCGACGTTACTGTATCATTCGTGCTCAATTTATACTTATGTTGAATGGAACGTATCATCGACGAACTTTCGGAGTACAACAATGTAGAGAGATAGCGCCTATAAAATACTGCTGAGAAAGGCGAAACGAGGGTCAGGTTTTGGTGAACACTTTAGTCCCCGGTGAGGGTAACAGCGAGGTTCGATCGTCGCTGCAGACATCTGCGGTCCGGAGTTTTGCAAATATCTCAGTGTTACAGTAGTGAAGAGAGTCCCAAGATACTATTCGATGAATTAAAAAACACTGGTATTACTGTATACAAAAAACGAAAAATTGCTTAAAAATGTTATATAACACGAGAGACAGGTGGAACGAAGGACCTACATGGTGTGGTGATGAACGCGATACGCCCCCCGGAAAGGGTAATAGCTCGTTCGTTCCCCCACCTCAGACGCTTGCGGTCCGGAGTTTTGCAAATATCTCAGCAACGTTGTGGTTGTATTTGGCCTAATACCCTGCCATGAAAATTTTAGCAGGCAGAAAGTAAAAATTGAAAACATTGTGATTTCAACCACATCCTCAGCTTAAGTGGGTTCAATGCGATGTGGGCTCCCAGATCAATCCCGTTGACGGGTGATTGCTGATGGCACGAATCGATAGAACTAGCTGAGAGAAAAGCGAAAACGAAGGACTCGCATGGTGGGTGGCGAACGCTCCCCGGAAAAGGTAGCGCGTTCGTTCCCCCACTGCAGACACCTGCGGTCCGGTGTTTTGCAAATGTCAACGTTGTGGTTGTATTGCTTAAAATAGTTTTATTTTCACAAACTTTTTACATGATTCGTCATCATATCTACTGTGCAGATCCCAGCACTTACAATTGACTCGTTTCGTTCGCGTTCGTCTTCCACCAAGGTCTTCGAACATTCCACATACTGTTTTGGATTCTGCTTCGTCTTGTTCCTTCTTCTTCATCATCAATGTCGTAGAATGTCGGTGGAGTCCATTTTTCTTCTAATCTTAGAGAAGGCTACCTAAGGCGTTACCTCGTGGAATGGTGGAGAACGTTGGACAGGGCAGTCGAACCAGCACCTTGCTTCATGATCGACTGCGTAACCAACCACGATTGAAAACCGAGCAATGACAAAATTCGCCACTACTTTTTGTACCTATCGATTTAATCGCTGGGCTCTCATTATAGTTAGCTAGCAAGTTATTCAAACACTGGGCAAGTTGATTAGATAGCATCATCCGGGCCATCCACCAGTTGGTGTCTGCCCTAAGCTAAATTACTTATAATTCTGCATTTTCTCATTTCATAGAGGCTGGCTTAGCAAATTAACATTGCTAAACCGAAGTGATACACGAGCATTCAGGTGAAATACCTGTACTAGGATGACAAATTGTATACTGGACTAGGGTGCGTGTAGCGCAATAGTTACAGGTGTACCGTAATACACATGTGGCCCTTTTTTTCGATTCTGGGCCCAGGTTTACTAAACCGTTCACCATCATGTTGTAAAAACCTGTACCAGAGTCATCTGGATGAACAGTAGCACCAGTTGGTACATCGGTAGACCACTGCTAGTCATTGCATAAGCCAGAAGTGTATTCGATTATATGGCTCATTTTTCAGAGATTGATCAACCCTAAGAGTTTTATTATTCACCCTTTACAACTGAACTATGCTATTCATTCCTTATTTCGTCGTTTATAAGCACTGCTTGCACAGGACGCATTACGGTAAGCAAAGTGTTTTACATTTTTGGTTACCGTATTCCCCATCCTGAAATCCAAGTCTTGGAGATTCCAAGTGCACGTTCGAAATTCGAAAAATCACATTCAGATGGAATTGCGACCTTTAAACATTTGTTTTTCAGTTTGCAAAGAACTAGGAATCAAAGTTGGCTAATCCTAAGTTAACCTAGACCTCATTTTTCAGGCGGGTGTAGATTTTCCTGAAAAAAAGCATGGACGATTTTTTTAATTGCAGTTTATAGCACAGTGCTACAAACCAAAGGGGCCAGTTTATACCGGCACAAATACAAGGACATTTTTTTCTGAGAATCATGTCTGTTTATGAATCCAACAATACCTTACAGCTCAGACTATGGATATGTAGATGGTGACATTGATTTCGCACCAAATCGTTAGCACCTGCTAGAGATTTTTTGGTGCATGATTGCCTGACGACGCCACGGATCTCCCTCATATGAGGGATCTCGAGCCGGTTAGTCGTGAGGCTATGTGGCGCGTCCCCAGGTGGCAGATAGGGGGGTTAACTGCGGACCAAAAGCGACCTTTGCTACCCTGAGACGCAGGTGGATCTAGGGGATGGACTGCTTGTTTTTGCAGCGCCGATTTCGCACATACTTTCTGTATTTTCTAGGCGTGTTCAAACATGCATGTGTGGGTGCGTTCTCGTTTATGCGGACTGTATTCTACGAGTCAATTCGGCCAAAAATCTGCAATCAAGGCAATCAAGTGACAGGGAAGTATGTGGGAGGCACTTAGGAGTCGCCTCCAACAAATAAGCTCTAAGCCCCATGTCCACTCTAGGGAGAGCCTGGCAAGCTACCCTTGAGTATAGCCACCCCCCCCCCGCATCCCAGTAAGCTATACGTGGGTATCAAAATGCTAAAAACAGTAAAAGAAACGGGCCTCATTTCCCCTGACTACGAAAGAGCCCCTCAGTTCAGCAGCGTTTGGTAGGACGAGTACGGAGAGGCTGCTGAAATCTTCAGGGCCAATGGAAGTTGCCTGGATTACAAAGAACTATGGTGACGATCTGTACCTACAATGCACGTACACTTGCATCCGAGTCCTCGATAGAAGACTGGATCATGCAAGCAAGAAGGATAAGGTACGACGTCATCGGCCTAGCCCAGACGAGACGACTCCATCCATTCAACTCCGTCTATGACACCGGAGAAGAACTGTTCCTCGGAAGGTGCGACAGTGGAGGAGTCGGCGGCTTCGGCGTTCTTGTCAACACGAGTTTGTCCATGAACATCCATTCATTCGAACAGCTTACAACCCGAATAGTAAATCACGATTAAAAAGATGTGGATCAATACCGGATTTGAGAATCTTCGTCGTTTAAATGCCGACATATGGACTTGGAGAAGTTCTATAGAGAAGACCATGCATTCTGCAAGGTCATCACTAGAGATTTCAACGCCAAGAATGGACCAAGAAGAACGTCTGGAGAACGTTACATTGGGACCCACGGATTAGAGTGGAACGAACAGGGTGAGCTGCTCTCTGAGTTTATCATGACGACCAAGACCATTCATGGTAACTCGCAATTACAGAAGCGCCACCCTCAACGCTGGACGTGGGAGCCTCCCAGTGGAGAGCACCATAACGAAATAGACCACATCATAGTAAATAGAAGGTTTTGCCTAACCGACATCGCTGTTGTCCCAAAAATTCTACACGGGATCAGACCACCGTCTCCTCCGTGCAAGATTCTATTTCTCGCAGAAAGGAGAAAAAAGTTGCCAAATTCAAAAACCGAAGTCCCAGAAACACCGTAAACTTGAACTTATTCATTTCATTAGTCGGCTGTTGGGAAGATGCCGCTGTCGATAACATCGACGAAGAATACGATCGCCTCATTCAACATTTTCACGTCACCGCTATGAAAGCTGAGAGTTCGAAAGCCACCAAGAAACTTCTGTCTCTAGAAACACTCGAGCTGATACCCCAGCGTGGAATTGCACGAGCTGCAGGCAACCGCGAACTGACGTCTGAACTTGCAAAACAATGCAGATAGCCTATAAAAAGAAGATCTTAAAGAGAGAAGAGCAGCAGTAATGGTCGAAGGTGCAGAGGCTGGAAAAAGCATTCGCCAAGCCTACCGAAGCATCGCCAATTACAAAGACCAAGATGATTGCACTCCGACGGCCAGACGGAACAGTTACAGCGTCCCAAAAAAGCAATGGAGAAAATAATCACGAATACTACTCAGATCTCTTCGATAGCCACGTTCACCTTCCGTCATATGAAATAAAAGAGGATGGATATATTGCATCACCGGTTCTCCCTTGCGAAATCCGGCATGCGATTTCAAAGTCGAACACCTCCAGATCCGGACAGGGATATGACCAGAACACCTGAAGAACCTTCCGTCAATCCTCGTAAACATACTGGCTCGGCTCTTCACACGTTACCTGTCTGAATGCAAGGTCTCTACTCAATGGAAGACCAGCAAGACCGTGTTATTGTTCAGGAAGAGTGACCAACACGATATCGGCAACTATCGCCCAATGTGCTTACACTGTGTCATCTACAAACTTTTCACTCGAGTCATCCTAAACAGGATTGACAGAACACTGGACGGTGGACAGCTATGTGAGCAAGCAGAGTTTCGAAAAGGATTTAGTACGATGGACCACATCCACACGATAACAAGACTCATTGAAGTACCGCGAGAGTACAAACATCGCTCTATCTCACTTTCATCGATTTACAGAAGGCCTTTGATTCAATTGAGATAGAAGCAGTCATGGAAGCCGTTGATAGTCAGGGAGTCCCTACTCAGTACATAAAGATTCTTCGTGAGCTGTGGAAAAATTTCACAACGAAGATTTCACCATTCTACAACGATATTAATGTTGACGTCACAAGGCGATGCCATTTCGCCAAAATTATTTACCGCCACCCTCCAGAACGTCATACGAACATTGGAATAGGGATAATACGGGCGTGAAAATCGATGGTCGGCACTTACATCATTTTCGCCTTGCTGATGACATCGTCCTTATAACATCAAAAAATTAGCCAAGCAGAATGTATGCTTACCTTACATTACATTCACTTACTCATATATATTACGTACTTACATTCATAAAGCCCATGGGAAGATTGGTCTTCGACTTCGAGAAGGGTTAATTAAGGAAATAATGCCTAGCCAAAATTATTCACTGTCACCCTCGGGAACGTCATGTGAACATTGGAACAGGACAAAATGGGAATGAAGATCGATGGTTAGGAATTACGCCATCTTCGCTTTGTTGATGACACCGTTATTATAACACCAAACATTAGCCAAGCGGAACGTAATCTTGCCGACTTTGATAAAGCCTGTAGAAGGATTGATCTTCGACTAAATCTCACAAAAACGATGTTCATGGGGAACGGATTGATTTCGTTTGCCCCATTCACGCTCAACGGAACGAATATCTCCGAATCCTCCAATTATGTTTATCTATTCGGGAAATCAACATGTTGAACGACTTAGCTCTAGAGTTGAGCAGAAGGAAACGAGCGGCTTTGGGGAGCTTTCAAGAACATCGAGGATGTAGTAACGAAAACAAAGAACGCCCAACTCCGTGCCCACCTTGTCGACTCAACGGTCCTTCCTGCCCTAACGTATGATTCAGAAACCTGGTCGCTGCGTACGCGGGATGAAAGACCACTCAGCGTTATCGAACGCGCAGTCGAAAGGACGATGCTAGGAGTATCCCGTTTCACACAAGTAAAGGATGGGGTCCGAAGCTCCGACCTGCGTCAACGTTCAAAAATCAAAGATGCCGTTCTGTACGCCAAACAGTCTAAGATAAGGTGGGCCGGACACGCAATGCGCATGAATGACAACCGATGGACAAGAGCCGCGAGTGACTGGATTTCTCGGGATGTCAAACGTACTGCGGGAGACCACCGACCCGATGGTCAGAGTTCTTCACGAAGAGCCTAGAAGAAAGATATGATGTTCATCGAGTCTCTAGAGCAAGCAGAACCCACTGGGCTACTCTTGCGCGCGACAGGGAAGAATGGAAGATTTACTGGCTCCCGCTCGACTCACTCGACGATCGACGGGACTACAGATGATACAGGTGACAAGTGATTGCCCGACGTAAATGTAGCGCACTACCCATGAGTGATCCGCAGTACACACATGATCGTTGATCCCATCCCGCTCGCTGGTTGGCAAACCAAGCCTTACATTCGTCCGGTGTCGATTAATTGTTGCCAAACTAGCATGGTAGGACGGAAGCGCTGACGTGGTATATCGGTAGGCCCTAGGAGGTTACTCTATACGCCTAACAAGTATTTGATCACCTCTATCGTGATACGAATGAAATCTAGTTCATGGTGCATCCTTCATAGAGAGATCATCGCCCAACGCTTTATTCTTTTACTTATCTCAATACCATATGAATATCTGTAAACATAGTTTTCATATTTTTCTACCTTATCGCTTTTTAGTTCAACATGCCTTGGGGTGGGCATAGCGCAGTGGTCAGATGTGTCCCCTCAGTACACAGGACGTCGCTAGTCGGATTCTACGTGGTGGACTCAAGAGGCCACCAATCCGTTGACTGCGTGGCGAACCCCTCATGGATTGATTCATCAAGGTCGAGAGCTCTACTCATTATCCTTTTATGCTCAAAGTACTGTACGGTCTAACGCAGAGTCGTGCTTGTCCATTATTAAGTCGGTTATTATGTCTTAAACACTAATGCTAATAACATCCCCATCACCAATTTCTCCGGCTCATCCCAGCTCAGAGCTGTCCATGGCTGTTCGTTCATCGCCACAGCGGAGTTTCCCAAAATTAGAATTTAAGTTTGAGGAAACAATGCTGCTATGGGAAAAACTTATTCATATTTCACAAATCTCCCTCTGGTCGACAATGATGAACGGCTTCGATAGCAGATTTCGAGTGAGCATCTCCACACTTCATGAAAGGAGAGCACTACTCTACTAGTAAATTGCTAATAAAATAACAATGGTGTCGGAAAGATGGACCATTCAAGTAACCATAATATGACGTACTTCACAAGCAACTCCACGACTGACAGCTCACGGCTTTTTGTTTTTTCCACTCAAGGTCACATGTTGTTTCTACATCGACAGCCGCATTACTTCGAACATTCGACCATAATATTAAGCCGTTTTCTCTCCAAAATGTGCATAATTTCCTGATCATGAAATCACCACCTACTCTAAACATTTTATTCGGGTCTGTATCTCCACCAATACTATACAGAAGACTCTTAGAAAATCATAAGCAGCCGTATTATATAAATCTACGTAGTGCTTAGTAACCCTGGGATGCAGCACCATTAAAGCTCACTCATAATGACTGTAACACACCTAGACCACTCGCTTTGTTCTCAAGAAATACCTTAACTACTGGAAAAAAGAGCTATAAATAATGTTTTATTCACCTCCATACATCTCCAGTCTAACTATACAAATCATTTGCAAAAAACCTAGTCCTGTTTCTTTTGTCCTGGCTGCCAACCTTGAATCTTTGTACGAGTTGTCGAGTAGGGGATGTACTTCTTATCACTAAATAAAACATGAACTAGGAAGTTCACATGTCAACGTTAATTTTTTAGGTAAGAAGAATGAATTGAGTTATACTAAAGTATTCCTAAGCGCCTTATAAACAACCGAGAAAACATGGTTAGTTGAGAAATTCTTTGGACCCAATTGATTAAAATGTGGAATAAACTAGAAGATAAGTTATCTTGCTCAAATGGACTAGCAACTCCTACTCAACTACGTAACTTACTCAAAAAATCGAAAGATTCTCTTCATGTTGTAGCACCCATTTTTCACTATGGAGTGGCTTAACAGAAGGTGGATCATCGCACATATGGTGAAGCCATCGATGCCTGAAAGAAAACGAAATCTCAAGGACACCAATGGAAACATGCCTTCTTAATGATGAAACACATTTTTCACATACCTCAGTAGCATCCATTTATACAAAAGAAAAAGAAAGGATAAATTTCTGGTCGCTGGTTAATTCCTGGTGGATGCGCCATGCATTCGACTTCACTACGCATCGTTAGAGGTATTCCAATACATATCTGACCCATACAAAGAATTGCGGTGGTCTACTGATGTACTAGCTGATTGATGCTATCCACCCAGATAAGTCTGGTACAAATTTCCCGACCATGGAAAAATTGAAGGCTTGGTAAACTTGGAGCGGGGATCAGACAAACACCACGTGCATATTGCGGGTCATCTTTAACTGCCGCATTACACGCTCCCCTTATGCATTTATATACAATTCCTAAATTGCCTGCAGAGCACTGGTGGTGATGCCGATCATCACGAGCACGGTGCTGGTTCGATTCCAGGTCGGGTCCATCAAGCCTCTCATCCCTCGGAGGTCGGGAAATTGGTACCAGACTTGTCCAGGAAAGGTTCACTCCGTAGAATCTAAGTGGGAACACTCTAGACCGCCCATCTGCGGACTCCAGAGTCGATCCGAATTCTACAACATTCAAGATGAACGCGAAGCCCTCAAGCAGGAGTCGAAAAGAAACAACACGCGTAATGTTCGAAAACCTTTGTGGACAATGAATGCGAGGAAACGAATGGAATGCTAGAAGTGCTCAGATCTAGATGGTAGATGTGAAAAACGGGTTGTGTAAAATAAACAAAAAGTTACGAACAATATAAGATAGTCTCATGAATGTCCTAATTATCACTTCATTTAAATGTAACACTATTTGTAATCCTGTTCGAAAATCGGGGATTAAAATGATGTTAATTTGGAATGATGCTACATTTCTTCTACGATTCCAGAATTCTAATGTATACCTCAGTAAATCTTGCAACAGTTTACCACTTCATCGTGGCTGGGAGGTGTTCTTGGGTGTCGGGCTGCGATGTACAGCGTGGAATTCATCCCCACAGCAAGATCGCCCAAGCTGAGGAGTCTAGTGTTCCTATCAAAAAACCTAGCTAGGAGTAAAGCAATACCATGATCCACCGCCGTGCTGGTATCAAACTGGTCGCAAGGTGGCAAATCCCCCTCTGATGCACATGGCCGGCGAGGCAGACTTTGGCCTGGCTAACCTCGAAACTCCACAGAACCAGAATGGCTAGACTAGCGAAACTCCGAAACCATGGAATTTATGCTGGTAACCACATAACCAGTGAAAACGGGCCATCTAAGTATCAAAGTATCCAAGTATCAGTAAAAACCACGCTAACATGTTAAGCCATTCTTTGCATTATAGATACTCAGTACATCAATTCGTTGTCAAAACTGCGCTTTAAAATCGCATACAATAATGTTGAAATGGTCCCGAACGTTTACAATCCAATTGAAGTCTTTGTAGTTAGCAAATCAGAAAACAAAGTCATAAAACATTGAAATCAGGGGAAATAAAAGGATAAAAAGGATAAAGCTCTCGACGTTGATCAATCCCTAAGGATGCGGCATGCCTTCGACTTCATTAAGCACTGTTGGAGGTGAATGAATGAACATCTAGCCTTTACAATGTTCTGGTGGTCTACTGATGTATCCAGCCAGTGCTGCAATCCTTCCAAACAGGTCTCGTACCAATTTTCCGATCCTAGAGGGATGGAAGACCTGGTTAACGTGGGGAGCAGGGATCGGACCACGTGTATTACAGGGGCTCTTCCGACCACTGCGCTACAAGCGTTCGCCAGAGGAACAGGTAATTAAATTACCAAAAGCAGCACAAATGCAATTTGAAAGTGAAATGAATGCCTCTAAGCCTTTTTTGCAAATGGCAAGTACACCTAACCAAGTCCAATCTAACCTCTAATTTTACTAAGTGCACAAGTCCTTTATATCGTCAACAATCCTTTATGAAAGTAGAGAAATAGAATTGAACAGGTTAAATTAGTGCTATTAGTATAAAACAGGGAAGGACAGTTGATTCACTCACCACTCAGGCGGAATTTGTGAAGGATCATAGTCAAGCCATACCTGAAATGTTTTGTGCAATTAATACATTTTACATCTAGAAAACGATCGTCACAATAGGGAACAACAAAGAGCGTTACAAGTCAACAAACCGACCTTATCGGGATACTCCACCCACCGATTCCGTGGCATGAAGAAAGAATTGTCCTCATAATAGCGATTACCGAACTTATCAGTCCCAACAAGCGTACCAACACGTGTAACATCCATCCTGGAAACTAGTCAGTTTGAGTATTTTGGCCACGAAAGACACACACACACACACTAGAATCCTCTTCCCACTTGTCAAATTTCATCAAACCTCAAAACAGAAAATTCACTGTGCTGTAAAGATCTCCTTATTATAACAAAACTACGTGACATCTACCCTGCACCGGAAGACTTGCTGCTGAAGAATAGCTTACAAATATCTTTTCTTCAGTGCTGCTTTAACACCTCCCATCTGCTTCACCATACTTGCAAGCTTTTGTATTTTGTCAATGCCAAGCCATTCTTTTATGGACATCTTAAAAAATGATATGAAATGTGAGGAGCTACATTAGATAACAATAAATGTTTACGAAAATAAACTAAGTAACTGGAACGTCGAAGACCAGTCAAATGGCACAAGAACACAGGCAAAGACCCAATTTTTATCCACAAACCGAAAACAGAAACTTTCTACAACAATAGGAGCTCTTGCCTGCATAGGCGAAAAAATAATTACTGAGCAGACATATTTTAAGAGTTTCTTCATACAAGCTACAAGCCGTGAACTGGGATCACTTCAAATGCTGAAAGTATGAAGAAATGTCATGTTTAAAGACTCAAGTAAATGTGAATAAATGAAAACTGAACATACGGAATGAAAACCGTACGTAGTCAAAAGTTAGTTGCAAAGCTTAACGACAGCAACAGCATTGACAAGCCCAGCGTCTTTGAGGTTGATGGTTTCATCATCAATTACCTGTAATATGGAAAGAAAACGAATAGATATGGTAATGCAGAACACCATTGCAGTAGTCCTCATAAGCGATGGTGATGTAACCAAGCATGTTATAATTACCGAAAATCAACATGAAATAACGCACTAGCGTGGCTTTAGCACTGGAATTACAAATGTCGTCTCAAAAGTACCACTTCAACTTTAAAGTAAAGCAAAAGTGATTTTTTTTTATCGGTGATTGCTAATGACACTGTTAGATGACAGAAATGGCTGAGAGAAAGGCGAAACGAATGACCCGCTGGTGTAGGGATGAGCGTTTTAGCCTACACAAAGAGTAATAGCGTGTTCGATCCCCACCGCAGACACCTGCGGTCCGAAGTTTTGCATATATCTCAGCATCATTGTGGTTACACCACACATAATACCCCAACGTGAAAAAATTTTAGTGGGCAGTAAATAAAAAGTTAATAGAGTGGTTCTTACTCAAAAGTTCACTAGACCTGATATAGGAGGATTGAACAGCGATTCAGAAAAATTTAGTACCTTGTTTGGGAACGTGGTCATGAGCTGAAAGGGTGAAGCAGCCAAATCGGGAGATGCGCTACAATTATAAATTATAACGTTAAGAAGAAAGCTTTTAGAAAACCAAGAACCTGCACTCACGTGGCAACAAACGTTCTAACAGCATCCACAGTGTGGGAGTGGTTGAACGTTCCTGCTATGCGTTGGCCGTTCGGTAAGCGGATTTGTACCTATAGTGTTTACCTTGAGTACTTAACTTGCGACCAATTCAACTCATTCGAGCTGTTAATAAAGAGTTCACCTGTTTTTATACGATCGAAACACCATAAAATTTCCCAACGATGCGCAACCTGGTCCATAAGAAAAAATAGAAGGAAAGCGTAAAAAGCACAAAAAAGACCTGTGTAATGGGCAAACTGTCATCCAAGCTGACTTCATCTTGTGCTTTCTTCAAATTGTCTATGGAATCTAAACCTGCCCAACAAGCATTATTCGACTGCGTTCGTTGAAGGCCACAACAGAATAACAAGCCGACCTTGCGCAGAATTTGAAGAACAAGCTACCGAAGGAGATGCCACAACTTGTGGAACAACTGTCCCAAGACGAGCGCCAGCACCCTTAAAAGGTGAACAATAAATGAACGAAGTCAAAAACATCAAAGAAACGCATATATCATAATAAAGCGGTTGCGTTCTTAACTACTAGAATAACAAACAATACCTGGAACGGTTTCAGTTTTGGGGGTTCGTATGGCCCAGAGCGTCTCTGCATACGCAAGTCAATGTGTCGACGTGGATGTGCTGTCACAAGTTCAGCAGGCACACGACTGAAATGGTGGAAAAAGTCAGAAATTTAGTTCTATTTGAAAGTACTTTGTACTTCATGGCAACGCAAAAGACAATGATAAAAATCCTTGAAAACAACGCAATGATCCTAACCCCTGCATTATGCTCTCGAGAAATTGACGACTTTCAGGTTCGTCGAAGGTACGCAGTGGGCCATCATCAATAGAGAAACCATTATCCCACATATATAATGAAACAACAACCTCTTCAAGATCACTTGAACCATTTTCGCCATTGCTCGCTCCAGACGTTGACCCTAAGCGGCCCGAGGGATCCACACTAACACGAACCCTGTTACCCGTTCCAGGAAGCCCATGATGAGGCTGAAAACGTGGTAACCTATTAAGAAAGAATTCATACTCCTATGACTGAAAAGCTCTTAAAAAAACACGTTGTCAATTAAAAGTAGGTCCTCTCAATCAACAGCAAGAGAGTTGATTACAGCAGAGAAGAATATGAAAGGACACACTGAAAAAGAACACTTACACGAGAAGACAAGTCTTGCGTGTTAAGCGTTTCTGCACCATGTTGTATAGCTGAACTGAAAACCTGTTCCGCTATATTACTATTGCGACTCGAAGGACGTTCGGGACCAAGCACTTGCTGTCCACTGAAAATCTGGATGATTGGTTCACCTGATAAATGACGAGCTTCCGCTTTATGGTAAAACAACTACGATTACTCTCTGAGGTATATAGATATTTTAGTTCTCAGCTATTCAAAGTTCGATTATAGGCCACGCAGCTCTATTTTACTAGTAATATACTGCTAGATCTTCTGAAATCGAAATCACATGAGTGGAATTCGTTTCACGATGGAGAGTCTTCAAGTAGTTTATGGACGGAGACTATGTCGCTCTTCCGTCGAATATGTGATAATAACAATAATGTCTTAAACTTCACAGGTTATGGGTTCCCCCGGTTAAAATGTAAAGATGAAGATCTGCCTTCAACATATGTTTTGGCATAGAATTTAGGCTAGCAGAAAGGCAAAAAGCCAAAGTGTAATAGTTTTAAGTGGTTTAATTTGACAAAAGGAGCATGTAGCGCAGTGGTCGGAGGCGTCCTGCAATACACATGAGATCGGTCCTTGCGTCTCAGGTCCACCTAACCCTCCATCCCTCCAGGTTCGGCAAATTGCTACCAGACTTGTCTGGAAGGATAGCAGCACTGGCTCGATACATCGGTAGGCCACGGCGGACCATTGTAAAGGCCAGATATGCATTCAGTAATCTCCAACGATGTCTAATGAAGTCGAGTGCATGACGCATCCCTCAGGGATTGATCAACAATGACAGCTTTATTCTCTTACTTTCTTTATAAGTTTACATGGCATTTGCAGTTAGACTCACAAGAAATTTTTTACCAAATTTGCAACATCCTTCCAATTAGGTGAAATACAACCACAGTAATGCTGAGATATTTGCAGAACTCCGGACCGCAGGTGTCTGCAGTGGGGGTCGAACACGCTATTACTGTTTCTGGGGTTAACGTGTTCATCACCACACGATGCGTGTCCTTCGTTTCGCCTTTCTCTCAGCTAGGTTTCATCATTAACTTCACATTTGCTCCTCACTAACCTCTCATTTGCTAGAAATCATTCGTCATATGGAACTTTTGCAAAATATACCTGTGCTCTGAGCCACCGACGAAGAAACCTTGTCGTTCACCTTCGTCATCAGACTCTCTTCCACCATCATGACCGTCTTCTCGGAGACTGCTCAGAGTTCGGATACTGAAAACAATATCCGAAAAATAAGAAGTAACAAAGCAAAATATTAGAACAGCAAACCATCTGCCATAATTACTCAAAGATATTCCCATCCATGTCTAATATTTAGAATATAAATCAAATATTAGAACTATCAAGTGTCCTCAATTTGTCCATTCTAATTTTAGGAACGCTTCCGATAAGTTATAAGGGATACCTCCTTTCCAGCACTCCCTCTCCCAGGCCTTTCTATATCGCTCCGGATTTTCAACACCAATTTTAAGCATTAAAACTCTATGTAACAATAAGACGAGAAAGATGGTCTTACTTTTTGCTCATTCTCAGATATGTAAGATGTGCTCTACCCAATCCTGAAAAAGTCAATGAATATGTCTGCAGAATCTTCCTTAATGGAAAGGAAAATAGTAAGGTGCAAGAGCAACATCCTAAACTAGGCTAACAACAACGACGAGCATCATAATAAAACAATGATTTATTCAGATGTCGACAAATGTCGGGTGGTCTGTGTGGCTACACACAAGACACTCACAATTTTCTTCTACACGGCCCGTCATGGCATCTATTGTGCGGGTCCCAACAAATCCTGTATTCGATTCATTTCTTCGTATCCACCATCCATGAAGGTCTTCGAACTTTTCTACTTCGTGGCTTCGGTTGCTCCTTGAGGATTTTCCCGTCTTCATCAGGAATCTCGTTGAATGTTGGTCGAGTCGATTCCTGAAATAGCAGTGCTAGGGCATTCCACGTAGATTCGACGGAGTCACGCCGTCCCAGACAAGTATGGTACCAATATCCTGAGCCAAGAGGAATGGAAGGCTTTGTTGCCCTGGAGGGTTTGAACCAGCACCTAATTATGTTGGGCTGTCTGCGTTTGGGACGGGATTAGTGGCGTTGCGCTACGCGCTTCCCTTACTGTATACGTTACTTGATACTTGATACTTGATACTTGAATGGCCCGACCTCACTGGTTGTATGGGCCCCCAGCATAATCTCCATTTATCGGAGATTTGCTAGTTAAGCCACTGTGGTTTCTTGGAATCTCGAGGTCAGCCTGGCCAAAGTCTGCCCCAGGTCGTCACCACGACAGGCAGTCGCGGCCCTTGTGGATCAGAGGGAGATTTGCCACCACGCGACTTTGATACCAGGATGGTGGTGGATCCTGGTATTGGTTTACTCTTAGCTAGGCTTCCTTATGGAAACGCCGGACTCCCTTCTCAGCTTGGGAGACCCTGCCGGGGGTACGAATATCCCCACTATACATCGCAGTCCGACACCCATGAACACCTCCCAGCAAGGATGAGCCGGTAAACCGTTGGGAGAATTGCACACGTTGGAATATTAAAAGCTGAAGAGTAAACAAATGATAGGATATCGTTACATTGTCTTAATATATAAAGCATTCATTTAGGTACTGTTTTATATTTGCGTTTTATTTTTTGAAGAAAAAGACATCTACTAGACGATTTCTAACATTCTCAGAAATGGCGCGATGTGCTGGTTATTCACCTGTATCACCTGTCGTCCTGTCGACCGTCGATTGGCTCGAATAGGGAGCAGTAAATTTTCCACTATTTTTGTCGCTTGCAAGAGCAGACCAGTAGGTTTTCCTCGCTCTAGAAACTCGCAGCCCATAATATCTTTCTTTTAGGGTTTTCATGAACTCTGACCATCGGGTCGGCGGTCTTCCTGTGCTACGCTTGACATCCCAAAGAATCCAGTCACTAACGGCTATTGTCCATCGGTTGTCATTCATACGCATTACGTGTCCGGCCCACTTTATCTTCTACTGTTTGGCGTACAGAACGGCATCTTTGATTTTTGATCGTACGCAGTTCGGATCCCTTCGCTTAATTGCGTGACACGGGATACTCCTAGCATCGTCCTTTGGACTGCGCTTTCAATAACGATAAGTGATCTTTCATCTTGCTTACGCAGCGACCAAGTTTCTGACGCATACGTTGAGGCAGGAAGTACCACTGAGTCGTAAATGTGGGCACGGAGTCGAGTGCTCTTTGTTCTTTTCACTACATCCTCGATGCTCTTGAAAGCTCCCTCTGCTACTCGCTTCCTTCTGCTCAATTCTGGAGATTATATTTTCTTCCGTTGAGTGTGAATGGAGTATAAGATCGAACCCGTTTAGAATATGCGTCGTTTTCATGAGATTTCGTCGAAGACCAAACTTTCTACGGGCGATATCAAGGTTGGCCGGCATTTGTTCGACCCGGTTAATGCTTAGTGTTGTAAGACCAACATTATCAGCGGAGCGAAAGTGGAGTAACTAGTGACCATCTACTTTCACTCTTTCGTCGTCCCATTACAGTTTTCGCATAGCATTCTCGCAAATAGGTGTAAATAATTTCATTGAGGTCGTATCGTCTTCTCAAACTCCGCTCTCCTCTCCCTTTGAGTTGGAGACCAAAAATTACATGTATTTCTCGCAACCCGTATGACATTTTACCGTCAAAGTAGAAAATCCCAGACAAAAAGGAGTACGTCGCATACGGTCATCCTGCCGGAAGAGATCTTCGTGATATGCCTGATGAAAACACTCTAGAAGATGTTCACGAGGATTCTACCTTTGCTTACCTCAAAGACCTTGAATGAGGCACAACCGGTTGGAAGGTCAAGATTTCGACAAGGATTCTGCTGCGTGAACCACATTCGAACCGTGTCATGAGTCAAAGAAGTCTATCGAGAGTACCATCTGCAAACTTTCATCAACTACAAAACAGCAATTTATGCCTTGAGAACAAATGCAATCTCGTCAGCGCTCGTCCACTAAGGAGTTTATCCGTCCAGTATATCTATACTAACTGGATGTTATCGAAGTAGCAGCACAAAAGTGCAGTTTTTCCATTGACTTCTTACCGTATCCCTCAGAAAAAAAGCGTTGGAAAATGCGACACAATGTTGCCAAAGCTATTCACTGCCTCGTTGCAGTAGATAATGAAGGACTCGATTGGGACGAGAAGAGTGTACATGCTGGTGGGAAATTGTCATGAAATCATGGACTTGCTGATGGCATTTTTTAAGATGTATCATCGAAACACAACCAACGATCAGCGAACTCAGTGAAGGTGATAAAAGATTGGACAGCGCATGAATAGGACAAAGACCCAGTTCATGAAGAACTCCTGGTGCGAAGACTAAGAAATCGGACTGGATGGTTCTCTCACTACAGAGACCACCTCGTACCTTGGACGTTCATTGAACTTGGACAACAATATGTAGGGGAAAGAACGAAAAAAGAGCAGCAGCATGGGTTGCATTCATACCTTTCAAACATACTACAGACTAACTAGCGGACTGGTAACTCCGCGCTCACCTTTTCGTTTCAACAGTCCTCGCAGTGCTCTGTTATGCAGCAGAGACAGGGGTTGACACTTCAACCACGTCAAGAACTTTGCGCACTGTCTGCAGAACACTTGGACGACCTCTTCTGAAACTTAACCGGCACTTACAACGTCTTGCCGAAATGCGCAGCTCAGATCTTTGGAACCTATCCCATCTTCCAGATCGAGAAGAGTATACATCGATAGCGAGACATGATAGGCTGGTCACATAGTGATAAGAGCAAATGACAGACAGACGAAAAGGACTGTGGAGTAGCCTCCAAGAGCATGAATACAACCTTGCTCTTGGACCACCCAACAAAGCGCAGACATATTCGTGGCTGACGTCAACCATTTGCATTTCCCTATGAAAACGATCCCAGGATTGTGGAATACGTCTCATACATTACCGTATCCGAAGGAGACCACCACAATGAATGACGCTAACGCTAGGAGGTACCAAATCGAAGGATGCAGTATGCATCCGACTCCATTGAGCATCATATAGATGATTGAGTAGATATCTGGCTATACAAAGACTTTCGGTGGCCTTTTGATGCTCCAATTTACCGTTTTTATCCTCGTAATTTGATGACCCCGAAGAAATGGAGGGTTTGGTTTACCGGGAACACTTGATCGAATTGAGGCCTTACGACCGATATCGCACACCACACGCACCAAATTTCGTCTTAAATCGTGGGAATTCATTGTAATCTAAACGTTATGATCCTAACGACTTTTGTTAGCAGTTGCGATATACCGTATATTCGTTGAGACTTTGGTTGCCTGTCCTTCCATTCCATTTTTTTTGTTTAGTAGTTTCTTAGTTTTTTGATTTCGATGTTAATCCAGATAAAGTTTGCTGATGTTCACAGCAAAGTTTACTCCTCAAACTTTGATTAACAAACGTAATTTCGGTCTTCATCAATTCGCAATGGCTTCAGTTATGCTTTAATGCGCGCTTAACACAGTACAAAAGATACCTATCGATCCTAGCGGCTACATGGTTCACGCGCTCATCCAAGAGGGTAATGGTATGGGATTCAGAGTTCGTGTTAATGATTCTTATGCCGTTTAAGAAATAGACCGAATAAATCTTTTTGTTATCCTCGTGTTAGCTTAATAATCCAGGAAGGTATTGGCTATTAATCTCGAGGTTAAATGACAGTCGATTTGAAAAATAAGTTGTGTTAGAAGAAACCACTTCTATATGGCCTCCAGCTGCCGGTCAAGATTTATGAATTCGATTAAGCTAACTTATGAAGTTTTTGCATGATGGAAAATATTTGTAACATGAGTGAGCAGAAAACAGAAGAACACCCTTATAGGGAATTTGCTGTTTTCTTGAAGAACACACACGAGGTTGTTAGGTATTCTATTTGTTAACAGTAGCTGACATTTTGGTATGGAAGACTTGGTGAAAGAATCGTAGGAAACGGTGACTGTATGAAGAAGCGGCATTTTCCCACGCGATTGAAATTCCGGTGGCGGGGATTTTCTGCTAAGCTTATGGAGCTGTTTGGCTAAGTAGGCTGCAGTTAAGTTTACCTTTTCAGGTTCTGAAAGTGGCTAAATCAGCCGAAAGTTTGGTTACGGCTAGTAATTGGTATACTAGTAACTGCGTGTGCTTATGAAGGAAACAGCAAATTATTGACTAGTGCCTAAATTACTAGAAAGTCGATCATGGGAACTGCTGCATGACGTTACAGGAAATTTGGAAAAATCGTTTATGCTTTCCACTATGTTGAAAATTTGGCCTAACGATTGTCATGTTAGCCAACATGAAAGTGCCCGCATGCATTGATTTCGATGCACATTCGTTCTCGTTATTTTGTAGCGAAGAGCTTCTTTGCTGCATCTTTTTGTGTTCAGTCGATAGCTTATTCAGCACAAATCTTGTGCCATACATAGCTCTTGAAAAACTGTTCTTTCTAGTCACTAATTTTGAAAAAAAAACCTTTCTTTGACCAACTCTAATGCAAATTATGCACCGCGAACCACTAGACGTCCCTTGTGGCGGTTATAGAAAACAAGACGTGAATTCCAATTTGCTATGAAACCGCTAGACAGGTTAAAAATCAATGTGCATCTTTTATGTGGTACTTTTCAAATGTTAGGCGTTTTTCATTTACGAACTAGTTTCGGTCGTTTACTTTTTATTCTGTCAACTTAACAAGAGACTGTTATAAAAAAGTTTATCTAGCTAATGTTTCGGACTCGTTGCTAGAAGAACCACTTGTGGACCGTCGACTCGGTTTAAAGCGACTCTGAAGAAGGCTAAGTTTCCGAAACGTTAGCCCAAATAAATACTTCATCACAATCCCATGTTAGCTTAATCATATGAGAAAATATTGAGCATTCATCCCAAGACTAGAAGAAAGTCTGCTTTCCTTTCTCTTCGTGACATTGAACGTCAATTTGGTGCAAAAAGGTAGCACGTTTTCTAAAAGTGATGACATCTTCATGAATGTGATCGATTTGAGAAGTTTGGTAGTAGGATTTCCTATTAAAAAATGCGTGTGTTAGGAGCGTGAATAACGCAGTGGTTGGAGTCGCTCTGAAATACATACACATGGGGTCGATCCCCGCCTCCCAGGTCCACCAAGCTCTCCATTCCTCGGATATCTGCAAATTGATAGTAGAGTTGTCTAGAAGGAGTGCGGCACTGGCTGACACATCGGTAGGCCACCGCGAGTCATTGTAAAGGCCAGATATATATTCAATCACCTCCAACGATGCTTAATGACGTCGAATGCATGGCGCATCCCTCAGGGATAGATCAACGCCGAGAGCTTTAACCTTTATCTTTTGTTTTAAGAAAGTGCATCTAGATGTCGAGATATTGGAGAAAGATTATAATTTAGTAATACCCTGTGATTATTCCATGTTCTCGTTTCTGTCAATCGAACAAATATATTGTAAGTGGTAGTTAATTGAACTTAATTGAAATTGAGGTAGGGCACTGGAAGGAGGTAAAAATGCCATTTATAGTAGTTAATACTTCTGCAAACATTTTTCTTAATACTCTCTTATTTTGCAAGTTTGTGTCTTTATCTCCTTTTCCTAGTAATTATTTTACCATGTCATCTTGACTGAAGTTTTTCCCAGTCGTTCCTCCATATAGAACTGTTCGTACATAATGGAGTCTTCATCGTTTTCCACCATCACCCATACTGAGAGCGAGTTTAGCATCGTCAGCAGGAAGTTCAGCCAAGAGTAAACTTATACCGCTTCTCTAATCCTGGCTATCTCCTCGCCAACAGCAATTAGAACAAGAGGCTCCTTTAAAAAAAGTGTGACTCGTCGTATACCTCATAGCACAGGGGCATAATTATCTAAGATCTAAGGGGACTGAGTTCAAGAAAGCCATCTAAGAGCTCCAAATGCATTATTTTTTTCGTCAAGTGTCGTAAGATTAAATGACTTCGCTTGAAGATTTTGGAACTCGAGTGGTTTACCAAGACGTTTCAATGAGGAGTTGCGATGTACATCGAGTGGTCAATCGTCTAGAGGTGTTATCGAAGCCGAGAACGAGTTCGATATTCTTTCTATATGCTGATATAGAAACTCGGCTGGGTACCAGAAAATACCAAAAAACCTTGATTTTTGAGAAGCGTTGAATTCTAGGTCAGTAGAGAAAAACTTGTGGTTTTTTGTACTATGTTAGAGTTGAATATCCTGTCTGTACCATTTCATACTCAATTACGTTTGCTGGCTCATAAATAGGCCGGGATAATAAGTTTCTTTTGCCTTGCTTTCAATCGTATAGTATTAATTAGGCCGCGTGTAGCGCAATGATTAAGGATGGCCTAAAAATGAACACATGGTCTTTGGTGGTCTTTGGTTCGATGTCGCACGCTAGGCTGACCATGTGCCCATTGTTCCTCGGATTCGAGGTCAGATAATTGGCACTAGACTTGTCAGGGTGTCTAGAAAAGGTTAACTTAGTATAGCATATTGGTAGGCGCTAAGAGTTTTATCGCATAGGCCAAATATGCATTCTGTGATGCTTAATGGAGTGAAATGTATTCCTACAGTGTCGAATCCCTTACATTTCCATGGCATCAATTTCCCTTAGTCTTCCTTTCTTTCACTTACCGTATGCCGAAGTTGTAGGTTTTTTGGTTGGGTTGTAAGTTTTTGTTCGGTGAAAACGTTTCGTGTTCTCGTCAGTTCACACATTGTTGGTCATTCGTCGAAGTGCAAACGCACTACACGATTAACCTGTTTGACTTAGAATGTTTCTACATATTCGTTTTTCACTCTGGTTCTTTAATCCAAGAGCATTTTTTTTCCCTGGATGTTCTCTTGTGTGACCTTTTCCAGTTTTTTCTCGCTCTCTTAGAGTCATGTAGCACTATAGTTCGTGTTTGTGTGTGTGTGTGTGTGTGTGTGTGTGTGTGTGTGTGTATGTGTGTGTATGTGTATATGTCTGTATGTGTGTGTGTATATATATTGCGTATGTATGTATTTGTGCAAGTATACATTTATGTGTGGCTGTCTGTGATTGCGTGGTCCTTTTGGGATACTTCAAGCACTGTCAGTTTAAGATTTAAGTCATTCTGTAGCTCTTTTTACTGTTCTAATCATCTCAGATAGTAGTTTCATGAGATTCAAACAGGCTTAATTCTGAAAGAACACGATGAATCTCCCTCTCTCTCTCATCGAAAACTGAAACGCCTGCTGCTTTCCGGTGAATGTTGGCAAATCGGATAGTTTCATGGATGTCACGAACCTAAAACATTGTTAGTCTCTTAATCCTATTTACTTTCTCAATATTGATTCAAACATCTGCGACAAATAGAAAAATGACTGCCAATCTGCCTACCTGAAGAAAATTCCTACTAAACAGATTTCGATCTGAACAAAAAAAAAGCCACTTGGTCCAAATCAATTTGACACGTGAAAGGCTAAGGTTTAAGTTTACGGAAATTGTTTTTTCCTTAAGATAGTCGTATAAACTTTTATATTTGTCATTTTAAGGGTATTTGATGGCTTATCTTTCCAGTACTACCAGTTGACCTAATGTTGATTAAAAGCAAAAAACAAATAGGGATTTCACGATTCTTTACCGGTAAGTCATAATAGTGGGACACAAGTAGCGCAATGGTGCTGTTGCCGCTCTATGCCCACAAATTCCCGGTTCGATTCCATATCAGAGCAGTCAGGTTCTATATTCCTCCACGAGTGGTTCACTCTTGTCTTTGTACAGTTTGTTGCATGGAGAATGTGACCGGCTAATATTAAGCGATATTCATAAAGAAGGGTAAGTGCTCAAGTGGCAGTCAAACCTAGATTCAAATCAATGGCCATCGTAGAATATGGATTCGACAAGACAAAATGGCTGTGATTCGTGCTGTGATTCGTACAATATGTGGTGTCAGATCGTATAGAAAAATTCACCAACGCTTTCTGATGTGACTTTTCGACCCGTCTTGGACAATTCCAGTTAATGATCGGAATGTAGAACTACGAAATTACAGTAACGAAACACAAGATGAAACTTTCAGTGTTGATCAATCACTTGAAAATACTCCATGAATTCGATTCCATTCCTGTAATGGTAGAAGCGATTGAATGCATATCTGGCCTATTCAGTGACTTGTCGATCCTACCGATGTATCAGTGCAGTGTTCTTATGCTCTCAAATAAGTCTAGTTCCGATCCCGGACAGACGGAAGGCTTGCTTAGCCTGGGGCGTGTGATCGAACCAATGGGCCCTGTATATGCAATGGGTCGAATTACTGCGCAACACATGCCGTCATAACAGCAAATCCATAACTTGTAGATCCAACTAATTCTAAGCAATTGCTACAGTCTGAAATGGTGGTACTGTGGAATGCGGGAGCGCTTTTCTTCTAAGTTTTACGGTATTGTGATTTTCACACTTATTGTGGCGAGTCCTCCCAACGGTTTACCGCCTTATCGTGTCTGGGAGGTGTTCCTGGGTGTCGAACTGCGATGTATAGGGGAGATTCGTTCCCATGCAGGGTCTCCCAAGCTGAGAAGGAGTCCGGCGTTTCCATAAAGAAGGCTAGCTAAGAATAAACCAATACCAGGATCCACCACCGTCCTAGTATCAAAGTCGCATGGTGGCAAATCTCCCTCTGATCCACAAGGGCGGCGACTGCCGGAGGTGGTGACGACCTGGGGCAGACTGGCCAGGTTGACCTCGGGATTCCAGTGAACCACAATAGCTTAACCAGCAAATCTCCGAAAAATGGAGATTGTGCCGGGGCCCGCACAACCAGTGAAGACGGGCCATTCAAGCATCAAGTATCAAGTTTTACGGTAAAGTAGGGAAATTTGACGTAACACTCACTTTTCCTTTGATTATTTCAACGCAGGTTACATAGTGGCTTTTTCGATTGAGTACTTGTCGATCACGCTTGCAAATAAACATCGTTATCTGATGGTTTTTTAGTAGCGCTCGCTAGCAGCATAGAATATTTCCGAATGGTTCAAGAGAACGAACAAGAAAGGTTCTGCACCGAATTCCACTGTGTACAGAACGACTACAGGGCTTGAAGTTGTCTAAATTCGTTTGCTACTTAACACTTAAGGCTCAAAGCTGGCTTTTTGGCGAAGTGCTCATGATTTCGAGGAAAAACTACTTGTGAAGTTGATTTGTAGAAGAGACTTTGCTGTATCGTATTGAGAGCAAATATGGTCCGTTAAGGGTAAAAAATTTTTTAAAAAAATTTGAAATTTTAAGAATTGAGATGAAGTCGAGGCATGCATAAACTTCATATTCAATTGCTTCCATTTTCGAAATACGGGCCTCATAGGAAGAAAACTTGCACAAAATAATTTTTTCGGACACCAGAATACCAGAATTCCAGTGAGGTATTACAAAAAAACAAGTGTAGTGTATTGATTAGACGTGCCTTGCACGACACACACACGGTCCTTGGTTCTATCCACCGCCCAGGGCTCACTGAGCTTACCGTCACTTCGAGCTCGGAAAATGGGTATCAAAGTTGTCTGGGAGAATACCGTTACTGATTAATAAGAAAAGACAACAACCTCGTGTGCTTGGCAAGAAAGCAGCGGATTACTCAGTTGATTTATTTGTACGCCATCGTAAGTCATTGTACTGGCCAAATATTCCTTCAATCACTTCTCTCATGAAGTCGAACGTATGGCGGATCCCTCAGGGGGAGCTTAATCCTTTACCTTTGCAGTGCGAAAAAACATTTAATCCTGCAGGTAAATATTTTTTAGATTTTAACGCTTTCTGTTGCTACTAGTAATCTTGTTTTGACATGGAAGACTTTGGTTTAAAGTTGAAAGCGGCCCTTATTTTCGCCAAAGGTGTTAATTCTCTTGCGTGTTTCCTATACTTTCTGTTATATGCAGTGAACACCACGACTAGTCATACGGTAGATGCTACTGAAGTTTTAAAAATCTAAAGTGACGCCCATTCGATCGCGGGTGTATTTGATTTCTGGTGCGTCGTTCGTCGTTACGGTAGAGGGCACAAGATCAAATAGCTGACACTTCCCCACGAAACTAGCGCTCCGTAGCGACATGTGTATGTGTGTGTGTGTATGTGTGTATGTGTATGTGTGTATGTGTGTATGTGTATGGGTATGTGTGTATGTGTATGTCTATGTACATGTGCATGTGTGTATGCCTATTTTTGTATTTGTGTGTGTATGCATATGTGTGTGCATGCATACATGTGAATGTGGTGTGTTCATGTATATATGTATGTGTATAATGTATGCTCGTGCATGTGTGTGTGTGTGTGTGTGTGTGCGTGTGTGTTTGTGCGTGTATGTGTATGTGTGTGTGTGTGTGTATGCGTGAGTGCGCGCGTATGTGTGTGCCTGTTTGTGTAGTGTGTGTGTCGCCGTATTAGTTTAATTTTCTGTTAATCACAGCGGTCTGAGAGAAAATGACGCTATCATCGTTATTGATAGTACCATTACTATCACGACCATTGTTGCACCATCGCCAGTAACATATAATAGCGTGGAAAGATGAGGAAAAACGGATGATTTTTTCCATCGTAGTAAGTGTGTGCTTCTTTCCACAGTAAGTAGTTTTCTCACTAGGTGTTCGATTTTTTTATCACTCTATCATTTTGCTTACTTTGATTCGTCACCTATGGCACTATGTCGTATATCACTATGGCTATACATGACAGCTGTTGGAAAAGATGAGAATACTGCTGATGAAAAGCACCACTATAATGGTGTGCCATTAAAAAGCTACCGTAATGCCTGGGCTATCGACCTTCTTCCTTTACCCGGACCATATTATGAACTTTGAAGGTAGTTGTTATGAAAAAAAGCTGTTATCTTTCCTCCTCTTTACCTAGGTTTTGTTTTCCTTTCAAGTGGATATGAAATCATTACGGACGGAACGGGCGGTGATTGGCTTCTGAGAGATCAATTTGTACCAAGACAAAAACAAAGATGTCTTTGAGAATGGGAAGAAACGTGTTGTTCATCTTAGTTGTCAGGACTGGATAGAGTTCGAAATGACTCTGATCTTCGCATTGTCACTTTCTTTCTTCTGCGAACTCTTGCTTCCCCTTTTCTATTGGGAAGGAAACCCAAAATATTGATTTAGTATGATTGTTGACGGGATTCTTAAGTTTTCATGCTGAACTTTTTTCCTTCACAAATTTCTAACCACTTTTCCTTCCTGTTTTTTCCCAAGTGCATATAAATGTTGAATGTTTTTTTTTCCTAATGTATAGTTGCAGGTGCGTGTGCCGCAGTGCTCGGAGGCGCCCTGCAACGCAAACGTGGAATCGGTCCACGTACCCATGGCCCACCAAGCCTTCCATTCCTCCGGGGTCGGCTAATTTGTACCAGACTTGTCTGGGAAGATAGCAACACTGGCTCGATACATCGGTAGGCCACCGCAAGTCACTGTAAAGGCCAGATATGCATTCAATCACCTCCAAACGATACTTGATGAAAGTCGAATGCATGACGCATCCGTCAGGGGATTGATCAACGCCGAGAGATCTATCCTTTTTATACTTTTATAGTTGTAGAAACGTGACGTTTTCTTTTAAGGAAGCAAATAAACTTCGGCTTGTGGAAGCTTCGATATTATAAATGAATATGTCATTACTGAATTACACAGGCATCTTTCTCAATGTCCGTATTTTGTCTTAAGACTGCTTCGAATTGGTAGTAAAAAAAACACTGAACTCCAAACCATCAATCTATGCTAATCAGTGAATATCCTCTAGGCTTCAATCATTCTGTCGTCTGTCCGTTTGCAAATTTCCGCTTCGTTTCGTTCTATATTACTGCCTTTATACTGTTCAATACTCAATTTTTCACAACATGAAGTGATCGAATAGGGGGATTTTATTTAACAGGAGAAGTTTGATTCCAGTTTGATTAGGCTTCACTTACACGTCAGCCACATATCAAATATCAATGGACCAGTTTGCCACGTTGTAGAGAATTTTAGTAACCCAACCTACCTCGTAATAAAAACAATGAGTATGTTTTTTAATCCGTTTTATGCTTAGAAGAAAAAAATTTATAAAAAGTAGCAAAATGATTCGAAATGTTGCAGAGTGTTCAATAAGCATATCCGCACTAATAGGCGAGTAGTGCACTGGTAGCGATGCCGTTCGTCTCGAGTACAGTTTTAGTTCGACCCCGCCCTGGGCCCCCTGAGCCCGTCGAGCCTTTCATCCGCCTGGGATCGGAAAAATTGATCCCAATCTTGTTTGGGAAAAAATTCGTTCTCTGCAATCCAAGTGGGAACGCTCTTGCACGCCTATCCACGATTCTAGGGAGAATCGACTCGATCAGCGTTCGGCGACATTCATAGAGAACATTACAATTCTCAAGTAGTAGCCAAGTAGATATGTGGAGAGTTCGAAGACCTTCGTGGATGATGATGGATGCAAGGGAAGGAATTGAAAACAAGAACTGCTGGGATTCGCATATTAGAGGTGAGGACAGGTTCCGTAAGAAATTAACCGTAATTGAGAATGCGCGTACCGTAGTGGTTAGTGTTGCCCTGCGATACAAATATGGTCTTTGGTTCGTCTTCGTACAGATGGCAAACAGGGCCTTTAATGCTTCCAGTCAGCAAATTGGTTCCAAAATTGTCTAGGAAGATGACTGACTGAAAAGCACTGACTTGGCACATTGGTAGGCCACCGCAAGTTATTGCATTGGCCACATGTGCATTCGATCACTTCTGCAAAACCACGAATGGTGTCAGATGCAAATCTTTCCTTAAGGGATTGACCGTCGTGAGCCCTTTTTTTTGAAGCTGTGGTAATAGTATTGCCACATAGAGCAGTACAACTTTGTTGCAATCTTGACGTACAGAAAATTTTCCTTAAGCAGTGTCTTTCAATGGTGGTGGACTTAGGTGAAGTGTTGAGTCGCCATGTCCTAATAACTTAGGGGTTGTTTGAAGGGAATTTTTTTATTATCAGTTTTTCTTGGGAAGGGGGGTGCACATGGCTGATTTGATGGTTGTGGTGAACTTTAGATTCGATCATCACATCGTCACTAGTTCTTATTTACATCGTTAGAACACATTTGCTCTTTGCTCACATCACACTGGCCTTTAAAGTCAACATGGAAAAGTCCGCAGTAAAAGTTCCCATAACGAGATGTTGTAAACTTTAAAAATTGGGGACACTTTGCTCAACGACAGAAATCCCACTTCCAAGAGTCGTTTCACGGTGATCGTTGGAAATTTACGTTAAAGGCTGACTTTACTAGTATATGATCGATACACATGAAGCAGATTGAGGTAATGATAAAGCCAAGTACAGGACCACCGACTGCATCATAAATCGATACGCATACTTTGCACTGCACTTAGCTGCAGTAATCACTATTAACAACTCGAAACGGAACGTGATGTTATAAGTAACAATTTTATCCCACACTGTGGTGCTTTTTTGTGTCAAATAACCCAAGTATTACTAGTGATTTAACGATATTACGGTTTTGTGAAATCCGTCTTTGGTGGTTTTATTGATTTGTTCACACTTTTTAGCGATTTATATCATTCACATCAATACAAATCATAACTTTTCTTTTACTTTCTTTTTCTTCAAGCGTCTATTTCCTCCATTGTTCGTCGTGGAAGGATGGAATATCACGGACGATACAATAAAATACCATATCTGTTCCCTTTCCACTAGTTTTACCTTTTTCAATATTAATTGTGGAAGTATGGGAGGATTAGCGACACCCCCAACTCAAATAGTGCAAAGTACTTATGATGGTATTTCATAGGAACTGCAATGGAATCGCCATTATTCCCCTCAATGTCTTCAATGTATCGTCAGTTTCGTTCTTCACGCGATTTACTATCCCTCAACTGCGTTAAAATCCTAAGTGCCAGAAAAACTCAAACACTTCGCGAGCAGTTTTTTTTCTTTTTCGTTTCGGTTTTCCGCAAGGACCTAGTCATCAAGGTCTTGCTGAACGACCGTCATTGTTTGCCTTCGACCATCAAGATTTTCGCACAACCACAATGTTATCTGTTATGGTATATTTGTTTTCTATTCCAAAATACCGTACATGATACGACACATTCTGCGGATCGCACCACTCACTTCACTCGATTCGTTTCCTCGCATCCTTTATGCGCGATGATCTCAAGATTTCTCCGGTACATGTGGGTATGACTGCTGCTTGATGATTCTGGTCCTCGTCCTTCAATGTTGGTGGAATCCATGTTTCCCTTAAATCCTCTGATTGCCGTTCTAGGCGTTTCCCGTTCGTAACCATGGTACTGACTTGCATTTATGGGTCGCAGAGAGATCTTTCCAAGGGGAGTGTGGTTCCAATTCTTTGACCTAGTAGTGATAGGAGCATTGCTAGGCCCGAGACGAGTTTTAATCAGTGGATATGTGCGTTTCACAGAACAGCTTTAGCTACAACTGCTGCTCACGTACCTATTTTAATTTAACCGAGATAATAAAAAGAAAATATCGTCTTCTGCTCTTTGCTTTGACTTTTTTTCCGTTTCTTTTTTACGTCCTCTTCACTTCTATTTCCATTCTTCATTGTATTCTTACAAAATTTTGGCGGGAAACTCTTAAAATAGCAAAACGGTGCGGGATCTCTAGTTGTCTGAACAGCCGTTACAATGAGACATTTTTTTGATTTCGCAGTTGATCCTAAAGTGCTGCTTCACCGTTATTCTCTAATAAGCCCAATTTCATGTTCATATTATTTTGACGGGAGTGCGCGTAGCTAATTTCTTAGAGATCCGCTGCTGTACACACAGGATCATTGTTTCGATCCTGCTCTTCCGGTTAACCACGCCTTCCATCCTTCCGAAGTAGGTAACTCGTCTGAGATCACCTGAATCGCTGCGATCCACTTGGGAACGCCCTAGTATGACTATTTAAGGATTCCGTAATGAATTGAGTCAATCAATATTCAAAGAAATTCATGAAGAGGACGAATTCCTCAAGCAACAGCCACTCGCTTATGATACTCGTGAGACGGCGAATCGAATTCAAGAAGTGTCAGAATCCGCACAGTAGATGCGAAGACTGGTCGTGTAGAAAAAAAACTTGCTACTAAGGTGATAGAATGCAATGGCCTACAGTTATGGTGAATAAACATAGGGTTACGGTAGCTGCTGAACCTACAAGCGTATAGATAAATATTGGTCAGTTTTTTTTCCGAATTTAAGTGCACGATAATAATACATTAAGGAGAGAAAAGTGCCTAAGTGGTTTCTGAACAGTTTCCACTCAGAAAGTAAAGCTAAAAGTCAGTTAGAAATTGGACATAACTCTGAGCGTCTAGCATTACGAAATTCATTCGTCTGTCTATATGATTTCGATATAACACAATTACTAAGATTTTACTCTCAAAAAAGTTTTAGTTCAACAAGGATCGAAAAGTCCATTATATGAGGTCATAATACCGATAATAATAGTAATAATAGATAGATGGTAGATATAATAGATATAGATAATAGTAGATAGACAACTGGCTAAGAGAAAGGCGAAACGAAGGACCCGCATGGTGTGATGGTGGACGCGTTAGCCCCCCGTAAAGGGTAATATCGTGTTCAGCACCGCGAACACCTGCCGTCTGGAGTTTTCCAAATGTCTCAGCATCCTTGTGGTTGTATTTCCCTTAGTACGCAGCCATAAAAAAATTGTGGTGGGTAGCAAATAAAAAGTCAATATTGAAATAATAATAATAGTAATAATAATAATAATAATAATAATAATAATAATAATAATGAGAGAGTATAAGATAATAAAAAATGTTAACAAATAACAGCATTTAATAACATTGTGATAATAATGAAAAACAGTAATAGTGCTTAGGAGTAGAATTAATTCGTTTCTTTTATTCATGTAAGAATACGGGAGTATTGCCAATGAACAGATAAGACAAAATATCTTTCGTGTTTTATAGGTAAACGATGAAAAGTATAAAGCTCTCGGCGTTGATCAATCCCTAGAGGACGCATCATGCATTGGATTCCATTTTTAGCATCGCTAGTGGTGATCGAAGGCATACCTGGTCTTTGCAATGACTCACTGTGGCCTATCGATGTATCGAGCCAGTGCTGTTATCCCTCTTAGCCAAGTCTGGTATCAATTTGCCGACCCCGGAGGGATGGAGGGCTTGGTGGGCCTTGACCGCGGGGATCGATTCCATGTGCATTTCAGGGCGCCCCCCCCCCACCACTGCACCATACGCGACCAAGTTTTATAGATACTTCAAAGAAATTTGTTCAACTGTGATGGGACTTTCAAAATTACCTAGGTAAATGGTTTGCTCTTTTCAAAGTGTTTAAAAAATTGAAATGAAAGAAAGCTTTTGTTAAAACTTGTCGATGAGTTCCATCTCGTTGGCAAAAAGTACAGTCTACACTTTCGCGCAACGATTTGGCCCCCATTGGAAAATACCATCCTGTCACTTTGCGAATAGGGCATTTGATGGTCTTCTTCCTAAATACCACGATTTAATATTTATTCAAAACTATCCTAGCGTTGCGGCGTTTATTCGCAGACACTGTATAAAGGACGCACATTTTCGGATGCGCTGAAACCGGAAAGACTTGTCATTCGACGCGAACTTGCGGAATAATGACTGTGCGTGTAATCAGACACGTTCTTCTAATATGTATAAAAAATGTGACGTCATTTCCCAGTACTGGTTGGGTCTTTGTTGATAACATTTCCGTACATTACGATTACCATCACCTGAAGAAAGCAGCTCTGTAGTTTGGCGCATCGTTCACTTGTCATTTGACGTCAGCTTAAAGAGTAATCCCAAATATAAAATGAGACAAGTCCTCTCTGATATGTAGAAACACTTCTTTGAACAACATTAGATAAGTTTTTTTATGAATCATCGACTAAAGTTAGGTGAGGAGAACATTTTGTTGTTTGATTTACCTTTAACTTGTCATTTGTCGCGAACTTGCAAAAATTATGCCAAGCGTGTAATCAGACGAATTCCTAGGTGTTGAAAAAATGCCATGGAACAATACTGGTTGAGTTTTTATGGATTAGAGCGTCGTACATCACGATTAGCATCAACTAAAGGAAGCAGTTCTGTAGTTGGGCGTGACGACCTCTCATTTTCCCTTATGTACTGGCGCTTGAGTTCATCATTCTTATTATCATGATGTTACTATTTTCAAGCTGTTCTACTACTGTCTATTAATTTTTCTATCTATTTCTCTCTTGATTAGCAATTTTATGGCGTTTTCTTAAATCTATATTCCAGCAGAAATTTGAGAGAAATTATTCAAATACGCATTGGTGACTAGTCCTACTGTCCCTCTCTTTCATCAGGCGAACCAGTAACAGTGAGATCTTCTATCCGTCACGATTTGAATTTTTCGCAGAATTAATTTCACACTATCGATTTACCTTCGATAGTTTATTTGCTACTGCTAGATTTAACGCCCTACCCAACGGTTTACCACCCCATCGTGGGTGGGAGGTGTTCCTGGGTGTCGGGCTGCGATGTACAACGAGGAATTCGTCCCCTCGGCAGGGCTTCCTATGCTGAGAACGAGCCTAGCCTTTCCATCAGGAAGCCTAGTTAAGAGTAAACCAATACCAGGATCCACCACCGGCCTGGTATGAAACTAGTCGCATGGTGGCAAATATCCCTCTGACCCATCCACAAAGGCGGCGGCTGGCTGTGGTGCTGACGACCTGTGGCAGACTTTGGCCAAGCTGACCTCGGGACTCCAGAGAACCACAATGGCTAGAGCAGCAAAACTCCGAAAAAACAGAAATTATGCTAGAGCCCGTACAACCAGTGAAGACGGACCATCCAAGTATACAAGCAAGTATTATTTAACGCTATATGAGTTTAATGTAAAATATTATTCTTCTAGTTTCACTCGCATTGGCTTTTTGTTTCAATAATTTTGCCATTTTCATCCAAACTGCAGAGGTTTGTCGTCTTGCTATGGTCGAACGGTTTGCTTAGGTGGCAGAATGCTCATACCAGGGTCACCCAAAAACTGCGAAGAAGTTCGGTAGCCCGAAGAAGCGTAAATCTTTCTCACCTGCCGAAAATTCTCACACCATGGAACGTAGTGCTACGATGTTCAACTTGTCGCAAAAAAAGATATGAGAAGAACGAGAACAGTATTCCTGAGATACTTATGGTGAAGTTCCGAAAATACGCTTAACCCGATTTCCACTAGAGACTCGAGCAAAAAAATCTTGTGTTCAGTTCATAGGGATTTTATATGAAGGCAGACTGTTCAGTTGTGAAGTATTTTTTATTAAAGGCAGTGTTGAGAAAACTACGAGTATAGCTGGTTTCTTGAGGGGACATGTTAAATGATCAGCCAGTTATTTGACGGTTCCGGGTTCGACTTCTGGGTAAAGGAAAGATGAATAGGAAGAAAAGGAGAGCATGTCGTTAGAATTTGAAACTGTGTACTTCGGGTCTTCTATTAAACGAATTTTCTATGTTAGCAACAGTCTTCAACAGTCCCAATGAAAAAATTTGAGGAGTTTTATTTATTTAAACACTACCAAAGCAAATTCACTTAGGCAGTGGATGTTAAATTACGGTGGAGAAGAAACATCTTTCATTTGAGTTGCGAAATGATCTGGTTCAACCAGGTCTTGCCTTTCAAAACAGGAGCAAAGAACAATCTTATCAAATTAGGTGGCCCTACCATACTTGGGTAAGATAAGAGCACCTTTTTAACCTTTGAACTCATATTGAAGGAAGCCTAGAAGAAAGAGCATCTGTAGCGATTGAAGATCTCGCTGTCAAGATATATGATTACTGTTTACTTTAACACAGAAAAAATTACGTTATTGCGAATTTCAGCCATTTAGCCTTGTTCATTTCCGTCGATGGAATACTTAATCCGTTCCGTCGAAAATAGCGATGTTGAGTTCCGGATCATGCTATAAATCCAAGTCGAATTTGCATTTTAATCTCGTTTCGTCGTCGATGTGAGAGTTTTCATCGATACGGTAGCGAGTTACAGCCCTGTTTCAACTTTGCGGAATAATTAGAATAGCAGAAAACTGAATATTCGAAGCTCGGTCTGGTGATTCGAGAAGCTGTTCCTCACATGTTTCTTCGATTTTCATGGCTCTCTTCCGCGATTTCCGCTCCTGTGTTCACATATTCGTTTCCTGACGACGATTTAATGCAGCCCCCAGTGGCGTCCTATTAAGTAGACGTAGCCCATGCGGAACTGGGAAGAATTGGGAAGTCGTTACACATTTTCTCCGATGTTCATGATTCTCACTTTTCTTTTCCAGTCCTATTCTCATCGGTTCGTTTCCTGACGTCGATTTTATACTGTTCTTAAGTATAATAGATCGAGCAGCTCAATATTGTTGATGTCACGACTTCTCATTCCTACCACTACCATCGCCATCTACGTCATCAGTACATAATGGTATTGATGTTAGCCCATATTAGTTCGTCATTCACTCGCTCCTTATGACCAGCTCACTCAGTGCTTCTATAAAAAATAGAAGAAAAGAATTCATTCTGTCGTTTATAAAATTGGTGACCGATGAAAACTGGTACTATTAGCGGCAGTTCTTCTTTTATGGTAGAGTTTGAAAGCTTAGAATTTGCCATGATTCATAGGAAACCGTACCGCACCACTACAAAAACCACTGGCCTCAACAAATAGAGTGGAATAGAAAAGGATTCCACGAAGTCATCATTAATTAAATTGTAGTTGTTCTAGTAAAAAATTCTGTGCTTTGTGTTCTGAAGTGTTTAATATGTCCTTTATTCGATATCTAAATTCAAGCCTTGCCACCCTAACTTTACTAAGTAAATAGGATGATAAATAAGGATAAAGCTCTCGGCGTTGATCAGTCCTTGAGGGATGCGCCATGCATTCGACTTCATTAAGCATCGTCTGGAGGCGATTGAATGCATATCCGGCCTTTACCATGACTCGCGGTGGCCTATCGAGACAGTGCTGCTATCCTACAAGACAAGTCTGGTATCCATTTGCCAACTACGGAGGGATGGAAGGCTTGATGGGCCACGGGCGCACGATCGATCCCATGTGTGTGTTGCAAGGGCGCCTCCGACCACTGCGCTATACGCGCCCAGTACTAAATCGGAAAAAAGTAAAAGTAATCTCCCTAATGTGATTTTTCTTCTATTCATACACAACCACTGTTTCTTCTTGTTAATCTTTTTTTGCTGTTTTAGCTCATTATTTACCACTTACTCCTTTTAATGGTAGCGTACATTGCGAAATAGAACTTCGGTGATGCTGAGATATTTGCAAAACTTCCAAACCGCAGGTGTCTATGGTGGGGGAACAAACGCGCTATTGTGCTTTCCGGGAGTAATGCGTTCACCACCACACCATGTGGGTCCTTCGTTTCGCCTGTCTCTCAGTTAGTTCCATCGATCTCTCCCATCAGCATCATTGAAGTTATATTTCGCAATATATCCTGCCGTTAAAAAAAGTAGGCAGTAAATAATAGGTTAAAATTGTGATTATAACTACAGCCCCAGCTTAACTGGGTCCATTGCCGATTTGGGCTCCCCAGATCGATCCCGCTGACGGGTGATTGCTGATGGCAGAAATCGATAGAACTAGCTGAGAGACAGGCGAAACGAATGACACGCATGGTGTGGTGGTGAACGTGTTACTCCCTGGAAAGGACAATAATGCGTTCGTTCCCCCACCGCGACACCTGCTGTCTGGAGTTTTGCAAATATCTCAGCATCATTAAACTTTTTGCTGTTTCTTTTCATGGCTTTTTCTCAGCGGCGAAAGTTCTTTTGTTCCTAAATAAACTTTATTGTAGATCATATCAAAAATTAATAAGTAGCATACCTTTTCGAGTTAAAAAAGCATCAAAGTCTTTTCTTCCTTGTAAGGGGATATCACAACGAAAAGTACGGAAAGTTGAAGAAAAAATATGTTTTTCTCTTCTTAAATTTCTTTATTGGGGAAGTTGAACAATGAAGCAGCTAATAGATAATGAAATTCCTCCTTTGGTAATTGGTAGCTGAAGCCAATTCGATAAGAACAAAACTCTTTGAGATAGGCAGCGCTTAACCGCACCCAATTTTTCGGACGGCGTCTGGCATGCATTGAATTGGATGCACACAGTCTTCCGAAGATTCCCATCCCGTCATTCTCATTCAGAGAAAAAACATTTTATAACTACCTTCAGCTTCAGCAATAGTCTTTCCCATGTTACTCTGCCTGTATAGTAATTAGACTAATCATAGTGGAAGACTGATGAAAAGAAGATTAAACTCGTCACAATAACTATTTTCCGTAGGTTTTAATAAGTAGAAGATTTCTTTACTCGACAACCAGTGTCTTGAACAACAACGGTGGTGTGAAAGGTAACGATTCAATAAGAAATCTTAAAATGAAATCTGCTGTAAAAAGAAATCTGCGAAGAAGGAAGGGAAAACAATTATGAAAAGGAGACGTATTGAATTCAACACAAGTTGTTTCGAATATGATAATAGTTGTGAAATTGAAAGTACTGAAACGAAATCAATACTGAAATCAATGAAAATGAGGAAAACGAAGGATGAGAGCAGTCATCATGTGGCGCTAATCAATGTGCTTCGATCCCATTCGTAGCATCACAGGAGTGATTGAAGGCCACACTTTTGGCCAATCCTACGACATCCGGGGGGTCTACCGATCCATAAAGCAACCATCCTTATCCGTCCTTTTGTCCTATTCTACAAATGCAGTATCAATTTGCTGAAAACTGAGGGATTGCTAAAGTTTGGTTGGACCGACGTGCGAGAACAATCCGAGGACTATTTGCTCCACAAATCATCTCTAACTATTGCGCTATACGTACCACTATGACGAAAATATGTTGTTAGAGTTACTGTATAAACGTGAAAAAAAGAAATAAAAGAACTAGACTCTGTTATTGTCATTAGTCAGATGCTTGATGCCTTTGGTTGTGTAATGCCTTGGTTCGATCTCCTCCCACCACCCTCCTCCGATCCACGGGGGAATGCTTTAACCCGGTTATCTCCGAGATTGCAAGAAGAATCGACACGACCAGCATTCCACGATGGCCATAAAGAAGACGAAATTCTCAAGCAGCATCCGAAACAACACGCGAAATTTTCGAAGAGCTTTGTGGGCGGATGAATTCCATGAGAACGCCTCCAATGCAAGAAGTGCTGGGATCCGCACGGCAGATGTGATGGCATTTCATGTAAGAGTGTAGAAACATGTAAACAGTTCGGCATTGTTGACGATCTTTTCCAAACCAGGTGGTGGCGGCCGGATTGTGACCGCCGCTGCCTTCACCGCCTCCGTCGCACAGCACCACCACCCAAGACGACCCATACGAGACGATATCATCGTTGGATAATTTATTGATATCGTATGAGATATCCGTCTAAACTGACATTTTCGTCCATAAAAAGCATCGTGTGTTTCCAGCGTGGACATTGAATACGAATAAATAAAACTCTTAGTGATCTAGCTTTCTCAGATATGTTTTGTGCGGCTAATCTCATCTTCTTCCACGGCCTGTAGCAGAACGTCATGTGATTTTCATCAGTTTATTTTTTCTTTTTAAGACTACTTCTATTAGTGAACACCATGAGAATAGCTACTGTTACCTTCGACACGGAACGTAGGTTTTACTGGAACATTTTGTTAGTAAATCGGTAATTGACACACAACAACAACAACAACAACAACAACAACGAAAACAACAACAACAACAGCAACAGCAATGACGACAACAACACTCTTATCTGAAACATTTTTTTGCCACTCTATGAATCGCTGTTTTTTTTCTCGTAGACGTCTTTTCATTCTTGCTCTTTGGTGAGAAAAAATTGAGTATTGGTTTTAGAAGATTTTCGGATGTGGCACAGGTGTATTTGTTTACTAGTTATTGTATTATCCTTATCGACATTTGGTCAGGAACACGAAGAAAATCAGGCACAAACACGATTTCAGGTTTGGTTTTTCTTTTTTTCACTCACTCACTCATTCATTCATTCATTCATTCATTCATTCAATCATCCATTCATTCATTTACAACTTGTTGAATTTTTGATAAAATTTTCTGCGTCATTAATACTAATTTGTCTGGGGAATAATTTCCATAGTGTTCTCAATCCCTACTACTTCTAGATACACAAATTTTGACCATTATAGTAAGATTTATTAGTCAGGATGAAAATCAATAGGATGAAGAATTTTCTGGCTTTGAAATCTGTCTGCCCCTACACTTCTATAGATCAGAATTTGAATTCCTGTAAAGAACTACCGTATCACCTTTCTCACTCCTGTTTTTGTGTCTTTTTTAAATTTAAGACAGCTTAAATAATCTAAGAAAAAGTCGAATGAATACGAATTAATACCGTAATTTAGTGAAAGTAAAAAGTGAAATAGTAAAATAATAATTTTCTAGGCAGATACTTGCATGAGATACTGTAATTTTCTGGAAAGTTCTTTTTTTGCTTTCAGCTCGTTTGCAGAGGTGTGAAATAAATTTCCTGATTTTCAAGTTCCTAATCGATTATTGAGAAAAATCTATTCTCGTGTAAAAAATTGAAAATTGTTCGATTAACTTTATAGATTTTAGGAAGCGATAATTCTTCGAGTATAAAATGGCAATCTCCCAATCTTTTTGAAGAAGGAAAAAACTGTTCCGATAGAATCTTTTGAATTCAGGAGAAAATTGAGAATTGTATTCTTCTCAAAACACCCGAAGAAAATGGGTTGTGGAAAATTCGTTGATTTCTTCAACTTCTTGTGACGTCATCGATCTTTGGGCAGGAGATGTTTCATTTCTCTTTGGAGGACTTCTTGGAATTCATTCTCAACCTCTTTCTATTTGTATTTTTCTCATCATTCAATCGATAATTTGTTGTTTTCTTTTAATGACAGATGTCTAAATTCTCCAGGAACTCACCAGGCTTTTTTTTACGCTAGAAAAACACTGCTGAAATCGACACAAGAAATGACACCCTTGACATCACTTTTACCACCTATTCTTTTTTTCATGGCAGGGTATAATGTGAAATACAATCACAATGATGCTGAGGTATTTGTAGAACTGTTGACCGCAGACGTCTGCGGTGGGGATCGAACACGCTATTACGCTTTCCGGGGGCTAACACATTCACCAACGTACCATGCGGGTCCTTCGTTTCGGATCGCTCTCGGCTACTTCATTGTTGTATTTTTTGTGACAACAATATTAAACTTGTTGTTGTTGAGAAATTATTTGATCGAAATGGTGAATGTTAGACAGCTTTTTTATCACTTTATGTTTGTTCAGACTGCGGTTGCGAAGAAGGAAAATGGCAGAGAAATGCATTACATAAACTTTTGAATGATATGTTTATACCATATGTCAATAAAGGGGCCTAAGGTGCATTAATGAAATGGGATCGAGCAAACCAGATCAATAATTTTTTCATGATCAAAGAAAAGACATTGCACATGATGTTAACCTTTCATTTACTACTAGAATTGCCTACAAGAGTTTTTTCGCCCGGAAACGGTAATAACGTGTTCGATCCCCATCGCAAACACCTCTGGTCCGGAGTTTTGCAAACATCTCAGCAGCATTTTGGTTGTATTGCACATAACGCTTCAGGTTTTATCTCAACCATTTTCTGCCTCCCACTAGAAAAAAAAAGTAAGGAACGTGTTTGTTGATTCTGTCGACGGATTTTAATGAGCACTTTTTCTGCACTAAGGATATGACAATTGTGACAATTAACAAAATAAAGAAAAAGGAGAAAATAGAGAAGAATGAGAGATGATGATTGTAGGTGGTTTCGATACGATGGCGTGCCAATGAGACACCGTATATGATCGCCACATGGCTTCTAGTAGCGGCAATTGCAAAAAATTTGTAAGCCTTAGATTTTTTTTCTAGTTTACTATATAAATTAAATTGTAATAAGTATTTGCACCCATGATTTCATCGCTTTTACTGTTACCAATACTGTCATCCTTGTTATAATTCTCAGTAACATAGGAAACTCCCAACGGTTTACCGCCTCGTCGTAACTGGGAGGTGTTCCTGGGTATCAGGCTGCGACGTACGGCGGGGGATTCATCTTACCACAATGGTCTCCCAAGCTGAGAAGGAGTCCGGCGTTTCCTTCAGGAAGCCTAGCTAAGAGTAAATCAATACCAGTATCCACCACCATCCTGGTATCAAATTAGTCACATGGTGGCAGATCTCCCTCTGATTCACAATGGCTGCGACTGCCTGTGGTGGTGACGACCTGGGGCAGAATTTGGCCATGCTGACCTAGGGATTCCAGGGAACCACAATGGCTAAACTAGCAAATCTCTGAAAAATGGAGATTATGCTGGGGCCCGCACATTCAGTGAGGACGAGCCATTGAAGTATCAAGTAGGTAGTGGCGTAGGAAAATGCTTTACAAATTGTAATACAATGGTTTTACGAGAATTTTCTCGAAAAACTCCTAAATCTTCGATTGTAGTAGTCGAGAAACATTTGTGCTTTTTCACCAAGAGAAAGTCTGGCGTGTTTTATTCAGTTAATTCATTATTTGTTCCTTAACATAGTTATCATGTTTTTTGGCAAGATGAGGAAAAAAAAGAAGAAAAGAACTAATTTTAAAGATTTTCCTACCCAGTAAAGAATTTCGTCTTTCATTTTCAGTATTTCATGTGTTCAAGCCGATCGCTAACATTTTGCCGGACTCGTCACTGTTGATCGCCGTCGGTTTAGTGATCGGGTTAATACTGAAGGAATCCGGAACTCATATTTCCTACTCATTGGATTCTCATGTGTTTTTCCTTTATCTTTTACCACCGATAATTTTTGATGCGGGTAATCTATTCGAACCTACAGATTTTTTTTTCAAGTTGTACTAATATTTTCGCTTAAATCTGTTTTCTTCTATGATTTCAGGTTACTTTATGCCAAATCGAGCCCTTTTTGAGAATGTCGACTCCGTAGTTTTATTTGCTGTTGTCGGTACTATATGGAATTGTTTAGCTATAGGTAAGAATAGTTATTTAAACTTTATTTCACACTATCCTACTTCACGTATTGCACTGATACTGGTACTGTTTCTCATTCGATTTGTTTCCTCGCCACCATCATTGACGAAAGGTCTTCCTTCGGCTTTCCGCACGAAGATTTTCGAGAACGCCCTCTTTTTCATAACTTTTTTTCTTGGTCCTAGTTTTGTCCTTTGTCGAACACTTTACTGAGAATCCGTACTATTTGCTTTTGTTCGTAGTCAAATCGCTTTCCACTTTTGTTCTGGGCGTTCGTTAACGTAAAATCCTAAGCCGGAAAGGTCAGTGACCTGAGCGCCGATATTCAACGAGTTGTATACCGTGATGGAATCAGTGGCGGGCAGTTTAATCAAACAAGTCCATGATTTTATTCATGCTGTGGAAGATACATAGTGAAAATTTGATTTTTGAACGTTTTTAGGATCTTCTCTACTGTTATTATCAAGTTACGGGGCTTTTTCAATGAGCTTCTCAACGACAGAGATTTTCGTTTTCTCTGCGCTAATCTCAGCTGTGGACCCGGTGAGTGTTAGGCTCTTTCAATTCGATTGTCAGGCTTTGAGATTATCAGAGATGTTAAGGTTGCTGTTATCGCCGTCTTCGAGGAGATCAACGTCAACGAATTCATCTTCGTGAATGTGTTCGGCGAAGCACTCTTCAATGATGGTGTGACTGTGGTACGTTAAAATTACTCACGCCCTTTTTTTTTCAAGGAGTCAAATCGCTATTGTGCTTATCGGCGCAAGTCGGTTTCCGTCTGTGTGGGTTTTCTTTCTCTAGAGGTTGAAGATGCTGTGCACTACACCCACTACCCCTGTTTGTTCGATCCTGCTTCAGGCGAACCAAGACCTACAATCTTCTGAGATCTGCAAATTGGTGCCAGACACATCTGCCGTTCTGCAATAAGGTGGCGGTGGATTATGCTGAGAACCTTGGATCGGTTTACAACAACGTCTAGGATTCTAAAGGAATAAATCGACCACATTCAACGAAATTGATAAGGATGGCAAATCCCGAGAGTAACTGTCGAGCTCATATGCAAACCCGCTCGAGCTTCGAGTCGAAGAAGGATGTTAGAAAGCCATTCGAACGAAGGAGTAAGAGGGATTCGAAGAGTTTATAATATAGGGGTCATGTAAACAAGAACGAAAATAAAAATTTCATGTTGGCCGTTGATGTTCTTGGCGACAGTCATTAGCCGATCAGAGCAGTGGCATTCGGCTTTCGCTGAATGATAACATTTCATAACATGGTGGATAAAAGGGAAATAGTTTAGTGTGAAGAGCGGTCAGTATGAGTCGCTGAGGATGCAGTCTGTGTCTTCACAGAGAGCATCCATTATGGTCATGAAGTTATGCTTTCAAACACACTCGTCATGATTTATTTTCACGCTTTTAGTTTGATCTTCTTTCCTCTTGGAAACAAGCATCAAGGATTTATTTGTTTGAGAACTTAGTACCAAATGAGCACATGATCGTCGACTTACATCATAATTTAATATTTAAGAAGAAGGACATTCTCGAGATCGACCAGTAGGAACACAAAAAAAGTAGCAGAAAATTAAATGATTAAGGTATCTGAAGGTAGAAAAAGGTAGAACAAAGGAAACAATTACAGCCGACTATTGAAATGGTATTCAGTTTGCTGAGGTTGTATTTCACATGGTACCCTACCATGAAAAAATTGTAGTAGGCAGCAGTTAAAAAGTTAACATTGTGGTTTCAACTATAGCCTCAGCTTAACTAGGTTCAATGCCGATTTGGGCTCCTCAGATCAATCCCGTTGGCGGGTGGTTGTTGATGGCACTGATCCATACAAAACTAGCTGAGAGACAGGCGAAACGAAGAACCTGCATGGTGTGGTGGTGAACGCGTTAACTCCCCGGAAAGGACAATAGCGCGTTCGTCTTTCCCCTCACCGCAACCACCTGCGGTCCGGAGTTTTGCAAATATCTCAGCTTCATTACAGTGGTATTCAGTTTATCCACAAGTTATTAAAGTGAAGCTAGCTGACATCGAAACGGGTTTTCCTTCCTAACATTCGAATGAAAGATCTGTTTCCTAACTATCATATAAGGAAAAAAACTGGAAATGAAGGATAAAAGGATAGAACGTTCGACGTTGATCAACCGCTTAGGGACAAGTCATGCATTCCACTGCACTCACAGTGGTGACTGGAAATATATTTGGCCCATAAAACAACTTATTAGGGCTTACCAGTGTTTAAAGTCAGCGCTTTTTTTTGTCCTCTTAGCATGTTTGGTAGCTGTTTTCTTACATCGGAGGGATGAAAGCTTCGTTAGCTCATGGCGCGAGATTTGAACCAACAACCCTGTATGTATTGAAGTGTATCTGGAAAGTAATGCGCCAGACATGATATTAAATTCGTAGATAACGTGTTTACAAGCTTTCTACTATATTTATTATTTTAAGGTACTGTACCAGATGTTCAAGAGTTTCACGCTGATCGGCGTCGAAAATTTGAAGCCGATCGACTACGGTGCTGGTGTTTTGTCGTTTTTCGTTGTTGCTTGTGGTGGAGCTGTCGTTGGACTAATTGCAGCGTTAATCGTCAGTCTCATCACAAAGTATGTGTACTGGTATTTCGTTGACCTGGAACTTTTCCATTTCACTCAGCCATTTTTTTCTTCCATTTATTTGTTAGTGATTTCAACAATTCTTAATCTTCATCGATAGAAAAATCACCTGTAAAGATCATGAAGCGAAATGTGTACACGAAAATAGTGCGACTATATGGGACATAAATACAAAAGAAAAGATTTCCTTTCACTCTTATACCTGGTTTTGGAATCGGAAAGTTGTGGAACTTCTGAAGAATCATCAGATTGAATGTTACGGCTTCTGATGCCTTTTAGACCAGCTTTCTTAAGATCAAAGTAAACTTAGAGAAATTTCACGACGGTCGCCCAGCTCAGTTTTATTAACAGCGTTTGTTAAACTGAGTAGAATACTCTATCTTCGACAATTTGACGGCTCGCCCTCACTGGTTGTGCGGGCCCCAGCATAATCATAACTTTTTCGGAGATTTGCTGGTTAAGCCATTGTGGTTCCCTGGAATCCCGAGGTCAGCTTGGCCAAAGTCTGCCCCAGGTCTTCACCACCGCAGGCAGTCGCCGCCCTTGTGGATCAGAGGAAGATTTGCCACCATGCTGTTGGCTTACTCTTAGCTGGGTCTTTCTGGTGGAAAAGCAGGACTCGTTTTCAGCATGGGAAACCTAGCCCGTAAGGTGAATCCCACCGCTGTACATCGCAGCCTGATACCCAGGAAGACCTCCCAGCCACGATGAGGCAGCAAATCATTGGGAGGATATAATATGGGAGAGTATACTATTTAGGAAACCATTTAAGTAACAAAGGTTAAAACTATTAGAGAATAGAGGAGTAGCCATGGAGATAATAAAAATGCTTGAGTTTGCTTTAAAACTTTCTTATGTTTCAAAAAAGCTTTCAGCATGAAAGCACACACTTTCTTATTTTTGTCTTTGATACAGTGGATAGGCTGTACACATGCTGTATAAACTATTAGAGACCTTGGAATACTGAGCAATGATGTTGTAGCTATTTAACCCTGACATTTCTATTCTTTCCGTTTTTTTTCCGCATCAAGGACCTTCTTTAGTCGATAGAAATGGAGAATTCCAATATCGCGTTCTGAAGTACTGCTTGAGTAAGTTTTGTCATCGGGCTGATATCGTAGCATATGGTCTGGATCTGTTCAAAACCGCGTTTTTCTTAAGCGATTGTCTTTCAACTAATATTGTATGAATTCTACTAGAAATAGGTCAGGTGCGAAATTGTAGCAAAAGGCAGATAGTCGATGCTGTGTACTCATACTTTTTGCCTAAACCATGGCCTTAGCAGTTCTCTCCTGTCTGAGCATTGAATCACGACATATAAAGTGTGGAAATCACAGCTAATGTTGATGAGGGCTGGTAGTTGCCTCCTCAGGTGCGTCGTGTTTGACAGTACCTACTGCTTCACAAATTGTGCACATTCCAGCACTTTCTTCACTCGGATTGTTGTCTTGCATATACCATCCACTAAGGCGTTTAAATTTTGGTGCCGATTCCGCTGCTACTTGAGGGTTTTCTCCTATGATAGAGTTGCAATATTGCTTATAGTTCTTCACAAAGCTAGCTACCTGCTTTTATCAGCTAGGGAAGCTCTTTTCTGGCAATTCTTCTACAATCTTTCTGAAACCGAAGAAGTAGAGGCTTGATTGGCGGGAGTAGAGTGGAGAGATCGCGATAACTACTATTTTTACATTGTAAGGCTCTTTTGTGTTTGGATATGTGTGCTTCTGTATCGGATGTTTTTAATATTTTGTCCTTTGGTTTTGTGCTAAGGGCGCGTGTGACGCAGTGTTCGGAGGCGCCCTGCAATACACATGAGATCGATCCTCGCGTCCAAGGCTCCCTGCTTACCAAGCTATCCATCCTTCCGGGATCGGCAAGTTGGTGCCAGACTTGTCTGGGAGGATAGCAGCATTGGCTCGATACAATGGTAGGCACTGCGACTCACTGGAAATGCCAGATATGCAATAACCTCCAACGATCCTTAAGAAAGTCGAATGTATGGCGCCTTTTCCAGGGATTGATCAACGCCGATAGCTTTATCTTAGCTTTAGGGCGCCCATAACCACGGCGCTACACAAACTGCTGTATAAATGAATCAACTAAATTTCCACGGATGCCGTTTTACAATTATTCATAGACTATAGTGTGCTGGTCATAAGCATTAGTTCTAATAAGGCATGCCGATCTTTCCGGTATGATGTGGAGATGAATGGGTGTTACTGCTGAGATCGGAGTAGATGTAGTAGACGTTCATCCCCAATGCTCTTCTAGACCTAGTTGTTGTTGGGTAACCGAGTAGGGTCACCGCCTCTTTGAAATTGGCGAAATCCAGGCGAACCTTGCAGATGTTGTTTTAAACGTACGTAGGTTTAGCCTTCACGGCTGCTCTTCTCTCCTTAAAATCATTTTTTTCCCGACTTCACTTCCTATTGTTATGGCCTCAGACATGCTCTTTTGGTTCTGCATGACTGTTGAGTTTCAGTTAATTTTTTAATTCACGATTTCTTATGCAGGTGCCTTGCGACTTTTAAATCCTCCTTTGTTCCTAGCACTACATTTAAGTTCGAGTGAGCCTTTAGTGTTCTCAGTTTTTTTTTGGACCTTAATTTAATTAGTATTCCCAGTTTCTCAGCATAATTAATATCCTGGTCGATATTACCAATAATGGCATTTTTTAAAAGCAGACCAAGGAGACGACTAAATCTCTGTTATCCCTTGTTAACTTCTTAAGATCTTATATTTATAGGATATTGTTTCTTGAGTTTTGCAGCCTTCAATTCTTTCTACGAAAAACAAATCCCCCCACCAAAATGACGTAGAAGATGGTCTAAAATGGCAATAAACTATGGACAACATCGCCTTTGGTTAGGCGAAGCCCTCGGTTTTAGACGATCTGGCTAATTTCATTATGATATTCAGGAATTTGGCCATGGCTACCAAGGACACCATTAGTTCTCATAGTAAACTCAGACAGACTCTTATTTCCGTTCCATTTTATTTTGTAAATTTGAATGTGAGGTTTTTCCCAGATTTCTCTGAGGTGAATCTTGGCATGAAAGTCAAAATTATGACTTTTAGGAAGGTATAAGACTCTGTAGTCCTTTGCTAAATCGATGCAGAACGCCTCGTTCTTGTATTGCTGCTGTTCACAGACGAAGATGATTGTAAAAGTCAGTATTTGTCCGCATTTTTTTCAACTGTAACCCTCATATTCAACGTGGTAGTTGGTCAATGGTTCATTGACAAATTAGTTACAAAAGTGACGAGAAATGCATCTCTGCTGACTCGCGTCGTCCACTACCGTGTATTTCTAGGAGTAATTTTTCTTTGATATCATGAAGAGCGTCCAGTGTACGGTGTCGTTATCTCCTTAATGGAAGCTTCTGATGGCAGCACGATCGTCTTATCAACGCATATCATCACCTTTGTACTTTTAAAAAAATTTTGGCAAATGCTGAGGTTTTAGCCCTCTCACCGTTCATCCTACTAAGTACTATCGAATGAAAGCTCTTTCGTGTTCAATGTGTGAGATCCTTCGTTTTCTGTTTAGGATAAGAGTATAATATTGCACCAAGAGAGATTTGAATTCTTTAAAAACGTCTACTACCGATTAATACAAAAAGAAGTTATAGATGTACTTCCAAAGAAATTAAGTGACGATCGGACTCTTCTTTTACTGAATTGGTGCCCATCGTTTCCAGGTACACCCATAAGGTGCGCATTCTTGCTCCGGTGTTTATTTTTCGTGATACCGTATATGGCATATCTGACAGCTGAAATCACGTCGTTGTCATCAATTATTGCGTGAGTTACTTACAGTATTTCTGAATGTTAATATACTTTAACTAGAGATTAGTGATGACCATAAAAGGCAAAAGCATTGAATCACTTGGGTGTAGATGATCAGTTTCTTGGAGGCTCGCCATTCGTTCGACTCCATTCGTAGCATTGACGATGGAATGCACAAAATTATATATGTTTCTTGCGGACTCATTTTCGTATCAAACCAGTACTTTCATTCTCGAGATAAGTCTGGTACTAAGTTGCTGACAACCCAGAAGTAATTGTGGGCTGGATAGTTGAGGGGAAAAGATCGAACCTAGAACTTTGTATAAATTGTAATACACCTCTAACTACAGCGATGCATGCGCCAGAAACGAATGCATTGTGTTTATTACGACGACGTATAATGTCTTATCTGGCATAGCGGGTAGCGTAGTGGTAGTGATGCCGGTCATCACGAGTGGGGTGCTGGTTCGACCTCGCACCCTGCTCACCAAACCTCTCATGCCTTTGGGGTTAGGAAATTGGTACCGGACTTCTCTGGAAAAACTTTACACTCTGTAGCCAAAGTAGGAACCCTCTAGCCTGGCTCTCTCAGGGCTCCAAGCAAAATCGACTGGACCAGCATTCAAAGAAATTCGTAATGGAAGGAAAAAATCCTCAAGCACCAGCCGAAGTCACACGTAAAAAGTTGGAATTGAGGATTTTCGTGGATGATGGATCCGAGGAAACGAATCGAATGCAAGAAGTGCTAGGTTTTGCACACTAGATGTGAGAAAAGGATTGTATACTTACTTGGACACTTGGACGAGCCGTCCTCACTGATTGTCGGGCCCCAGCATAATATCCCTTTTTTTCGGAGTTTTGCTGGTTTAGCCATTGTGGTTCCCTGGAGTCCCGGGGTCAGCCTAGCCAAACTCTGCCCCATGTCGTCACCGCCACAGTCAATTGTTGCCCTTGTGGATCAGAGGGAGATTTGCCACCATACGAGTAGTTTCATATTAGAACGGTGGCAGACCCTGGTATTTGTTTACTCTTAGCTAGGCTTCCTATCGGAGGAATGAATCCCAGGGCTGTAGATCGCAGGCCGACACCTAAGAACACCTCCCAGCCACGATGAGGCGGTAGACCGTTCGGAGGTCGTATGGAGACGGATCGTATGGAACAAGAAATGGCATAGTACGAGATGAAATCCATGTAAATTTTCACCCTTAAGTTCATAAAAAATGCAAATGTGATAAATTACGAACGGAGCACCTACTTTTTACTCATCTCCTAACAGTGTTCAAATATTCGACTTATACTAGTTCGAACAGCTGGGGTGATTCGATTGATCTTTACAGAATCGCTGTGTGCGGGATGGTGATGAAGCAATACGTCAAAGGTAACATCACCACAGCAGCTGCGAATTCTGTGAAATATTTCATAAAGATGCTGTCACAGTCATCAGAAACAGTAATCTTCATGTGAGATCGTTTTCTAGATATTCTATCGCTCATATTTTTTATTTCATTATGTACTTATGGTCATTAATTGATTTTTTTTTATTGAAATCTACAACTTAGCCCTCAAAGTGGATTATCTAACTCTCCTCATCTTTTCTGTATGGTGTTCCTAGTTATGAATCCGCGATGTAAATGTAACAGAGGTTTACCACTCAGACCCACAGACACCGTTACCCGAAACCGAGGAACTCGAAGTTTTCATTTTGGAAGTGAGCAAAAACTAAAGTAATCCCAGGAGTCTTTGACTGCATCTTGGAAGAAAGAAACTTGTCCAAATGTGAAAAACCATCCCCCTGGTCCACAAAAGTAGGCCAGCGACGCTCTACCATCGAAGGATTTTTTTTTAAAAAAAAATCCAGAAGTAATTTTTATCATTTCTTAAAAAGTCAAGTATTGCGTGGCCCTTTTTATAAGAATATTCCTTCTTTAAAAATAACACGTTTTCCGTAACCTTTCTGAAAAGCCGAATAGCAAATCACCCTCGGATCCGAAAAGCTCGTCAGGTGAAAGACGAATGTGAGCGTTGTATTAAAGAGAAAATCTTCTCAAGCCAAAAAAATCAGGCGTTGCGTTATCCCTCATACAGGAACAGTCCGTTTTTACTAAACCCAGCAAATTTTCAATCATCCGTGTAGGACATAATATGGCTGTCCAAAAAAAAGATTTGTCATTTAAATGAAGCAGTCTTCGATCTACAAAGACGGTCGACTTACGAACACACTGGGATGTCTTTTTAAGAATCTCAAGGTGGAAATCGAGCAAAAGATTAAAGTACACATGATATATAGAGATGGTTTTTCTTCATTAAAATCTGAATATTGCGAGCCATAATATAGTTCACATTGTCTTCAATATGTAATATGCGCATTGATTTTTCTGTTGTCACAGGTTCTTGGGATTGTCAACAATGTCATCAAACCACTACTGGGATACAGCGTTTGTTTGTGCCACAATTGGTTTTTGCCTTATCTATAGAACAATTGGTAAGCATATTTATTTCCTGACTCGAAAATTTTACTACTAACTGTTTCAATTCGGTAAAAGTACGTTTCGAATGAAGAACTTTTTTTCGTTACACACAAGAATTGAGCGTGCTCCAGAAACATGATAAAGTACACAGGAGATCGCAATGTACAGAGTGTAAGAAACGCAGAAAAAAACATAGCAAGATCGACTTATGAACTAAAATCACAAAAAAAAGTGTCAGAGGTACTTACTGGAGGAGGGTGGCACTGTGGTCGGTATGACTGAAATTTTAGTCATACCGCGTGCGGCAAGCAGTTACACGTCGACCCATGTGGCCGCCAAGCGGATTTTAATGTGTTCAGCGTAGATATCTAAACTGTATTATGGAAAATTTATGCGTGTAGTACAGAAATTGATTGAAAATGTAGACAAAACGCAGACATATTTAGTTCCTGGTTCAGAACGAAAACTAGCAGTTTAAAATTTAAAGATTTTTTGTCACAATAGGATTAAGACAGATTTGATATGAAGCATTTTGAAGTCCATTATTGTCTTCGCTTGAATTCGAACTCCTAAGTTTTCAGTTTAAAATTGGAATCAAGCTTAGTAGGTAAAAATAAGGACTTGAATTAACATTATTTATTGCTCTCAGTCCTCCCAACGGTTTACCGCCCTCATCGTGGCTGGGAGGTGGTCGTGGGTGTCGCCAGCGATGCACAGCGGAGATATGCGTCCCCCCTGCAGGGTCTCCTTAGCTGAGAAGGAATTCGGCGTTTCCATAAGGAAACCTAGCTTAGAGTAAGCCAGCACCAGGATCCACCACAGTCCTGGTGTGAAACTAGTCGCATGGTGGCAAATCTCCCACTGATCCACAAAGCCCCGTTACTGCCTGTGGTGGTGAAGACGTGGGGCAGGCTTTGGCCAGGCTGACCTCGGAATTCCAGAGAACCATAATGGCTAGACAAGTAAAACTCCGAAAAGAAGGAAATTATGCTGAACCCCGCACAACCAGTGAAGAACGGCCATCCAAGCGTCCAAGAAAGTATCGTGCTCAGTGGAATTTGTTTCGGGTTCAAAGTGAAGTTCTATCTGGAAAATGATCCATCTACTACTAATTATTGTCCAAAGATTTATAGGCTAAGGTTTTTCCATGAAGAAGTTTCCAATCCAGGTCATTCTTTTTTGTAAATCTTTAAAGATTTTTCAGTTCTACAAAATTTTTTATTTTGTAGGTGTTTTGGTGCAGTGCTTCTTCTTGAACAAATTTCGTCATAAGAAATTTACAAAGGTAATTTCTTATGGAAATTTTGACAACTTTTTTCTAATAACGCTTCCGTTTCTAGATGTAACCACTTTTTATTTACTGCCTATTCTTTTTTTCATGAAGGGTATGATGTGAAATATAACCACAGTGACGCTGACATATTTGCATAAGTTAAGACAGTAGGTGTCTGCAGCGGGGGATCGAACATGCTATTACTTCCTTCCGGGGCTAAGCTGTTCACTACCACACCCTGCGTGTCCTTCGTCTGGCGTTTCTCTCAGCCGTGTTTTATACGCGCTATTGCGGCTGCAAACACCTACGGTCCGGAGTTTTGCAAATATCTCAGCCTCCATTTCCTTTATTTTTTTTCGTAGGAATCACCATCGAATTTTTCATTGTTACCTTTTATTTCTTATTGCTGCAACAATCATCAATTGGGATCGTTGTGGAGAAAATATAGAATGATTTTTTAAGAAGTTTATTCCAAAAGTATTTTTTCTGGTTAAAAGAAATTAATGACGACTTTACTTCAAAGAGAGAAAGTTTTCCCGCGTTACTCTTTCCCTTTGGCACTCCTATGTTCCAAGCCTACTCATTCACTCGTTTCCCTTTTGTTGTAAATTATTTCTTTATACCCTAACCTTGGAGCACGTGTGGCGCAGTGGTCGGAGGCTCCCCGCAACACACAAGTAGAATCGATCCGGGTGCCCATGGCCCACCAAGCCTTCCATCTTTCCGGGGTCGGCAAATTGGTACCAGTCTTGTCTGAATGGATAGCAGCACTGGCTCGATACGTGGGTAGGCCACCGCGAATCATTGTAAAGACCAGATGTCCATTCATTCACTTCCAACGATGCTTATTGAAGTCGAATGCATTGTGCATCTCTGAAGGGTTGATCAACGCGCAGAGCTTTATCCTTTATTCTTTATACACTGAGCTTTTCATATTTTTGTACAGTTACACTTTTTAATTTGAACACTTACCAACCATTTCATTAATTTCCAGTGACTCTTTTGAGTTTTTGTACACATTTTTTGTTCAAGGTCGATCAGTTGATTCTCTCATATGGTGGTCTTCGCGGAGCGATCGCTTTCGGTCTGGCCATTTCTATTCCGGAAACGATCCTGGCCAGAAAAATGTTCATCACCACAACGATTGTGGTGATTTTCTTCACAGTTTTTCTTCAGGTAAGGAAGTTTTTCTTGTTCAACTTCTAATTCTAATAGAAAGGCGAAAAAGATATGGCTTTTGGTGTTGTTCAATCCGTTTGGGTTTCACTATGAGTTTGTCTCCACTCGTAAAATTGCTGAAATGATTGTGTTCATACTCGGACTGTGCTATAGCTTCTTTTGGCCCATCGATATATTAGATCACTGTTTTTATAGTGCTAAGCTAGTCTGTTAGGGGAGCGTGTGTGGCAGTGATCGGAGGCTCCCTGCAACACATACATAGGATCGATCCCCGCGCACCTGGCTCGCCAAGGCTTCCATCTCTACGAGGGCGACATATTGGTACCAGACTTCTCTGGGAGATAGCAGCGCTGGCTCGATAGATCGGTGGGCCACCGCGAGTCATTGTAAAGGCCAGATGTCCATTCATTCACCTTCAAACGATGCTTAATGAAGTCGAATGCGTGGCGCCTTCCTCAGCGATTCCCGAGTGCTTTATCGTTTCATCCTTTAAGATAGTGTGTTACGAATATGTCTTACCTTCAAGGATAGTAGCGGCCAAGGTTTGCCTGAAGTAGCGGGTTCGAACCATCAGTCCCTGGTTGTATTGCAGAGCACCACTAATTACTATGCTATGTGCACCTCCTAATCTGCAACATAAAATGAAAATCCTAATTTTCTAATGCGAAAGGTTTTTCGCATATTGCATGGATTCATACAATGTTGTTGCAGAAGAAGACGTATTCAAGTGTTGTTGAATTGGTCGTAAAGAAGTTTTACATCAAAAATAAATCAGTGTTGCGGAAATCTCGAGGCAACCAAGATCCCTTCATCTCTTAAATCTTCCTTTACTTCTAGTTTTTCCTTTTTGTTTTCTACTGTTATTTTCTTGCGTTTCGTTTTAATGAAAAATCGTTTTCTGAAGCTTAAAGAGGGATTGTTGAAGTTGCCACCAGATTTTCTGCACTGTTTCTACCTATGTTTTTGTATCATGGCGCCGTATTTACTAAAGTACAAAGGTCGTATTAAGAAAAGGTTACAGAGGAAATAAAAACTGGAAGAGGCATTCCAGGGAACCACAATCCGTCCCCTAGTGAGCTACTTGAATGTAGAAACGAAGGATGACCGACCAGCAACCATGACTGAAAGTATCTATAATAAGGTAACAGTTATAAAAAATTACGATTTATTTTTTATTTTTTTTAAATTTTTATTTTTTATCTTTATATATTTGACCCGATATCACGTGTAGTATAGATTTTCGCGGTAAATCACGAAGGTCTTCGATTTTACTTTCGGGCTCAGCAACTGCTTGACGGTTTGGTCTTCCTCATTAATTTCGTGAAATGTTGGCCGAATAACTTCTCCATGATGTTCTATTGTAGCCCTACTGGTGTATTTCCAGATTTTAGTCACAGACTGTTTCCAGCCTTTGTGGACTGTAGGGTTCCAGAGAAATCTGGCACACGATCTCGGAGAGGAGACGAGCTTTAGTAGAATCGTAAAGCGTTTACACCATATTGAATAACATCCACTAGATATAGATACACACAGTTATAGTAATTTGCATACCTACACGACATGTTTACCAAGTGGCGAACTGGAAGAAGGTCTCGTGCTTACCGTAGTCCGTAGTGCGATGTTGTCTTGGTGGCCACCAAGATCTACTGTCCAATAGGACCACTGATTTAGCCTTGACCTCATCTAAAACCCAACACTATCCTTTCTTTTTTCTTCTTCTTTAAAGTTATTAGAGAGTCGAATGTTCTATACATGAATGTTTAGCCTTAAGAAAGCCGCCATGACCACCAATTTGAGTAAGAGTGAAGAACGGCAGGAATTTCATTGCTTATTTACTGATCATTTCGTCGTCTCTTGTTTTTTTTCTTTGTAGTGTTCCTTAAAAAGCACCAGAAAGTTTTTTTTTGCAGTATCTTGATTATATGATGTCCGGATTGGAGGATATTGCTGGACAACAAGGTCATTATTCACTGCGTGATAAGTAAGATTCTCTTGGCAATGATTCAAAAGTTTCTTTTTTCAGCTTTGCTCTTTATGTTTTTTCGTGGAAAATTGTAAAATTTCCAGTAGAATATTCATATACCTGATGTTCTTAGTGGCTGGGTATAAATTTCTCTCAAGGGTTCACGCTTTTTCTATCAGTTGATCAAGCATATCTTACTATTCCTTCAATAGGAAACATTTTAGCGCCTTCAAGCGGAGACGTTTTTTACCGCCTTTCCTGTTTCTCGATAATTGCTTTTCTTTCCTTTTTTTTCTTTCCCTTAAAACCTCCAATTTTTTCCTTCTTTTTTGAAAAAATTCTGCTAAAAATATCCATAAATCTTTGAAATATCCCGTTACCAAGATGCGACGCTAACCATAGGCGGTACGGGAGACCATCATAGGCTAGTGAAAAGCTGAAGCCTTGTACTCCTAGTTTCCCGAAACTTGAGGACTCTGTGACTCTGTAGAACTAATCACTTAATTAAACTGTAGCAGAATTATTGGCAGAAGAAATGACATCAAAAGAATACGGTGGTAATCATGAGCTAAGTTTTACTCGACTTGTGAAAAATGATTTTATTGGAAGTATTGCAATAGCAAAGGTAGTATCTCATCAAAAGGAAGCCCTAAAGTGTTTATTATGTACCGTTAGAGTAAAAACTGGCTGAGAAAAAGTCAAAGCGGTACCGCGGTGGTGCAGTGAGTAACACGTGAGCCACCGGAAAGAGTAATCACATGTTCGAAACCTGCCGATGGTCTGGATTTTGCAAATATCGCAGCATCATTGTGTTTGTTTATAAAGTAACTGAGAATTTCGATGTTTTCAGTTTCGAACGCTTCAGTGCAAAAGTTCTTCGACCGATTCTGATGAGAAACGAACAGAAAAGAGATTTCGATGCCTCCACAATTGTTCGTGCTTATCAGAAGATTACACTAGAAGAAGCGATGAATCTCACAAAGTTGCAGAAAGCCGAACACAAGAGAATCTCTGCCCTTCGTGGGTAAGCGACCGATTTTTATCATAACCCACGCCATCGTTAGCGCGGCACTAAGAACATTTTTCAAGCGCATTATCCAGATTAGGTGGACAGCGGACGTAGCAGTTCAAAAAATGCCTTAGTTTTTCATTTCGTGGATTTTTTAGTTACGTGACTACATATGACATTGACTACACTTTGGTCACTTTTCATTTTACCAGAAATTATGGGAACCCTAAGCAGCGACTTCTGAGCTTCTATAGACCAATATGCATCTGTATGAATGATTTTGAAGATCCACATAGGTGCTAGCGCGATTACACATGACTCAATTTAAACTCAAACCAAATTTTTATAAATCGCTCATTCTGAATCGACAATTGATGGTCTCAAGGGTGTTAAAAGAAGTTATGACCACTGTTAGAAACCTTCCTCTTGACACACTTAACTGGGGGGTGGGGCACCTTAGACTAGGAGTTAGTTGTGAGCAAAGAAGAGTGGATATTATTGCTGTTCATGTACGCCGCCCTGTTGCTATTTTATTGAATTATTTAATTGGTTATAGTGGTCGTTGTTGGTCTTTGGCACGATGTCGCAAAAGTAACATGTGTCCAGTAATTACGTTTCATTGCATAATGCTGCACGAATAGAACAGGAAGGAAAGTGTAAACGGGTAAGAGTCGGGTGCGTGAGTCCCTCTCGTAACACCACGGCTCTAAGGGAGATGAAATCGCCAACACGTCGGCCATCGACCAACAACAACAAAAGTGTAAAAGATTTTTTGTTTAGAAAAGATTCACGATTCGTAGATGGTACGTATTTGAACAAAGCGTTCGAGAAAGATCTTCCAAAGGACAACGACACGACAGTGACACCACGGACTAAACAACTCGACAAGGTGCATCTTTATGACAAAAAGTTAATTAAGCAGTTTTTCTTAATAGAAACTATGTTTTTGCGTACCAAATTCTCAAAGGAGAAAGGGAAAAGGTGTGTATGGAAACAAAAGAAGACAGAACCGAGATTTACGGCTTCTTACTATAGACGGCCTCAAGTTTGCCCTGAGCATGTGAGGGATACCGTTCATTTTTTATGAGAAAACAATATTCTGATGTCATTTTTAGTTTCTGGCCACTGGTGAAAATATGGACAACATTTACGAGTTGTTCAGTGAGTTACTGGATCGAAAACTAAGAGAATTTAACACGACAAGAGAAAAAGCGACGGTCCAAGACGAAGGCGAAGACATTCATGACGACTACATGCAACAAATGGTTTTCTTATGTTTCTCCTTCTTTTTTCTTCTCTCTTCCTTCAAATATAATCACGCCTTTAAAGCAGCTGAAGTGTAATTTTACTATTTTTTGCATTTAAAAAATCTCTTTAAGCACGTGCCTCCAGATCTACATGGGGATATTTTACCCCCCTAAAAATACAAAAAAGCACCACTCTACTCTCATTTTTTTCTTAGACATGGCATGAGAAAGCATTTTGTTCCGTTAAGAATTTTTCGCTTCTCAGCCCTTAAGCAGGTTCCCATTTTGATGAATTCACTTAAGCACAAGAATCATTCAAAAAACCATTCTTTTTTGTTATATACAGGTTATAGATGAAGCTCACGGCAATTGTGAGAACGGAAATGTCACTAAAACAATTGTATTCCTTTAGTAAAGCTTTCATATAAGTTAAGAATTACAGTCAATAAATTACTAATTTCTGTTATTAACTGCTTATTGAGAGGGGCGGATAGCAAAGTGGTTCGGTCATCACAAGCATGGTGTTAGTCCGTTTCCGCTCCGGCTCAACCAAACCTCTCATCCCTCCGAGGTTCACCACATTGGTACCGGACTTGCACGGGAAAAAAATCACTCTCTGTAATACAATCAGGAACGTGTCAGCACGATTACTTCAGCACTCCAGGGAGAATCGAATCGAATCGATCGAAGCATTCTACGACAACCAAGATGAAATGAAAATCCTCGAGCGATAGCCGAAGCCACGCGTAAAAGTTGGAAGATCTTTGTGGATAATGGACGCAGGGAACCAAATAGAATGTGAAAAGTGGTGGGGTCCGCACAGTAGACGGGAAAACAGGTCATATAAAGACGAAAATAAAAAAAATCACTTATTGGGACTAGGGTAGCACAGGTGTAGCGAAGCCGATCAACACGAGCGCAGTGCCGGCTCGACCCCACCATTAACTCAGCAAGCCTCTCATCCTTGTGGGATCAGAAAATTAGTAACAAACTTGTCGGGAAACGTCCACTCCTTGCAATCCTAGTAGGAACTTTCTAGTTCGGCTATTCTAGGACTCAAGAAGGAATCGAGTCGACCACCATTCAACGACATTTATGAAGAAGACGACAACCATCAAACCATAGCCGAGCCCACATGCAGAAAGTTAAACGGCATTCGTGGATGTTGGATGCGATGAAACAAATCGAATGCTAGAAACGCTCGGATGCGCACAGTAGATGGACGATTAGTATAAAATCGGAGTAGAAAAAAAAGCGAAACGAAAAAGTTATTGCTTGTTATCTTTATGGCGCAATGACGGTAACAATAACAACAGTAATAATAATAACAGTAAAAATAATAAAGCGCTCGGTGTTGGTCAATCCCTAAGGGATACGCCAAACATTCGACTTCATCAAGCATCGTTAGAGGCGATTAAATGCATATCTGACTTATACAGTGACTCTCTGTGGCCTACGGATGTATCGAGTCAGTGCTGCGATCCTTCCAAATAGGTCTCGTACTAATTTCCAGACCCCGGAGGTATGGAAGGCTTGGTCAGCCTGGGGCACTGGATCGAACCATGTGCGCTGCAGGGCACCTCTAACCACAGCACGCGCTGCGTTAAATAACAATATTGATAACAATAATAATAGTAATAGTAATAATAATAATAACAATCACAATAGTACAATGACAACTTCATGTGTGCTTTTTAAGGAAGCAGTGAATTGTTTTCTTTGCACATTATTTAGCACACTGGTTTTTGTCCACGTTTCGGCCACATTTTGATGTCTTCCGATTTATGGGACCATTATAATTCAATTTTTTTCAGGGTTCACACACAAATATTCGGCAACCGTTAAACAATGATATATTAGAGCTGAACGATCCCTACCGTAGGGGTGGACGAAGACAAAGCACTGGTCAAATGAAGGAGAAGAAAAATACTGACATCCAGAACGTCTAACGAATAGACACCAAATTTGAGGTGTCGGTTGTCTGTTTTTCTATTAACAAAAAAAGTCATAGATGGAACCGAAATTGAGATCGCTATTGTAATTGTTGTAAACAGTCCTGTTTTGAACTCCCACGTCCGACTTTCTATTAACCTCGGCATTGATCAAGTAATTCTTCGTATTCTTGTTGAGCAAACACGAGGTGTTATTTTTTATTCTTTATTCACGAGCAAGCTGACGTTTCGGCGGATTTCGCCTTCCTCAGAGCCGCTTTCTATGAGGCTTCCACTGAGTATGTCGCGTGGAGACCAACCGCACAGAGTTCACATGGAAGCGTAATATATTACTCAGTGGAAGCCTCATAGAAAGCGGCTCTGAGGAAGGCGAAATCCGCCGAAACGTCAGCTTGTTCGTGAATAAAGAATAAAAATAACACCTCGTGTTTGCTCAACAAGAATACGAAGAAGTCCTGCTTTGCTCCACTCGGGTCCTCTATAAACCATTGCTCATCAGCTTAAGAAAAATATTCATGAAGATCTTACTAACCGTTGATTCTGCAACAATGAGTGAAACTTGACCACTGCGATCAGCGAAGCTTCTTCTCTAGAAGTCTGGTTAGGTTTTTAAAAGACTGGCATGCTTCTAGGTACCGTAGTAGTTTACCGTAGCTGTGAAATGTTTAGGATTTCACCGTTTTGAAGTAACTTAAGATGAATAAAAGAAGACAAGTCTGTTTCCTTTTTCCTTTTTGACAAGACCATTTGTCTATTGAAGTTCTTCGTTTCGTTTAGAAGAGTTTTCCTGGCCAAACTTCATTGGCTGACTAATTTGTGAAGTTGTTTTTCTTCTCATGAATAACCACATTTCTTCGATTTGCTGTTACAAATATTTTTTGTAGTAAATCCTCTTCTAGCTGAATTCGGACTAAAATCGTTTTATTGGAATTCTCTTTACTATGCCGTTATTCCATCCAGTGATCATTATCATCTACTATCACTATTGAGCAGTACAAGTGCAATCCATGTTCATGAAGTCCGTATACTGGAGCTGTCGTCGCCTTTAGTTCCTGACGAAATCCTTAACTTTTGTTGAAGCGAAAGACGGTTGTGTAAGGATTTTTTTTTCTAAATGCTATTAAAGAATTGTTGATTGTGACGTATCTGATTAAATTAAAAGCTGAGTTTGTTGATCGGATTGAAACCGCTCAAAGTCGTTAGGATAGAAGGTACCGAACTACTCCGTAAACTTCCCCTTATAATTTTTTTTCACAATTTGTGGGGTTGTGTACTTTTTACACATGTCAAGATAGCGGGGAAAAAACCGGTGAAAAAACGAAAATTCGAAGAGTATTGTGTCGCAGGTGACGAGAACTTCTAGTCAGTCAAGTCGCTCCAACTCTGAGCAAACCTCCCTGGTTTCCTCTGAAATCGTCAACACAGTATCAGACATGTCTAGATAGAGCTTCCTCAGAACCGTATGCGTTGTTAAAGGGGTATGTTGAAGAGGTTGAAACGCCTCACTATCTGAGCTATCCTTGGATTCCAAGTAGAATGAAGTTAACCAGTATTCGACGACATCCTCGAAGAAGACAGAGTCTTCAAGAAGCAACTGAACGCACAGAGAAATCTGCAAAACACTATGGATGATGAACATGAGACTACGATTCGAAAGCAGAAAATGCTGCCGTATACACAGTAAGTGAAGTCGACTCACAAAAGTAATTTCGCCAAGTTGAAGACCAATGTTTCATAAGAAATGCCAGCATGATTATGTTATACTCATCAAAATGTCTCTTTCTCTATTTGCTTGCAGGTTTAATTATCCTAGGTTGATAATCATGGTCTCTGTCAACGTTTTGATGACTAATACAGGTCCAGGGATCTTACTACATGTAGATGTGGTGCAGTATAAAGCCGGACATCCATTCTTCTTGAATGATCATCCGGTTCAAAGTTGCGAAACAGCTTAAAACTTCCATAGACATAGATTTATGCTGCGACAGAGCTCTAAACCTCATTACAATCTTTTCCTTAGCACGCTTCTTAAGGACGGAGTCCAGTAACAACTTCGATTGATTGGGGAGAAAGGTGGACTTTAGTGGTGCTGCGTTGAGTTAAGTAGATAAAGCATGAAGGATCCAGCGCTGATCGCTCTCTCAAGGATGCTCTTAGTAGTGTACTCCATTCGTGTCACTATGCAGGTAGAGTGAATATTTCAATTATACAATGATTTGCGGAAGCTTACTAACGTATCGAGTCCGTATTTCTTGTCTCTCATGCAAGTTTTGTGCTAAGTTTCCAGACTCGGAAATGGCAAGGTTAGCTTGGTGTGTGAGATCGAACCAACCACCAAGTTTTAATTGCAGAGTTGCTTTAACCGCCTGACTTACCAACTCGATTCTAAGCATATAGGTAGAAAATGACTTATTCGTGAATGGCTCACCGTAAGTCAGCGCTAAGTATGTAACAGGTCGAGTTGCCCGACCAACAGTGGATAGGCTGATATGGTTCACTAACCTCTTACTCATCCGGCTGTTTCCTGTCGTATCAGTCTATTCACCAAACATCAAAATATTTCTGGAGAATCTACACACAACACATTTATATGTAACGTAATCCATCAATTCTACCAGTCTTCACAATGATGTTGTATGATTTCGTAAAGGAGTCATTGTCGAGATTTCTACACGAATCTGGTTGAAATGTTATTCAAGAGTTGAGTAATCAACTTCATAGCCCTCTTGAAAGGCAATGGTACAGAATTAACCCTCTAATAGTCTAGAAAATGAGACTAGTGGTAAGGATACATCGGTACTCCATACCACTGATATTGACTGGATCCACGTAAATCCACATCTCAAGAATAAACGGCTGTGAAAAAGTCGAATCAATTCATCTGGCCTCTAAACAAGGTGTATGAGACGAAATAATTCCTACAACAATCTCCGACTGTTCCCCAAGAGCAAGATTTCATTAACCTCGGCCATGATCAACAATTCACTAATTTTTTTTGATGAGCACATACTATGCTGTTATTATACTTTTCATTCACGATAGCTGACATTTCGGCGGACTTCGCCTTCTTCCGCCTGGAAAGGTCAAGCTTACTGCAATCTGGCCGGCCTCTCCGGAGAATTAGCCAACCACGCGAACTATGTTTGGTTTGTTTCCACTTGAAATACCTGGTGGAGTACTTAAGGAAGGCTGTAGGTGTGTTAACAAGCTGTTTTGTTTGCAGTGCTTTTAAAATCTATGTTTCATCGTTTTCTTGCTGCGGTTATGGAAGTATTTGGCTCACTAGGTTGCACTCAACTTGACCTTTCTAGGCTCTGAGAGAGGCGAAATCTGCCGAAATAGCGGCTCTGCTGAACAAAAAGGACAATCACAACTTTATGAATGCTTGCCGAAAAAGATGACGGGCCTCATATTAACTAAACAGTGGAACAAGGATTTATTGAGAAGCGCAGCAGCGCAGTAGTCAGAGGTGGCCTGCAATACATACGTAGTCTTTAGTTCGATCCTGCGTCACTCACTAGGAGTTTCATCTCTCCGGGGTCGCAAAATGTATGCCAAACTTATCTAGAAGGTTAGCAGTATTCACATGATGCATCGGTGAACAATTGCGAATCATTATATAGACCAGATAGGTATTTAACCATTTCTAATGACACTTGAAAGAGTCGAATGCGCGGCGCATCCGTCAACGATTGATCAGCGCCAAGAGTTTTATCCTTCGTCCTTTTAACTACTATTTCACCCACAGATATCCTAGACCTAGAATAGTGATACGTTCAAAGTTTTGTCACCATCCTCATGTATAAGAAGAAGCTTTTACTCCTTACCTTCATTAACTGCAGACCCGTTCGGGATAAAGGTGATTGCGTTTGGATCCGCTCGAGAAGAGCAGACAAAAAAATAATTTCCGAGTTGTTGACTGCAAAGGAAAACTGTCGAGAGGTCTAGATTTCACCTTGATTAACATCCAGACAACTCTATCTTTCCAAAATGAACCCAATTTGCAAGGTTTTACCGCATACTCCAAATGACGGAAACGTGCTCGTGCTCCATTCAAGCGTGTATCCTTTATCTAAACAAGAAAAACCATGCTTTTTTACTATTTAACTTTCTCATTTAGTGCCTATTATTTCTTTATGGCAGGGCATGATGTGTGATACAACCATAATAATGCCGAGATATTTGCAAAACTCCGGACCGCAGTGTTGAATGTCTGCGGTGGGAACGAACGCGCTATTAACCTTTCCGGGGGCCAACGCGTTCACACCACACTATGTGGGTCTTTCGTTTCGCCTGTCTGTCAGCTAGTTTTGTCGATCAGTGCCACCAGCATTTATCCGTCAACGTGATTGGTCTGGGGAGCCCAAATCGGCAAGGAATCCAGTTAGGCAGAGGCTGTGGTCGAAATCACAGTGCTAACTTTTTATTTACTTTCTACTGCATTACGGTAGGGTGTTGTGTATGATACAATCACGATGATATATTTGTTATTTGACAACAATATTATTTGTTTAAACTGTTCAGCTTAAACAACACTGATGTACCTTTATTCGGCTAACGTTTCGATGTCTTCGTCTTCAGCACAGCCGATGTTATCCGAGTCGATGTTCACAGTCGTTCACCTTCTCGATGTGGAGTCTTTATTGTCGTATCGAGTCGAATCCTCTTCAGTGAAGCACTGTTTGAATGAGGAAGCCTCATTCGGCAGCGCTCTATTATACGCGACGGTTGTTGACCGAATGTCGACTAATAATGAATTCGTTTTACTTCGACAATCTATCCTGCAGCAGTCTGCATTAGAATAACTAGCGCACGGCGTAATAATACTTCACTAAACCGGCTTAGTGAAGGGCGAGTGTGGCGGAGTAGTCGGATGCGCCCTGCGACAAACACGTGGAATTGATCCTCGCGTCCATGGCCCACCAAGCCTTCCATTCCTCCTGGGTCGGCAAATTGGAACCAGACTTGTCTGGGAGGGTAGCAGCACGGACTCGATACATCGGTAGGCCACCGCGAGTTTGATTCGAGGCCACCATTGTAAAGGCCAAATATGCATTCAGTCACCTCCAACGATGGTTAATGAAGTCGAATGTATGGTGCATCCCTCAAGATTGATCAACGCCGAGAGCATTATCCTTTGTAGCTTTAAAGCGGCTTTCATCTAAACTCTGCTTGAATGATCAATGAATTTGCTTGAATTGTTTAGTTGAATACGTCGAAACGTTAGCTGAATAAAAGCGCCAAGGCTAAATGGAAGGCGTTTTAGTAAAGTATTATTACGCTATGTGCTAGCTATTCTAATGCCAACTGCTGCAGGATTAATTTCCGAAATTAAAGCAAACCATTGTCAATAGACAGAGATTCAACAACCGTCTTCTGTGAAAGAGGGCTGCCTGGGTGAGGTTGCCTCATTCAAGCGGTGCTCCACTGAAGAAGATTCGATTCAATGCAACGATGAAGACATCAGCTCGGGAAGACGAACGTCTGTGGACCATCCACTCGGATTTTTTGGCTCTGAGGAAGACGAAGGCGTTGTAAGGTTCGCCGAATAAAAGTTTTATGAAGACTTCGTGAAAGCTCAACAATTCGAAGAAATTTATTGATTATTCACGCCGAGGTTAAGTGAAAGTTGGTTTAGTAAATCAATATTATTTGTTTTCTTTAAAAAAATTCGAAAAGATAATCAATAAAAGTGTCACCTTTCACATTAGATATTTAAAGCCCTCTCACAGTACTCTACATGAATCGCAAAAGCTAGAGATACCGTGCAATTATGCACAAACATTTACTGGCTCGATCTAGCTCCGGTTTCTTTCCCTGACTGGTCGACGAATCGGTACCAGAGTTGTCTGGGAAAACATCCGTTCGAACCATAAAAATTCCCATTGACTCTGTGGTAAGGATCTGGAAACGCAATAGTGGAGCCGTTCCAGAATTCCAAAGAGAAGCCGAACAAAAAACGGAAATCTGCAACACATTCGTGGACGGTACTTGCAAACCATCGAATCGAAGGAAAGAGGTGCTAGGGTTTGCACAATATCTACTAGCGGATCATATTTTTTTAAAAAAAACTAAATTAAATTCTTATTGGAAATTTTTTTCGGAGATGAGTATTTGTGTGGCTTTCAAGGTTGACCTGTCATCCTTCAAGGTTATATTTCACATCGTAACCACCCTCTTCTCCTTAATGGGTTATTGCTCGGCATTCATAAATTTAGTGCTCAGACTACCCTATGAGTTCCACTGCTACTTCATTACTTTTCTGTCATCTTCCTTCCCTACTGCCTTAGTGAAAACACTAGTTGTGGATGGAGATCTCCTTAGGATGTCCTTCTTGCCAGTATAAGACGTTCTCCCATGTAATCACCAGAAGGATTCGTTAACTGACGTGAATCGAAGAGCTGTTTTTTTGAATGGCATTGCCTCGTTGAGAATTCATTTTTTAATTACTCTGGTGACCTTAACCTTTTCTTTCGGATTGTTTCGAGGAATTCCATGCCTGTCATGTGAATGTCGTCTCCGTTTTTATCCCAGTCCGAAACAGATGGAAGTATTAATTAGACGGTAAGCTGCTGTGCAGACCTTTCGATAACAGCTTTTTTGATAGCTAGACTCCTTGAGGACTTGAAGATTTGACAACCGCAAAGAACTTGAATCTCTACTTCATTCTCCGCGGCGTATGTCGCTCTAAAGGTAAAATTATGGCCCAGAAACTTCCACACAGCAATTTTTGTAACGAATTCTTAGCTGAATCTGCTCAATCACTAATGTGAATATTAGGTTGAAAAAAAAACGCAAAATAAATAACATTTATGGCCTTCAGAATATCATAATATCACTATAATAGATGGAAAGTAAGTCAGCTCATGTTGGCTAAGATCTGTAAAGTCTTGTAAAGTCTAGCGGCTTATTTTTTCAACCAGTAAAGCCTGTTGTGAGCTGAGACATGTTTTTCTGATATTAGAAAGCCAAATTAATTATGACCCTCTACAAGCCATATATGGCTCAGTATTGTGCCAATGTACTAATTTGTGTTTCCAATAAAACATGCACCTGCGCCACCAGTAGTCACCCAAAAGCTTTTCATTGCTTCATGCGCAGAAAGCTAATAAAGTTGCAGACCATATGAAGCATTGTGCAATTTTTCGTAAAATGAAAATGAACAGTCGTAGAAATGGCGACTATAACCATATGCGACTCTGAGCGGCTGTTCTTCTCGGTGGAAGACAGGTGAAAAGAAAGCGGCTCTGAAAAAGGCGATTCTGCCGAAACGTCAGCTACGGTTGTGTTGTATATGTGTCATTTTATGGAAGTAAATGTATGTTAACCTTTTTATTCAATGACTATTCTTTTTAACGGCAGGGTATGTTGCGAAATATAACTTCTATAACGCTGAGATATTTGCAAACTCCGGAGTTGGTGTGGTGGTGAACGCGTTACTCCCCGGAAAGGACAATAGCGCGTTCGTTCCCTACCGCAGACACCTGCGGTCCTGAGTTTTGCAAATATCTCAGCGTTATAGAAGTTATATTTCGCAACATACCCTGCCGTTAAAAAGAATAGTCATTAAATAAAAAGCTTAACATACGTTTACTTCCATGACACACATACAACACAACCGTAGCTGACGTTTCGGCAGAATCGTCTTCTTCAGAGCCGTTTTTTTCACCTGTCTCCCACCGAAGAAGAGCAGCCGCTCAGAGAAAGGGTATGGTTACAGTCGTCATTTCTACGACTGTTCATTTCATTTTTATTTAAGGAAAAATTGCACAACGCTTCATATGGTCTGCAACTTTATTAGCTTTCTGCGCATGAAGCAATGAAAAAGCTTTTGGGTGACCACTGGTGGCGCAGGTGCATGTTTTATTTGCAACACAAATTAATACATTGGCAACAATTTGAGCCATGTATGGCTTATAGAGGGTCATGATTAATTAGGCCTTCCAGTATCAAAAAACATGTCTCAGCTCACAACAGGCTTTACTGGTTGAAGGCCGCTAGACTTCACAGATCTTAGCTAACATGAGCTGAATTACTTTCCGTCTATTATAGTGATATTATGATATTATGATATATATACAGGTAGCAAAACTTCTTCTGAGGCAGTACCATCTGATGAGACTGATTCAATGGACAGTACGGTGTCCTCGAATGCCTGCATCAGAAAAAATGGCAAGCAGGAAGCTTTAAGAATGTTTTTTGCAGTGGACCTTGCTATTTGGAGATGACTAAACAGTACGAGTCAAATGCGTCTTCGATGAATAATAATCAACAAAGAAATAATGCAAAGACAGAGAATATTCAATAACAATTGAGAATGTTCTCTACACACACATTCTACTTGCCTCACCATTTCTTCCACTCGTTTTGTTGTCATAAACGCCATAGAAGTGACTGAGTTTTCATGAGAGTTCAACAACCGTCGTTTCGGAATCCACCTTTCTTCACTGACGGCGAAATTTTTTTCAGGAATCCCGGACAACCCAGCTAGGGCGTTCCCAGACCTTCGTCATTAGATGGTTGCCCATCGTTGTTGGGACATGTTTTGTGGATCTCAGTAATTCCTTCATTTCTTTCATCGTTTCGTGTCCGTCATCCATTAATCTCTTCGGTTTTGTTTGTTGGTTCAGTTGAGGCCTTCAGGATTAACTTCTCCTCATGAATTTCATAGAATGCTTATTTCATGGAATTTTGGAATATTTTTGTTAAAGCACTCTCCAGATAAACGATAACTGCTACCATACTGTATTTTTTGGATAGCATCGGGCTTTTCCCTATAGAATTGTGATACCAATTTATCTACTTGGAAGGGATAGTAGGTTTAGTTGGCTCGGCTCGGAATTGAACCTGAGATCATGCGTGTGTTGCATAACATCTTTACCACGTTTTTCGAACAGCAAGTAGTGAAATCCACATGGCGAAATATTACCAGAAGATTGCTGAGCTTGGTTTTTTGTCAAATTTCAGCTTATAAGTAGCCCTGTTTGTCTTGCAACCAAGAAATGAATTTTTCTTGTCAGAGTAACATTATTTGTTTCTGACTTTCTTCTTTTAAGACAGAAAGAGAGTTAAGCCGTTACAGATCTAAAGATGGGTTCAAAGCCAAAGATGACAGGAAATTTTCCCATTTGTTCTTCCTTATCCTTGCTTTTCCATGGAGAAATGGGCCGTCGTTGGCACAAACACTCTACTGCTTCTTTCAGGTCTCATAATCCCAGAACAGAAAAGTACGGAAGTATTCCCACGACCGACTTTCTATTAACCTTGCCATTGACAGATCAATTCTTTATATTCTATTTCAAAACCTTTCAAAATTCTTTTATATTTTCTGTTGAGCAAATACAAGGTGCTATTTTATTTCTTTATTTACGAACAAGCTGACGTTTCGGCGGATATCGCCTTCCTCAGAGCCTGGAACGGTCAAGTTGACCCCAATCTACCCAGCCAAACACTTGCATGACCAAACAGAGGAAATGCTAAACCATGATTTCAAACACATTGAATCATTAGTATTTTCTGTGCTTGGTTATGGAGGTGTTTGGCTGGGGAGATTGCTGTCAACTTGACCTTTCCAGGCTCTGAGGAAGGCGATATCCGCCGAAACGTCAGCTTGTTCGTAAATAAAGCAATAAAACAACATCATGTATTTGCTCAACAAGAATATAAAGTATGGGAGCATTTTTAGGAGTAATTAGTTTTAACTATGATGACAGTGAAATATTTTTTCATTTTAATCAACACCATTGCTAAACCGATCGGACTGAGAGCTTTAGATGGAGATATCGAAGCAGTGCAAGGGTTATCCTCTTTCCGTAAAGGGAATACAATCACTGTTGTCAATCATGATTGCTAGGAAAGAAAAATTCTCTCTCATTACCTTCACTTCTACCTATATCCACTGAAAACAAGTCATGGGAAATCTAATGAATTCTAGTAGATCAATGAATCAAATAGCATTGCGGTCTTCACAGGCCAGCAGATGGTCTCCAGACGCATGCCTCGTCTCTGCTTCCGTTGCTTGTTTCCTTATTGCAAAATCCTCTAATCTCATGAACTTCAACACGATTTTTTTATGAACAGTTACTTTTTACAAACATTTATTAATGGAGGACTATAAAAAAAGGTAAAGGTGTCGGCATTGATCAATCTCCGAGGGATGCGTCATGCATTCAACTTCATTAACTATCGTTGGAGGTGATTGAATGCATATCTGCCCTTTACAATGACTCGCGGTGGCCTACCGATGTGTCCAGCCAGTGCTGCTATCCTCCCAGACAAGTCTGGTACCAATTTGCCGACCCGGAGGGACGGAAGGCTTGGCGGGCCATGAGCGCGGGGATCGATTCCGCGTGTGTGTCACAGTGGCGCCTGCAACCACTGTACCACACCCGCTCCTTCGAATACCATGCCGATTTTTAACATGCACTATTTCTGTAATATTTTTTATGGATTATGTCCTATCGAAATGCTCACTTTACACTCATATATATAAAGCTATTGACTTTCTTAAAGGCCTATATACGACTTTTCCTTTTGAAAGATGAAACTATTGACTGCTCAAGAAGTGGAGAGTGATAAGAACTCTTGTGATTTATCCTACAACCTCAGCTTAACTTAGTTCAATGCCGATTTGTCCTCCGCGTATCAGTCCCGTTGATGGGTGATTGCTGATAGCACCCATAGGTCAATAACGTGGCTGACAGAAAGGCGAAACAAGGAATACGCATGGTGTCGCGGAGCGCGTTAGCCACCGGAAAGGGTAATATCGTGTTCGATCCCGCCGCAGACACAAGTGGTCCGGATTTTCGTAAATGTTTCAGCACCGTTATGATAAGAACTTTTCAAGAACTCACCACCTTCAGAAGACCAAAATTTGACCAAAAAGAGCAACAAGCTCCATTTAAGTGGAATTTTAGCAAAATTGTGCGAATGACAGCGTTATAAGTGAAGTCATTGACTCTTCACGGATCTCAGAAGTTGCACTAAGCACGATTGCGTTCGTTGGAAAAAAAATCTATGTTTGAGGGTAATCTACCCTATATCACAAGGATAAAAAGTGCTTGATTACCAATCGTTAGCGTACTGTTCGTTGTTCTTAAAGGACGAAGTATAGATTACTCGGAGGGGATCAATTCCATGAGGGAAACATCGTGCATTCGATTCCATTCGTTGCATCGAAGAAGTGAAGGAATGGACAAATTTGGGCAATGCAATAATTTACCAGTGTATTGATGTATCAAGTCAGTGTTTTTTGTCCTTTTACGTAAGTACCCTACCAATTTGCTAACTTTCCTGAAAGGTGGGAGGTCCCAAGAATCGGGATCGAACCAGCGACCACATGTGTATTGCAGAACACATCTAAGCACGGCAGTAGGCGTGACAACTACCATAACTTTATAAATATTGTTTCTATATTGTCACTGGGACTTTTTAGTACATCTGAATTTAGTGTTAAACCCCCTGTTTTATCTAGTCAAATAAGGATAAAAATAAAGGATAAAGCTCTCGGCGTTAATCAATCCCTGAGGTATGCGCCATGCATTCGACTTCATTAAGTATCGTTGGATGTGACTGAATGCAAATCTGTCCTTTTGACAATGACGGTGGCCTACCGATTTATCGAGCCAGTGTGCTATCCTCCCAGACAAGTCTGGTACCAATTTACCGACTCCGGAGGGATGGAGGGCTTGGCGGGCCATGGGCGCGAGGATCAATTCCACGCGTGTGTCACGGCGGCGCCTCCAACCACTGCGTCACACGCGCCATCTAGTCAAATAGAAGTACTTATTGCTACGTATGTAGGTCGTAGCTGCACAGAATGTCCTCACTTACTGTTGAGCTTACATGGGGCTGTTACGAATCTCTACCGTGTTGACGTTTCGGCTTCTTCGCTTTCTTCAGAACCCCACTGAATAGAGTCGAGTTAGTTCTTCCTGCGATACGAGCCTTCGTAGTCGTTTCCACTGAGTTGAACTGAGTAGAGTGGAGCATTGCATTTTCATGGAACTCGGTATTGAGATTATGGCTATATTATAAAATCGACGTAAATAAAAAACGTCTTTCTGCAATTCCTCATTAAATGTGGCTGAAAGTTTTAATTATGACTTGCCCAGATGCACAGCGCTTCTCTTGAAGAATACACTCGGCTTCAACGGTATTATCTGCTTTCATGGCCACCGTGACGGACGAGATAGCCCACTGCATCAAAACCCATTCGTGCGTTCGTCGTAGGTTTGAGACAGTCAATTCGTAAAGAATTCATAGTACTACAGCTTCTGTGTACGGTAATTATCCTTGAATTACGTGGAGAGGTCTCTTTGGGCTGACTTTGCACTTTGTATGGGCAGGGCTCATAATCTTCGATCATCGACTTATGTCCGCAATCTGAATCCCGTCGTTTATGTACTTCAAGTGGTTAACGCAACGCATTAGTCTTATTGCAAAAGCTAACCCTTCTATCATCACTGCACATACGAAGGACATCATCGTGGTTGTGGTGGTGGTTGAAGAAGTGGTTCCATATAAGGACGCCGTTTATCCTCTTCGACATATTCAAGGCTTTTATAGGCTTCAACCTCAATTCGTTTTTTACTACTCATTCGTGTTCATTCATCCATCCTACATCTCTATTCAACGCCATCTTAATCTATTATAGATAGACAACCTTTCTGGAGAATATGTAATCGACTTTGAATAGTTGAATAAGCCACCAGATGGCTGACGAGTGCAGAACCCATGTTTCCCAACAGTAGTTTTTTTTTCTCTGGCATGTCACAAAGTGAATATTTTGTTATCCAAATGTCTTTGTGATAAAGTGAAGTACTCTGAACCTCCTAGCAGAAGCTGTAGCAATGGTCTTATTCATTCTGCCACTCATAAGGATAAAATCCATCGAGATTTGCCATAGTCAATCAATGCCTAGGTGAGTACTGCTGGGTTCGGCCAGGTAGAGAAAACAGCTGCAGTACGAATGAAGTAAGAACGACCAAACAAAGGGTTCATAGAATTTCTTCTGTTCTTTCCTATCAGATAACGTGCTACAGTTCCAAAGCTGCAAATCTAGTATTCATAACTTTGTTTTCCATGAAAATCGCATAAGTAGTAATGGCAGAGACACTCTGCATTCTTATAAAATCGCCTACTCTTTAGTACCTTGAATGTCTGATGTGTGAATGACGTTAAATTCTGCAGCTGCTTGCCTACCTCTTCTGTTCCTCAGAGTCCAGGCAAAACTCACTCATATTAGATGCAACGAATACTGAAACGAACTGCCAATGAATACTAATGAACCGGCGCTACTTGTTCCTATTCGTTATGTCAGCTGTTGTGCCACAGTTTATATTATGCATAGCAAAACGATTTCTGATCAACAACTATTCGCTCTTATGCAGCAGAGTAGTTACTTCACACTATGATAATCTGTTATCGTTGTCAGGATGTGAAACCATGAATACATTCGTTTGTCGTCGTTAGATTGACTCCCTTTCAATAAGAGGCTTTGCATTGTTGCTCGATTGACCTCATCGGTGGTTAGCAGTTATTCTTAGCTGTTGAGACGTACACGCATGTCCGTGCCATGGTAGAATCCTGCCAGCTACCCATGAGGGCTTGCCTTCTTGTCAGAAACACTCACGTGAAGAATTCATACCAAAAGCTTAATGTTCTTCGTGGAAAATCGCTTAACCGTTAATAGGCAATGTTGGTTTTTTGATAACTGCCGGTAATTTTTTCCATAACTAGAGGAGTGAGGAGTTAAATGCTCTGTAACCTCAGGTAAGAGGCTTTACCCTGCTTCCTCAAGTATATAAATCATTTCGTAGAAAGGTTTTTTTGTTTTCAAATCTGTTTGAACTCTAACCTCAAGGGTAATAATAGGATTGGAGTTTATGTTTCAAAAAATTTCTAACCCAAGCACAGAAATTACAATAATAAGGGCAAAGTGAAAACAGAATCTGCTTTTTTTCTGTGGGATTCCGGAAATTTCACCTTAGTAGGACAAGCACAATAAGCAAGAACCTTGCTGGGACGGTAAGCTGGTGCCCGACTTCTCTAGGAAAATATAAACTGTATTGATAAATGGGTAGGCTAGCGCAAGTCATCGTTGGTCAGGTATGCATTCAATCACCTCGACCGATCCTTGATGACATCGAATGCATGGCACATCCCTCAGCGACTGATTAACGCTAAACGCTTCATCCTTTTATCTTTGAGGTGATATAGATGGGTATCCGAAAAAATCTATCCTGTTTACACTGGAGACATCATGAGCATAAGATCTATTCGACTACTTCGCAGAATATTCAGTGGAATATTTTCCGAGTGGGTGTGGAAGATATTTTGATGAATGTTGAAAACGCAACATAATTTTTTTACATTCTCAGAATCCATTAGTTTTCGTGACGTTAGGAATTTTGCTGAAAAATTTAAGGACATGATGACGCCAATTTAGTAGGGATCTTTAACATGGCTTCATCTTCTATGACCTGATCGAAATGACAAAACTTAACGAAAATAAAAAAGATTAAAGAATAAAGCTCTCGGCGTAGATCAATCCCTTAGGGATGCACCATGCATTCGACTTCATTAAGCATCGTTTGGATGTGATTGAATGCATATCTGACCGTTACAATAACTCGCGGTGGCCTGCCGATGTATTCACCCAGTGTTGCCATCCTCCCAGACAAGTCTGGTACCAATTTACCGACCCCGGAGGGATGGAAGGATTGGTGAGCCACGGGCGTGGTGATCGATTTCACGTGTGTGTGTTGCAGGGCGCCTCCGAGCACTGCGCCACACGAGCGCTTTTTTAACGTTAATAACTTGCTTAAAATTAATTGCAGGTTATTTAATAATAAGCATTGCTATTATTGTTATCATCTTTATCGCCACCGTCTTCTACACTTATTACCCGTTTTGGTTCGAAAGTCTTACACCAAGATTGATTATGTGCCAGCATGGAGGGGTATATGATTTGAGTCGACGAGTTTCCTGTTTCAACTTTTCGTCGGAGATGTTCCTTAAATGTATGAATTGAATTATGCAATTACATTATGTTTAGAACTACGTTATGCATGTAAATTTCGCTAAAACTCCGTAGATGAAAGTATGGAGGTGCCATGCATTCGATTCCATTCGTAACCTCGCAGAAATGTTTGGATAAATATTGGGTGCTTATGGGCATATCAAATCAGCGCTTATTGCTACCTTTCTGGAGAATTCCAAAAGTGCTAGCTTGGCTTAGGCGTGGGGTCGAACCCGCCGTTATTGCACGGCCCTTCTCACCACTGTTAGACGAAAAACCACGGCAGTTTGTCTATTATTCTGTTAAAATATAGCAAAAATTTCATAAATTAAAGAAATCATGGAGCCAGAAGGCACCATATGAAAACCGAACGCTCGTCGGTATAGCACGCGCTATGAATTTTATATTATGTTGAAGCTGATTAAACTACGCAAGAACGCCATTTTAATCGTCATAGCTTAGACTGAAGTCACCGAACCGATCCTTCTTCGTCCTAATTTCTTTTTTTTCATGCCGAGGGATATATTTTACTGAATTGTAAACGCTGGCGAGATTTAAAACATCAGCACACCCCCACCACCACTCTCACCTCCTTACCCTTGCCCGTATATTCCAACATTTTTTTTAAATAAGTGACTCTTTTCTGCAAAGATTTATCATTAGGTGTTTTGCGAGAAGCTCTTATCTCAATCTGAGATGTTGCTTCCACCAAAGAAGTTCTCACTCCAGTTTTCATCAAACTTTCTTTCCTGTCCCTCTTATCAACAAATGGGCAGCAAATCATCTAGCAAGTGCTGTACTTCATTATTATGTCGCTTGTCTTCACCAAAAAAGTCCAATCCCTAAGAGATTATTTGCCTAACAAGTATATAAATGGTTTGGCAGGATTCCTTTGTAGACTAGGGAAACCTGCTCCAAGCCTTCCTAGGCTGTTACCAAAGTGGTTGTACACTGTGAATTGGAGGGAATGCTCCATTTTGTGAGCAACTTCCTTCCAAAAAAGTCTGTAAACGAAGTTATTTCAGTACACTTTAAGTAGGCTTGGCTTATTCCAGGAGGATTCCGATGATTTCGTTCTCAGCTTAGATGATGCTTTTCTGGGTACGAATCTGCCGTTGACGTAGAATGCATAGAAACACTCGGCCTGCACTAAGATGTTAAACCATACGTCATTCCATATGTATTTTCTTTTGTCAAAGCTATCTAATAAATAAATCGAGATGCCCGCAAATTTTCAATCTTCGTGAACATTTTTGATAGAGGATAACAATCATACGTTTCAGCACATCTCATTTGAAAGCTTCTTTATCGTGGATACGTCATCCATCGTTATTAACACCGTAATTAAAAATTAGAAAGGGTAGTTTCAATTGGGCGAACTTTCAAGTCAGCATAATAATCAAAGCAAAGATCCCTTTAGCATCTAAATAATATTATTGTTATCACAATAGTGCTGAGGTATTTGCAACATTCCGAACCGCAGGTGTCTGCGGTGGGGATCGAACTCGCTGTTTCCCTTTCCGGGGATAATGTTATTTTTACTGATTACTTTTTTTTGTCATTTTTTTCCGTTTTTTTTACAATGTCCACGGATATTTTTATGATTCCACGTGGTATTCAATAATTGTCAGAAAGTTTTGGTTGCTATCTTCGATTTTTACGAAATCAGTTCTGACGACAAAAAAAAGCTTTTTAATGTGTTGTGTTTAAGACGTAGTGAAAACCCATGAATTCATCCTTTCTGAGGTGTGCAATGACTTTATATATATATATATATATATATATATTTATTCATGTCATAAGGTATACTCACTACTACAATTCCTATCGAGAGTGTAGCACAGTGGTTAGAGGGACTCTAGAATAAGTACGCGTTCCTTTGCTCGATCTTGCACCACGACGGTCTAGTGTCTACATCTCACAGGGGTTGAGAATTTAGTAGCGTACTTGTAAAGGAAGGCAAAGGACAAAAGGGTAGTAAATTCCTCAAATATGTGCCCTTGCATTCGATTCAAGTATCGTGGAGGTGAATGAATGCATGTCTATCCTATACGGTGACTTGTGGCGGCCTACCGATGTATCAAGTCAGTACTTTTACCGTCCCACACATTTGGTACCAGTTTGAAGAGCCTGCAAGCATGGAAGGCTTGGTGAGTGCGAAGGGCCCAGCGGACAGATCCACTGCGTATTGCAAGGCACCATTAAACTCTGCGTTACACGAGCCCTCATCGTGGAGGATAATAGAATTAAACTGGTACATCGGTGTGACACCGCATCCATTTGTCCAGAGTAGGCCAAATGTGAATTCAATAACCTTTCAGAATGAAGTCCACTGCATAGCGCATCCCCAAAGGATTGGTTAACGCAGAGCGCGTCGTCCGTTAATTTTCGCTTTTTCATCGTCGTCGTCAAGCTACTGAGAAAGAATTCGACGACATGAGATTATCTTGTGAAAATTGATCATTAACGCTCTCGAGAGCTTCATTGGAGTGCTGAAATGAGATAATTTGGAGGTGGAAGTCGATAGTGGAGATCCACATCTCATTTGCAGCGTTGACGATATTATTTACGCTCCATAACACCACTGGCCTTATGAATAGATCTAACTTGACTGGTTTCCAAAGCCCTTAGCCCATAACAGAGACGCGCAGTTTAGCGTGGCTCTCCGAGTGGAATACGTTCGTCGGCTGCCAACTTTTTGGTTTTTGACAATAAAAAAATGATTTTTCCGACAAATTGAGTGCTTTAAGGGATGGAAGATGACAGTATTGTAGAAGAGGCTTTCTTCTATCGCTCTATTTGTATAATATGGACACTACTATTTAGTGTTTGTTACTATGGTCCATTAAACAAACACATTGCTGTCAGCACGTTGAATTGTTTTGAGCCGCATGTCGAGCCCATTTCAATTCTTTTCATATCCACACATTCCATAGATTGACCATAGTAATTGTATTGTTGCCGACCAATGAACCTTTTCGAAAAAGGTTTTTTGCAAATCGTTAAGTGTAGAGAGCGAATTTTTTAGTCTCAACCATACTACTTTGGTCTGCTTTCGATTACCTAGCGAATGAATATACATAGTGGGGTGAAAAATTCTGCAACGCACCAAACTGAAAATGGGCGCTGCAATATTCATACCATGGGTTATGGGCTAAGAAAGATCGAACCTAGAGAAAACGATCTTTATGAGAGACAGATGTAGCCTTCTTGTTAATTCTTTTTCCCTCTCAACGTGACCATTATGTTTTCTCAATCTTCACGTCGTGCATTAATGGATCTTCAAGCCAACGTATTAAACGACATAATAACCACTGGAATCGGAATTGCACATCAGAAGTGGGCTGAAGTAGGCGAACTCCGTTAGTTGATTTTATAAGAGTATCGAGGAAGTAGCAAAGAGTGCTAGGAACTGTCCGCTTTAAATTTTATTTTTATTTGTTGGATTTACATTCTAATGAAATAAGGTTTAAAAAATATGTCTCGAACGAAGAACTTTTGCCTTTCGATCTTGCTGAGATGTCCAGCTTTCCTCTTTCATGAGAAGCTATCTCATTGGTCGCATCTCAACTTTTCCGGGTCTCGGATAATGTGCTTGAACTTGGCACTTGAAAGCCACAATGTAGAGTACTTGAACGGAAAAAGGGCATGAATGAAGCTCTCAGCATTGATCAATCCCCTGAGCAATGCGCCGTGCAATCGATAGCGTCGTAAAGGCGATTGAATATCTGAGCATATCTGAGCTATAGAATGACTTCCGGAAGCTTAGTGGTGTTTCAAACCAATGGTTTCATTCTTCCAGAAAGTACTGATACCAGTTTGTCCACATTGGAGGGATAGGAGACCGGAATCGAACCGAAGACCCAGTTGCTGAGTACAGGATTTATCTGACAACACCATTGAATGCACTCAGTTTGCATCAGGCAGAGGAAATCAAAAGGATGTGCTCGCTGTCTCTTTTGCATCAGACTAACTTATACCTTTTTATGCAAATCAATGCGAATGTTCGTGAATATATCTGGATTGTATCCTACACCTCAGCTCGGAGAGAAGCTAAATCGGGTGATTGGGAAGTGCGAGAGAGGAAGGTCTGACTCATCAGCACATACTCTTCGCTTATAATCTATAAGGGAATAAAACAAGCTATGAACAAACAAAATAAAAGCCAAGAAGAACCAAGCAAGCTATTTTTATGTATTTATCTCGATAAGCAAGGTAAAACTCCCTGCGTTAATCACCGCTCTAGCGATGTAGCATATATTTGACTCTATTTATGACATCACCGAGGTGTTTGAATAAATACTAGTTTTTCAGAAAGTCAATACCGAATATCAATCTGTATTTTTTAAAGTGGCGTATATCAGCTCAAAAGAAGCTCTACTGATGGTAGTAAACACATTTGGAATCTACCAAAAAGAAACTAGTTGACCTACATCGGCTGCATAAAATTCTTGTAGTTCCGGGGGTAATGAAGTCGTTGAGGGCAGCTTCGGCCCCACTTTGGTCTCTGAAACATTTCTTTCATAAGAAGTTATCCAGATACTTGAAGACGTAGAAGTGAGTAGCTGACAGCTCTGACAATAGCGGATGAAGCAGGGTTCGTAGCGCAGTTCGTCCAGCCTCTGCAGCGTCGTGTGGCCATGAGTTATCGTAAAGAAGGATTGCTCCTTTTCTGTTGACCAGTGCAGCCGTTGAAATTTGTAGTACGTTTCATTGACTTGTTGGATGTACTTCTTCACTGTAATTATTTCACCCGGCTCAAGAATGTGTGAGTGATGCAATCGGCTGTAGACCACCAAACGGTCAGCTCGACTTTCCCTCAGTGCATTTTCGACTTTGTGAAATGCAGCTGTGCCTCATTATGGTCCAAACAGTAAGCTGATTGTCACCGATTGTTGTAGAGGATCCAACTCTTGTCGCACATCACAATACGGTCAAGAAATGACTGGTTCTGGTCATGCAGGGAAGTGCAGGAAATAGCTCAAAACAACGATCTCTTTAGTTGTAATTCAATCCATGTGGTGTCCATTTTTCGAGCTTCTTCGACGTTCCATTCTTTTTGCAAATGCTGCAAAGAAGCTCATACTCTTACACTGCGTATTTCTACAATTTTTCGGACACCTCTACATGTATTTGCATTTCACTAAACCCTTCAATTCAGAAGAACAGCCGCAACGTCACTCAACATGGAGATCGACTTTGCCGTGGTGAAATTTTCCAAATCACCATTGCGCTGTGCGTTCAATAACACTTCTTTGGCGCTACGTCTCCATTAAATTTTTTTTCTGTCGTTCGGCTGCACTATGTCCGAGTTTGGATTCGTAGGAATAGATCTGTCCAAATTACTCTTCCCACAACTAAAAATTTCAACCTTCAAAACTTTCCCAAATGGACACATAATTCAACTATGTGGACGAAGGACGTGAAATATGCTTTGAATGTGCGGTAGTACATTATTCAAACGAAAAAACTTTGCCAAAACATATGTAAGAAAAGTGAAATTATAAATCAGACATTGATTTCTTGAACTCCAATATTTGGCCCCAAATGGCTTGCAAGCGCGAGCGGTGTATTGTACCAATTTTTCCACCCGGGAAAAGAGCCTTCAAATGCTTACTTTGTAAGAAGCTCGCATACGAAGCCCTTCGTCTATTATTGGGAAGCTCTAACATGAGACTAAGACGATAACAGAGTTTGTTTTAATATGGTATTCGTGAAGCTTCAGAGATAAATCAGTGAAGCGGTAACATCAGTCTAATTGCTAGGCTGCTTCGAATGTCGTAGAGCTGCTTTTTTCCTCGTCGGCATGACAAACTTTGTTGGTAACATGAATTAAGAAGTTTTGAGTTAAGAAGGAAGATATTTTAGTAGTTGCTGAATACACTAGTTTTAAGAAGAAGGCAATGTTTTTTATTCACAGCTGTTCATACGTGAACTTTACGGTTAAAGGGCACCTTTGTTAACACTGCTTAGCTACTGATAGAGAACATAAAAAAAAGGATAGAGCTCTCGGCGTTGGTCAATCCCTTAGGGATGCGCCGAGCATTCGACTTCATTAAGCATTATTTGGAGGTGATTGAATGCATATCTGACCTTTACAATGACTGGCGATGGCATTCCGATATATCGATGCAGTGCTGCTATCCTCCCAGACAAGTCTGGTCTATTACCAAAGGCGCAAGGATCGATTCCACGTGTGTGTTGCAGAGCGCCTCCGACCACTGCGCCACCCGCGACAGAGAACATAGAACTAACAACAACCTATTTTATAATCTCCTAGTAAAATCCTTCATTTGTATCGATTACTTTAATGAAAAGCGTTTGCACTACAGCACAGCACTCCATCTATTTGTTCTAATTCGTCGAGAACATTCTTCAAACGTCTTATTATTGCTAACATTGAACACCATGCTGAGCTCATATCCATTGCTTCTTTTTTGCAAATTTTTTTTCAAAATTTAGCCTTTTTTTGCTCTTGACTGCCCCAATTACTTAACCTCCCTATTTGTATGGAAATCTAGCACTCTCATTTCCAGCGGATCCAACAACTCGTTCATCTCTTTCTTTATCTTCGCTTCCGTCAACCTGGGTCAGGATCAGGTCCGTGGGACGATTCGGATGAGAATCGGCGGTCTTTGGTCTTCTATCTTCTGCGAAGTGGTTGATGGCGGTATGGTGTGGTTTGCGCTGGAGTACCGATGGTATTAGGATTAGGACTCTTTCAGGTTTTGGGCGCAAGTAGTCGTCAGCCTTTTGTGGATCGTAAGAATGTGTACTCCATTTATGATCAGGATTCTTCCATGACAGCCGAGGTTTCAGGGATTAGTCGACCAAGTGGTTGGGAACCGTGTAGAAGGATGAAGCCACAGCTCCCACACAAACCACTATATTGACTATACGAAAGTAACGGCGGATTTTGAAAGGAAACTCCGAAATGCTATAAATAGGATCCGATCAAGCATTACCTTTTCAGTCAAAGTAGAAAGATTCGAGAGCCTTATTTCAACCGGGAACTGTGAAATAAGTATTAGAATTGTTTCTATGCATAACAAATAAATGGGAAATAAGCTATAAAGTGATATGCAACAAAAATACTAGCACTAAATATTTACGATATTTTATCTTTTATTTTCTGCCTACTACAATTTTTCACGCAGGGTACTAAGCAAAATACAACCACAACGTTGCGGCGATATATTGCGTTACTCCCCGGAAAAGGACCATAGCGCGTTCGTTCCCCACCGCAAACACCTGCGATACGGAGTTTTGCAAATATCTCAGCAATCTTATGGTTGTATTTCGCATAATAATAACCTGCCATAAAAAGTATAGAAGGCAGAAAATAAAAGATCTAAATATTGTGAATTCAACTTCAGCCTCAGCTTAACTGGGTTTAATGCTGATGTGGGCTCCCCAGATCAGTCCCGGTGACTGGGTGATTGCTGACGGCACAGATCGATAAGAACTAGCTGAGAGACAGGCGAAACGAAGGACCCGCATGGTGTGGTGGTGAACGCGCTACTCCCCGGAAAGGACAATAGCGCGTTCGTTCCCCACCGCAAACACCTGCGGTCCGGAGTTTTGCAAAATATCTCAGCAATCTTGTGGTTGTCTCTCGTTATAGTTATTTAGCAAAAATTTGCAACCGTCTGTCTAGCTGGATGAATGGTAATATTTTTCATTCCTTCAGGGATACGCCATGTATTCAACTCCATTCGCAGTATTGTAGAGGTCATGGAACGAGCATCCGTTCTCTATAATGATTTAAAATAACATGCCGACGTGTGATGTCAGTATCAGTGCATTTTGTCTTCACAAACAAGCGTGTTACCAATTTTCCGAGCCCAGAAGGGAAATAGGGAGGCGGTTAGCCAAGGGCTTAGGAACGAACCAAAGATCCTGTTTATTTTGCAAGATATTTCTAACAACTTCGCTGCCACACACGTCCACTTAATTAGATAGCGAGTAGAGTCGTTAATATTAATTGAAATTCTAATAGATCGCTAGTTAGAGTTGTTCCCAGTTGTTCGGCTGAAGCCAGAGTGCTTTGATGTCGCAGTTGGCATCGTCGACGTTGATATTTGTCATCTCGATTGTTGTTGCTAACGCCTTCTTTCGACTCAATGATGCCAATTATGACTGCTGAATAATCGTGTTATTCCATAAGTAGAGTGAAAACCGTCCGATGACGAGACACAACATCGTCGGACGAAGAAGAACACCGTCAGCATGACCACGCCCATCGACGGAATGGCTGAGGACAGAACGCGGCAATGATCTCGACGCCGTCGTCGTCCCGTCGCAGCTGCTGACGAAATTAGTCTGTCCTTTCTTGGTTTTTGTGAGCACTCTTTTAGTTAGCAAAACACTAAAGCTTAGGTCCTATGTGTATATATGACTCATATGAAGTCAAGGTCAAACAGAAAAAACCAAACCCTGTTGTCAGTTAGGTTTAGAAAAAGTGTTAAATTGAGAGATTAGGCATGACTTGTTGTATGGAAATGAGGAATCTACTTCTTTTTAGTGTAAAAGTGGAAGTGAAAGCCAGTATTTTCGTTACTTTTTTTCAAAAATATTTTTAATCAAATGCAATCAGCCAAGTGTCTCTTTCGGTCAATTTTTTCACTCGAAATGTTAATTACGAAGTTGGTATGAATATTGTATATCAGCCATTATATTGCCCTTTAGTGTTGCTATCTTCCCAGACAAGTCTGGTACCAATTTGCCGACCCCGGAGGGATGGATGGCTTGGTGGGCCGTGGGCGCGGGGATCGATTCCACGAGTGTGTTGCACGGCGACTCCGACCACTGCGCCACACGCTACCCCTCATCAAGAGTGTATTTATTGAATTGAGCTCTTTAGAAAACCTTTGAGATAAACAAGAACCAAAATGAACATTTTGTTTTTTAAACTCTTTTCTCACACGGTTTTTTTTCTCACACTGTCTGATTTCACATGAATTCTGCTATATGATCATCTGATTATTCTGCTTCAGAACGCTTTTGCTAGGCTTTTTGAGCGCTACTTCATTAGAAACTTTTTTTTGACACCAAGAAACCTTTCTGCAAAACATAAAGGAACTATTTTCTAACCAAAAATGTTGGAATTTATGGTTAGAATGTGCTATAAAGAACTGAGATCTTGTGAAAAGAAAACAAATGCGCTGGTGGAGACTGAGTTCAGATTATTTTTGTAATAGGAGACCAAGGTAGAGCAGTGGTTAAAGATGGTGCACGAGAAATACACACAGGATCTTTGGTTCGATTTCTCGAAGAAACCAAGTCATTCTCCTCGATCTTTCGGAGAAACCAAGTCGTTCATCTTTTCGTGGGAGGCAAATTAATGCCATACTTCTGTGGGAGACCAAAACACTAACTTGATATATCGTTATGCCTCCGCAATTCACTAGAAACACCAAATATCATTACCACAATGTATTACGAACTGAGAAGAATACATAGCATATCCCAAGAAGGTTGATCTACGCCTGCCACCGACCCTTTGTCTTTTTTAACACTCGTAGCGAAATCTGCTACTGTAGCTGCCAAATCTGCGAAGTTATGCAAAATATGCTTTCCCGTCGCCTTTATTGCTCTGCTTTGCCTACTGAGGCTACGAATATCGAAGCAAATGGAAATGCTTCTTAAAAACTTTAATAAATAACACGGTCAATTATGATAAGTGTAGTCACGTAGCAAGTACATTTAGCCTTATCAGTTATTGCCCTTCTCTCGCCTAATTTTTTATTAACGCTAGATAAAAGCTGTCACAGAGGATCAGCGAGGGAGAAAGACGACAGCTATAGAGTTACCATAAAGCCAATAAAAAGGATAAAGCTCTTGGCGTTGATCAATCTCTGAGGGGTGCGCCATGCATTCCGCTTCATCAAGCATATTTAGAGAAAGATGTGGTTATTGAGAAGAATGAAGCAAATGTCCCTACACGTCGTAGAACTTACTCGTAATGAATGTCGTTGAGTGGTGGTCGAGTAAATTGTCCGCCTAGTTGCTTTATGGTGATCAAAGGTTTTTACAACAGACGGTCACCAGCATTTGTGGTACATAGATTGTTTTTCCCAGACAGTTCTAGTACCATTTCCCTTATTTCCGAGGGATCAGGAAACTTCATCAACCCAGGAAGGTGTCAAACCAGTGATGTAGCGTGTGTTATTGCATGTTTTAAGGCATCTCTAACCACTGCGTTTCCCACACCACTTCTATTATTTATAGAAGAGCAATACTTATGAAGTTCGGTTATATACAACATCAACAAGATCATGCTGGTGTTGAGCATTTTGCGCTGTTTGCTGTGTTCTTGACATGATTTGGTCATGTTTCCAAATGCAGATGTTTATTCAACACTTGATCACCACAATCACGAGGGGTTCTGCTCCACTTCCATAGCTCGCCCACAATTAAAAATTATTTTTTTTTGCTGTGTTTTACTTTTTACTTTTTTCACACTTTATTTTTCTGCCTAGTACAATTTTAACGGCAATGTATTATGCGAAATACAACCACAACGATGCTGAGATATTCGCAAAACTCTGGGCCGCAGGTGCCTGCGGTGGGGAACGAGCGCGCTATTATCCTTGCCGGTGGCTAACACACACGTTCACCAGCACACCATGCAGGTCCTTCGTTTCGCCTGCCTCTCAGCTAGTTCTATCGATCTTCCATCAGCAATCATCCGACTATCTCAGCACCGTTGTAGTTGTATTTTTTGCTGCTGGAGTTTGTTTATGCTTAGCAAAATGTTAAAATAGGCGCGAAAGAAGGGCTCAAATAGAGATGTTTACAGATCTACTAGGTGGATTAGAAGGAGAGTTGCCTGAACACGACAATTTTCCTTCTAGAACCTATTCGAGATATTGGTATAGGCTTAGCAAACCTAGGTGATCTTGCATGAGGTGAACTAGCTGCTGTACTGTACATCCCAGATTCAACATAATAGATGCTTTTTCGTTCTCACCACAAAAAAAGGCAAAAAAGGCAGTAAAGTAATTGTGTGACAGAAAGGCTTTAACAAGGAACAGAAAGAGAACGCAATCAAATTCGTTTGGCAATAAAACACTAACAGTGAATACTTTCAAGGCTTTGTTTTAAAGAATCGCTCTTACTACCGTAAGTTCACCCCCTCACCCCCCAACCCCACTCCACGCGCTCTTTCACTCTCTCTTTTTTAATGAGGTGTTAAAATAGCCACATGGTAAAATCGTGTTCAAGCAATTTATGTGAAACAGAACATAAAAAATGCCAGTAGTTTTGTTTCAGAGGAAAAGTCTAGTAATCATCAGGAATGTCGGTGTTTATTTTAGAAAAAAGAAACCAGAAACGTCCCACTTGGCTTGGAAACAGCATATTTAACAATGATCTTTTTCAAATATGAAGGCGTGATGGACAATGCTTGTCAAACTTCATTGAAGTAGACGAAGGTCTCATCTACTTCACTCGAAGTCCGAATAGCTCGTTATGCAAAGTGGCCACTTGTTTTCATGATGCTTGCCAAATTGACGGCGTGCCGGATATAATCAGAATACACACAACAAACACACAAGTACACTTAAGCTCATGCGAATGAATATGAAAACACGAGTACACAGAATGCGTACCCATTCGACTACAGCAAGAACAAGGCCCTATTCACCTACTGATCTCTGCCTGAATCTACCATCCTGACAAAAGATGAAGCATGAAGCACGCAGTATTTGGAATTGATCGTATTGATCAGTCCCCCTAGAAAGTGCTCGATGCATTCGGTTGCATTCGTAGCATCCTAGGTGAGATTGAATGCATATTTGCTTGTTCCATCACTGTTTTCAGCAGCGTTTTTTATCCCTCCAGGCTATAGTGCGAATTCTCCGGCCAGGAATTGGTTAGACCGTGCTGCCGAATCGCACCCACAGTGAACTAAATGACAGAGACATCTGCAACCACCGTTCTATTCATGTCCACTAGAAAATAAAGGAGAAAAGTAGTATGCTCGTGCAAGTATTCGCTGAGTGCTGTGTTCTTTGTTTCCTATAAGGATCTCGGACAACCGGAGCTTTATGAATACGCTTAGGCTTAGGACTAGCAACGAGGGCGGGCGTATGGTGGCAAGAGGGTCAACATGCACTGATGAATTATCGCGCCGTCGTCGGGATTTATAACAAGCTACTTTTCCGAGAAAAAAAAGAATGACCTTAGGGGTGGGCTATTTCAATAACTGCGTGTGGTTTAATTCAGGTTAAATATCAATCCTCTAGAGATTCAGCACAGTATCTTATTGGAATACTTAGCGTTAAAGTGTTGTTTTTGTTGTTCAAATAAAACCTTTATTGCCTTTTTTCCACTGTAATATATCTGTTTTCAAAAAATATTAGTGGGTATTGCTGACTTTTTTTCCAGGAATCTATTAACATACCAGTTTTGTTTCGCATAAATTGCTTGGATATGTTTTTCAATAGGTGATTAGATAAGAAAATTAAGAGGGACAGGACCCGCGCCGTCATGATGTGAATGGAGCCTTTCGTCGAGATGTTTTATCTTTCTTATTTTGAAACTCATCAACAAGTAAGAGCGCGCGTCGCGCAGTGGTCGGAGGCGCCCTGCAACACACACGTGGAATCGATCTCTGCGCACATGGTCCACCAAGCCCTTCATCCCTCCGGAGTCGGCAAATTGCTACCAGACCTGTCTTGGAGGATAACAGCAGTGGCTCAATACATCGGTAGCTCACCGCGAGTCATTGTGAAGGCCAGATATAGATTCAATCAGCTCCAAACGATGCTTAATGAAGTCGAGTGCATGGCGCATCCCACAGGGATTAATCAACGCTGAGAGCTTTATACTTCTTAAATTTATCATCGAATGAATTTTATTAGGGTTTATTTTTTGCAAACCAACGATATTCTGGTGCACTATTGTACAACATTATTGGTCACATGAATTGGCGCGTGTTATTGATTAGCATTCACGAAAGCGCGCGCTTTTCAAATTTTATCCCGTGAAAGGGACAATTTTTCTCTTCTTTGCCATGAACGTAACAAACATGGCTTAGATTGTCGTGTACTGTGGTACCATTCAGTTGGAAACCACTTCCTTTTTCGATTTGATCCAACGCAACTAGTCTTTTTCAGATATTTGTTTCAGCTCTTATTAAATTTTGTGGTTATTATTCATTATGAATTCTATTTATATCCGATGAAGGCGACAAATTGAACGTCGTCTTTGATATATCATAGACTCATCGTGAGTAAAGAAGAAGAAAACAACGCGGAAGGCAGAAGTCAGTGAGGAATCTGTTGCGTTCTCCATCACCCTTTTTCTGTGTAGAAGAATCTGAAGATATCTGTGAATCTGAAGATCGGCATCTTGGTGAGGTCCGTGAAAAATAATGGGACAACTCTTTAGCGTTCGATGTTTAGCTTTTCATATGGCAATCAACTTGAGTATATCAAGAACTTCTGCTCGGATGCGCACAGAATAAATAATTTTTGCATAATTTATTCATAACTGCAACTGCATGTGTAGCGCAGTAGTCGGAGGCGCCATGCAATACACAGGGATCGATCCTAGCGCCCCCTGCTCTCCAAGCTTTCCATTCCTCCGGGTTCAGCAGATAGGTATCATACTTGTTTGGGAGGATATCAGCAGCACTGGCTCGATACATCGGCAGGCCACCGCGAGTCACTGTGAGAGACCAGATGTGCATTCAATCACCTCCAACGATACTTAGTGAGGGTCGAATGCATGGCGCTTCCCTCAGGGATTGGTCAACACCAAGAGGTTTTTCCTTCATTCCTATTCCTGACTGACATCTGTTTGGAATTTCTGATTGCGAGAGAAACCAGAACAGTTACGGACAGCGAGTATCACCAGCGTGAAGACCGACGATAAAGACTGAAGAAGTCAACAGACTTAGTGGCTATTTAGAGGCAATTCAAGTAGACTGAAGTAGACTGCGACACTTGAAGAAATACTAAGTTTTAAATTACACCTTTGAATATAGCAACATCTATTCCTAAGCTATGCTAAGAACTATATTTCGAGAAGTTGTTGATTTACTTACATTTGGTTAACTGAATGGACAACATGATTTGTACAAGACTAGTTCATTTAACGAAATCGTAAGCAGAGTTTGTACGAAAAACTACAAACTCTGCTTACGATTTCGTTAAATGAACTAGTCTTGGACAAATCATGTTGTCCATTCAGTTAACCAAATAACAAAGAAACTTTACAAAAAATATCGTCGGGCTAGTCGTATTGTTTAGAGGTATGGCCAACATCATAAATAAAGTGCACAGTTGACGTGAAAGCAACTTATTCAAATTATAGACAAGAGTCCGCTGCATAGAGAGCATTATAATGTACAGCAGTAATAGGGAATAGGTCAACTAGGAAAAGCATGATTGGACTTGTACTAATGAAAGGTTACCAACGTCTTATTTTACTAATACTATAATTATTTTTATCACTATTACTGTTCCTATCATTCAAAGATAAGGGGATAAAACTCTCAGCGTTAATCAATCCCTTAGAATTAGTCATGCATTCGACTTCATCAAGCATCGTTAGAGGTAATTGAATTCATATATGGCCTATGTAATGCCTTGTGCTAGCTTAAGGATGTATCAAGTCAGTGTTGATATCCTCTCTCGACTCTGATACCAAATGGCCGATCTCGGAGGTATGAAAAGGTTAGCCTCAGTGCGCCAGATTCATCCAGCAACCTTTAGTCCACTGCATGACATCCCTAACTACTGCGCTACACGCTCCGTGTCGAAGCAAAAAATTTGCAAATTTTTAAACACAAGCCCAATGGCTTCATAATACACGAGACACGTTGTGGAACACTAATCCGTAAGCGGAATTCCTAGTGGTCTGCCACTTCGCTGCTTCAAATTCAAGCTTCCACCAAAAAAAAAGCTAAAAGAGGTCCCACCGACTTCAAAAAATTGGGACTTCACCTGGATAGAAGAAGAACACTGTATTTGTTAGAAAGGGCTTGCAGATTGCAGTCGTCTTTATTTCAATGGGTAAATATCACTACAGAGGGATGTTTGTTTAACGGTGAAAGTGGCATCTCCATTAGGTTCATGTGAATCAAATACATTTCATGCCGAACAGCATTTTCATGGGAGGCTAATGACTTCACATTCTCTAAGCTCTGATTTTGAAAGGAATAAATGCTGAGAATTAAGGATTTCTCTTCGCACTGATTATTTTTCTCCCTACATGACATCTTCTAAATCGTTGGAGTTCCTATGTTAATGAAAAATGCTTTTTTAACGCATTTGAGTCTGCAATCCTTATTACCGTATAATCCAAAGGAAACCATGTCGCCGAGAGAAAAAAAGGTTTAAGGAATTGTAATGAACACAGATGTACAGTTGTTGTTTTTTATAACCAGTTCTATTAAAGAATTAAACATGGCAACACCGATTTAATCTCGATCGAGATCGTCATTTATCCAAAAATCGTCGAAGATCTTAGTTAGCGGTATTCAGCAGCTCATATCGCTTTTCAACAAAAAAGAGAAAAAATTTCCATCCCAAATATTTTATGGTTCCTAGCTTAGTATTAGGGGCCCGCATGGCGCAGTGGTCGAAGGCGCCCTGCAGCACACACGTGGAACCGATCCTCTCGCCCATGGCACACCAAGCCTTCCATTCCTCCGGGGTCGGCAAACTGGTACCAGACTTGTTTAGGGGGATAGCAGCACTACATCGCTAGACCACCGCGTGAGTAATTGTAAAGGCTAGATATGCATTCAGTCTCCTCCAACAATGTTTGATGAAGTCGAGTGCATGGTGCATCCCTCAGGGGATTGTTCAACGCCGAGAGCTTTATCCTTTTATCGTTTTTATCTCCGTATTTATCTTTAATTTTATTTAATTTTACACTTCTACTTCGTGAAATACGCTTTCTCCTTACAAAATCTGACTAGTGAATTGCGATAATCTGCGTTCGAATTTTCTAGTAACGATGGGTTCGTGTTCAGCGCTCCAATAAAAATTTGAAAAAAAAACGGTAAAAAGAACTAAAAGGCCTAGTTTCGTCTATCGACTAAAAGGTTTACAAAATTCTGGTTTTGTTTAAAAGAAGTTAAAGTTTAGCATTGTGACTTCAACTATAGCCTCTGCTTACCTGGGTTCAATGCCGATTTGCGCTCCGCAGATCATTTCCATTAGCGCTTGTTTACTAATGACACCGTTAGAGAAAACCTGGCTGAGCGCAGGATAGGTTTTTTGGTGTAGCGAGCAACATTTGAGCCTCCTGGAATCGCGGGTTCAAATCTGGCCTGGGATCCAAGTTTTACAAATATCTCATCATCGCAGTGGTTGATTTTGTTTTCATCTTTCCTTGTCTGTTTATGCGTTGCGCAATGGTTAAACCACCTTACACATAGCCTTTCGTACGGGTTCGTTCGCGGACGAGCGAAATCTTTATCCTTCCGGGGCCAGGGCCGCCAAATTGATAACTGATGTGTCTAGCACAAAAAAACCCGAAATTTTTAAAACACCATTTTGTTGCATCAATGAGGCCCCAACCAGTCATCATATGATATTTGCCATATATTCAATCTTCCTTACGATGCCATGAATGGAGTTCAATGCATGGAGTATCCCTAAGCAAACCGGTCAGTTTCTGTACGCGTAATCCTTCATTTCTCAATAAAGCTTAAAATACTCATGAAATAACAGAATAATGTATGAAATCTTCATACAAATTTTGCAAAAAATATGAAAGTCTTTAATTAGCAAGTGTTTCATGAAAAGACACGAAGGAATTCCAGACCACGAATGTCCGGCAACAGTCCCGTTTGCCGACCCGTATAACAAATACATTAAAATAATTTTCTTTGTTCATAAAATATGCATACGACGACTAGCCCTAGTTTGCTAGGCGCTTTATTTTGCTTATCTCTTAAAGAAAATATTTTCATCCCTCTATCTAATCCCTTTGAAATAGGACTTAAGTGCTGTCGATGCTCACCGCAAATCCGAAGACCTTCGTTGATTACAGAAGCGAAGAGCTAACCGGATTAAAGAAGTGATGGAATCCATACAATGTAAAGACGAGTCGTACAAGTATTTTTTTCAAAAAAAAGTTTTCTCAAGCATTGTTTTAAAATATTTTGAGCCGAAAAGATATACGCATTAAACAGAACTGTTTCCTGGCTTTCTTCTTGACATGAATGAGTTTGCTCTCTTTTTCCTCTCCATTATATGGAATTAATAGTGGAAATTATGTTCATCCTCCACGTTCCATAGTTTACGTCTCGGACACCGAGATACCAGATGCTTGTTGGAAAAAAAAACCGTTCGAGATTCTATTCCCTTCAAAGTTCGAGCTGCGGTGGAAAGCATGAGGAGAAGCACAGCTCCACGACCCGTCAATTTCTGCCACTAGCTTTCTTGGAGCTGTACCCTACATCTTTAATGTACTTCTCGCGAACCATTTGACTGATATCTTAGTTCAAAACTAGAAATCCCATACCAGTGAGGACCTCGCTCCTGGTTATGCTGGCCAAAAAGGGTGACTGAAGAAAACTTTGTAACCGTCTTTCGATCTAGTGGTTGAGTGAGCTCTAAAATTGAGCATGCAGGGTTCGTACAAGAGTTCTGATGCATGGATCATGTCTAAACCGTATTATGGATTGGTGAGGCCTGCCGGGGATACCATCTGCCCCCTAGTCCTTACTTTTTTCGACAATGAAAAAAGCGTTTGACAGTGTCGAAATGGGATGTAATTCTACAAGCGCTCGAGCGAGCAAGGACTGAATCCTTCCTACATAAGAGTTCTACCTGACTATTATCGAAACTGCGCTACGAAAATACACCTTTTTCTACAGATCTCTCACCATAACCATAGAAAAAAAGGGGTTCGAAAAGGTAACACTATCTGACCAGTGTTTGGACCCGCAGTGCGATCGATAATGAGATCGCTCGACTGGGACGAGAAAAACGTTTGCATTGACGAAAAATTCCTATGAAACCTCCGTTTTACCGATGATATCGTCATCTTTTCACGAATTACCAACGAAGTAGAGACGACGAGCAATGAACTCAACGAGCGGAGAAAAGAGCGGGCTACCCATCAATTAGAAGAGGACCCAATTTATGAAAATTCCATGGTGCGAAGGCGAACAAGTTGAACTGGACGGCTCTCTGATTACAGAGACCATCTCGTACGTATACCTTGGATGATCAATGAACATGGAGAACAACATGAAGAAGAAATCATACAGAACAAGGAGAGCAGCATTTGCAGCACTATGGCCACTCAAATAAACCACCGACCAACTAACAAAGCCAAAACTCCATGTTTACCTTTCCAATTCAACAGTTCTTCCAGCGCTCTATTATGCGACAGAAACGTGGGCTAATAGCTCAACCGCGTCAGCAAATCTGTGCACCACTCACAAAGTGCTTGAACGATGTCTTTTAAAAATGTAGCCTGTTCAGATAACGTATAACCGAGTGCGTGGTGCTTCTAGTAGACGCCTGCATCCTCGTGGGATTCACTCCACAATTCCTTTGGTCCATCTGCCGTATACACTTCTGCATTGTATGACTGAACCATTCATGTTTCGCTATCGATTAGCGTCAAAGATGGGATAGCTTTTGGGGATCAGAGCTTCGCATTCAGGCTAGATATTGCGTTTGCGGTTATGTCTCAGGGAAACACCTTTTAAGGGTACTCTGACTGAATAGTGCGCCGTTTTCTTAACGTGGTTGAAGTGCTAGCTCACTTCTCTACCGCATAACAGAAAACTGGGAGGATCGTTGAATCGAAAAACTCAGCGTGTATTTTTGGACACTTCAGTTCGTCGGTGACTTCTTTGAGGGGAAGGCGAAGCTGCTCTTTGATTATCCTCTCATATTGTTGTCCATGTTCACTGATCGCTCAAAGTATACGTTCGAGGTTGCTTCTGCAAGCAAAGAACCATCCAGTTCGATCTGATCATCTTCGCAACATGGATTTTTCATAAATTGGCTCTCCTTCCTATTTATGCGTAGTCCGATCTTTTTCGCCGCTTCGTTGAGGTGAGCTCATTGATCATCGTCTGTGTCTCACTGGTGCTTCTTAAGAAGATGACAATTTCATCGGAGAAACGAAGGTTTGGTAGGAATTATCCATCAAAAAATGTGCTTTTCCCATCGCTGTCGAGTGACTTCATTATTCACTGCAGTACAGCACTAAACAAGTTTGGTGATATTGCGTCACTCTGTCGAAACCCTTTTCCTATGGGTATGGTAAGAGGTCGATGGAAAAGCTGTATAGTGCTGACAGGATTACAATCGTTTCGACACCGTCAAACGTTTTTTCGTAGTCGACAAATGTTAGGACGGGGACAGGTGGTATTCCCGACAAACTTCAATGATCTTGAATATGTATTGGATGTGTTCCGTGCAGTAAAATTTCGGTCAAAAATCCTTCCTTACGCTCTATCTGATCTCCTTGATATGCGGTACAGGGATAATTTTCGTGAATAGACTACAGTAAACTCAGGAAGCATATCGGATAACATTTACCAACATTTCTTCGGTCAGCTTTCTCGGGCAGGATGACCGTGCGCGACTCTCTTTTAAAGGTAGGCTGTCATATGGTTTGATAGAGGTGGATGTTAATTGTGGCTTCCAGCCCCTAACGAAGTAGGCGGTGATATCATCGAGTCCTCGAACTGTGCTTTTTTATACTTTTTTGTCACAACTCGAACCTCCTACCAAAGAATTCTTTTTGGCTTTTTCCTACAGCGGGGATTTTTATGGCTTGGGACAGAGACTGTGTAACGGAAAAGGTTGGTGTAGAACGTTTCCGTTATCAATTTAATATCGTAGTGGAGAGTTTGGTGATCCCATCTTCGCTCAACAGGGCTGAAAGTGGGGCATTATAATCGCACAAGTCCCGACTACATTTTTTCTGACTGGTTCCTTTCTCTGCTTCTTCCAGTAGTTCCATTTGCCTATGCCGATGTAGATCTTCTTTCAAAGCTGTTTGTTTTCCAGCTGACATTTATTGCTAGCCGTGTTAAACGTGTTGCAGTAGGATCAAGCTTCAGTTCTATTCTCTTCTCGAGCAACTCCTTGGTGGTAATGGAGATGCGATCCGATTTTTCTTGCTCGAGGAACTAAGGCGAATTCGGCGAAACTTTTAAGTCTTTCACCGCTCGTATTCTTTTGATTGGCTCTTCCGAAATCTAGCCAGTCACGTTTATTAGATAGTATTCTGTTTAGAATGTTTTCGTCATATACAAAACTTCTTCTTCTTGGTCGATGACATGGATTCTCTTTCAACTTATGACTTAGACGAATCTTCACGTGACGGAGACTGATCGGGACCTAGTAGAGAATGATGGGCTACCAATGAGTCAAGTAGACACCTGTTTGTCAGAATGTGGTCGATCTTTCTAAAAATGAGTCGTTCCGTCAGACTCCTATGTTCAGCGGCTGCTTTAGTTCTTCGGGAAAAACAGGAAACAGACGTGCTGCAGCGGTGAGTCCTGCGAGACGGTTTCCATCCTTGTTTGTTTCTCCTAATTCAAAATTTCCGATCCTGTATTCGCTTCCCGCTGGCCTTTCATATTCTAGCGTTGAAGTCTCCAACAACAAATTTATAATGTACTATATCATTATAGATAACTTCTTCCAGCTGATAGTGGAACGCATCTAATTTGTGCTCATAAGGTGCATCGGTCGGTGAGTAGCTACTGATGATTACGATGGACCATGCGACGAGGGAGAGGACCTCGTACGAGTCGACGAGATGGACAATGGTCGGTGGACGACAAAGTCTATGCCGCCGAAATTTTGCGACGGGAGCTTTTCTCCGCGGATGGCAAGGGTCCGGTCATTTGGTTGGCGTACGTAGGTCTTCCTGCTTTTTGTTTCTTGCAGTACGATGACGTTAAATTTGATGCGATTTGAGGCTTCAAGAATGGCGTGAAGATCGGTGTCTCTGGAAAGTGTTCCCACATTTTACGTGTAGAATAAGAAACAATCTCCGTGGTGTGTCGTACGTCCGTTTGTCAGATCCTTTTCCGGTGACGTCCTGCCCAGCCCATTATTTTGTGGCCTCTCACTTGACGTCTCAGCCTGACATCATGAGCACCTAGTGTGTGGGGTACTGAGGCTGGTCTGTTGCTGGTTGATGAGTTCGATCCTCCCTGGAGTCCTAACTTAACCTTGCAAAGGCGTATTCAGGTCTTCACCACGTTATGGATCCGAAGGAAGGATCTTTTCGCAAAAGAATTTCTGCAACGATTCTTTCACTCAGTCTTTCTAGTAACTGGTTTGGAGACGATATAAAACCGAAATCAGAAAGCGAAAGTAGGAATGAAAAAAAATGACTGAGTGCTTGAGGACGAAGTAGAAGCCGAATCCAATCCCGTAGTTAACTGTCATAAGTACGAAAGGACAATATGGAATCGCTGCCAATAAGTAAATGTCTGCTGAGGGTGAATCGAACGAGTTTTCCGTGGGTATTTTCTTGCTGAGGAATGTGACAGTATAAAGGCCGCTTAGACAACGTTGAAGAGGATTAGGGCCTTTTTTTGTCCTTCGACTAAGAGTACAAATCAAGGGCGCTACGAACGCCCACTAGAAGTGATAATTAGCAAAATTACAAGTGACAGAGGTTATTATTACTACTAACATTAATAATATTATTACCATTGCCACTGTCACCATTATAATATCTACATTGATATAAGTTCAAAACGTAGGCAGAAAACTCATTCATAAAGGGCAGTGGATAAAGGATTTCGTAAAACCCAAATCTCCAGAAGAAATCTTTTTTACAAAAGTATATAGAGAATAAAGGATAAAGCTCTCGGCATTGATCAATAAAGCTCTCGGCATTGATCAATCTCTGAGGGATGCGCCGTGCATTCGACTTCATTAAGTATCGTTGGAGGTTATTGAAATGCATATCCGGCCTCTATAATGACTCGCAGTGGCCTAACGATGTATCCAACCAGTGCTGGTATCCTCGCAGGCGAGTCTGGTCCCAATTTTCTGACCCCGGAGAGATGGAAGGCGTGGTGGGCCATGGACACAGGATCGATTCCACGTGTGTGTTGCAGGGCGCCTCCGACCACTGCGCCATATACGCCCCTACAAAAGTATATATGTGTAATATTTAATTCAGTATGTTTTAAGGTATTCCTATCTATATCGTAACGTTTCTCTTTCTAATAAAGAGAAAATAGTGTGCTATAATTCTCTCACTCCACAAGAAAAGGAATCAAAGATGAGAAGACCTGTCTCTAAAGACAACATGTTCCACATCTGTTCTAGTGGAAAAGTTGAAATAACGTAATCTATAGTGATGCTGAGATATTTGCAAAACTCTGGACCGCAGGTGCCTATGGTGGGGAACGAACGCGCTATTGTCCTTTCCGGGGAGTAGCGCGCTCACCACCACCATGCGGGTCCTTTCGTTTCGCCCTGTCTCTCAGCTAGTTCTATTGATCTTTTGCCATCAGCAATCACCCGTGAGCGGGATTGATCTGGGGAGCCCAAATCGGCAACGAACCCAGTTAAGCTGAGGCTCACGAACCAGATCAATAGAACTAGCTGAGAGACAGGCGAAATGAAGGACCCGCATGGTGTGGTGAGCGCGCTACTCCCCGGAAAGGACAATAGCGTTTGTTCCACACCATAGGCACCTGCGGTCCAGAGTTTTGCAAATATCTCAGCATCACTAAAGTTATATTTCGCAACGCATAACCTGCCGCTAAAAAGAGTAGGCAGTAGATAATAAGTCAAAATTGTGATTATAACTGCAGCCTCAGCTTAACTGGCTTCGTTGCCGATTTGGGCCGCCCAGATCAATCCCGCTCACGGGTGATTGCTAATGGCAAAAGATCAATAGAACTAGCTGAGAGACAGGCGAAATGAAGGACCCGCATGGTGTGGTGGTGAGTGCGCTACTCCCCGGAAAGGACAATAGCGCGTTCGTTCCCCACCATAGGCACCTGCGGTCCAGAGTTTTGCAAATATCTCAGCTTCACTAAAGTTATATTTCGCAACGCATAACCTGCCGCTAAAAAGAGTAGGCAGTAAATAATAAGTCAAAAAACGTAATCTATATTATTACATCGTGGCGTAGTGGTTGGAGGCGCCACTGTGACACACACGTGGAATCGATCCCCGCTCCCATGGCCCACCAAGCCTGCCATCCCTCAGGGGTCGGCAACATGATAGCGGACTTGTTAGGGAACAGAGCAGCACTGGCTTGATACATCAGTAGGCCACTGTGAGTCATTGTATAGGCCAGATGTGCATTTAATCACCTCCAAACGGTGCTCAATGAAGTCGAGTGCATGACCCATTTCCTAAGGAATGTTTCACTGGTATTCTTAACAAATAGGAAACTTAAAGGATGAAGCGCTGGGGTTGTTCAGATTTCTCAGCGATGCACCATGCATTCGACTCCATTTGTAACATCTTGGAATTGACTGGGTGCATATTTGGCGCATACGATAAATTGCGAAGGCCAAGAGATCAAACGAATCAGTGTTCTTATCCTCCCAGACAGGTTTAGTGCCAATTTGTCGACCTTTGGGACAGTTGCTTAACCCAAAGCACGAGATCGAACTGACGAATACGTGTTTGTTACAGGACATTGAGGACGTCTTAATCTTAACTGTTGGTAAAAAAACGATCATCCGAGCAACTGAGGCAAGTAGCATTTAATTTGGAAAACTTTGATGGAAACTAAGTGAACTGACACATGTTCCTGATCCTAACAGCGCTACTTCGTTTGCATACAGGCTGGAAAATCCTGCATCTTTCAAGCAGAATTTTTCACTGCTCGACTAAAATTCATTACATTTTTATTTGTGAAGATATCATGCGTTCGGTTTATTAGTAATTCTGTTCTTTTCAGTAAACATGCTCCGAAAACTGACAGCTTGCTCCACCGCTTCAACATTACAGTGCTAGTTTAATATCATTTGAAAAAAAACTCCAATCTCCCCCAGAGTTCTAAGGAACTCTAAAAGACTCCAAAAGTCTAATAATATCTAGAGAACTTTTCTAATGATATAAATTGTTGCTTTTTTAAAATGTACCTAACATATGTCGATGTTTTTTATTTCATAAGGAGGTTAGTAGGTCGTTTTACGGAAGGGGTTGTTTTCGAGCGCTTGTAACTAAACGAGTGCAGGTGCTGTGAACACAAAATCAGCGGTTCAACCACGTGCCGGACCAACCAGGCTGAGGAGTCGAAAGACTGGTACCAGACTTGTCTACTGAAAGCTACCTACGATCCACAGGATAAAAGAACGCTCTAGCACACCTGTCCCATGATTCCAGTGTGAGTCTACTCCACTTTCATGCAAAGACCTTCGTTGATGATGAGTGCGATGAAAACAAATCAAATGAAAAATGAAGAAAGTTTTGGGATCCGCACATTCTGTGAGTTCCGATATTGTACAGGAAACATGAATAAATGCAGTAAGATGACCTTCAGTGGGTTTACATCGGGTGGAAGTTTGTGTTCCTTTTTGCCTTCTTCATCACTCTCATCGCCGACAATTGCATTTCTAAATCAGGGTTCTGCTTGAAATTTCGTGTCAACGATCCGAAGTGTTTTGACATTTCGTCAGTGGCAGACATCTCTCCCTTTCACTATTTTGCTCAATTTTGCTCATTTCCTCATTTCTTTTCTCGCATTTTTCTTTAAATGACTCCACGACGGTAATTTCCCTTTCAATTTCGTTTTCTAAATTACTTAAGCCCTAGTCCTATTTTTTTCGCCTTTTTTTTCTTTTTTTCATTCCAAGTCCTTCATGCCCCATAAACTATAAAACGCCATAAAGAATTTTCATCATACGTCATCAGCCAACGGCGCTGACACAAAATTGGAAACTCTGCAACTAGTTTTCACAAGATAAAGCATACGAACTTAATCTATTCCTTATGCATACATTATGCATTCTACTCCATTCGTCGGATCATAGAGATAATTGAGCGCATATTAGAGGTTAAACGACGACTTACGATAGCTTGAAATATGTGAACTCAGCGGTTTTTGCAACGATAAAGATTCTGAGATGTGTTCAATAGTCTGAACCTCAGTTGGGCTGAGAACCTGCGTTTACTCCTAGCTACTCCTACCGAGGACGACGAGCTATCTACCACAACAACCGAGGTCCTTGCTTTACCTTTCTCTGGGCTAGTTTTTTATCGTGACGATGATATCAGCAATCATCCGTCAACGGGAATGTTCTGGGAAGCAGAATTAGGCACCAAATCTAGTAAATCCGAAGCTGCGGTCGAAATCACGTTGTTTTGACTTGTACTCTTACTCTTATTTTTTTGTTCTTATTTTTCATACTCTACAAAGGGGCGGATTGGTGCCAGCCTTGTCTGGGAGGATAGAAACACTGTCTTTAAACATGAAAAAGGTCTCCGAAAGCCAGTGTCTAGGGCAAATAAGGAGCACTATTTACCAATGCGATGCTACGAATGGAGTCGAATTCACGATGTACTTTCAAGGCAATGACCAAACCCCTAAAGTTTTGTCTTTCTATCTTTTATGTTTACAGGTACAGTTGTTGTTGTTGTTGTTGTTGTTGTTGTTGTTGTTGTTGTTGTTGTTGTTGTGCTTGAAGAAATTCGGTTATACCTGCCACGCTATTCCTAATGGCGTTTAAGGTGTAATTATCGTGTAAAAAAATTCAAATGCTTTTGAACATGCTTTTCGTTTCTCACTGTTTTTCCCTGTTACCGACACTTGAATTTTAGCCTGTCAGATACCTGAAACACTCGTGTTCTATTCTGTTGTAACGACGAACTATAAGAGTATGCATAAAGAAATTAGGATCGAAATTTTCCTTTCTAAGCTAAGACCAAGGACATGTGTGGCACAGTGGTCGGAGAAGCCCTGTAACACACACCTGGACTCGATCCCCGCGCCCATGGTCCACCAAGCTTTTATCCCTCTGGATCGGAAAATTGCTACCAGACTTGTCTGGGAGGATAGCAGCACTGTTTCGATACATCGGGAGGCCACCGTGAATCATAGTAAAGGCCAGGTATGCATTCAATCACCTCCAAACGATGCTAAATGAAGTCGAATGCATGGCGCTTCCCCAGGATTTGACAAGCACCGAGAGCTCAATCCCTTTTTTTTATACGAGGAGCAAAAAAAAGTTTCTGTCCTGATATTACCAAAGAAAATCAACAATAACACGATGACTCGGATTTTTTGTAGTATTAAGGATAGAGGATAAAAGCACATGGCTTTTGTCAATCACTAGTGATGCGTGGTGCATTCGAATACATTCATAATATCTCATAGAATGCGTATATGACCCATACAATGCCTCGTAATGGCTTGTGAAGGTCGCACAGTGGCGCTGAAGTTCATTCCTTTGTCCAACAATTTGGCGAATAAACATGATGATATAACTATGATTATTGAAATCGGAAGTAAACGAAAACATTACTAACTGTTAGGGTTTCCCTTTATATACGCTAGGTGAACACCTAAGTTCATATCTACCGCTGGTTCGTAGTGACCATCGACATCGCCTCATCTATTTCCCCAGGATTTTTTAGGTAATAGTCTTTCCTGGCGTCTTACTGCTTTGATTTTGATGAGGGGTCTTTTAGTTACTTATTTTACTACATAGTCACAGTGTTCAGATCCCAACACTTCTTGCATTCTCGTCGTTTCGTCGCATCCATCAGTCACGAAAATCTTCGCAATTTTGGGTGTGAGTTCCGCTGCAGCGGTGACTTTTCCCCGTCTCTTTCACGAGTCAATGAATGGTAGAGTCTATTCTCCCTGTTGCCCCTGAAATGGCCGTGCTAAAGCGTTTCCACTTGGATTGTAGGGAGCGGGCTTGTCCCACACAACTTTGATATCTATTTCTCTACCTCGAAGCGATGAGAGGCTTGGTGAGTCCTGTGCAGGGGTTGAACCAGCGCATGGCTAGGTAGGGGGCGTCAACGTCGGAGAGACCTTCCAGAAAGCGAAAGAAAGGATTGTCTATTCCGGGAAACCACGTCTTTTTAGGAGATTGGAAAAAAATAGCTTATCCAACTCCTTTATTTCAGCTGCTTATAAACTTATTGAAACAAGAAAACTTTCATTCTCTGCACATTTTAGCAAGTTTGGTAGTCCTGGGTATCGATCAGCTTCAGTTTTTCGTCGAATTGTAAAATTAACACTGAACTTTACCTTAATCTCTTCGTTGGCGTCAAAAAAGAGTAGCAAAAGAAATGACCACGATATGAAGTTTTTCCAAAAAAAGAACCATGTCGAATACGGGATAAATGATCTAATCAATTTGAACAAGCGACAACAGTTACACATTGAATACAATGCAATGTTTGCGAAAATAATGACCTATTCCAACTTTAAACGAGCATATCCCAGCAAAAGAACATACAGAATTTGGCCCGGAAAGCAAAGGCTGTCTTATTTTCCAATGATGAAATTCTTATTTTCTAGGACCGACCACACATATTTCTTCCACTTTATTGCTCTCAATTCTCGCGTTCCGAACACGAAAACAAATGAACAAACAGGGATTTCGTCTAGCGTGACACGATAGCATTCCCAATATATTGTTCAGGTTTCCTGCTTCCGCTCTATCCTTGAAGATTTCATAAGCCAGAATTTCGACATGTTCTTTTTAAAACTCTAACTCTGAACGTGTTTAAGCTTGGAAGCATACCGTATAAAATTTAGAAAACAGGTCTGAAAGTAAAGACTCCTGTACAAATCTAAAGAGTTCTAAGCTCCTGAAATTCTCTAGTGGTCGAGGAATTATCATCAGTTATTGAAAAAGCAACTTCGTCCAGCGAAAGCAATCTTGGCAGCACGGTAGCCGATACTGAAGTGAAATGGGCACATTCTTTAGTAAGAACGTGGCTTCCAGTTGGATGTCATGGTGAATATCGACGAAACGGACTTGAATTTGGCAACGTAGTTCAGTGTAGGACCAGATAGCACAGTGGTAGTGAGATCCGTCATCACACGAGCATGGTGCTAGTTCGATTCCGCCCTGGGCCTAACCAAGCCTGTCGTCCCTCCGAGGTCTTGAAATTGGTACCGGACTTGTCTGGGAAGAAATCACTTTCTGCAATCCAATTGGGAGCACTCCAGCCTGGCTATCTCAGGTCTCCAGGGAGAATGCTCGATCAGCATTCTACGACATTCAAGACGAAATGAAAATCAAGACACACTCGTAACATTACGGCTGTGAGGAAGACGAAATCGCCGAAACCTCGGCCATCGACCAACAACAGCAACAACAACGACAACGACAACGAAGACCTATACCAACCTCGCATCAGCTAAAGAAGATCCAGTTTCTGAGAACACATAAATAAAGAAATGAAAATCCTCAAGCAGCAACCGAAGCCACACTTAAAAGTTGGAAGATCTTCGTGGACAATGGGTGCGACGAAACGAATTGGATGTGATAAGTGCTGGGATCCGCACAGTAGACGTGAAGACGAATCAAATAAAATAAAAAAATAAAAAAATGTGCTTTAGTGTAGTCGTTTGTTTTTTTAACAATTTCTGATAACGTTGACTTCAGATTCATAGTAATAAATAGCGCCACTAAGGCCGACTTCATGAATAATAGGGAGTTCATGAGAAAAAAAGCATTTTCTGTTGTTTCTTTTTCCTTTTCCAAGCCTACTTGCCTATTCCTGCTGCCACTTTCTATTCTTGCGTACTTCAGTTACGATGAAGTTGCCTTAATGAGCGGATTATCATCAAATTCTGAAAGGTGTTGTCGTTGTCTTTGTTCTTTCACGAGGCGTGGAACCACCTTCTGCTTCTTCATCCCTTTTTTCGTTCATGCTTCTTCCATTTACAAAAGCAGTAGGAGTTAGAGGTCTTAGGTGTTCTTCATAGGATTGTATTACGAAGTCACAGTAAAGCAAGCGGAAGAAAGCGGGATTAGAAATTACTCTCGAAGAACATTTTAAATTCTACGTAGTTACCCACAGTTTTCGCTCTCTCCTTTGTCCTCGTGGGACCTAAAACTGAGCATTTTCTGTCATGCAAGTAAACAGTTTATGTGTAAGGAATTTAAGGGATGTCGAAAGATCCTTTATATCTCGAAGAACTAACGACAGAAAAAAATATAGCGGCTTTCTACTTAGGTTAATAGACATCCTACTTTCGTGTTCCTGCACTGCAAAAATGGTTTGGTGCTTGAAATCCTATTTTTCTCGCTAGATCGTTTATATAATAAGCAGGTTGTTACCATATCTGACAATATGAATCATATGTGATTCATTAAAGATAGGAAGTGTTTGGATCCTTCAAAGTATTTCAGTTTCAACAACCATCTTTCATATTATCTTCTAGAGTTATTATTAAATATTGCATTAAAAAAGTCAATTAAAAAGCGCATGTTCCGGATAGTAATGAAGCTTACTTTTTATTATTCATGAGCCGTCCTCATATCTATTGCGGATCCCAGCACTTGTTCCATTTCGATTCGTTTCCTCGTATCCACCATCCACAAAGGTCTTCGAATCAGCGTGTGTTTTCGGCTTCTCTAACATTTTTTGCTCTTCTGACTGTCACTTAATGCTGATCGAATCATCGCTCTCTCATAGCCCGGCTAGGAGCTTATCAGATCTTCAATGGAATCACTTGCCAAGAGGGTACGAATTGATTTCAATTCAAAACCTTGCTATATAAAAAATTATACATATGAGTAAGACGATGAAAAGCATCTTCTATAAGTCGTTGAAGTTCTCACTTCTCGAAACACTTATGTGCTTAAGAAATCATCCTCAGTCACTGACAAAAAGGAGCTTCCGGAGTTATCCGTTAGATCTTCAGAAAAAAAGTGTTACATGGTGAATATTGATTTCTAATGTTTTTGAAAAATCCACAAACTTTTTCGAACCAAAAATGTTTTTTTCAAGGAACTACGAACTGAGCCAAGTTAGATGGGAGGTTTTTTTCGCTTTCATGCGAAGCATTTATTAAAAATAGATGAAAGGCCTTCGTTGTCTTAAATGAGTAAAAAATATAGACTTATCTAACTACTACTTGGCTAAGACTTCTGCGCTACTTTCTTTTGCACTTCCTCGTTCATAACCAGTTTTAAAAACATTTTCTTTTTTTTAACCGTTTTATTTACTACCTACTCTTTTTAAAGGCAGGTATATTGCAAAATACAACTTCATTTTCTTTTTATTTTTTGTGAAGTTATATTTTCTTTTTTTATTTCTCATTTTTATTTTTTTGTTGATGTTAATGATAACTGGATTAAACGACAAAGAGGAAGAAGCATAAATCCCTTGGAAAAGCGCTAAGCATTTGACTCGATGCGTAACATTCCAGAAATTATCGGCTTAGTGTTTGGGCTATGCAATGAGTTCCAGAGGCTTACCGATGTATCACGTCAATAGCGCTATCTATCCAGACAAGTCTGCTACCAATTTGCTGACTCCAGAGGGATACAAGCTTTGGTTAGCGCAGATCGAGGTGTCGAACCAAAGACCGCGTCACTTTTTTCAAGCCACCCCTAACCACTGAGCAATGCGCGCCCTGTTTAATTAATTAGTTTAAGACAATCGGACTCAAACAATTCAAGAAAGCCAACTTTTTGAGAAAAATACACGAAGCAAAAATAAAACGAAGTTTTTTTCATTTACAGGACGTTCAAGTTTACTTTCGAAATTTTGCAGTGGTTTATATCCTTTGGTATTTCTCTAAAATTCCGCCAACTCTTGTATAAAACTGACGGTTGTAGACAATTTTTCATTCTCTTTATAACTGTCTACAAATTATTGTATGGCTCGATTAGTTATATTCGTAAAAGAAAAGGATAGAGCCTTCCGCTTTGATCAATCCCCTGAAGGATGCGTTATGCATTCGATTTCATTAAGTATCTTTGGAGGTGATTGAATGCGTATCTGGCCTTTACAATAACTCGCGGTGGCTGCCGATGTATCGAGCCAGTGCTGCTATCCTCCCAGACAGCTCTGGCATCAATTTGCCGACCCCAGAGGGATGGATGGTTTGGTGAGGCTTCGATCCCATATGTGTTGCAGGGCTCCTCCAAGCACTGCTCCACATGCGCAAATTATATTTGTACTGTTAAAAACTACTACAAAACATATTTTATCGTTATGGTTTCAAGCAGCACTGTTTCTTCGATTCCGTTTAATTTGTCATGTCATGAGGCAGAATAAAGCAAATCAGAGAGAAGGAAGAAACGTTGAAATGATTTTGTTTCGAAACTTATGAAAAAACTCTCGTTTCATTAGTAAAAATCTGTTCCAACGGCCTTCCATGTTTCATTTGTAGTTCTTTCATTCTTCTTTTGTCATTTTCCCTCCTCTTAACCTAATTAGTGATTGATTAGTGATGACCTTTATGAAAAGAATTTTCCAATTTCCAGAGATCGATCAACTGGTTACGTCATCATTACGTCATGTGGAAGAGAAAAACGAAAAAGAAAATGATCAAATAATTTATTTACGCGATTCTTCAATCTTTATGAGATAAGATCCATTCACAAATCGATTATTGATCGATTTCGTCTTCGTAATTGGAAGTTACTTTACAAGCTGCACTATATATGATGGCCAGCTGGATGATTACGGTATTCTTAAATTTCTCCTGAATAGTCCAGAGATCAACGAGATGAAGGCGGGGATAAGTCTGTTCAAACTCAGTTAACTAATGCATTCACAGTTATTCAAACCGATCTTTCATACCTATCTAATCCCCAGCATCTACCTAGTAATTTATTTGAAGAGACTATTAGTGTAGAATTTCGTAGCAGCGCTGAAAAAAATCAATATCGATTATAGAATAAAGTGATAAATATCTCATTTTTAATTGTCCAAACGGAAATAATGAGAGAGAAACCGTATTTGCAACTCTACCCTTCATAAACCCTCTCAACGGTTTACCGCCTCATCGTGGTTAGGAGGTGTTCCTGGCCGTTGGGCAGAGATGTACAGCGGGGAGGATTCATCCTCCTGGTAGGGTCTCCCAAGCAGAGAAGGAGTGCGGCGTTTCCGTCAAGAAGCCTAGCTAAGAGTAAATCAATACCGGGATTCACCATCGTCCTGGTATCAAGGTCGCATGATGGCAAATCTCTCCGTGATTCACGAGGGCTGCGACTTCCTATGGTGATGAAGACCTGGAGCAGACTTTGCCCAGGCTCACCTCGGGATTTCAGGGAACCACAATGGCTTAACCAACGAATCTCAGAAAAATCGAGGTTATGCTGGGGCCCGCACAACCATTGAGAACGGGATGTTGAAGTATCAAGTAAGTATCCTCCATTTACATATCGATTGTAGTGGCATAGTTTTGATTCTCTAGTATCCATGTTTTTGAAGCTCCTCATGAAGGTGTATATAATATTTTCTTTGTGCTTATATATCGATTGTCTTATAGTAAGGTTTGAAGACTCGTGTAACGGAATGCTTAGAAATCCCTTGCAATGCTGGTGTGGTCGCTGGTTCGATCTAGTTCCCAGCTCACCAAACCCTCCATCCCTTCATGATTAACAAGTTGTTGCCACACCTCTCTGGGAGGATCAGAAAGTTGGATTCGTGTACCGGTAAGTCCACGCAAATTGTTGTACATGCCAGATATCCATTCAATCACCTCTATGGTGTTACGAATGGACTTGAATTCATGGTGCATCGCAATCGGATTGTTCAACGCCGTACGATCTATGCTATATCCTTTTATACTAGAATCAGCGCTACTAGTATGTGAGATGATGTCATTCAGTCTATTTAGCGAAATATTCAGAAAATAACGAAGTGGCTGACATCTCTGATTCCACTACTGGTTTTATCCATTTCAGTTAAATAAAAAAAAGACATCGATAACGTTCCATGACGTTATTTTTCTTTAAAACATGCGGTTTTTTGTAAGCGACGTTGAAAGTGCAATTTCTATAATCCTAGTAGGAGAATAGGGTAGGGATGAGATGAGTCGACGCCTCATTTAAGGTGACCGACCATATCGCTCGTACAATGGCTCCTCTTTCCATTATAGGAATTCCACAGCTTCATGAAATCTTATAATCGAAGAATATGATCAATTCACTTAGTATTCTTTTTTTTTCGAATTACTTGTGCCTCTTGTTTCTTCTTTGATTCCTGGTCGTACAATCAGAGTTTTTCTTCTCACCTTTATATCATTTTTTTGCAGTTGTTATACTATTCCACCAGCGCTTTACCACCTCTTCGTGTCTAGGGAGGTATTTCTGGGTGTCGAGCTGCGATGCGCAGCGGAGGATTCAACTCCGGCAGGGTATCTGAAGCTGAGAAGGGAGTCCAGCGTTTCTACAAGAAAGCCTAGCTAAGAGTCATTCAATACCAGCATCCACCATCGTCCTGGTATCAAACTAGTCGCAAGGTGGCAAATCTCCCTTTGATCCACAAGGGCGGAGATTGCTTGTGGTGATGACCATCTGGGGGCAGACTTATGCCTCGGGTGACCTCGGGACTTTAGGCAACCACAATGGCTGAACCAGCAAAGTTCCGAAAAATGGAGATTATGCTGGAGCCCGCATAACCAGTGAGAACGGGCCGTCCAACTATCCAAGTATCCAAGTAAGTTATGCCACTAAATTCGATCGATCTCTTTCAAAGTTCCTTCTTTTTCCTGGCTTTCTGTGGCCTCAGTGTTTATCATCTTTGAAAGAAGACAAGGGACAAAGTGTTCAGTTGATCAATCTCTTAATCAACCGCCTTTAATTGGATTCCATTCTTACTTTCATTAAAGTATTTGAATGCATATGGCAGTGGATGAGTTAGTGGAAGGCTTGGTTTTTTGTAGGATGCCTCTAAACACTGCACTGTGCGCATTGATTAGTGGCTGCTAGAATGTGAAACCCTGAAGCAAGTTTTACGTGTACGTAGGCTACCATATCCAACATGGCACCCCATTCGTCGCAATCTGACATTCTTCAACGACAAGCATTTTCAATGCATTTTGAATAACTACATGCTTTTTTTTGCAATCATATTATACATCGTTCGTGCCTTTCTTATATTATTACATATGTTCATTTATAAAAGGGCGAGTAACACAATGATAGTGGTGCCGATCATCACGAATACGATGCTCGTTCAAACCCATTTCTAGCCCACCAAATCTCTAATCCTTCATGGATGGCGAGGTTGGTCCCATACTTGTCTGGCAAGAGTCCACTTTCTGCATTCCAACTGGGGACACTTAGGCCACGTCATCACACGATCCCAGGAAGAATCAACTTGACCGGCATTCAACGACACTCACGGAGAGGATGACAATCCACAAACAGCAACCGAATCCACACGCAACGTTCGAGTCTTTTCTGAATAGTGGATGCGAGGGAAACCAATCGAATGGGAGAAATAGTGAAATCTGCACAGTAGATATGAGGACAAGTCGCGCAAAAATAGACAGTTTTCTGCTTTATTTATGCTATATATTTATTTATTGCACGATTTCTTGTGACTAATGCGCGCAGGATCGTAACAGCGACCCCATGTCTCCGTTTGAGGACACCTCTAACCACTGTGCTACACACTCCACGTCATCTATAATAAGCAAAAATTTTTCCTTGTTTCGAATTTCCGTTTTGTGACTAGTTTTTCTCGTCTCTTAATGGCATTTCAATTAAGATTCCCGTTCTATTGGCATTTCCGATTTCTTTCTACACGAGAAGCTCGCTTGTTTTAATTTCTCGCTTTACATTTCGCAATACTCCCATATTTGGAGTTTCCAAGAAATCAAATCGCTCTCGATTTCATGTTTTCTTCCAACATATTATGCTCTCAGGATTTTTAGGTTCACTGAATTTGAAAGACATTCAAGTGCATCGCAGCCATTCCGAAGACATGCGAGATTTGTAAATGAATCTACTCAATTTTTTTCGCTTAATTATCTTTAGTACTTCATTTGCCATTTGCGCTATAATTAAGTAATAATTGTAGTAGACTAAGCTGTCTGCCCTGCTATAATGAGGGTTTATTCAGCCATAGAAAGTGACTATGTCGTAGTGCATATCATTTCAGGTTTTCTTTCTCCTTCTTCAAGATTTTCAACATTATGTGGGAAATCTTAAACTTCTCATTAAAAAAACCACCACGTATTAAAAAAACTTTCATTTTTAAGTGAAATATGTAGTGGTTACGGATCATCCCAATATAAGTTAGGATTCGTGGTATCCTAGGAAATGGACCTATGCCTTTTAATAACGAGGCGTGTAAGACTAGGTATTTCAACTGGCGGAGCAGACACAGACGAAGTCGACCATAGAGGTGACATAAATGGGACTGACATTGTTGCTTCATAAATAGGTTGATTTAAAAATGCACTTGTAGTTGTTCTTTTTTCTGTGCAGTACAATGATTAAAAACTGTCCTGCAAGGCCCACAGGATTTTTTGTTGCGATCGCGCTCATTTGGGAAACCAAGCCCTCTATACTAATATAATCAACAAATTGGTGCCAGACATATGGTGATAACTCAAGGGATAAAAAACAATAACTTGGTAGTGTTAACTTTTTATTTACTGTCTACTAAGATTTTTTCATGGCAGAGTTTTTTTTATGGAATACAACCACAATTATGCTGAGATATTTGCAAAACTCCGGGCTACAGGTGTCTGCGGTGGAGGTCGAACACGCTGTTATCCTTTCCGGCAGGTAACGCGTTTACCCCAGCATCATGTGGGTCCTTTGTTTCGCTTTCCTCTCGGCTAGTTTTCTATCTACCAATCCTATCAGAATTTTTTCCGAAATTTTTGCAACGTGACTTTATATTTTTTCAAACCGACCGTCATTTAACCCCGGCATTAACGACCAATAGCTTCTTGGATTATTAAGCTAGCACGAGGTTGTTACGAAGCCTTTATCCGGCTAACACTTCGACGCCTTAGTCTTCCTCAGAGCCAATGATCCGGGTTAATGGTCCACGGTCATTGCTCTCTATGTGGTCGTGTCTTCGTCTTCGTGTTGAATCGAATCTTCTTTAATGGAGCACTGCTCCATCGAGGCAAACTCAGGCGGATAGTGCTCTTTTATGCAGGACGATTGCTGTTAATAATGATTGTATGTCGATAGTCATTAACTATCTTGATATATCTACGGGGCTTTATAAGCAGTTGCATAGATCAAATAGCGTTTAACCACTTCTGTAATCCTACGAATGGAGTTGAATACATGGTCCATCTCTAGGAGACTAATAGCCGCCGATAGCGCTACGCTTTTATTTTACACTGTTATCCAGTTTATGATCTTTTTCGTCCGCACTTTACGCACCCCATGAGACCTATTGAATAACGGTTCCTCTCTAGTCGTTCAGAACTCCGCCAGTTTCTCGACATGTGGCAGCTACGTTTTTAAGCGGCAACATGAGGCGGAAATTTAGATTTCCTTTCACTCGACTAATCCTAACACCGTTCTCTTAATATCTCATCGCTCTTTCATCTTGCCTACAAAGCGTCCAGGTTCTACTCCGTCATAATGACATACTTGCAACCACATGCATTGAATATCATGCATGCGTGCAAGGAAATTCCTGCGCAAATGATCTTTGAACAGACATATCTCATAATAACTTCAAAAAGTCGAGTTTCTAGAAACCTCGACATGAATGATCGATATATTTATTTATATGTTCTTAAGAACAAAGGCAGTTCGTAAGAACAAGTAAATAGACATATCTCACGCTGTGGCCTATAGCGAAATTTATTCTCTGTGCTCTGCCTTTCCCCCTACTACGGCGAAAAATGTTACGTTCTACTGGTCTTTGCCAAGAAGGGACAATTTTTTACTAGAAAAAATCTGATTTTTTTGGAGGTTACGTCACATATTTTTTGTGCTTATAACAAGAAATCGTGATAGGATGAGTGGTATTCTTTCCATTAGGAAGCGACTGATTCCGTTTCGATGTTTGCGAATGATTCTCATCTAACCTTTTACCATAGAGAAACAACCATTATTATGGGTTATTTTCTCTTTGAATGCTCTTTAACTATTAGATTGTCTTCCTAGTTTTTTCTCTTCATAGATATTTTTTGATAATACTTTGATTTCGGTTGAAATGCAACTTAATATAACCTACATGTTCGTGGTTGCATATGTAGATAAAGGACGTACTGTAGCATAGTGATTGGAGATGCTTTCCAATGCATGAAAGGCAGTCGGTTCAATTTTGGTCCCAGGGTAAAATAAGCCTTTCTTCAGTGATGGTTGGGAAATCGGTGCTAAATTTGGCTGAGCAGATAAAAAGCACAATCTTGACACATCGGTGCATGAATGCAATCGAACGCGCCCTCTGGACGGTGACCGGACGTATTTATTCGGAAATCATTTGTATTCTGGATCACTACGTCTATTCCAGGTCTGACCATCTCCGCACGAAATCGCGTCGCTAACATAGTGCTGTGTCGTAAGAACATGCGATGCCGTCTTGCTTAACTTTTATTGAATTACTGCAACACTATAGGAATCAATTCTGTTCAGAGGCGGTAAGCTGAAGTTATGGAAACCCCAATCAGTAAAGACATTCCTGTCTTGAACAGGCCTTTCATTGGCCTTAAATCAATTTCTAACGAGATTTCACCCATTCTGTGCAATAACTTTGTCTTCACTAGAATAAAAGCGCTATGATGATAAGATATCATCTTGAAAAAAATTTTCTCCAGCATGCAGAAGTTCTCCATCTTTTACTAGTAACACTAAGATTCATTATTTGGCGGATGTCGTCGTGCTTGTTTGTTGTGAAGCTACTTAGTGTGTCCCCTGGGTGGCTCGATTAATGATGGAGGGTTTTAGATGCCAGACAGACTTAAAGCGAACACGAAATTACTCATCCTGCTTAGATGCCACGAACTCAGGAGTCACGACCATGTATCTACTTTTCAGTTTAACTTATATGTTCCAAAACGCATTTTCATTCATTCATTTAGCGCATTGGGATTCATTTAGCGCACTTGTTAGAGGTGCTCAGCAATACAGACATGGTTGGTCGATAGTTCAATACTGAGGCCAAGAAAAGCAATTTTCCCATCCATCTAGGTTAACATAGAAAAAACGATAATGGGATAAAAGTGTTCGGTGCCTATCATGATTTCACCTTCACTTCGCTAGTGACATCATTCTCATAACATCGAGCATTAACCGGGATAATGACGATTGATTTCAAAAAACGTGAAATGGAAATTAATGATCGATTGACAGTTGAACCTAAGAAGAAAAGCTGGTGATTATCAAATGCAAAGTTGTTGATGGTGTCTTCATTATTCATGCTCAGCGCTGCGTATATCTTTCGCCATCCAATGTTTCTTATTACACGTATCTGACGAAGCGAGAAATCCTTATGAATTACTTATTGTCATTGTCGAGTTAAAAATAGATGAAAGACTTATGAAGCTTAAAAGACCAACAAAATGTCAAAACACGTTTGTTATCGACGCTTTTGCATGCTTTAGGACCACTAAGAACGACTTAAGAAGACTCCAGACGAATGACTGGAAGTGATTGAAGGAGAAAGGAGCACCGTTTGTCATGAGTTTCGCTGACGATCAGACTAGTTCCCACGTTTATCGAAACATTCAGAATAGCAGGCGAATCAGACGGACCGAACATCTGAAGCCTCTGATAAGCAATGCTTTGTCGACAGGTGCCGTTCGGAACGAATCCAAAACGTTTCATCATCCAGAGCGGAATATCCCATGTTTCTCATAAACAACATAATCCAATAGAGAATTCTGGCACGCAATCGAGACGAATAGAACACTTTATGATGGTCATTCCACCCCCTACTTTCATCTAAGTCACACGTGAAATTCCAGAAACGAAGCGTCTATCCGAGAATGCGTTTGAGCTAAGGGATGCGAGTGGAATAAGGAAATTTATGCAAAAAATGAACCATTGAAAAAAGCAGTAAGGATATAGTTTGGGACTAAAGACGACTGAAGTTAAAAAGTTAGTCCCTTTCCAATCTCTCCAAGCGCCTATCTAAACCCTAAAAAGGTAATTGAGGCTAGCTAGTGTAACAAGAGGTTTTATGTAATATCTGTTTAAAGGTATTAATATGAAAGTAGAATGAAGAGTGAAAGGTTAGAAAAAAACCAAAGCTGTTTAACAAATGCAAGAAACGTCCTAAAAAATGAACTACGAAAAATCGAAATCTCTTTGAATTCCGGATGAAATGCTTCTTAACTACTCAACGAATGCACTCTATTAATTTGCACTCCAATCAAAGCTGAAGTGAAATATCCTCAAGAATTTTAGTGATAGTCATTTTTAAGCTTCTCTGAAAATTCTGAATCTCTTTGATGATTTTGGAACATTCAGGCTTAAGAGGGGATCAGAATGGAGGATTATAGGAAGTGGATCACAAAAGTGATAGATATACTATGTAGTAAAACTAAGGAGTAATACAACCATAATGATGCTAAGATGTTTGCAAAACTCCGGACCATAGATGCCTGCGGTGAGGGATGAACGCGCTATTACCCCTTCCGGTGGCTAACGCGTTCACCACCACACTATGCGAGTCCTTCGTTTCGCCTGACTTTTAGCTAGTTCTGTCGATCAGTGCCATTAGCCCCAAATCGGGATTGAACCCAGTTAAGCAGAGTCTGTAGTTGGAATCACAATGACAACTTTTTTTTCTGCCTTCTATAATTTTTTCACGACGCTGAGGAGTAGTGCTTTCTCGTACTACTGCACTTCTCTGCGGAATTTCGTCTTCGTGCCGAATTCTTTATCAGCTTAATATTTAGTGTAATGATCATGCAAATGCCTAGCTTGAGTTATAAACACCTCCGGTAATTAACGGTTATTAGAAAATCTAACAGAAAAACATATTTAACCCTAACCATCTTTTTTGTACTTATTGAAAATTATATGCGCTTAGTCGCGCGTAGTGGGTCGTCCCAGTAATTTTTCCCACTCATTCAACCGTCTTACAAGAGTCTTCTTCCGTAGCTAATATGGTCTTAGAGGTGGATTCGCATATAAATTCGGGACCTGTGGATTCCTGTCCCCATTCACACTCTGTGCCGGTGACGCACGATTTCCCTCGCGGAACTGGGATACCCAAGCTGGCACGTTTTCGGCGCTCCACTTGCGGCTTATGACCGCTTTTATAGATTTATAAGAAGTTTATTGCTTTAAAACATGGGTTTTCAACATCACAGCGATTCCTATGACATCATCGAATATCGCTATTACTCGGCCAACTGCTTTAAGCAGCGGAATTCTATTAAATATTAAAACGTTCAGCGTTGATCAATCTGTAAGCGAATTACCATGAATTCAAATCCATTAAGCATCGTATAAATGATTGAATGCATATTTGCAACATGTAATCAATTTCAGGGTCCTAATAAAGTATGAGCTAGTGCTTTCATCTTTCCAAACAACTCCGACATTCATTTGCCTAGACGGAGGGCTTGTTTAGCCAACAGCCCGGGATCGAACCAATTATCAAGTGTGCATTGTAAGGCTGCCACTTAACTGTTGCTCTACACGTTTTCACGTGTTAAATATCATAAGAGGGAAAAGAACAAAGCTTTCGGCGTTGATCAATTGCTCAGGGATGCTCCATGCATTCCACTTCACTATGCATCGTTAGAGGTGATTGAATGCGTGTCTGGCTTATACCGTGAGTCGTAGCTGTATCAAGTTAGCGCTGCTATCGTCCTAGACAGGTCTGGTACCAACTTGTCCATCATGGAGAGATGGAAGAATTAGTGAGCCTGTGGCGCGAAATCGAACCCATGTGATTCTTCGTATTCTTGTTGATCAAACACGAGGTGTTATTTTTATTCTTTATTCACGAACAAGCTGACGTTTCGGCGGATTTCGCCTTCCTCACAGCCTGGAAAGGTCAAGTTGACAGCAACCTATTCCGCCAAACACCTCCATAACCAAACAGAGAAAAGGCTAAACCTAGATTTCAATCACGTTGAACACAGGACAGCTTCTGAAGAAAAAGAATAGAAACCGTTCTGTGTTCATTGTGATCGAAATCTTGGTTTAACATTTTCTCTATTTCGTTATGGAGGTGTTTGGCTGGGTAGATTGGGGTCAACTTGACCCCTCAACAAGATTACGAAGAATTACTTGATCAGTGCCGAGGTTAATAGAAAGTCGGACGTGGGATTCATTACGAACCCATGTGTACTGCGCGGCACCTCTAACCACTGTGCTACACGCGTCCTTGTTGGACATCATAAGTTTTAATGATATTAAAAGTCCCTAAGTGTTACTGATAATAACTCTTTTTATCTGTGGTTGCGTCAGTCAACAAGTAAGGCGACCAAGAATCAACGAAGTCTCTATTCGTCTCCTTCATCCCCACGGTCGAATTAGTCAGGCAATCGCTCACTTGTGAAAAGCCGAAGAGCAGCACGTTTTTTTGTTGAAGAGAGTTGTGAATACTTATGAGTGACTTGTCAAAATCTTTGAGGATTCAGACGTGAGGATTACTTGTCGACTTTTATCGGCGTCTAAAAACCGGTTTCCCACGTAGTTCGCTGTCAGATTCTCTATTGAAAGCATTTTGTCTTAATTGACGTGCAACACACAACACACAACCAATTTGCTTTGCAAGCAAACACAGAGCGTAGAAGCACAAAGGGTTCGTCGTCCTTAGGGATACGCTATGCATTCAATTCCATTCGTAGTGTCGCAGAGGTAGTTGGATGCCTATTCAGTCTACACAACTACTTTCAAAAGTCCACGTGTACATCACAACAACACTTTTTATTATTCCAGACAACTCGGGTGTCAATTTTTCGACACCAAAAAAGGTAGAATTTGTTATGCTCGCAGCGTAGGATCGAACCAGCGACTTTGTATATATCTCAAAGCTCTCGTAACGACTACGCTAAACGAATTAAGGACTCCAATTTCACGAATATGGAGGATGAAATTCAGTCCAGAAGCCAAGTGATAGCAGAGACATAGTTTGAGCAATTGAATTCATTTGCATCTTGTCCCAAAAGTACAAACAAACCATCTTATAATCCCTTTTGGTTCCAAGCTGGGTGGCATCTCTAACATCTTATAGAGCCAACCAGAAGAGGTGCTAAGTGCCTTCAAAACATAAATAGTCACCACGATGACATCCGTCACATAATGAAAACATCTTTGGATAAGTAGTACTGGTAAAATTTGTATTTTAGACGCATTCAAGTTCATAATATAATAAAAATTCATCAGTACATGTATCCCGAAAGTGCGTAGCTTATTTTCACGAAGTAATCATGTTGATGTGAAATCAGAAGCTGGTAATTTTTATTGATCGCTGTTTTAAAATGACATCATCCACTGAGAACTTATTCATCTCACTTTCGTTTCCTTCTCATTCTTCTCTCTCTCTTTTCACTTGTGACCGATAGCCGAAGGTAATTTAAACATTCTTCGATTGAGAAGTCTTTGCCTATCCAAAAAGTGCATGTCCTCATTTCATCCATGCTTTCGTGATAAATATAAAAAAACAGATAACTACTGAATTTGGGCGAAAAGGCTGAGATAAAACTTAATAGGATTTTTGAGCTGATGTGTTGACGATGAATGAGTAATGCTTTTAAAGTCTGCTGTTCTATAACAGATCTCTAATTTAGAGAACATCTATGGCGCTATAGGATCGATTAGTTTGATTTCTATAGCCTTCTTTAAGGCCCTGAACAGTTTCTACTTCCTTTATTCGCAAGTCTTTTTGTTTCGCTAAATTTGATTTCAGTGATCTTTGCTGTTTCCTATCCTGAATTATATGGCCTCGATTGCCGGAGGCGGGCGGATGGATTGGACAGACGGGCGGATGGACAGACGGATGGATGCGTCACGAACTATTCGCCTATTAGCCACGCCCTCACCCGTTGGAGTTCATCGTTGTTCCGTTCCGGCCCCCTTCCAATTTCATCCCCGTTCCGTCGTCCAGCCCTCCGTCAGTCGGCCCGTCCGCACCTCCTCCCGTAGATCGAACGCCGATAGACCGATTCGGTCGCAGCGTCTATTGCATCGTTACAGTATTCCACCGTATCCTCTCTTCGTATATGGTCTGCCTTATCGACAGTCAATAATTTTGCTTCACTTCATTATCTTTGCCAGAAAAACAAAATGGTAGTTGAATTCGAAATTCTCAGTCCCAGATACAGTCGCGTCATGTCGGCTATAGATATGGAACATTGTGAACCTTCGCAGGATGGCATACTGTACTGCCCGCAGGGCGATCACTACGAAATTGCGTACTACGTGCGTAACGTCTATCCGCCAATACAGGTGATTTTTCTATTTCCATCTTTGTTGCTTACTTTATTGCTAAATCATATATAATTCGTTTAGAATCTTATATTTAACTGTGACAGTTTTCGCTCCTCCGTTTTTTTTCATGAAAAAGTTCATTGTTTCATTTGTGTCTTAACTTAAACCATACTAACCAAACTGACTAAAATAGGACAAATTAGGGGCTATCAAACCCTTTTTTTGCTCGTAGAGTTTGCTTTTCGTCCAAAATGGAGGAATGAGGTTATCGTCTACTTTTTTTTGTACAATATTTCCAATTTTTTTCTACGTCGCTTTACTTACCGATTCGCGTTTTTTTATGAAGTTCTCCACAGCTCTACGTATTTGTAATATTGATTTTTCTACTTCTCCTCTGGATTCATTCAGAAATATTAAAGTTCTTAAAGGTCGTTTTCTAAAAGTAACATTTGAAAGTCTTCTTCACTTTAAACAGAAATAAGGTCAAAAGTAGAAAATTAGCACTGACCACGCTATAGTCCGTTGAAGTTCGTCACCATCCGCTCTAAGAGAGGACTATGTGATTCTCTCCTGAAATGGGATAGTTTTCCTTAAAAGTTAACATCTCGTAAATTTTTTTTCATCGTCGTGGATACGAAACCAATTTGCCTGGACTTTATTCCTACTAATTTTCCGTAGTATTTTTTGTATTAACCATCTCATCTTGAAAAAAATTTAAAAACTATGAAAAAATAACCACAGCGATGCTGAGATATTCGCAAAAACTCGGACCCCAGGCCAGATCGAACCACGATTTCCCTTTCCGGAAGCCCACGCATTATACGCTGCGCCACGGAAGCCTTTGCTATACGTTTTTCTCAGCTAGTTTTTTCTACCTAACGCTGCCATCAACAATATGGAAAATACATCGTGTGGTTATAAAGGAAAAGTTAGCGTCCGTTAGAAGAGAAGAAAAAAACAATTCATGAGTTACCTTTATTTTAAATTTAAGTGATTTTTCTCCCTATATTCTCTGGGTTTTTCTTCTGTGTTTACATAATATTGTGATTACAAGCACAGATTATAATTAGAATCTACGAGGGCCGATTTTCATGTGATTGCTTAAACCATGATGCATCTTCTCATTTCAAAGAAATTCACGAAAATCTGGTACTGTAGATTCGTTCATGCTTCTACTGTTCAGGTTTCTTCTCTTCTTTTATGTACTCTCAGTTTCTCCCATTCGTTTTCCCCACATCTTCATTGCATGGGTTTTTCTCCACTCGTAGAGGAATTCGGACTTGAAATTTGAAAAAAGTCTTTTCCTCATCGATAGGTTTAAAAAGATCTCATTAGGAATTTTCGGAAGTGTCCTCCTTTCCTTCCTACTCTTGTTCCCATTTTTAATTTTTTCCTTCCCATTGAGATAAATATAGAGATTCTGAATTGAGCGATCTTTCTTAGTCGTTAATGGAATCGTTGTAATCAAAAATCGAATATTGATTGATTTATGTGTGGCGAAAAAGATCGTTTCACCTTCAGACCTCCTTTTTATTTACTGCACATTCTTTTCTCAAACTATGGAATTATGTGAAATATAACCACAGTGATGCTGAGGTATGACCAAAACCTGGAACCTTAGCTGGGTTTCGAACGCGTGATTACCCCCTAACGGGGTATCATGTGCTATTCATCACGCCAAGCGAGGCCTTTGCCTTACATTTTTCTTAGCTAGTTTCTTTCTATACCGGTGATATCAGCAAGCATTCACTGGTTGGTGTGGTGGATAGCTGGCATGTTCCCTGCGAAGGCAATCACGAGTTCGAAGTCGAGCTGAAGTTCCGCGTTTTTTCTCATAACTCAGCACCCTTGTAATTGTATTTCACAACTCTTTTCGTTCAGCTTCATCTCTATTGCTAGAAAATCACGTTTGGAAGTCCTTTTTTTCGATGTAACTGTCGCTTTTTTTAAAAAATTTTCTTGGATAACAAAAAATCCCCACTTTAATCGAAAATGAAGAGTCGCGGACTTTCTGATCTTAGACATGCTTCCCTGTCGTTTCTACAAAGAAATCCCTCTTCTGGACTTCTTCACGATAGCAAAAAAGTGTGAATCAAGATTTTCATCTAGCATTCGTTTGTTTTGTAAAAAATCTGCTGGCAAATAGACTTTTATATTCAGGTGTCATTTTCATCAAAATGAATGTCACCGATGTGAATTACTGTAGCCACTTACAGTATGCTGGAGTGTTGACCACATAATAGGTTTAGCGTTATCCTTTATGAACAGAAGAACATGTTGTCATTACAACTTTTTGTTGTTCTAAGAACAAGACAACTGTTCCGTGTCAGTTTTCTAGGCAGCTGTCACAAAAATCGTGTGCCTTTTTCTTCCACGACTGAGAGTTATCGTTTTTTCCACCTGATGAATCTACCCTTAAAAGAACGACAAAATGGCCCTAAATAAGTTCAAGGGCGCTTTAGAAGATATAAGCATTGCACTTTTATGTCATTCCCTTTATATTGCTCTAATTCAATGAGTGCGACCTTTTACTTATAAAAAGCACGAAAACTAAGAATATCTCTATCTTACTTTCTAAGATCTCTCAGACGGAAAGAAGGCTTTCTAAATCTCATCGATAACTTTTGATATTTTTTAATTTTGCTGAATGTAAACTCGTAGAACGCTTGCCGTTGATCAATCATCGAGATGTGCTCAATGCATTCAAATCAATTCGTAGGATCGTAATGATATTTCAGGGCGTATTTGGCCAGTGGAATCACTTGCAATAGTCTATTAAAGTGTGATATCAACGCTTTTTTTTTGCTCTCCTAGACGGCTCCAGTGACAATTCGCCGATCTTGGGTGGATGGAGCGGTTACCTGGCTCAGGACACGGGGTTGAACCAAATATGATGTGTGCATTACAGAAAATCACTAGTCATTGGGCTACATACTTCTCTTCGATTCACCTGAAGCCAACCATAAAGGAATTTCTTCGTTGCTTGGCATTTTCAATTCATTTACGCTTCACATTAATGTTAAAATGATTTGTACTCAGAAAGAAATGACATTTTTATTGGATTAATGTGAAAAGAATCGTCGTTCTAAATTCAATCGATTTTTTCGTTTCTTCTTTTGTGTTGGTGACAAGAATAGGGGGAAATAACTGCATAGTTCAATAGTTATGCCAAAGTTTTCCGTTATTCATGACATCATCAATAAGGCTTGTGAATTTTCAGGGCGAATGATACTTAAAAACGAAGGCTATTTCATTTTTTTTCATTTTTAATTAAAAGCTTCCTCTGCACTGCTTCATCTATATATCATTTATAGGAGCCAGGAGAAACTTCTTCTGGTGCAACAATGATACGAGGATACTGATTCGGGGAAACAAATCCAGGATATCAACAGGAAATCCACAAACTATGTTAGGGACGTTTGGAAAATCAAAGTAGTTCTGAGCAACAATTAACTAGGCTGAGGACTGAGGGTTGGATGGGGTGAAATGCACACATTAAATTGGAAAAAAAATTAGTGGAACAGGACAATGCATTGAGGAGTTCGCAACGGAAAACTTCAACAAACACCATGAAAGAGAACAGCAATGATGAAGCATCCGGCGTTGATGAATCCTTTAGGAATGTGCCATGAATTGGATTCCATTCGTAATGTTGTACAGGCGCCAGTGTTCATATTTAGCGTATACAAAATGATTTTTTAATCGTCTGCCGTCGCAGATGTTTTACAGACCTCAAAGTTTTTAGCTACCAGACATAGTTGGTGAAGAGTTGCTGATAACGGATAGTTGGAAGACTTGGTCAGGCGGGATCGAACCGACGACTGTGGGCAGGTCACCTCTAACTTTCTTGAAATGAAAAAAAATCGGCAACAGCGAAACAGTAGTGATACGAAGTTGTTTTAGAACATCAAATCGCAACGTTTCCAGAAAGGGTGGGCAGTGCAGCACCTGTGATGCCAATCATCGCGTGCACGGTGCTGGTTCGAAGCTGAGCCGGGCTCGTCAAGCTTCTCACTATTCCGTGTTCGAAAAATTGGTACCAGACTTATCGGGGAAGAGCTCGTTTTTTGCAGTCGGAACATGAACGCTCTAGCGCGGCTGTCCGAGGACTCCAGGGAGAATCGCTTTGACTAACATTCAATTTTATTCGTAAAGACGAAGACGACAATCCGCAGTCAGTAGCCGAGGCCACACGGGACGGTTCGAAGACCGTCGGCGATGATGAATGGGAGGAACGAAGTAACAAAAAATACATCCAGAAAATTCGCAAAGAGCTATTCTAATGGATTGAATGACGTAGATGATGCTCCAGACATTCTCCTAGGAAGAAAAAAAGAAAAAAAGAAAACGGAAAACTTGAATAATATTGGAAACATGAGACAATGACTACACCACAAAAAAATCGGCAACACATCTAGTCTGGACTCATCTTCTTGTTTTGCAAATGCATTGTACTCCTTTACTGATCAACGCCGAAAGCTTTATCCTTCCTTTATCTTTAACTCCTTCTTAGTAGAAAGATTGTTTTTCAATAAAACACACAAAAAATTAAGCAGCTCTGTGTTTTTTGAGACCAGACAAGATGTCAACGATGTCATCATTAAATTCTGTTGAAAAGTAGTTAACCTTGGGTGCAAAACGTGGTAAAGATACTTGGATACTAGGATAGTTGGATGGCCTGTCCTAACTGGTTTCGCGGGCCCCAGCATAGAATCCACTTTTAGGGAGATTTGCTGGTTAAGCCATTGTAATTCCCTAGAATCCCGAGGTCAGCCTAGCCAAAGTCTGCCCTAAATCGCCACCACTACAGCCACTCGCATCCCTTGTGGATCAGACAGAAATTTGCCACCATGCGACGTTAAGACACCTTCAGATACCGTTCAAAAATACAAACAATGCCACTAGTTCGGACCAACTGAGTCTCCCATCATTCTTGGTTTCTCATTCTATTTGAACGCAGCTTTTTTTCATGACCGCCGCCTAGTTAATTGAATTTCATGCCTCAAGCCAGAAAAAACCTTGCAATGAAACTTCATAGGGAAAAATACAATGACATGGCGAAAAACACTGTTAATGATTTCAAGTTTTCCGTTCTTTCTCCTCAGATCGCTATAACATGAGATGGAGAGCAAAAAAACCCGTCGATCGATAAAACATAGATCCAGTATTCGCCATAGTACCGGAGTTACCTTAGAATTTGATCGTCCTTTCAGTGCTTTCGGAAAAAATGGATCTATGAACTGCTGCTGCATGAATAACTAAGTCGAAATGTCAATAGGAGAAAATAGCCATAGATGATCGTTTTCAAGCCTTTAGACGACTTTTAATATCTGGAAATAAGTAAAAGGGATAAAAGTGGCGTTATATGGCCTTTAAATCTCTATGAAATTCCACAAATCGGTGATAACCATGGCAGGCCATACAGCGTGGGGTGTTAGACAACTTGCAGACAAAAGAAGCGGATTAATCGGTAATATATTATAGTATGAGTGACGCATTCGCGATTACATGCATTGGTATAAATGCACTCAACGGAGTAGTGGAAATTTCGATTTCACCCCACTTATCTTAGCTCACAGCGAGAATTTTCCATTGAAATAAAAACCAATGAAATCGACAGATCTTTGCGTTTAGGATTTTAATTATCTTATTCTACCAGGATGAATTGCTGATTTCCTGGAACCAATGACACTGATTTTTTTTCATTGTGGCGCTTCAATGCTCGTATTTCGAATATAGAAGTAACTGAACGAGCAGATCTTTGTCCATCAGTAGAACATATTCATGCTTTCTGCACTTACCGTATTTGTACTGTTTTTGTTTTTTAGAAAATTCAAATTTTATTTTCAATTCGCTTAAAAACTTTCGTTCCTAATCGGATTTGAGATTGCGGAACTTCTTTACGAAAAATATTTTCACGATTAAGGCTGGAGATTGCAGTCCATTCCAAAAAATATAGCACCCGATGTGAAATCAGAGTTCTTGATATCTCAGATACTCTAATAACTGGGAAATTGTCTGCACTACTAGTAAAATTGGAATGTTTGAGAGTATATGGAATAACCACAATGACGCCGAGATATTTGCCGCAGGTATCTGCGGTGGGGAATGAACGCGCTGTTACCCTTTCCGGGGGCTAATGCGTTCACCACCACACCATGCGGAGCTTTGGTTTCGCATGTCGCTTAGCTGATTCTATCGACAACTGCTATCAGCAATCACCCCTCAACGGGATTGATCCGGGGAGCCCAAATCGGCATTGAACCCAGTCAAGCTGAGGCTATAGTTGAAATTCACAATGTTGACTTTTTTATTTATTGTCTTTTACAAGTTTTCAAGGCAGTGTATTATTTGTGAAACAACCACAATGATGCTGAGATATTTACAAAATTCCGGAGGACAGGTGTTTACGGTGGGGAACGAACGCGATTAACCTTTTTCGGGGCTAACGCGTTCACCACCACAACATACGTGTCCTCTGTTTGCGGTGGGGAACGAATGAGTTATTACCCTTTTCGGGGGTTATATTGAATAATGAATGCAGAGGTTTATTTGACCAGGTTTACATGCTGACAATAGACGAAAGTTCATCATATCTTGCATTCCTGGAGGGAACTTTCCCTAGGCTTGGAATTTCTTCGTGAAGATCTCCTAGTGAAGAAATGCAAATTAACGATCGAAAAATAATTCATTAGCACTCATCACTCAGTATTATGAAGGAAAACTAGTTTATGAGAAGAAATGAAATAGAAGAGTCTATTAAATTAGCTCTTAGCTAAGTTGTACGATAGCGCTTGGCGCAATTTTGTCACAACCGATCAATATTTTGAATCTTTTATAACTTTTATGGCGCTATTGAATAAAATTAATCAAGGCCAGTGAAGTTATTGGCCTACAAGAAGTGAGAACCACCGGTTTTTATGAATGATTAGGTTATTTCATGGAAAAATGATCAGCAATGATTCTCCAATTTTCAGCAGTTTGATATAAGATTTAATAACAGGCCCTGTAACTCAGCTGAATAGGGCGCCACTGTCGGATAAACAACGCCAGGTTCGATCTTGGTCAGCCTTAAAAACAAATAAAGACTCCTCCAAAATCGTTTTTTATCTAAACAATCGATAGCATAATTGTAAACATTGATATGGCAATGAATTCTCAGCTACTTTTCCACTTTTCACGTTGCTGAAACTAATCCTCACACTCGGTTTCTTTCAACAAATTCATAAACGTATCCTGTATTCTGGTCGCTTAGAAATGACTGGAGACGTCATGGGATAAACTCGGAGTACTGTATGCTTCTCGCTATTTTGTCGCTCTTATTCAATTGACAAGGACATACAAGCAGTTTTCTGCCTGTTTAAATGACCCCATTTTCCGGAATTTCCTGAACAAAAGAAATCCCGTCTTCGTTTTTGTCCTACGACGAACACAAGTGATTCTATCATGTTCGGTAAACGCTACCATGTCGTCATTGTCATGGTTGTTGTCGTAGTTCGAACCGGTCGGAACGACGAATTAAGGGATTGTCGTTACGCCGAAGTACTACCCCTTTCCTTTATCACTATGTGCTTAGTGTACATAGATACAACTACACTTTGCTTTCCCACTGGGAAGTTCAAAACAAAACAACATGCGATAGGGGCATTCGAGGTAGGCAAGCTTATCGAAATGCCTTCGGGAAAAATCAGATATGCGCTCTAACAACTCGTTGTACATCTTGAACAAAAAATTGGTGATAATGCGTAATGACAAAGATTTTGATCCTTTTGACAAATAATTCCACAAAATGAAAAAAATTTTGGCGGGTTTCTGAGCTTTTCCTGTTTTTTTAAATAACCTCATTTTCAACTTAGAGGCCAAGCAGCAACCGTTATGAGAAAGTGCCTTTCCACCAATTCACGCCATAATAAACTGTTAAAGGCGAAGTATGAAAAAGTAAATAGCCCAGAAATGTATGGCTCACATTCTTCTATAATGATCTAATATAATCACCTGAGGAATACCGAAACCGACATTTTTTCGAGCGTTCTAAACGCATCTTGAAAGGTTTTGTTTGGGATATTAGTGGTTGCCCAGGTGACCGTGAAGGGAAGAATACTACTTACCGTCATCACAAGTAAGATATTAAGGAAACGGTGTAATTTAATCTCTACTAAGTTTCTTTTGTATGATCTCCATATGTTCATGTTCTAACAGTTGTTCTTAACATTTGAGTCGACCTTTGTTTGGAGAAATCATATTGTGGTAGCTGCTGTTGAGTAGAGCCCCTGTGGTGTTTTTTAACAGAAACTTTTTGAATTACGACTACATCATTCGATCACCCTGTTAATATCTCGTTAGATTTTTTTTGCTTCCCTTTTTTACATTACTCATCTTTACATGTACTGCAAGGATCTGGTCCTAACACTTTTTGCATTCGTTCCAATCATTTCCTAGCATCTGGTCTATTGGCTCCTTACGTGGAATCAGCTGTTGCTTAAGGGTTGTCGACTTCTTTATGAATATCGTTAAACACTGATTCGGTCGATTCACCCTGGTGTCTTGGAATAGTCGGGATGGAGCGTTCCTTTAAGGGAGTAGGTTGGGCTCAGAAAGGTTTGGTTCCAACTTTCCGACTACGGTTGGGTGACGCTTGGTGAGCTCGAGCACGGTCAGAGCAGCACCGTGATGGTCATGGACGGCATCCCTGCCAGTGCGCAAGGCGCCCTTAATTCTTTAAATTGGTGCAAAAAGAACCGAAACACATGCCACAGACTAGGGACGTTTTTATATCGAACGACATTACGCTATTTTTGCACTTAAAAGTAGAAGATTGTGCTTTCGTTTTCCACTAGCTATCAATAGCTTACTTGCAAATGTTAGACATGGCACCAATCCATCCATTTTGCTCCGGAAATGAAAAGAATAATGCATAGAAAATCCACATTTGCCTGTCTGTTAATGTACTAAATACGTCATTATCCATCTATAACTGACGTACTGAACAGGGCACATAGCGCAGTGGTGAATGGTGTCCTACAATATACATGAGACCAGCCGATAGATCGATTCCGCGCCCGTGCTCAGCAAGCTCTCCATCCCTTCGGGGTGAGCAGACTGCTGCGAGACTTGCCTAGAAGGATAGAAACACTATCTTGATAACTCGGTGCACCATCCCAAGTCATTGAATAGGTCAAATATGCATCCCCTCATTTCTCTTATGCTACAAATGGGGGACAAATGCATGGCGCTTACCTCAAGGAGTGATAAAAGAATTATCAACACTAAACGCTTCTAACTTTCCTCCACTGCAGCTGATTTAGTAATTTCCTTTTTTCAGAAAAAAATTTTTAGAAAATTAGAAAAGGGCGAAGACTTCTGAAGAAAACAATTTCCTCTAAGATTTATCTGATGATAAAGGAAAGAAACGCCTGCATTAAATCAGCGCTACGAGACCTCACTAGATTCGAACAATTTCCTTTCATAGGAATTTAATACCCAGAATTTTTTCGCCCGTGGTAAAGTAGAAAACGGTAATCGAATTGCTCTCAGGCGAACATCAAAGTTCAAAAATGGTCACATTCACGGAAATAACAACAAGAAAAGATGAGCAAACAAGAGCTTTATCCACCGTACTCCATATTTTTTTTGTTTCTTTAAATTATATGACTCCACCACAAATACTGTGTGGATGCCAACATTCCTTGAATTCAACCAGTTTCCTTGGATCGAGGATCCACGAAGATCTTTAGATTTTGTGTGGCTTCGGTAGCTGCTTGAGGGTTTCCGTCCACCTCATGAATGTAGTTGAATGCTTGCCTAACAGATTCCCCCTGGAATCTTGGAGTAGCTGTTCTAGGAGCTTCCCATATGCTCGGCACAAGCAGTCTCTAGCTCTTGCTGATTGTTGGGATCTCTCGCCCGATAAGTCTGGTATCAATTTTTCAGACCTCTGGAATGAGAGGCTTGGTTGGCCTGAGGTGGGGAGCCAGCTTTGAGTTTATGGTTTAACGGCACCTTTAATTGCCATGCTGTCAACTTTCATCGCACATTAATCATTAGATAAGTCAAGCTGTCACCAACGAATGCTCATTCGCTCCCTGTCATGTGCAAGAGCTTTTCCATAGGTTCGACTTAGTCGGGAAGCAAAGTGATCATCATGGATTGTTTCATGACCCTTCGTTTCAGTTTTATCCTGGCGATATAGGAGTCCTCGAAAGCCCATAAAACGCTGAGGGGCGATAGTCCAGTATCAAGATGACGACCGCGGACCGGAGCGTCTGGTATGTCCGTAGCGTGGATCGATTCGACAATCGCAAACGTCACGGAGTCATCTCTAATCACTAACACTATACGTGCCGTCATTAAACCTTTAGTTTAAAAAGGCATAAACTTCACTAATATCGAGACAAAAACTTTTCACATATAAAAAGTACAAGCTGAATTAATCTGATTAATTAATCGATTACGAATTCAAGACATGTCAAGGCTCTACGGATAGTTATTCTTCCAATGAGCTTCCTTCTAAATGAGAACTGTTCTAAGTTTTTTTAAAGTTTGTGTGCTTGTTCTTTTCTTTTTTATTTCAATCATTAAGCTTTCCCTTCGATAAATACTGGACTGTTGTAAATATTATGGAAGAAAAAGTAGACACATGTAAGCTGACACATCCCCAAGACCAATCTTCAGTTGACCTCTGCACTAATCAGAAACCCATGTTGTTCTCTACAAGAGTACGGTAACCTAGCGAACTAGTCATTTGAATGTCTAAGATGAAGGCTATTTAAGAAGAGATGTATAGAGTAAAAAAGAGAAAGAGATAGAGAAGGAGAGAAAGCAAGTTAGCGAGTGGAAAACATAAGTTTCATTGCTTCATTTTATTGCCTATATAAACCAAGTGCTTATGATTATGTTTCTAAAATTGGCACGACGTTTAATATAAGACTTTCATCACAATCAAGATAATGCTCTGAAAATTCCTTTCAGATTTTTTATATGGTTCATAGAAAAAGATCCTACTTTGTTTTCCCTGGATCGTTATGGAGAATTTTTCCAGAAGAACAATCCTGGCATTGGCCTAATAATATGTCCTCATTTTGGGCTGTGCAGAGTAACTACACTATTTAGCTGTGGATCACAGAGAAAAACAACCATTTAGAAGGCAAACACGTCTAAATGTAGACTTACACCATCACACAAGTATAATACATTTAGCGAATGGAGAATAAACCCTTTCAGGTTTGTAAATCCATGAGGGTTTCTCAACGCATTCAATTCCAGTCGTTGTGTAGCAGGGATGTTGAATGCATATTTGATATGTGTATCAACAATGACACCGGGATCGTACCAACCCACAGAATGGGTGATTTTATGCTTTTAGACAAGTCTATCACGAATTCACCGTCTCCGGCGAGATGAATGACTTACTTTAACTCGGTGAGGGATCGAACCATAAAACATTTTTTGAATTAAAAAGGGAACCTGTGACCGCTCCAAATGCTTCCCATTCAATCATTAATGGATCTGCACGAGTATTAAGAAGTCTACACTTGTTCTTATCTTTCCTTCTCGTGTGAGGTTTTTTTCAGTTGTCTGAGGACCTTCTTCATTTTTCTGTTTTGGCAATAAAATTGCTTACGACTTCTTCATCGGGCTATGCGTTGAAAATAAGTTTGCTTTCAGACGAGCATTCGAATAGCAATAGTAAATTCGTTCCCACCTTGAGTAGCTTTACCAAGTGATGAATAATAACCTGCTGCCTTTATACAGTAGTGGCTTTGTCATGAAGATAATGTTACAACAACCAAATGTGTTTGGTGGGATTACTGTAGAATAACTCGATCTTGCTTTTCACTAATGAAAGTGGTTACAGTCGCTCTGCAGGCTTAAATAATCATGAAATATCCTTGTTATAATCCCTTACTCAATTTATTTGATGCTCGGGGAAGAATTACATAAGAAATTATGGATGGAGCTGCAACAAAGGGAACCTCTTGGGAGTAGTAGCCGGCAACTTTTCAGTACATTTAACATGTTTTAAATTTTTGATTTATATAACCACTGAGACCCATAAGCATGGATTATTATCTAGAAACTTCAATGACAGCTTCAAGTGTCGTCCAGAGTCCAGATTTCACCTATTTTCTAGATGAAAGCGAGTTTTTAGGAACTACAACCGAAAGTGCTCCTGGTGGTGGTGATATTCGTATTGTGTTTTGTCGTCGGTATCTGCGGAAACTCGTCGATTCTGACTCTTATCCGAGGCGTCATGGCCGATAGAAGAATTCGAACAGGACGTCAGGGTGATAACGCAATCCTCTACATAGCTGCACTATGTGTGTGTGATTTTCTGATGAGCCTCAGTCTACCACCGGCCATTCTGGTAGGTGTACAGCAATTTCTAGTATTTCTAACTACAAAAAACAACTGAGGAGAATAAATTTGGTTGACTAGACTTGGCGAGACTACTAAGCCAGAAATAGCAAAAAGCTTCGCGTCTTTTGCACCAGCACTCTCTTTGTCTCTATAATAAAACATAAAGGATAAAGCTCTCAGCATTGATCAATCCTTGAGGGATGCGCGATGTATCCAACTCCATTGAGCATCGTTGGAGCTGATTTAATCCATATCTGGTCTTTACATGGCTCGCGGTGACCTACCGATGTGTCCAACAGCCTCTGCTATGTTCCCAGACAAGTCTGGCACCAACCCCCGGAGAGATGGAAAGCTTGGTGAGCCATGGACGCAATGTATCCCATGTGTATTGCAGGGCGTTTCCGACCACTGCGCTATTACATCCGTCCTTCTGTAATAGAGTCGTCCAAAAAGATTGAAAAGAAAGTGCTGATTTTCCCATCAGATAATAAATGAACTTTACGATTTTGAAGTGATCCAAGGCGACGATCTCTATTTTTTATGATCAACACTAGAGATTCTCTCATTTACCTTTTGACTGGGTTTCTTTTAAAGAAGATGACCATTCCTGGCGTAGCTCATCTGGATCCGTTCATCGAGACAAGAATGCTAAAATCCTAAGGGTGGATGATTTCCTTGGGAATTAAACCCTTCCTTTAGATCCAATTTTGAGACCTCAGGATTTTTTTTCACTAAAGTTAGTCGATAGATCAGTGGAGGGTACTTGTCACTATAATATAACGCAGTGTGTTTTAATTAGGTAGCGTACCTCAAAGTTGTAACATTACCCATAGATCCAGAGTTATTCACGTGACTCGTATCCGTATCGGACAACAATCTTTGTTCATCTGAAGAATTTCTACTAATTTCATACTAATTTAGTTAGGTGGCAGAGATTTCTAGTGGATAAAAAAGAATAAGGGGAGCTTAAGAACGCAGAGCTTAGAAGGATGAATTTTATCAAGAGACCTATTCCGAAGGGATACTCCATGCATTCTACTCAACTCGTCGCGTCGTAGAGATGAGCGTTTGAACAACAGGTCTATGAAATCACTTGACAGCCTTGCTTCTGTCATAAAGTCAATTTTTTTTCCCTAGTTTTAGAAGTCCGGTGCCAATTTGCTGATCGCTAGGGTACGAGACGTAACCAATAAAAGAACGTATGTAGCAGACGATTCTAAGCGCTACGCTATACGTGCGTCATAGATTTTTTTCGTGCAATGCAATTTACTTAAATTGGAAATTTTCACATGGAAATCAGATTTGTTTTGGATTTTTTCATATCAACCCGCTAGGATATGATGTCATGTTCTCACCAGCAGATGTCATAAACATGTTTTTCTCACTTTTTATTCCCGGAGAATGTCTTAAAATTATAAGAAAACCCTAGAAAAAAAAATTCTGGAGTGGTGAAAAACATTCCTAGGAACTTCCTGGTCTTCTCACTCTAACTGAAAGTTGCAAAATAACTTCTGAACCAAAACATTACCATATACAGATGTTTTTTGCGTAATCAAAGTGCTTTTAGCTCAAATGAAAAATCTCCGATCACTAACTGGATTTTCATCTGCAGACCGGAAATGATCGTTTAGACTAACTGCCTTCATCGTTGGAAATGATCGTTTAGACTAACTGCCTTCATCGTTAGTAATTGCATAAAGTTTATGCTATGCCTATAAGCATATCGCAATTCTCAACTGAGACTTCCACTTTGGAATTCCGAAGACAAATGGACAGTTCTGAGTCACCGAGCTAAATACTTTGCCTAAAAAACACTTCAAAATTTGAAAAATTTTCATAGAAAACATGCTTTTACGTTAACTCTGAACTTCTCCCGCAAAGTAGGAGGAATTTTTCAACACCGATATCATATTTATCAGTTGCAATGATGCTGAGATAATTGCAAAACCAGGAACTCCAAATGAGCGTCGAACCCGTAATCACATTTTCCGGGGTATCACCTGTGATCCGCTGCACCAGCGAGGCTCTTGGTTTGGTTTTCTAGTTCACTTTGTTTTTTTACCCTTTCAGTGATAAGCTAATGAAGCGTACCAATGAAAAGTGTATAGTTCTCGATAATCCTGTTGAACAAACACGAGGTGTTACTTTATTCCTTATTTCGTTAAAGGTGACATTTCGCCAACATCGCCTTATTCAGAGCTTGGAAGGATACACTGATGTGTAATTTACTAGGCCAAACTTTTCAACAGCATAAACGGGATGATGGATATCTGAACAATAATTACACATCACCGGCTTCTCGAAAAACCCACCGTTTTCTACATGCCTTCCACCGAAGAAGAACAGCAGCTCAGAGTCGCATATGGTTGATGACTGCACTACCCACATCAGAAATTGATGCGAAGATACGGGGCCAGGTTGCATGTGACCTCTGCGCATTCCTCCCTGCTATTCATTCTAGAGCTCTTGTGTTTATCCAAAAAGCCTTAAGGAGCTTGCGTGCTGGTGTTTTCGTACACTATGCGAGGATAGTGACTTTTATATCAAAAATCGCCTCCGCTGTGTTTTTTGTATCCTCTGCGTCCCTAGTGAGGTACTATGCCCCACTTTTTCGCTTGGCATCTAGCGTCGTTTGTGTTCTTTTTATGCGGATACATAATGGTCTGCCCGTTTCGCCAATGTATTCGTCTCCCGCAACTACAAGAAGGGATTAGGTATATCGTCCCTGAACTCACGCAATCATGTCCCTGCCATAAGGGGAAATTACGCGACTTTGTGTTTCGTATAGACGGTCATATAGACTGTTACGAACTAATTGACGACGAAGAGAATCAGGTGGAATTTCAACTATCGCCACCGACCCCTTTAGACCTGCCCTTCTTAAGCACCGTTTTATAGCTACACTTACTCCATCGCTAATGAAGGGCAACATAGACGGGGGTTTTGTTTTGGCCACGATCTTCGTTTTGGGGGCGTCGTTCTCTTTCTAAACTTATCTCGTGGGGGTACTATTTCGTAGCCATAAGAGATGGCTATTTGCCGAGCCAAGTTGCGCGATTCCTCTTTTAGTTCCCCTCTTCGTGCACATAGAGGTGGCTGTTCGAAACATGAAAAGCATATATTTACCTGTATTTCACGTCAAACGAACAATTAACAACACGGAAATAGTTGAAAGAATGCTCGAAGAAGATGGTTTTAATTTGGTCTTATGCTCATGTACTATGATAGAAAAAACGAACTCATCATATCGAACTTGACAAAACGCATTCTATGATAGAATTAGATTTAATTGAAGGGCGTGTGTGGCGCAGTGGTCGGAGGTGCCCTGCAGCACACACGTGGAATCGATCCTCGCGCCTATGGCCCACCAAGCCTTCCATCCTTCGGGGGTCAGCAAATTGATACTAGACTTGTCTGGGAGGATAGCAGCACTGGCTCGATACATCGGTAGGTCACCACGAGTCACTGTAAAGGCCAGATATGCATTTAATCACTTCCAACGTTGCTTAATGCAATTCATGGCGCATCCCTTAGGGATTAATCAACGCCGAGAGCTTTTTTTATCTTCTATTAGATTTAACTATTCTTCCTTGTTTATTGCTTCTTCCATCGTCACTTACGAAGAAAATCTTCGATGTCCTTCAGTGAAATTTTTCACATACTTCATTAGTAGACGAAAACAACTCAACAGAACTCTCACAGATGGGAAAAACATTGATGTAATAAACGATGGGGCTGATTGCTTTTCATTTCCTTTGGTTATTACAACCATCACTTTTATATTTTGATAAAAAACAAAACTATTTTCTTCGAAATCGTTCTGCACGTGTAGAAAAGAGCTATCAAAAGAGCAGAATTTTTTTATACAAAGTAGATTCTTACTACGTTGACAACAAAATCCAAGACAATGATGTCGATTTGACTATGAACTTACGAAACTTTAAATAAATATATCTTTCAAAGCTTACACGACCCCCGTCTTCGTATGCACGAGCAGATCGCCGCGATTATTCACTTGATTTCTTTCCTCACACTCTCCGTCTTCTACTAAGCTCTTTGAACTTTTTCCCGTGTGGGTTCGGCTGCTGCTTGGGGATTATCGTCTTTATGGAAGTCGTTGAATGCTGATTGAGTCGACTCTGCCTGGAGGCCTGGGATTGCACGGCTACTCATTCCTATTTGGATATATACATATATATATATATATATATAGGATATATATATGTATATATATATATATATATATATCATACATATATGTAGAGCGTTTGTATGACCCGTCATCAGAAATCGTGCACATCCCTACACTTCTTTTGCTCGTTGCCTTGTCCCGATCAGCCAGCAACGGAGGTTTAAAAAATTTAAGTGTGGGTTCGGCTATAGCTTAGAGATTTTGTTTTCTTTATGAATAACTTTGAATTCTGGTCGAATCCATTCTCTTAGGAAGCTTCGGAAAGCTGTATTAGGGCTTTCCCAAAGCTTCAATACAAGCATCCGTCAGCCGGTAGACCAGATTGAGCTTTTACCAGACAAGTATGACCATTGTGCGGACTCCGGCGGGATGAGGGTCTTAGTTAGCCCGCAGCGCGCTGTCGAAGCAACGATCACATGTTTGTTACTAACCACCTCTACAATAATAAAGCGCAAGCAAAGTGTAAATAGTGATACTTTTTCAGGATAGTGTGATTGGTTTCTGGATTTTTGGCACATGGATGTGCAAACTTCACCATGTTTGTGGTTCTGTAGGACGAATAGCGTCAACGTTTTTAATCACCGCTATGAGTTTCGATCGATATGTGGCCGTTTGCCATCCTCATCACACTTACCTCAGAAGCCGATCATTTGTTCTGGGAGTGATTAGTTGTAAGTTTTGTTGTAATCGTTGTGATTTGCAGTGCTTCCTAATACTCCATTATGACGGTTTGCTCTTGGAAGAGTGTAAAACATACGGTTAACATACGCCATCATTCTCCCTTTCAATGTGCAGACTATTTTTGGGGAAAAATGTTAACATAAAATGGAGTTCTTCGCCATTAAAAGGACAAAAAGCTTCCAGCATTGATCAGTCCCTGAGAGATGCACCATGCATTCGACTTCATTAAGCATCGTTGGAGGTGACTGGCATATCTGGCCTTTACAATGACTCGCGGTGGCTTACCGATGTATCGAGCCAGTGCTGCTATCCTACCACGCCTGGTACCAATTTGCCGACCCCGGAGGGATGGAAGGCTTGATGGGCAATGGGCACGGGGATCGATTCCAAGTGTGTGTCGCAATGTCACCTCCAACCACTTCGCCACTAGTTGGACTTAAAGGTCATGCATTCGGCTCCACTCCTAGCAATATCGTAGAGGATTGGATGCATATTTAGCCTATACAATGATTTACGGTGCTTCAGAAATGTATTAAATCGGTGTTTTTACCGTCCCAGACAAGTCTGACACCGATTTATTGGCCCCGGAGAAATGCTGGGCATAGTTTGGGGTTTGCGCGGGATCGAACCAGCAACTCGTGAAGAACAACTTTAATCACTGAATCACATATGTCCCGACCATTGGAATACGTTCAAAACCTATTTTGGCCTGCTGTTTTCTCTACCGTAATATCTGAAGGCCATCGGTCACCTTTCTTTTCCTAGACGACCTTTGTATAGGCCAAATACTTACTGAAAATGCTATATTTGTGCTCTTTCTAATCTTTCCTTTGTTTCCAATTTCGTATTATTTTTTTTCACTTTTCCATTTGTTTTCAGGTCTTTCCGTTCTGGCATTCTTTCTACTTTTACCAATGCTTACCTATGCTAAAGCTAACGAAATGGTATTGCATGAGCTTAAAGCCATGGATAGTTACAATATTACTCGGGTTAGAGTATTCAAATGTTCAGACATGATGCCACCGCCTATTTTCTACTGGTTCACAACGACGTCAGTTTTTCTCCGTTTTCGTACTTCAACTCTTATTTAATTAGTTGTCGATTAATTCTATAATGGTCTTCTGGTAGTCCGCCATTAATTAGATACTTGGATGGCCCGTCTTCTGTAATTGTGCGGGCCCCACATAATTTCCACTTTTTCGGAGTTTTGCTGGCTTAGCTATCGTGGTTCTCTGAGGTCACGAGGTCAGCCTAGATAGAGTCTGCCCAGGTCGTCACCACCACAGGTAGTCACCGCCTTTGCGGATCAAAGGGAAATTTGCCACCATGCGACTAGTACCAGGGCGGTGGTGGATCCTGGTATTGGCTCATTCTTATCTAAACCTTCTAATGGAAACGCCAGACTCCTTCTTTGTTTGGGAGACCCTGCTGAGGAAATAAATCGACCTACTGTAAATCGCAGCGCGACACCCAGGAACACCTCTCAGCCATAATGAGGCCGTAAACCACTGGGACCGTAATCAGCTATTGCTCTATGAAGCACGTTTTAGCCGTTTTAAGCTCATTATTTAACGCACTCACTACAGTGTTAGTTTTTAGACTCTCACAACAGGTTTTTAACCCCACGGGAATTTTGTTAAAAAGGGTACCTAAGGTGACACAAAAGCCATACGGTTGCTGCTGATTAATACTTTAGAACATTTTAACCGGAAATTTTTTCTTCCATCACTTGACATCACATCTACCACATTGTGCTTATCTTAGCAATTCTTGCGTTTGATTCGCTTCCTACCATTCACCGTCCACAAAAAAGTTCGAACTTCATCTCGCGCTTAGTTTCGCCTGCCGCAAAAGATTTTTCCTCTTCTTTGCGAATACCGGTGAATTTGGTTTAAGTCGATTTCTCCTCAGTTCCTGGGTTAGCAGTGTTGGAGGGTTTCCGCGTGGATTACAGGAAGTGGACTTCTTCCAGGGAAGTCTGGCACCCATTACTTGCTTGGCCAGGCGCAGGGTCGAACCAGCGCTTGGGCAAGTGGATCATTCCATGTAGTTAACAACATCAGAATAGAACTTAGTTTTTTCAAAGTGTTTTTACGAAAAGTCACGTGTTGATGAGGAAATTTCGATCAGGGTGATAAGCACCTTTGCTCGATAAACGTCGCTGTTAGCAAACTCTAAAAAGAGTGAACTGAACATCGAAAGATCCTTGGGAGGTGTTCTTTTTTTCGCTTTCTTTCTTGGCACTCCAGGGAATTTTTTGGATTTCACTTATTGTTTTTGGTAACTAAAAAAATGAATTTTGAAATTTTTTATGCTACGGGATATTACAGTATTTCACTGGACCATTTTCAACATGGAAAGAAATTTCATGTAGGATCGAGATTCCAAAAAGAACTTTTCAAGCGTTATCGACTAGAACAATTCAGCAAAGACGAGGATTGTTTAATTTCTTTATTTACGAACAAGCTGACACGTCTCGGCGGATTTTACCTTCTTCAGAGCTTAAAGACGTTTTGAGGGTCTGAGGAAGGCGAAATCCACCCGCCGAGACGTCAGATTGGTCGTCAATAAATAAATAAAACAACACCTCGTGTTGGCTCAGCAAGAATGTAAAGAATTGTTCGATCAATGCCGAGGTCAATAGAAAGTCGGTCGTGGGAATTATCGATTAGAATTCTGACAAGGAACTGCTGGAAAAAAAAGCGGACATTTTCGTTGAGTTCTAACGGTCGATGAAAAGCAGATGTCTTTCCGATTTTTCTAAGACAGCAAGAAATTTCTTCATTTACCAAGTTTTTTTTAATTTCAGAACATTTGTTCTCGGCTACGTGGTACCGTTAATACTAATCGTATTTTTTTAATATGAGGCTAATTCGTAAACTCTGTGTTCATAAGAGGTTGCTAATTTATCTCACTCGTTTTTTTTCTATTATTTAGATTTATTTTTTCTTTAAAAAAACGTTCCTCCTTTTCCTTTTTCAGGGTACTTCCACAGTCTTCTATACCACTTCGACGAATTGTCATGTATACGGTATTGATTGCTGCCGTATATTTTGTTTGCTGGACACCTTATTGGTCAGTTTTTTTTTGTAAAACTTGGGTTTTTTAATCTTATCTGACTATTTTATGCCTCTGAAAGGAATTTCATGGCAATATATGTATAATGATTCTATGAATACAGCCACAATGATGGTGAGATATTTGCAAAACTCAGACTCCATACCTGATTTGAACCCATGATTATCCTTTCCAGGGACTCACGGGTTACACACTCCACCACTGATGCTCTCGTTTTGTGTTTCTCTCGGCCAATTTCATAAATATTATAGATATTTGAGGTTTTTTTCTGGACTAGGATCGCCAACTGTTGCTTAGGATACTCTGGCACGGTCGACCACCCACTTGTCACTTAAGGAAAGCATATTTAAAAAAGAAACAAACACGGATGTGAAAGCACTCGAGGACGTGAATGATTGAACTTTTGCGCATAATATGCATGATATAATGTAATAGGTCTAGAAATTATGATGATTTAAGGGAGGACTCGTAGGGTGTGGTGCTGAACGCGTTAGCCCCCGGAAAGGCAATAGCGTGTTCGGTCGCCATCATAGACACCAGCGGTCGGAGTTTTGCAATTAGCTCAGCAACATTATGCGACGATTTATGTGAAACTACTTCCGAGTATTGTAGATATGGCCTGATCTGCAAAAATCGTTTTCGTTCAGCTCTTTTTTTCCAAAGAGCTGCTAAAATTAGTGTTAGAATTGCTGCTTATAGGTTTTCTGTTCTTTATGCAATTGTTATGTCATTGGTCGGTTTACCTACGACAACAAGCGAATTGCTCTTGTTTGTGATTTACTGCGTTCATCTATTACCGTACTTCGGTAGCTCATCCAATTGGATATTGTATGGGTTACTTAACACTCAACTGCAGGTATGGGAAAATAGTAGTAATGACTAACAGGGAAATAAATATAGAAGCTGTTCCACGTTGATCAATACTTTATGGATGCGCCATGCACTGGATTCGATTCGTAGCGTCCCAGAGGTCACCGTATTCACGTAAGGCCAAAATAATGACTGCGGAGGTCCATTTAAGTGTTAAATATGGTCTTTAACATCCTGGAAAAGCCTAGCATTAGTGTGCTGAACTTAAAGCGAAGCTGAGCTTGGTTTTTCCAGTGTTATGGATCGAGTCCCACGACCACATGTTTCCTGCAGTATGCCTCCAACTTTTGCGCTATATGCATCGATTAGCGGAAACCTGAGGCAACTTTTCATTAAATTTTACACGACTCGTCTTCACATCTACTTTGCGGATCCCAGCATTCTTGCATTCGATTCGGCTCTTTGCACTCACCATCCATTAAGGTTTTCGAACACTTCGCGTTTGGCTTCAGGTGCTGCTAGAGGATTGTCGTCTTCTTAATGAATGTCGTTGAATACTGGTCGAGTCGTTTCACCCTGGAGTCCTGACATAGCCGGGCTAGAGCTTTCGCACCTGGATTGCAAGGAGAAGACCGTTCTCGGTCTAGTCTGATACCAATTTTCCAGCTCCGGAGGGATGAGAGGCTTGGTGAACCTGAGGCAAGGTCAAACCAGCGCCGTCTTCGTGGTAGCCGGCATCCCCATCACTACAGCAACCACCTCTGAAACAACATTTGCATGTAGTTAAACCACTATCATCACCACATTCTGCACAGCTAAATCCTCACTAGTTGATATTCTTTTATGACAAGGGTTTTCGATGCATTCCGTAACACCATATCTTTCGTTATGATTGCGACTTTAAAGGAGTTCCTTTCTACACGATATTTCTAGACTATTTTATTGTTTATTGCTTGGGAAGCGAGTAGCGCAGTAATAGTCATCCCGTCGCAGGCAGCCCTATCCATGCCTTAGTTCGACCCATCCCAAGCCCACCAAAGCTCTCATTTCTCTTTGTTTGGGAAGTGAGTGCCAGACTTGCCTGGGACAAGCTCACTCACACTAATCAACGTAGGATCGCCTTAGCAGTACTACATCAGCATTCCAGGAAGGACCGGTTGATTGTATATCTGGTCTACGCAATTCCTTGATCTACCTTGTTAAGTCGGTGTTTTTATCCTCCCAGAGGAGTTTGGTACCAATCTGTTGACCCCGAAAGCATGGACAGCTCTGCTGTCGCAAAGATGAGATCGAACCAAAAACTCCTTTCATCGCAGGACATCTCTAACTACTACACTACGACCTTGTATTAACTCGTGTACTGGGGTCTCAGTAGACACCTAAAAGTCCTACCATAAAAAAATTTTTCCATAAAATCTTATTCCATAGACAGTTTTACTAGCCACAACGTATTTGGTCTCTTTCTTTCCTTAAAAGTCGTATCTAACATACCATATTTTCATAGTGTTTTACTTACGTACTTGTCTAGTTAGGGCGCATGTGGCGTAGTGGCCGGAGGCGCCCTGCAACACACACGTGGAATCGATTCCCGTGCCCATGGCCCACCACGCCCTTCATCTCTCCGGGTTCGGCAAATTGCTACCAGATTTGTCTGGGAGGATAGCAGCACTGGCTCGATACATCAGTAGGCCACCGCGACTTATTGTAAAGCCCAGATGTGCGTTCAATCACCTCCAGCTTAATGAAGTCTAGTGGATGACGCATCCCTTAAGGACTGATCAACGCCGACAGCTTTATCCTTTATCCCTTTTTTACTTATCTGGTTAGTAAAGTTGTGTAGTAAACAAGTAAGTAAGTATGTGACATATTGCCTTTACTTAGTGTTTCAGATGAAAACTGAACATTTGAATAACGATAACCACATGAGTTTTATGTCTATGGTGCACGTAAACAATGCGAATTCTGATGCGAGATCGTCGAGGTAAACTGAAATCTGCTCTCCATCAAAAATAAGTGTGATGAGAGATTTCGTTGAAGATTGAAGATTATTCCTTTGATTGCAAGCTATTCAAGCTGCTCAGATTGAGTTGATAATTTTGATAACAGCGAATATGAAACAGAAACGAAGATCACAAAGAGTTAAAAAGCAAAAAGGGACCAAAAATATCACGGATAATTCAGGTTTCAGATCGACTAACCGAAATGTTAGTGATATGGCGAAACCGATCATTGACGGCCCGGCTCAATGTGTCGTTCGTTATTCCGGCGATAATGGAAAGTCGATGATCATACAAAGTCAATCGAACACCAATTTGCAACTATACGAGGACACTGAACAAACTCTTTTATAACTTCACGGAAAATTGTACGGTCTTGGAGAGACCGAATTCAAACTGAATGAACGCCTTCAGTCTGAATCCTTTCCAAGATACTCTGTAATCGAGATGGTAGTCACCACACTTATACGATCATGGTGGTGACGATTTTTGGAGACACGGAAGTAGTTCATTCGGCCATATCAGAGCATTATTGCTACGATCTACCTTTATCAAGTTAAAAAAGCTTTACGATTTTTTCAACCCAATTAGAAAGTGAGGAAATCCTTTGCGCGCTTAGCCCAGTGTAACGCAGCATCCGCTGCGTTCTCGTTTTGTCACAGCGTTTTGAACTCATTCGAATTTCACTCTTTGTATTTTCATAGACCTTCTTAGGTCACATTAGCACTTAGCTTTGAGGAAGAAATGCTAAGAAAACCAATGGATTTTGGAAGTTATCCATCGAAAAACTAGGCCTCTGATGATCCAGTAGAGTCTTTAATGACTTTGATTCGCTGTCATTGTTAATGTTGCTCTGATTTCTTAACATCAGTCACTGATTTCTATTGAACAATTAATTCTCGTCCTAGAAAATGAGTCATATCGATTCTTCCTGTTCAATTCTGAAGCTTCGGTCCGTGAGGTGACAAATGTGATATTCCGTTGTAATAACACATATTTTTTGCTTTAACAATTAATCGATTGCAGATACTGTAGATGGTCTCATTTCTTTACGGGTCACGTGTTTTTGCTTTTCTGGACCTTTGATTCGATAAATATTTGCTTTTTATAGTGCTGTAATCTTTTTAGAAGTTTCACATCGACAGTCACGATTCATCCAAGATGACTAGATTTGGTGAGAAGATCGATTCCGATAAGCATCAATACGTTGATACATTAGTTACTTGGCAACTTGGACTGCCCCTCACTGGTTGTGTGGGCCGCAGCATAATTTTTGCTGGTTTAACCGAGGTGTTTCCCTGGAGTGCCGAGGTCAGCCTGCCCCCGGTCTTTCGCCACCACCACAGGCAGTCGGAGCCCTTGCGGATCAGAGGGAGATTTGTTTCCATGTTACTAGTTTGATACCAGGACGGTGGTGGATCCAGCTATTGGTACTGATTTACTCTTAGCTAGGCTTCCTGATGGAAACGCGGGACTCCTTTTTTGGCTTGAGAGACCCTGCCGAGGGATGAATTCGCCTTTGTATATCGCAACCCCACACCCAGGAACGCCTTCGAGCCACTATGAAGCGGTAAACAGTTGGGAGGATACGTTGATACGGCAAAGTAATATTTGTTTTACAATTTCAACTTCGAAATTTCTTAGTGTTGAAATAAAGGTCTTCTAATTAAAACGACAAGATAGGAGATTGCTACTTCAGACTTTTGATGTGCTTCCACATTAGCACACGGTCTTTTTCATAGCCTTTTCTATCTAAACTACTTTATTTTGACTGTAGCATCAGTTTACTTGGGTTCATTGCCGATTTGGGATCCCCAGATCAATGCCATTGACGGGTGATTGCTGATGGAACTGATCGATAGAACGAACTGAGAGACAGGCGAAACGAAGGATTCGCATGGTGTGGTGGTCAACGCTCTAACCCCGGAAAAGGAAATAGCGCGTTCGTTCCCCACCACAGACATCTGCGGTCCGAAGTTTTGTAAATATCTCAGCATCACTGTGATCGTACTTTATTTCTCCTTGTCTTCGTTTCACGCATTCTAATTCTTCCGTTTTTTCTTTTTCTTCAAACCAAAAACTAGGAAAAGCACTAAAAATGATTATTCAGTTAGATGTTCTGATAAGAGATGAACTGCACTGAAAGCCAGTTCTGGTGATGAAAAATCAATAACTATGTTTCGTATTCACTGCCACTGAATGTTTTAGCTATAAGGTAGAACTAGTTAAGCAGCCATATATCACTACTTTTCATAAGCCTAAAACCACTAACTCCTTAATGTTGATAGCACTATCAATGATAGAGTATGAGACAATCAGTGGTTGTGTTTCATTTCTTGAAGAAATAGTTGAGGTGGTGCGATGGCGGTGTCAGAAATCATCGGACTTCTCTTCAAGAACGAATGGTATCGCTAGTTTTCACTCAATTTATCCAAAAAAAGATCCTCCATAAGCATAAACAAAATCGATAATCGAAAATTGTTACTAAAACCTTCACTTCTACAGCGACATGCAGTGCTTAGACAATTGGACTACTCGCTTTTACAAATAGTACGGCATGAATGAAATTTGTAGTTGAACAGCACGTTGTTGATTTAGCAGACTTTTTTCACTGTTTTCGAGGACTAAAAAGAACTGTACGCCTCCTCCTCAGCGATGGCGAGTCTGACAAATAAACTTGACAGAGCTTCTTGAATAATCAAATATGTAAATACTTGAGTGATCTATCCTAAAGAATCGCACAGAATTGGACGGACTCTGTCAAAAAGTGCATTTAATTGAGACTTGCAGTTCGGAAGAGGTCTTCTTCCAATGGCGTCTCAAAAAACCGTGGCACAGCTCTATTACGTCGCTACAGCACTCCAGCTATCATGGAGTTTGTTTTACCTTAGCTGATCTTGTGGATAGGAGTGATGAACCCACTGAACTTTTTGTCGGCTTAACAGAAGCCTTTGTGGAACTTCCCAGTTGATATCACAGCTCCCCACTCGGGTACATCCCAAGATATGCAGCAACTATAAATTAATGGTGGCTGGGGTCGGACTTCTGGTCGACAGTAGTGTCGGTCTCCTCAAGTTAAATGATTCTGTTGAAATGATACACCCCGTGATGGTCTACCATGCAGTTCGACAACGAGGAAAAAGTCGCCAACGAGATGGAGCAAAAAACGTTCGCAGAAATACAATAGGAAAAACAAGTCCTCACTTAGTTTTCCCATGTTTGCAAATTCATTTCGTTTCAGGAGCCTCATGATATTATCATATATCAAAGCAAATTTAATGACTATTATCACTACGTCGATCATATCATTTCTTGTCATAGTACTATTCAATACGCTTATTTCACCGTATTTACATGAATATTACAGTAAGTTAACAATTTTCAAAAAAAACTGCAAAATATACCTTTGAAAAGTAAACATGCAGAAGCACAATAGAAGCGAACTGAATTTGAAGCATTTCTGCAAATATGAAAAACAATAGAAATCTTTGAGAAAACAAGGCCCACTCTTTTTAGCCAACGTGGGCAAAAAAAAATTTGCCGAAGACAAAAAACCATGGTACTAAAGCTAAAAAAAAAGCTCTCAGCGCTCATCAATCCCTGAGAGATGCGCTATGCATTCGACTTCACTAAGCATCGTTTAGAGGTGATTGAATGCATATCTGGCCTTTACAATGACTCGCGGTGGCCCACCGGCCAGTGCTGCTATCCTCCCTAGACAAGTCCGGTACCAATTTGCCGACATCGGAGGGATAGTAGGCTTGGTGGGCCACGGGCGCGTGGATCGATTCCACGTGTGTGTTGTAAGGGTGCCTCCGAACACTGCGCCACACGCACCCACATGGTACTGACTGTCATAAAATATAAGCATAAAAAGACGTAGAATATTCCAGAACGTATGCTGTTTTATGATTCGGCATTGAAGGATATGAAAGAGACATTAGAAATGGACTACGACGTGCTTTGGAATCAACCAGACTTTTGTCTTGCGTATCTTAAGGTCTGTGCTTTTACGGTTCCGATAAACAGTAGAAGAAAAAAACTACCACCTGAAGATATTTATTTGCACTGAGTTTTTATATAGCAAAGAAATTCACTCGTGTTTGGTGAAGTCGTTAGGTCTTCCTTCCTCCTTGACTGATTTTTCCTCATCTTACAGTTCCATGAAGCATATCAGACGTTTCTGACAGTGGCAAGATCTGATCCGAATGGCAAAGTGGCTAAGGTCTCACGTTACAATAAATACGCCTTTATAGAAATGCATTAGACAGTACTGTTGTTTTTCGTTCAGTGTCTCTTTTGATTTCATTTGGTTTTGTTCACCTTGAATTACTCAAGTGGATCCAACGCCTTTTAAATGAGTAATAAAGGATAAAAAGCGGGACAACTGTTGATGTCGAGAAATACTTGGAAGATGAACCATGAAATCGATTCCATTTGTAGCTTTCTACAACCATCTGCATGCATTCTGACGCTTATCCATGGACCAACATAGTGTTTTTTATCCTATCCTGTAAGTTTCGAAGCAATTGGTTGATGTCGGAGGAATGGAAAGCTTGATGAGCCGGGCATATGTGATCGAACCAATGAGCACGCGTATATTGCAAAACACCTCCAACCATTGAGCCACAGTCGCTCTTTTATGAATGAATAAGATGTACCTAAATCTATTTAGAATGAAACAGCTAGGCTAAGATTGAACTATCCAGTGCCGAAAGTCTTTAAGCCTGAGAAAGGTTTAGCTGTGGCATTTGACTAAATCACATGGTGTCCGCTTATTTATCAAGTTTGTAGAAGCTTACCTCGATCTCTCTTTTACTACGACATGTTAGACAAGAAGCAAATGCTGGAACCTATATGTAGCTATTGATAATGAAGATATTTCCGCACGATAAAAGATAAAAAGGATAAAGCTTTCGGCGTTGAACAATCCTTAAGAATTGCGCCATGCATTCGACTTCATTGAGCATCGTTGGAGGCTATTGAATACATATTTGGCCTTTCCAATAACTCGCGGTGGCTACCGATGTATCGAGCCAGTGCTGCTATCTTCCCAAACAAATCTGCTGCCAATTTGCCGGACCCGGAAGGATGGAGATCTTGGTGGGCCTGGTGCGTAGGGACCAACCCATGTGTGTTGGCCTCCGGCGTCGGCGCTATACGCGCACTTCACGATATAAATGAATAACAAGGAAGAAGCACTCGACGCTTACTAATCCTTTATTAACGAGCCATGCTTCCTAACGTCCTGTTATAGCGGTGTTTGATAATGTATTTGACCAATATGGTGACTTTCGATGGCCTACGGAAGCGTCATGTTAGTGTTTAGCAAAGAAGTATTTTTCCAACTTGCTCCAGAGGGATGCGCATCATCATCTGCACGGAGCGCGGGGGTTGAACCAGCGACCATGTAGGTATTGCAGAGAACCTCTAACCGCAACAATATATGCTCACCTTTATCACTTGGACCGATAACGACACATACTCCAACTTTCCATGTTATCGTTTGCTATCGTAGCAGATTTACGAGGAATGACACAAATATGAATGATATTAGTCTGAGTGCAGGATATGGAAATATGAGCACATCAAAATGATTCTATGCCTCCGATTCTGATAATTTTTAAATGATATGTGACTATTTGATGCAAGAGAAGGTCTCATTCCTATAAAATACTTCATACATACCTTACGGCATGGAGGTGAGTTCGCAGCTTACTATAACGAACCATCCTACTCTTAGAGACATTTCACCATACCGATGGCGCTACATCATCAACAGATTAAACGAGTCAAATCAAGCCTTCGCCCAACTATTCCAGAAAAACCGTAACAGTTATCCTAGAACTATTTGAGAATGAAATAAAAAAGTCGAGCATTAATTGTCAGCATAACAAGTTCAAAGTAACCCAAAGTAAGCTTTGAGCTAAATAGTACGAGGTCAAACAGCGTAAATTTGATGGTTACTGTGCTATATATACTTTCGTTTAAAAATCACGGAAGCATCTTTTTAGTATTTCTGTTTAAATTCATTGGCAATGAGTCTGTCAGAAGCATCACGACTCCTTCACACGCAATAGAAGTCGCCGAAGGATAATTATCCTTCTATCGTTTTCTATCTAAAGAAAAAAAGGTAACTATGTAATTGGCTTCACATTTCAGAAAAAAGCACAAGAAACGGAATGCGGAAAAAAAGATGATGTCAGTGAAGAGCGGTATTTTAAAGCTTTATTTTTTGCAGAGAATATAAACGTTGATTAGCAGTTCCTGTAGGTGGTTTGGAACTGTGCTGATGAGAAGAACAGGAGAACCATCTGCATCTCTTTCATTAAATGCTCATTTATTTTTAAGCAGGCATTTTATAGTTAACATTACCAACTTTATTGATATAAGGAATTTCCTGTCGATCAGTTGCAAGGCTAAATGGTACTTTTTCATCAGATGCAAATTGATTTGGTGAATGACCCAGCTGCTCAAAATGTCTGAGGATTAACTCACACCTTCTACGGTGTACGTGCGTGCGTAAGTGCGTGCGGCGTGCGTACGTGTGTGTGTGTGTGTGTGTGTGTGTGTGTGTGTGTGTGTGTGTGTGTGTGTGTGTGTGTGTGTGTGTGTGTGTGTGTGTGTGTGTGTGTGTGTGTGTGTGTGTGTGTGTGTGTGTGTGTGTGTGTGTGTGTGTGTGTGTGTGTGTGTGTGTGTGTGTGTGTGTGTGTCTGTCTGTCGTGGTGTGTGCGTACGTGAGTGTGGTGCAATTTTGGGAATAAATCCTGCCACCGAATTAGAAAACGGTTGGGAAGCGGGTTGTGGTTGACTTTGACAAACAAGCCCTAAATTTTTCACAGTAAATGGCCGACAAGAGTAAATCGGCCTCTGGTGGCCATACCGAAACTTCTCAGCATACCCTGCAGGTATGCCAGCAGGTATCTCTTCAAATGAAAACATTAAATAATGAGGCGCCTTATATAAAGTACGTGTTATGTATGTCATGTTCCTCTACCCAGCGTAGTTCACTAGGCTGCACGACGAGAACATATTTCGCTGAGCCTAATTCGGTTAACTGACGACCGCCAGGGTTATAAGTGTTTATAATCCAACTAGCCCTTAACGAAGCATAATAAGCCTCCACTCTTTGTATAGATCACTATAAGGAATCTACAGTTACTTCTTAATATCCAGCGATTAGAGGTTGTATTTTCCGACTTCCAAAGGTGAAGAGTGATTACTAAAACTATAACGCCTTCTATGAAACCTGGATATATATGGTTTTGCATTCCAGTAAACTTTATCTTCTTCGGCGGTCTAAAGCATCTACGATAAGGATGAAGTTCAATCAATCATAATATACCCCAAACAAGCCAAGGACCAAAAAATCTCTGCAGACAATTGCGAAATGAATTTTGAGTACATTTTAAGAAGTTGCACGAAGCACTTATCATTACACTTGCCCTTCGACCCAGTTATGGATTGTCGTAGAAGAAGTACAACTATGTTCACATAAGGCGTCCAACGGCAGCGCCGAATCCATATGGAAAATAACAACGATCTTAAGTATGGAATGAGGTCAAGAAAGTGTTTTTCATGGTTCGTTAGCTCATCGGCGCATTCCAAGCATTTTGCTGCCGCTCTGGACTCCAAAATGTCTCAATATGAAGAAATTGATTTCTGTGGTTGGGAGTGGGCCAAAATTCGGTTGATCACGTTGATGCTAGAAATTTTACAAAAATACAGCTCCAGTGATGCAGAGATATTTGCAAAACTCAGACGCCAGGCCAAATTCGAGCCCACGACTACACTTTCCGGGGCTCACTTCTTACTCACTGGACCAATGAAGCTCTCGATTTGCCTTCTTCTAAGCGTATCTTTTACCAAGCGGAAAAGGTAACTGCGGGTTTGAATCTAGCCTGGGGTCCGGTAAAAACCTCACTAGCATTGTGGCTACATTCACATAATACCTTATTGTGACAAAAAATACAGTAAGCAAAGAAGTTACCCATTTTGTAAAAATGGTTAAGAACAATGTACGGACAATATCTATTACGGCTTTATGCTTACAACATTGAGCAAAAGATTACGACCACTGAAAGTTGTAGCGGCTTATCATAGCTTCTGTTGAACTCGATCATGAAGAAATAGACAGCAAGCGAGAATTACCTGTCGTCCCGCTGATCGTCGAGTGAATCGAAACAGGCGCCATTAAATATTCTACCTCTTCCTGTCACGTGCAGTAGTAGCTCATGGGTTCTGCTCTCTCTACGAACTCGTTTAACAGCATATCCTTATTCTAGGGTTCTGCTAAGGAACTCTGACCATCGGATCGGTGGTCTTCCTGCGGTACTTTTGACATCCCGGGGAATCCATTCACTAATGGCTCATATCCATCGATTGTTGTTCGTGCGAATTGCGTGTCCGCCCATCTTATTTTCGGCAGTTTGGTGTACAGAACCGTGTTTTCGATTTTTGATCGTTGACGTAGATTGGAGCTTCGGATCTCTTCCAGCACTTGTGTGATACGCGATGCTCCTAGTATCACCGTTTCGACTGTGCATTTAATAACGCTTACTGATCTTTCATTCTGTTTACGCATCAACCAGGTTTCTGACGCATACGTTAATGCAGGAAGTATCGTTGAGTCGAAAAGGTGGGCCCGGAGTTGCGTGTTCTTTGTTCTCTTCACTACATCTTCGATGCTCTTGAAAGGTCGCCTAGCCGCTCGCGTCTTTTTGCTCAACTCTAAGTCGTCGTTTGTCATTTTGATTTCCCGATCTTGTTATAAGAACGATGTCATCAGCAAAACGAAGAGGGTGTAATTATTCGCCATCGATTTTCACTCCTATTTTGTCCCATTCCAATGCTCACATGAAGTAAGTTCTGGAGAATGATGGAAAATTCGGGCTAGATGATATCGCCTTGCCCCTTTCCTCTTTTGACGTCGATGTTAATGCCGCTATAGAATAGCCACATTTCATTTGTGAAATTTTTATGAAGCTAGCGAAGAATCTTTATATACTGAGGAGGCTATGCAAAGCTTCCACAAACGCTTCTATCTCATCCAAGTCAAAAGCCTTCTTAAAATCGGCGAAAGTGATCGAAGCGTTTTCTTTTGCACTCGCGATACTTCAATTAGTCTTGTTAACGTGTGGATGTGCTCCACTGTACCGCGCTCTAATCGAAAGCCTGGTTGCTCACATGGCTGTTGTTCGCCCAGTGTCCTATCAATCCTGTTTAGGATGAATCGAGTGGAAGTTTTTCAGACGACAGACTCCAAGCAAATTTGGCACTAGCCGCCGATATTGTGGAGGTCACCCTTTTTGGGCAATGACAAAGTCTTGTCTGTCTTCCATTGAATAGGGACGTTATATTCCCACAGGAACGCGTAAACAGCTGAGCCAGTGTGCTTAGGAGGACAGGCGGAAGGGGGCCTCAAGTGTTCAACCTTATCCTGTCAGGACCTTGCGTTGTTTATTCTTCAACGACGAAATGGCATCTCGGATTTTGAAAGGGATAACAGTTGAAATTACATGTCCAACCTTCTTTATTTCATATGAAAGCAGAAAGATATGGCTGTTAAAGAATTCAGAGTACTATTTATAGATGATCTTCTTCAGTGCCTTTTAGTAGACATAGCTGTTCATCTGCATGTCGGAGTGCGATCATCTTAATCCTACAGCGAAGTTTCGGTGGGTTTTGGGAATACCTTTCCCAGCCTCTGGATCTTTGAACATGATTGCTACCCTCCTCTCTTTTTACATCATTCTTTAATCGCAGGTCTGCACTGTTTTTCAAAGCGGACATGAGTTGGCAGTTCTCTGTAGCTCGTACAATTCCGCGCTGGCGTATCAGCTCCAGCGTTTCTGGGAACAGACATCTATTGGTGACTTTGACTTGAACTTGCCTTGAACTCTCAGCTTTCATAGCGCTAGCGAAAAAAGTGTTGAGTGAATCATATCATAGTTAATGTTGTTAAGAACGGTGGCTTCGCAACAACCGACTAATGAACTGCATAAGTCCCAATTTATAGCAGTTTTGGGACATCGTTTGTTGAAGTTAGTGGCTTTTCACGAAAAATTAAACCTTGCACGAAGACAGTGGTGGTCTGATCCCTTGTAGAATTTCGGGACAACAGCGACATTGGTGTGGCAAAATTTTCGACTTACTATAATATGGTCTATTTCGTTGTGGTATTCTTCATTGGGAGACTCTCAAGTCCAGCATTGAGGCTGGGGGCTTCTGGAATTGCGAGTTACCATATCTTGGTCATCATGATAAATTCGGGCAGCCGCTTACCCTGATCGCTCCATTCTAATTTGTGGGTCCCAAGGTGACGTTCCTCTGAAGTTCTGCTGAGTCCACCAATATTAGCGCCAAACTCGCCAATGATGACCTTCAACAATGTATGTCTACTTTGTAGAACTTCTCCAAGTTCATAGAAAACGTTTTGAATTTACTTTCGTCATAGCTTGATGTCAGCATGGAAACGATGAAGATTGTCAAAACTAGTATTCATCCACATTTCTTCAACCATAAAACGTCCCATTATGGCTTTTACTTGTTCGAACGAATCGATGTTCACGCTCTCTTGTGGTTGTATTTCGCATAATAATAACCTGCCATAAAAAAGTATAGAAGGCAGAAAATAAAAAAGCTAAATATTGTGAATTCAACTACAGCCTCAGCTTAACTGGGTTTAATGCCGATGTGGGCTCCCCAGATCAGTCCCGGTGACGGGTGATTGCTGACGGCACAGATCGATAAGAACTAGCTGAGAGACAGGCGAAACGAAGGACCCGCATGGTGTGGTGGTGAACGCGCTACTCCCCGGAAAGGACAATAGCGCGTTCGTTCCCCACTGCAAACACCTGCGGTCCGGAGTTTTGCAAATATCTCAGCAATCTTGTGATTGGCATCGTACTTTATTCTTCTTCTTTGCATGACAAGTCTTCCATCGAGGACTCAGATGCAAGTGTGCGTTCATTGTAGGAAACAGATCGTTGCCTTAGTCCTTTGCGATTTAGGCAGCCTAGAATGACCCTGAAATTTTAGCTCTTCGTACTCGTTCTACCCAGCACTGCCGCAACGAAGGTCTATCGAATTGGGTCGAGGGTACGATGCCCGTTTATTTTCCTGCGTTTAGAGTTTGATATCCACGCATCGCTTATTGGGCTGTGAACACGGAGGCTGCTTGCCATTCTCTCCCAGGGTAGGCGGGTGAGTTTGTTTGTTGGAGACGACTCCTAACGATCTCCCATGCTATTAGCCGAATTGACTCATAGAATACAGTCCGCACAAACGAGAACTTTTCCACGTACGCATGCATAAATACGTTCTCGCAAATACAAAAGTTATGTGCCAGTTCGGCGCAGCAGAAAGAGAGTCCACCCCTAGATCAAACTGTGTCTCAGGGAAGCAAAGGCCACCTTTGTTCGACGATCAAGCGCCTATGCGCCACCTGGGGTCGCGCCACCTTCCCTCGCGGCTAACCGGCACAACATCCCTCTATGAGGAAGATCTATGGCGCTCAGTTGTATATTAATGCCGCCAAAGGACCAATTAGATGATCAAGTTTATCTTATTCATAGAAAAAATACTTTCATCCAATTCACACCGGTTCACATTGAAGGCGCCGTAAAGTATAATTTCCGACCAACATTTATCCCTTAGAGTTTCTGAAACATATCTCTGTAACTCATGCTGAAAATGACAAAGTATTAAAATCGCATTGTCCTATGGAATCAGCTGAATTCGGTATTGTGACAGTAATATGAAGTTCTGAGCTTCAGTCCAATTTATCATCAACCGACACCGGTTCTGAAGTATCTGAAAGGACGAAGACAAATGTGCTGCCTGTATACGCCGCAAAAAAAACAGGTTTTCTACTACCGCAACTGCCGTTTTTTTATGTTGATTTAATAAAATATTATTCAGACAATGCCTGGCACCCTATTAAAACCCCCTCGACAACCTCCCTGGTACAATAGAAGAGTCCTTGAAGAAGAAAGGCCTGATCTGGCTGTAATTGATAGCAGAATACGCTTAGAGGTATGGTTAATACACAATCAGAACAGATGCCAGTAAACCTTAAAATTCCTGCTTAATGACAGAGAGAAGAAGCCACTTTGATGGATATGTTCATCCGAGGAAAGAGTGATCTTCAACCTGGAGATCTAATCGTAACTGATGACAAGTTGGTTCTATAAAATTAGAAGTAAACCACTTCATTTTTTTCGACGTTTTCTGATTTTATAATATTAACGACTGCAATAATATACGGTTCAAAAGAGTTGCTACTGAAATAAAGTTAGATGATTCCAGTTTGGATGAAGAAAATCGCCAGTTTAATCGCTACGAAGTACAGCTAAAATACAACGAAGGACGATATACGGCACTTTACCTCATTTCTCGACAGATTTGCGCCAAGTACGGCATTCTCGGAGTTCAATGATAGTCGGTTAAGAGCAAGGCTTGATAACGATTCGAAATGAAGTAGCGGGTGTTAGCGATAACAGCCCTTCATGACATTAACCTGATTCTAAGCTTAAGCATCCATTATAACTCTCAATACAGTGCCTTATTAAGCGAAACTATTTGTTTTTGCTGAAGCCCCCCTGCAAAGGTACCTATACTCAAAGCATTTTCCCACCGTTGTGGGTCGCAAGGAGGTTTACCGCACACTGTGATTGAGTCTCTTGAAGAGAGAGACAGTGGTTTCTTTCAAACGTTTATCGTTGAGTCAAAATACAAAAAGATGCTTTCATTCATCTGAGCTATTGTGATTCTGCCAGACTGTAATGGATTGTTAGTGAATATTCTGTTCTACAGCGGCGTTCCACACTAGGAACCTCATGCTGCCACAATATGACAGTAAACACTAGAGAGCTTCTTGAAGGGAAAATTAGACATAAAAAAATAAAAAAAAACTAAAAAAACAAAAAAATGACTTTTTTAGCAAATTTTTTTTGGCCATAGTCTGTAGACAACCGTTAAAAATGCTGCTCCGTTTTCCAATATGCTGCATATATTTAACTCACCTATGTATTTGTAAGAGGGGGAGGGGTGCTGCGCAGTGGACGGAGGGACCCTGCAACATACACGTGGAATCCATCCCTGCGTCCATGGCTCACCAAGCCTTCCATTCCTCCGGGATCGGCAAATTGGTACCAGACTTGTCTGGGAGGATAGCATCACTGGCTCGATACATCAAATCAATAGGCATCGCCAGTCATTGTAAAGACCAGATGTGCATTGAATCACCTCCAAAAGATGCCTCATGAAGTCGAATGCATTCCTCAGGGGATTGATCAACGGCGAGAGCTTTATCTTTTTGTCCTTTTATATCTTTGTAAGAACAAAAGTCCTGATACATATACTCATCGAAATATTGCTACAGTAACGAAACCGTGGAGAAGAACACAATTTTCGCTATGAAAACCAGTCTACGACCGTACAGCGTGAATATCATCTTGCGAATGAAGGTTCGTTTGACACATAGTGCAGCGGGTTACGGTAATAGGAAAGAGGCAAGCGACGCAAGCACAACTGCAATTCAACACTAATATCTTTTCCAGTGGCGTATAATTTACAGAAAAAAAATGGAAGAAATTACTTGTTTTTTGACAGAAACACTTCTCAGCATCCATTATATAGAAAACAGAACTGGAAAGGACATTTCAGAGCTGGTTCATTTTTTTATTTTATATGACCCGTCTTCACGTCTACTGTGCGGATGCCAGCACTTCTTACATTTGATTGGTTACCTCGCATCCATTGTCCACGAAGGTCTTCTAACTTCTGCTTGCGGCTTCGGTTGCTGCTTGAGGATTATCATTTGGTCTTGAATGTCGTAGAATGGTAGAATGCCGGTCGAACATTCCTCCTTGGAGCCCTGAGATAGCCGGGCTGAAGCATTCCCAATTGGATTGCAGAGAGTGGTTTTTTCCCAGTCAAGTCCGGTACCAATTTCCCAACCTGGCAGGGGACGACGGACTTGGTTGGCCCTAAGCAGAATCGAACTAGCACCATGATCGTGATGACGGACATCACTACTACCGTGCTATCCGCCTCTTGAGCTGGTTTATTTATCATCATGAACAGATTTAACAGAAAATGGTGTAATCGGTCAAGATGATAGGGTAGTTGGTTTGAATTGTGGATGGATGAATCCATTCTTGTTTTTATTTCAGCGTGAACTGCGAATATTGAATGAGTTGAAAAAGAACAAATGTCCATTTTGCCCAATTGTTCTTGATAGTGGACGAGTTGCGGACCTTCCATTCATAGGTACTGTGCATTATAGTGAATAAAAGAAAGTCTTCTGTCTTTCCCGCAGCTAAAATGTACTTATTAGCTTAATCATCGCAAATTGTTTTAGTAATGACCCTGTTGGATCGTAATGTCGAAAAAACTTCGTGAACAAATTGGAGTATTCAGACCGTCCACGGCCTATTTTATTGCACACGAGAGTCTTTGTGCAATAATGGTTTGTTTCTTCTTTCTTATTATTCGCCCTTTAGGAAGCGATTCCCTGGACGACCAAGGCTACCCATCTTTCCCGGGTAGTCGAACTATAGCCAAGGTTAGTTTGGAATAACTCCCTCTGGTCCATCATATCAAGCGAATGCTGTGATCTCTGATAACGATCTGTGGGAAAACTTTCCCTCGAGTGCAGGAAGAATCAACTCCGCCATTATTTGAAGACATCCATAAAAGAAGATTGAATCGTCCCACACGCAAACCCGAGAGTTCTCGTGAATGACGGATGCAAGACAAAGAATCGAATGATATAGGTGCTAGGAACCGCTTAATACGTGATGTCGCATCCATCATGCAAAATCAAAAAAGACACACTAAGAAGGCAACCGTAAGAAGAAGGAAAGTGAAAAAAAAGGAGACCAAAGATAAGGAGACTTCAGTGTTCACAAATTTCTTAAACTATTTATAAGCCAACTAAAATAAACTATTGAAATGGGTACAGTTGATTTCAACACCATATGACAACTCTTCTCACAGTTTCTTCACGCGTTAAAGTATATCCATCGAGATTTTAAACTAACAAATTTGTGCGTTGGTGCTGGTCCGATGTCTACGAGAATTTATCTCATCGATTATGGCGATACGGTAAAGAAAGGGAAGAAAATCAGGTATTTGATGTTCACGCTGTTTTGTTAATACTTAAGTCTGCTACCCTTCAAATGGTTAGGCTTTAAATGAGGATAAATTAGCGATGAAGCAGGGATAAGGCTGCCGTCAGTGGTGATTGATCGAGCAGGCCTAATGGGACATTCATTTTCATTTTATAATTTGGCAGAAATAGTTGAGCTAACAGTTGGCCCTAAGCGGACTTCAAACATCGACTTTACTTTTGAGTTAAATTATGACTGACTTCGTTACACTACCGCTCCATAAACCTTTCTCTTGAAGCCGTTAAGCAATGCTGCCAATTCTATCACCATATGATAACCTCATATCGTTGAATTTCAGATATGGAACACCTGACGGTTATACTTTACCATATTGGAGCTTGGATGCTCATACTCGTTCAGTAGCTCGCGAAAAAGGCGATATTGAGTCGTGGTTCTACGTTTTGCTCGAAATGTACGAAGGCTTGATTTTATCCTTTCTTCTTTTTTTCGCCACTTTCCATTGTTTCTGAATGATGGGATGACAGTAAAAAAGACGATTTAGTACACGGTTACTTTAGCGTGTTTTATGGATTTCGACAGGCCGGCAGCACGTTTTGTAGCTGTAACCGTTCGGATGCATTGTATTAAATGCACTTCTTATGGCGCGCGCTATTTAGTCGAAACGTTTAGGCAAAATAGTCATTACATTTCAGGCTTTCACCCGGATGTTTGCCTTGGATAAAAAATGTTCGATGAAGTTGAAGTCGAGAAGGCTAAAGTCGCAGCCTGGCAAGGTAATCAATAATTGCATTCGGCTGCCTTTCAAAAAATAATTTATTAGTTAAAAGCGTGATACATTAATTGTTACTTATGATCTGAGTTCACGTATTGTGCAGATTTTAGTAACCCTTTCATTCGACTCACTGTCTTGGATCCATCATCAATCATAGTTTCGAATCTGCCACGTGGTTCCGTTGCTCATTGAGGATTTAGTCTTGTTCATGAACGTCTTTGATTTCTGGTCGAGTGGATCCTCCCTGGATTCTTGAAATGGCTCTGCTATAACATTCTTAGGTTCTCACCTGAGCATACATACCGTTTTACATCGGAGCTATCTTTCTTCAGGCAAAAGCTGTCATCAGTTTTTCTGGCTCCAGAGGGTTGTGGGCTTGTTCGGGATAGAGCGAGATCGTACCAGCAACAAAGCGAGTATTATAAAGCACCATCAGTTTTTAATACTGAATTCACTATTATTGACTATCAATTTTTAATAGCCGGTAGTAGTGAACAGTGTGGCGGACCCTATGATTCATACGATTGTAAAAAACTGCGCTTAAAAACATTCTGATAAAGAACAATGGAGAATTGTATATATGGAACATTGGAGAGCGTGTAGCGCAGTGATCGGAGGCGTCGTGCAATAGACATGCGATCGATCCCGCACGCCTCGTTCACCAAGCCCTCCAACCCTCCAGGGTCGAGAAATTAGCACCGGACTTTTCTGAGAGGATAGCAGCGCTTGCTCGATACATCGCTAGTCATTGTAACCGCTAGTAATTGTAAAGACTAGGTACCTCCAACGATGCTTAAAAAGTCGAATGCATTCTGCATCCCTCAGGAACTGATCGACGCCGATAGCTCATTGATGTCCTTTTTCTTTTTATCCTTTTTATTTATGGATGATTGCTTCGCACGTTGGAAGAAATAGCACATGATAAATATGAAACTGTTTCTGAGAAGAACGTAAACAGAAATATAGAGAAAGTCCTAAAACCTTTTTTTAAGATTGCTCTGCATTTGAGAATGGCAACCCATTACTTTCTTCATTGCATATTCATATGATATTCGAACTTATTCGAAGCACTCGTGATTCATTCGATTACGGCCTCGCTAGGAAAATTGTTCGTGAAGCTCTGGACAGTAACTTAAATGGGTATGCGGCTCAGTTAATGCTTACATTTCTCAAAAAATTTCGCATTCCCAGCACGCTATATTCATCTCCACAATTAAATTACACTGTTTATTTAACCTATTTGTGTTCTTTGATTGCCTAGAATTAGAGACTAAACTAGGCAAACTCATTCAGGCCATTGATTCTCGAATGGGCGCCAAATACACGCGTGGCCTTACCACCATTAGAAGGTCGAAGGATTACCACTCAAGCTAAAGGAATGCAAAGAGTCATGACACCACAAGCGAAAGTACAAAGGATGGTTATGGACAGATTAAAACAGCAAGCTGATCGTGCATATGAAGGGACGATGGCTAATCAACAACAAAGAAGGCGATTGACGGCCGAAGGAACAATGGCGATGGTGGGAAGTGATGAGAAGCTGATGAGGAATAATCGCCAAGAAAAGACACCACAAGAGCGAACACCACGGAAGGGTCCAACTCGATCCAAACAACAAATGATTAGAAAACCGCCCATACATCGCAAATAGAAAAACTTACAGTACCCAACAATGAACTAAGCAGTGATGTATAACTACGTCACCGTAAACAGTGTTCTATAAAGTAGATAACATTATAATAGCAACAGAAATGTTCGACTTACCGTAACCTTTAAATGTGATACCACTCTTTTCCCGATTATTAGCTCAGTAAACAGTTCGTACTTCTTGATTACTGTACTGCTACGTGTAAGGCCACAATAAGAAGGACAACTGAAAACCCCTTTGTTCACGTTAAGCCAAAAAAGGCCTAAAAGAGTTTTTTTTCTTACCTTGACTTTGTGGCTGTCAATTGCAAGTTCCCTTCAGGTGGGTGGAAAAATCTCATAAGGAACTGAAAATTTTTCCGCTATAGAGTGGACATCACATATTGTGGGGAAGCAGGCATTTCTTCGATTCATTTTATTTCCCTACAACGACTAAGCATGGAGGTCATCAGATTTGCATGTGGGTTAGACTACTGTAGTGAAGGTTTGGTCACTCCTCCCCCCAATCCTGTGATAAGCCGCTCCTGCCGTTCCCAGGTCTTCACCATAAGAAGACGCCAGCCTTGAAGCCAGCTACTAAAACAACAAGCAGTATTTTATATTGGGAGTAAGCTATCTCCTAAATATCATTTTCGGGTACCTCATCTTGTGTCTATCGGGTGTCACTAGTTTTTATTGATTTTTTGGACTTATTAATTGATAATAGCTAGTTCGATTCTGTATCACAGGCAAAGCAACTCTCCAATCCATCCGGTGTAAGAAAGAACACAAAAAATGGTCTGACACATCGCGAAGTTCAACAGGCCATTTCATAAGCCATATATGCATTTAGTAACATGTATTATGCTACGAACTGAGTTGAATGCGCAGCACATTACTAAGGTATCGATCATCACTAGGCGCCTAGTCTTACATATTTCATTGGATGTTGATGCTACTCTAGCACCTTTCTATTCAAGAAAACTGTCTACTCCATCTTCATATCAAATTTGACGCTTTTATGGATTCAGCCACATAAAGACGAGGATAGAACGACGAACTGAGACAAAAAGAAAGTCGTTCGCCATAAAAATGAAGGCTGTTTATTAATCATAACAATTTCAGAACAAGTCCACGAACCACTCATAAAGCAAATTGTAAACCATTAGATAGAAAGAATTGACGAAGAGTTGTTTAAAAGTCTAAAATTATCTCAATCCTTATGTACAATAACATGGCTAAGAAGTTCAAGAAGCCTCCAGTGTCCAACAAACTTCTGAGATAAACCTGGCTGTAATTGAGAGGATCACTTCAACTGCTGGAAAGTCAAAAAGAAACCTTTAAGGTATTGAAGAATCGGTACTGGCATCAGTGTCTAGAACAACTGCAGCATCTGCATCTTCACCAAGTATCTGAAAAAAAAGAATGAATCCCGTAGATGAACTACACTAGGATGTACTATATATCCCTTCATAGAGTTCCTGGGCCCACTGTCACGTGCTCGGGTCCAACCATTTGTTCCTTTCAGTTTGTGTTTTCGCAACCGCTAGACGCGTCATTCACGCAGGTAGTCTAGTGCAAGCGTGAGTTCAGTTGCAGCACGACGACTTTTCATCTCTCCCTCTCCCTCCTTGACACCGTGGATTGCTCTTTCTTTTGGAATCATGGCATAGCCTTGCAAAGGCGATCCCAGATTTCCACCACAAGTAATGGCCTTTTTGGATTAGAGCGGTGTGCTGCTTCGCGTATATGATTCTTCCAAAACATCAGCAATACTACTTTCCATGAATTCTTTTCGAATTCGAGCATTTTCAACAAACAAATCGGACGGTGGTGGTGAAGACTCATCTGGTGATCGTGCTGCTGAATGGCCGGGAATAGTGTTATTCACAACCCTAAGATGTGCCCTAAGATGTGATGGATTTCTTTATAATGTGGCCAATTTTCAATTCGTAGAGAGGAAACGAAAGCTTCTATTAACCAATGTGGAAGTCCTTTTCTCAAACATCATCAATATTGTTTTCCTACGCCGAAGCAGATAATGTGCTACAAGGATCCTCCGCATTCGGATCTAGCAATAAGTTGGTTTCATCAAAAAATTTGTTGTTAGGAAAGTGAGTCATATTCCTGACTGAGAACCCGTATTCAGCAGTATGAAGGATCTTCGAGAAAACCTTCAGAGTTCTACTTCACGGAATAGCTGTGCGATAGTCACGTTAGAAAAGGCTTCATCCGGTCTATGGCGTCACAAAAGACCTCCCTTCTGAAAATAGTTTTTTGGTTTGCGGCTCAGTCGAGTCTTTTCACTGGTCGTATGATTCTTTGATTCAGTGTAGAACGATTACACTTACAAAACCTCCTCGGTTTGTAAAATTACTACGATCTAAATGAGATTTGTGCGAATGAAATTTACCATCACATTTGATTTTTCCTATCGGGAAGTGAATTTCCTCAGACAAATATCAACAACAGGAGACCACTAAGGAGATTTCTATCGATGTTTCCATTACCTAATCTAGGTTTCTTAATCTTTTATCCTCCAAACTCTTGTTGGGACACGAGCACTTTATGACGTTATCAAGACTAATCGAAGAGGAAATCTATTCTTGGACATGATGAGCAATTGGTACAGCGTGTATGCACCACCTGGAAAATCTCACCTGGCACAATTCGGCTAATCGTTCCTTCATCTGCGGTACTTCACTAAGTTTTCCTTCGATTTGTCGCTTTTCGTCCGAAAGCGATAATCGCTCGCCGATTGTCGAATTGCTTAGCGCACTAAGTCGATAGCCACCTTCGCCGTCATATTGTAGCAGATGTGTATGGAAATTTCCTATAGAATGAAATAAACACTTCTCATAAAGAACAAATTTGATCTGTCTAGCTGCAGAAAAGAAGTGATACCATAAACTAGGTCTGTGAGTGACAGTAAGAAGGGTAATTCCAGCGTCCTTTATTGCCTGATAAATACTTCCTTCTACGTCAATAGAAACGGCTGATGTGCATTCGTCCAAAAGAGCATACTGAGGTCTGAAATTTCTTGTTGTGGAAATGCGAACACATCCCTAGCTAAAGCCTTCATGAATCAAATCCCAAGTAGGCAACACTTGAAGCATTTTGGGTTACTTGGACGACATCATTTTTATCACCCGAATCATTTGTAATCCATTTAATCACCGACTAACTCACACAATGCGATTAAATACTCTATTCATCGTTTTCGGGTCTCAGAGCTATCTCGTTAGTCTCGCTATCTCGGGGAAAACGACGTACTTCATGTTTTACGGTATAAGGTCGTTTATTTTTCTTAGTTTATGACTAGAACGTGACCGCGGCTGGGTCACCGATCCATGCTGTTGCATAGGTTTATTCTTGGCTAGGCTTAACGATGAAAATGTCAAATTGAGCTGTGATCAGCCCGCTATCGGGAAGAACTACTGTTGTGAATTGCAGTTTGATACCCAAAAACATCTTCATATCATAGTTAGGCAGTAAACAAACGCGGGTTAGCTTATATAAAGTCACAAATGCGTATAAGCTGCATCACATGTGACTCTGTCAATAATCGGATGATTCGAGTCAGCACCAGTAAATTCCATTTCACCATGTGGTGCACCAAAACTGCTTAGTGGACCACACATGCTCAAAAGATATGAAGAACTTTACACTTTTGAAGTGTTGCCAATTTTTTTTTCGAGAGAAGGTAACTAGGGCTTGCTAGCCGGGCTGTGCCATGACATAGACATACTCATACCTGGATTTCTAAATCAAAGTGCTGAATTTTTTCGAACTGGAAAGTTTCTCAACTTCGAAGTTCATTCTGGTTCAATTACACTACAGCTATATAACAAAAATTTGACACTCACTATTCGGGAGATAAATGCGAACAATGAAAGTAAGTCAAAAAACGACGATGACTCACGGTGAAATAAAACAAGTGGAAAAAAAATCCCGAAGACTAAAATGGTACCTGTGGTAAAATACTCTAGCTAAGCCAATTCGTTGTTTCTCACCACCGGAAAGTACATCCATCCAGTCGTTCACTGCGTTCCATCCTGAAACTTTTGCAAAGTAAACTTGCTCACTAAATAAAGTCGACTTATCTTCGAACGACGTTTCAAATATTAACAAATCATTCCCATAAGTTCAACAACCCAATGAGAAAATCGTTGTAAAAAAAACTTACTTGTTATTTTTCTAACGTTTCATACCAAGTGTCTATAAATCTACTACTTAGATACATGGATGGCGCACCTTCACTGGTTGTGCGGGCCTAGCATAATTTCCATTGTTTCGGAGTTTTCTTGTTTAAACACTATGGTTACTTTGAGTCCCGAGATCAGCCAGGCCAAAATCTGCCTCAAGTCGTCACTACCACAGGCAGTCGTCGCCCTTGTGGACCAGAAGAGATTTGCCATCATTCCACTGGTTTGATACCAGGACGGTGGCGGGACCTGGCATCGGTTTACTCTCAGCTGGTTTCTTGATGGAAACGCCGGACTCTTCCTCAGCTTAGGAGATCCTTCTGGGGGGATGAATCCACCCGCTGTACATCCCTAGCCCGACACCCAGGAACACCACCCCAACCACGATGAAGCGGTAAACGTTTGGGAGTCCATCAATTTTCTAAGTAAAAAACAATCAAAGGAACAAATAAGAACCAGATAATCAGCCATAAATCTTACCTCCGTCTCTGTCCACTATATGCGATAAATGGACAGTTTTTAGGATCTCTACCAAATCCAGGTCGGTGACACCTTTCCGATACATTTTAAAGGCTGTGTCTGGATAAATGACCTATAAAGTGAGAACTACATAACAAATTTCCTAGGACATGTAAGAACAAGGTCCTAAATTCTTTTGAATTATTAGTCTTAACTTTTTTCACACAGCTTTCATTTATAAAGCACAGAGAATAAAATAATGAGGAGCAACTCGTGCAGCGTTGACAAATTCTTCAAGAATGCACCATGACTTCCTTTCTATTCATAGCACCGTGATGATGGATGAAAGAATACTTAGCCTATTCAATGATTGGAACGGACTCATCGATGTATCGACTCAGTGTTTTTCCGTCCTCTCAGACAACTTTGATACAACTCTCAGGGCGCGGTTAGCTCAGTGGTAGAGATGACGTTCAATATACGCAGAGCCTTGCCAGAATCACAACAAATACCAATGTCCTTTGTTCGTAGCAGCTAGAAAATGGATAATTCAAGGAACACTGGCAGTTACTAATTTGCAGTTTCTTAAACAAGGAAAAGAGACGATTTGTGTGATTATCCTGGATAGAATTTGATTTCCTATCATGCTACGCTCGACATTGACCGTCTTTGTCTGAAATTAGCTCATTCCGACCAGTCTACGAAAGCTGGAGACGACCGCTTGTGGTGAGCACCTGGGAACGCAATGCGATAGCACAATTATACAAGAATTCCAGGTAGAATACACTCTACAAATATTCATGAAGTAGGCCGAAACAATTAAACAGCAGCCCAACTCACTCGGAAATCCTAAGATCTTCATAAATCATGGATGTCACTAAACAATTCAAATCAAAAAACTGAAAGGATGCCCAAAATGTGTAATGTCGCGCTAAATAAACAAAAGAAGAATTTGCAGATCCCAGATGAATAGAAGCTTGACTTGGGTAGCCCACTAGATCAAACGAAGTCCCACGTCTCTATAGCAAAGCACCTCTAACCGCTGTGTTGTACACGCCCTCACACTTCTGAGTGGCACGAAGGATCCGAAAGTACAAGAAAAATACACTAAGGAGTGTATACCGCTCATTGTCGGCAAGGACCGCGTTTATGAAAAAAAAATCCACCAAAATCCACACTTCAGTCGATAATTAACTCATAATATGATTCAATGGTTATACTAATGAAAAGAGCGTGTAGGTGATCCACCTCACTGCGTGGGCGGCCCAGCCCGCCCACATGTTGGTTTCTGGTTCGCCTACTCCCGAGCCCACCAAGCTTCCCATCCTTCCGAGGTAAGGAAATTGGTACCAAATTTATCTGAAATCTGAAACATGATCACTCTCTGTAATCCACGCACGACCGCCCTAGCACGGCTATCTCAGGATTCCAGAGAAAGTCGACTCAAACAGCATTCAACGACATCCTTGGCTAAGACGAAAAAATCCTCGAGCAGCAGCCGAATCCACATGATGAAAACAAAAACGAGTTGAATGCAAGAAGTGCTGGGATCCTCACAATATGATACATGTGATTTCGGATCATATAATAAATGTTTTAAACAATCACACTATCATTTCAACTTGTGCTATCACACTTACTTGGTCTCGTAATGTGCCAAGAGTCATGTACGGTCGTTGTGGTATGTAGTACATTCGATCTGTTCGTGGTCGCTCCAATCTACCTCTATACACTGGCCATAATCCTCCAAGAATACGAAACAGTGAACTTTTACCACAACCGTTCGGACCAGTAATCAACACGTGCATGCCCGGTTTGATCTGGAAGTATGAGAAATGAGAATTTCCGTATTTGAACACGTATCATGGTTTCCTAGCCTCTTTTCTGGTTTACATAAATGACCGATAAAGGACTATAAACTAGAGCTTGCGATCCTCGTGGGTGATGGGCGCGTGTGGCGCAGTGCTCGAAGGCGTCCTGCAATACACATGGGATCGATTCCCGCGCCACTGGCTCACCAAGCCTACCATCCCTTCGGGGTCGGCAGATTGGTGCCAGACTAATCTTGGAGGAGAGAAGCACTAGCTCGATATATCGGTAGGCCACCACGAGTCATTGTAAAAGCCGGATATGCATTCAATCACTTCCGAACGATGTTTGATGCCGAAAGCATGGTGCATCCTTAAGGGATTGATCAACGCCAAGAGCTTTGTCCTTTTTTATGAAGACTGTGTATTGCAGGATTTGGCCTGTAAAAATACTTCCAAAGGGAGCTACTTCGTATGCCTAAATATTATGGCGAATCCACCCACCAGTGGCTTTTACCTTACTAGAACCAATAGAGACGGTAGGCCATTCATGTGAAAAGCGTGATGCTGTTCTTGTAGCACCATTGGACGGAGCCTATTGGGTAGCTCTAATAAGTGGGGCGGATAGAGCTCGAGTTATTCGACAGTTAACAGAATGTAGCTGATACAGTTCTTTTCACAGAAATCCTTGATTATCCACTGGAATGAACGAATATGGAATAAAAGGATTGGCTGAAGGCTGGCTTGCGAGCAGGACTGGAACCTTGACCTCATGCACGCGCAACTGGTGCCTCATTCGCATGAAGCATAGCCTTTTTGAATTCATCTACGACGAAATAAATGGCTCACTTGAAGAATAGAAGTAGTACATCGAAAGTATTCTTAATCAAGTAATATAATCAACAATACAAATACCTCAATAGACATATCCTTCACCACAACATCCCCATTTGGAGTAACAATTGGAACATTTATAAGGACAATCGAGTCATCGACTGATTCCACTACTTTTCCTGAAATTCGGAGTAGGACAAGTGTGTGCAGTATTCAAACAGTTCATTATCATTTCTTATCCTCGTTAGAATGAAAAGTTTCATGTTTGGTTCCAAGAAGAAAGATGTTCGCGATTGAAGAAGTTACGACAATGATCTTGCAGTTCACAGTTTCCAGAATTTTATAGTATCCATAACCTTTACTACACCTCTATTAGTGCTTTCCTGGATTATTAAGCTCAAATGAGGTTAAATCTATGAAGGTAATGATTATTAATCTCGAGGTTAAATGTGATCGGTGTGGAAAATAGTTCTATTAAATACAATCACTATGATGCTGAGATATTCGCAAAAGCTGGACCCCCACACCAGATTGAACCACGATTACCTTTTCCGCTGGCTCACGTGTTGTGCACGGCACCAGTGAGATTCTTGCTTTGCCTCACTCTCAACCAGTTTTCCACCTGACGCTGCCATCAGCAATAAAATAATACTTCTGTTAGTTTTATGTTTCCAAAACCACTGTGTCCTTAGGATATTTGTCGAGTATTGAGTCGTGTTACTTTTGCAAAGGTGTCGCTGAGTTATCTCCCACGGGTATTTCATCACCACTGGCTCAGGAGTTAATTTCCCATTTCATTCCTTTCATTTCACTCATTACTTTCATTTAGTTTTCAATTCATTTCTTTTTACTCATGCATCCCATTACATCAGGGAAAGTCGTAAATAGAGAGTAAGATATCAGCGTTCAGTAAATCCCATCAGTCATTCAGGTTCTTCTATGGTAGAATCAAGACTCATTAAGAAATTTTCAAGCAGAAGATAAATGTACTGGCGCATCTCATTGGGATTGGTCAAAGTCTGGATTTCTATTCTTCTACCAATCAGTGATTTAAAACGTTTTTTTGCAATTCTTAATTAGCTTTATTGAAAGACTGGCACGGATGACACACTCAGGAGGGACGCCGGAAGCGCAATGATAAGAAGGACGATCTATACAGGCACGGTTGTTGGTTCACTTCCGTAACGAGCCAGTCAGGCGTCCAAATCCAGTGGAGTGGCGGTTAACATATCGGTAGTAAGCGTGTCAAACAACGGTTTCCTCAAATTGATGACGGCTGTGAGGAAGACTTGGAAGCACTCTCTTAGGAGTATTTCAGCATTACAAACAGAACCAGTTACATCGGAATTCAACAGCATTCATAAAGAAGACAAAATCCTCAATTAGTAGCCGAACCCACACACAAATCTAAGGTGGAAGCTGGATGGATGACAAGAACGGAAGGAAATGCTTGTTCTTCACAACATATGAAGGCGGGTCATGTAAACGTAAATAGAAGAAAAGGTTACCTTCAATTTGAACGGTGTCCAGTCGTTCACTTCCACCATTTGCTTTCTGATCTCCATTGACTAAGGTCCTACGGTAGACGCTGTTCTTGACTTCTTCGAATACATTGAACATCTCATGCACACGAGATGTGTAACCAGCCAGTTCGATCACCTGCATAGAATATAGTTGATCTGTTGCTATGGAAGACAGTGATTAATAGACAGATTTAAATCGCAAAAGAATATTAGATTTTGATGGCTCTTCATCTTGTACATGGCTGTTAACAGCTAAAGCCTAATATTAGTGCTTACTTACGAAAATTCTCGAAAATCCCCAAACTTTTAGAGTTGGATTGACCTATTTTCTTTATTCGACGGCTACAAAGTGCAAGGCACCCGGCGATGAACAATCCCCTAGGGACGCGCCATGCATTCGACCCCATTCGTAGTATCGTAGTGTTGGCTTAATCCACATGCGGTTTTTACTATGACTTGTGAGAGCCTAACAATGTGCCAAGTGAATATTTTCATCCTCCCAGGGAAGCCTCTTACCAAATTGCCGACCATGCAGGAATGAAGAGATGCTTTATCGACACGTGGCACTGAACCGAACCTACGACGCAGTGTCTGCATTGCGAAACACCTCGAACCACTGCACTACACGATCCTCTGGACCCCTACATTTTCTTTCAATTATGTTATGCATACCTCCTTATAAGAAGTCATAAGTCTTTCCACAGCATCGGCAGACGAATACAGTAAGTTTTTAGCAGTGGCAAATCCACGAGTACGTTCTGAAACACCTCCATCCGGTTCGTCTTCAAATCGTCGAGACTCTGAAATAATTACAAATAGATGCATGCGTTATGCTTACTTACACTTTTATATAACTTTTATTGGCATAAAATCAAACTTAAAACGGTTTCCACTTTTTCCTTTCATATTTGTTCCGATGTCAAAATAAGAACCCATTCTGAATACAACCGGAACGATGCTGGAATATTAACAAGACCCAGAACCTCAGCTGCGCTTTTAACCTCCAACCACCCTTTGAAGGGACTCGCGTGCTATCCACGACACTAACCGAGGCTTTCCTTTGCCTTTCTCTGTCATTTTACAACTCCATCGCGCTATCAGCAACAATCGATAGCGGGAATGATCTGAAGAGCACAAATCAACTACTACAACCATAACTGGATGCTCGTAGGTTCGAAGTCAAACTGAGGTTCCGAGTTTTGCTCACATCTCAGCATTATTGTTGTTAAATTTCACATCATTCCCTGTCATGAAAGAAGAATAGGCAGCAAATAACAGCTAAAATACTATCCATTATTATTTAGCTAAGAGACAGGCGAAACGAAGGGCCCACATGGTGTTATGGTGAACGCGTTAGCCCATGAAAAGGGTAATAACGCGTTCGTTCACCACCGCAGTCACTCGCGGTCCGGAGTTTTGCAAATAATTCAGTATCATTACGGTTGTATTTCACATTCTTGTTTAGTTATTTCCTTTACTTTTTCGTTTTCATTCTTTAAGTTTCCAACTATCTCGCCAAGCGGAAAGTTTTTTTGGATGCTTCGAAAACGCGCACTATAAAAAAATAGTCGTTTGAACTTCTATCAGAGGTTCAAACGCCTCAGTAAAATGGCTAGCAAAAATGCCACTAGTTTATTACAACACAATATTAACGTTACTTGTTACACTGTACTTACTTGTTTGGCCTGTTTCATTTATACGCTATATGATACTGTAAAAGAATCTCCTCTTGGCGTTGATCAATTTCTGAGGGTACGCCATGCAGTCGACTTCACTAAGCATCGTTGGAGGTGATTGAATCTGGCCTTTACAATGACTCGCAGTGGCCTACCGATACATCGCGCCAGTGCTGCTATCCTTCCAGACAAGTCTGGTACCAATTTGCCGTCCCTGGAGGGATGGAAGGCTTGATGAGCCATGCGCGCTGGGATCGATCCAATGTGTGTGTCGCAGGACGCCTTCGACCACTGCGCCACACGCGCCCTTATTGCTACTGTAGCAAGCAAAAAACTTAATAATTGCAATGGAAAGTTTTCAAATTAAGACTAGTTCTGTTCATGTTTCAAACAGTCTTCAAACAATGTTACTTTTTATTTGCTGTCTATTAGAATTTCTTACTGCGGGGTATTATGTGTGATACAACCACAATGGTGCTAAGATATTTGCAAAATTTACGGAGCTCAGGTGTCTGCGGTAGGGAAGAAACTCACTGTTGCACTATCTGAGGCTAACGCGTTCACCACTACACCATGCGTGTCCTTCGTTTCGCCTTTCTCTCAGCTAGTTTTTCTATCTACCATTGCCATCAACAATCAACCGTCAACGGGTCTTCGAACAGAAAACACCTACTATCAGGTGTGGAGTATTCTGCAGCCAAAATCGGCAACGCAATCATCACCATTCCAGTTCCAGACCACACATACTTCATAAGAAACTGTTCTACCATAATGTAAAGGATTCGCTTCCGAAAAATGAGCGTCGTCTGCTCCTTTAGGTTTTCATAAGCCCTATTTAACTGATTATACTCGGCCTAAAGAAAATATATTTGCAAAAGTTTACGACACTACAGTATCTTTTAAATACTACAGTAGGAAGAAAAGAAGAAAGTCTGTTTCTGAAGAATCACGACTTCACTTGACAACTTCATCTGTCACAATTTTTCGTCATCCGGTTCTCCCTCCACAATATTATGTTGTCAAGCAAAAGCCTTAAGTGAGGAGTTCGAAATTTCCTTTCAAAAACATAGCTAAGAGGAAGTCAATTTCAGGAATCGCCGCCATCCTGGCAGCGAATAGTCGTAAGACGGTAACCCCATTTCACCTATCCGTCATTGGCCACCACTGCCAGCGATAGCCTGAAGTTGTGCTGGGACCCATAAGCCTTCTCGTTAAGAATGCGGGCAATTTAATTGTCCTGCTTAGTAGGTTTCCTACTAGAAAATGGACGTTCTTATCGTTAACAACGAGGAGAATAAGTGAATAGGTAATGGACTAAGCAGCTAATGGACAAGTCACACTACACAAAATTCACCCAAGAACGATTCTTGGGAGAGGCTTGAATTGGGGAAATACTAAAGAGAAAAACATTCCAACCCACATCGTGACCTCCGTAAAATGCAATCTCTTCCGAATTCGTGATAACTCTTGAGTGAAGGTAGCGTAAGTATCCCTTTCTCTTCGCTTCTTCAGCCACCATATGACCGAATCTAGTAAATGAAAAAATCAGCAATATAACAAACGAGTAATTTGGATGTTTTCTTAAGAATATTATCAAAAGAAAGATTGAACTTCATAGAAGTGCTCTCTCATCAACTATTACTTTTGCGGAGTTCCTAAAGGCGTAAAAGACGATAAGGGATAAACTATAAAGCCTTTGCCGTTGATCAACACATTCAGACAAATGCAATGCATTCGATTCCATTCGTAACACCGCAAAGGACAATGAATGCATATTTGAGGGATTATGCAATGACTCTGGTGAACTGGCTATACATTGAATCAGTGTTTTTATCCTTCTACCCTTCTAGCAACTCTGCTACAAATATGGTAAGCCTGTAGGATAAAGTTCTTTACTGGATCTGGACATGAGATAGAACCAAGGAGCGCCAGGGTTTTGCACAGGATCTCTAACCACTGCCTTGCATTTGCCACCTTACATATGTAAGGAACACTAATCACACTGCCGTTAAAACATAACACTGGCGCGGTTTCTAGCGTCCCTGTCGTTTGGGACAGCGCTTAATTAACAGTTTTTACGGCATTGCTGGTTTTTTAACAATACACAGCAATTTTCCATTAACTAGTGGACTTGAGGAGTTTCGAACATGTCAGCACTGTAGAACACCCTTTTCTCTATCTCTCTATGATTATGAATGGCATGCATGCCACTATTTACCATATTTACTAGTTACTATGGTCCATCATACAAGCACTGCTGTCAGCACTTATATGCTGTATCTATTTCGGTGTTTTTTACACTCGCTCGTCCCATCTGATCCCAGTGATTCGTAATAGCGAGTACAGTTGAAACAGTAGTCAAGAGCCTGTCAAACCACCAGTAAATTAACTCATTCGAGAAGTTTTTTCATGTACTTCTAAGTGCACAGAACAGCTTTTATCGGCCAACGCTAGCCATGACATTTTTGTTGAATAAACTATGAGTACGGTGCACCAAATAGACGCTCAGAAAGAAAATGACCCATCTAGAGCTCATACCGGCCACATAAGGCGCCGCGTATGATTGCACGTAAAGCACATAGTCCGTTATGCGTTAAACAAACGTGAATATAGACTCACCTTGGAGAGATTGTTCTTAATAAACCAGCTGTACCGACTACAACGAAAATAGCGAGAATGCATGGAACGATTACGTTCTTAACGGATCCGCGTTGGGCAGCGAACGATACCAAAGTGAACCTACAAGAAACAATTTAAAACATTTCACGATAAGATTTGACTTCGATTAGAGTCATGCTTAGAGTACTGTATTCTATCCCACAATTTGGCATTGTTCTAACTTTCTTCGTTGAATTCGTACAACCGTGCTCTAATTCCAACTTCATTGCAGAACTCCTTAGCATATTTTGTTAAAAAATTCTTTTATTAAATCATTACTGTATGAAGATGAAAGCGTAATAGTGTACGAACAATGATACCGTAGACCTCATGCCTTTACCATGTTCGACGATGCCGACGTGGTATAGCTACCAACTTTGGAGCTAAAAATTTGTCCAAATCTATCTAATCTCTATTTTAGAGATGGGTATGGTACAGATTTATCAATCTATGAAGCCTTGAGAGGACATGGATACACAGCAGGCACGAGCACAGTCTGAACCTCCCGCCTGGATTTCGCGATTATTCTCGGCTGCTTTGAAGAATTACATCACCAATCGTTAAAAAAATTAGTAAAATAAGGACTAGTTTGGAGATTCGTGGTGGACAAGCTTACGTTATGAGAGCAACGTCCAGAATTGGTTTGGTAAGATGTGAGTAGAGATGAGCGACACTTTGACTGAACATCGTGATATCCTCAGTGAGACATTGATCGGCATTTTGTAGACGACTGTCCAAATTCGACACTGCGTAGTATGTTTTATTCTAAATCATCAAATAAACATCCATGTTTCTTTTTTAATTCATTTTTCCTCTCCTTTTGCACTGACAATTCTACGAAGCAAACCCACTGCTGATAAATTGTGGAAATGTGGAAAAAGATGTACAATAAGGCAATATCTGTTTTCAAAGACGAAGAGCGATAGCAAGTAGATACTGTCAACCAGTTTTTTACTTCATCCGTTTCGAAATAAGGCCAGCAAAATAACAAAACTGGATAATACTGCATAAAGCGACGGGTTCTCTGAACATCTTTCAAAATTTTACGCCACCAGTCTCTACGTCCTTCGAACTGTTTACCGCCTCACCGCGGCTGGGAGATGTTCTTGGATGTCGGGCTTTGAAGTAAAAAGGGGATTCATCCATCCCCACCCCCTCGCAGGGTCTCTCAAATCGAAAGACTAACTTTTCCACCCACAAACGCAACAAAGAGTAAGTTATTACAGTCATTACCATTATTCACCACCGTCCTGGTACAAAACTAGTCACATGGTGGCAAATCTCTCCCTGATCCACAAGAGCTGCACGTGGTGATGACGACCTGGGGCAGACTTTGACTAGGCTGACCTCAGGACTACAGGGAAACACAATGGCTAAACCAGCAAAAAAACCGAAAAAACGGAAGCTGTACTGGGCTCCGCACGACCAGTGAAGAAAGGCGATCCAACTATCAAAATAAATCATCACGTCTATTGTACGGATCTCAGCACTTCTTGCATTCCATTCGTTTCTTCCCATCCATCATCCACGAAGGTCTCCGAACTTTTCATGGTGTGGGCTCGGTTACTGCTCAAGTACTGTTGTCCAGTTTTCTAAATATCTTTAAAGGTTAGTCGGGTAAATTCTCCCTGGACAGTTGGGATAGCTGGGCTAGAGAGTTCCAACTTCGATTGCAGGGACTGAAGTACTCCAAACAAGTCTGGTATCAATTTTTCGATCCCGGAATAGGGATTGAATGTAGAATATAAATATGGAATGAATATGGGTCTAGTAAAAAATAATCAAAGCATAAAGGATAAAACCCTCGGCATTGAACAATCCTTAGGAAATGGGCCATGCATTCGACTTCATTAGACATCGTTAGAGGTAATTAAATGCACATCTGGTCTATACAATGCCTCACAGTGGCCTACTGATGTATCGAGCCAGTGCACTATCCTCCCAGATAAGTCTGGTACCAATTTGTCGACCCGGAGGGATGGAAGGCTTGGTGGGCCATGGGCGCGGGGATCGATCCCATGTGTGGGTTGCAGGGGGGCCTCCGACCAATGTACCACACGCGTTGTTTCGTTAGTGATAACATCACGTAATCATTCGGACTTTTTATCCTAATGACTAATTATAGAGCCAGAAAATATAATAACAATAACAGCTAATGTAGTAATGACTTGGACTTCTGAAAAATAAGCTCCTTTTAAACATTTGTGACTTTGCATCTTTTTCATTCGCATTTCAACTAAGATAAACTAAGAAAACACAGAAAGCTGAGTCTGTCCAGATTTCAGATTCATCAACAGCATTCTTCTATACAACTTCATTTTTCCTCAAGCGTGAAATCTTATGAACAACTCACCGAAAAGTACTGCTTATAGGAGTAGTGTACAAGACGAGATCGAAACGCTAATCCCAGTATGCTCTCAAAATATCTGATCATACTGTTGATGAAGGTTGCAGGAAGAGCCACCAAAATCCATTTTAACAGTTCCATAGTAAATCTAACAACATCCTGTAATCAATTGGATTTCTCACATCATTGATCTGATAGACACTAGCTAGGAACTACTAAAGGATAAATAATAAAGCGTTTAAATAAATGAATCTCTTTAAGATTCGCCATGCATTCTACTCCATTCAAAACGTCTAGACTGTGCATGGATTCACATTTGGCTCATATAAGGACTTGCTGTAGTCTAGCAATGCACCAAGTCAATGGTTTTATCCTTCCAGATAAGTCTGAAACCAATTTGCCAACGCTGGAGTGATAGAAGAGATGGTAGGGATCAATGACCAAGGTCAGATGGTAGCTTGCACGTTTTATAAACTCATAAAAGAAATATTTATAGGCTTTAACCATTGCCTAGGGATACTCAGTCCCTCCTAAGTCAAACTGTATAAGCAAATCGGTTAGTGGATATCGAACCTTCTGAACGATAGCTTTAACAATTCGGCCTTCCAGTCCAGCCACATAAATCGACAAAAACGTCCGGCATACAAGAATCAATGAATGAATAGCTGAAAATGCCAATCATAACATTTTAACGAAGAACATTTTTGAAAATTTTTAAATGTTTAATTATAAAAAAAGTCCACTTCTAGACTAGTTATACTTTTAAAAAAATCTACTAATGAACTATAAGAAGCCCCCAATATCAACTTTTGATCTACTGCCTGTTATCATTTATCACGCAGGGTATGATGTGAAATGCAATCACTATGATGCTGAGATATTTGCAAAATGTGGATGCAGGCCAGATTAGAACCCTTCAACTACCCTTTCCGGGATTCACGTGTTATCCAATGCCCCACTAAGACCTTTGCCTTGCCTTTCTCTCCGCCAGTATTCTACGTAACGGTGCCATTAGCAATCACCCATCAACGAAAATGAGCCGAGGGAGCACAAATCGGCATAGAACCCAGTTAAGTTGAGGGTTTATCCGAACTCACAATGTTAACTTGTTTGTTTACTGCCTATCATTACTTTTAACGCCAGGTTCTGTTGTAAAACACAACCATTACAAAAAAGTTTACTTATCAAACTTGTGTTAGCTTAACAATACAAGAAGATATTGGCTATTACTACCGATGTTAAATAACGGTCGGTTTGAAAAGTATTGTTTTATTCATAGTATTGTTTGCTAAAAAATCACATATAATTACTATAGAACATAATAAGACACATTCTATAGGACCCTTTGGTGAGCAAACGATCAAAAACGCTGCTTCAGAGAGAAAAAATCTACCCTACCTGTAGCTAGCAGCGCGTGTAGAGTCGGAGACGTCCTGCCAGAGGGGATCCATCCCCGCACCCAAACTCACCCACCCGTCCATCCCTCCGGGATCGGCAAATTGGAACCAGACTTGTCTGGGAGGATAGAAGCACCGGCTCGATACATCGATAGGTCACCGCGAGTGATTGTAAAGGCCTAATATGTATTCAATCACCTCCAGCGATGCTTAATGAAGTCGAATGCATGGCGAATCCCTCAGGGATTGATCAACGCCAACAGCTCTCTCTCTTTTAGCTGTTTTCATACCTGTAGCTGTCATAGATGGATTGTTTTTCACCAGGTTTTCATCCTCGTTCCTTCTTTCCAAATAAAAAGCACTGTGCTATTATTAATTCCTCAGGTGGAATGTGTGACAAGATGAGTTTCATTGAAACACATCATCATTTCTTTCATGTTTATTGTCCATTCCTCCACAAAGTCCTTTCTTTTCTTCTTCACTTACTGTTACTATGCCGACTTCTCGTTCTCATAGTCGAAATCCATCCCCGACTTACTTTCAAGATACAAAAGAATTCAGGTTACAAGGTGTTGGATGTAATAGGAATAGAATCAACCGTCGGGTGGTTTCATCCCAAATAACCAGACGTCTCCAAACAAAAAGCCTAATGAAGTTTTTGAGTCTCGTCCTCTACAAAAGGGCCGATATCCTGGAAGAAGTCATCCAGTTGTCGGGCGGAAGAACTATCCCTTGATCCACAAGAACCCATCTATTGACGACGGCAACTGGAACCTATTGTTGTAATGAGTACTCCAGTCGTTAAAAGAAGGAACTTGTTCAACCAGCAGCGTATCCACTTGGTAGAACCACCACTTGTTAGGATCGATTTGCTTGATAAAGGGTTAACACTTCAATATCCAAACTTCTACTTATTTACTTGGATGGCCCGTCCTCACTAGTTGTGCGGGCCCCAGCATAATCTCCATTTTTTTCGGAAATTTGCTAGTTTAGCCATTGTGGTTCCTTGGAATCCCGAGCTCAGCTAGACCAAAGTCCGCCCCAGATCGTCACCACCACAGACAGTCGCCGCCTTTGTGGATTAGAAGAGGGAGATTGGTCACCATGCGACTATAACAGTTTGGTACCAGGACGATGACGGATGCTGGTGTTGGTTAGTTTAATCCAAACTATTGAGAAAAAAAACCCCCAAGTGTGCCATGGTTTTTTTCTTAAATGTTCTTTTCAATGGAATTATGTCCTTTTCGCCATGGAAAGCCTTCATGCCATTGTTCTCGTTCCTTTAAAACCGCATTCTAATTTTTTCTTTTTTTTCTTCTCACAGTCACCTACTATAGCACCACAAAAAAAAGCTTTTTTTTTACTGTTTAGCCCATATTCTTCCCAGCTCGAGACAAACTTCTTGATCCACTTTCGACCTATTGATTATCTCGTTTTTGGTCTACGATCGATTACAACCGTATTCATTAACCGATTCCTTAATATAAGAAGAGAATCTTTTCACTAACCAATAATTCCAGCTTCTTTGGTGAATAAACCGGGTACCATAATTTTCAACAGAACAATCAACTGACGAAAAAATAACGGATCAAAAGCTCGTCGCTTCTTTTTCGACGATACGAATGAACATTTCGATGAGGCATCTAAATTATTGCCAGGATACTTGGCTCAAAAGGAAAAAAAAAGAAAAAAAAAGAATAGAAATATGAGAAAATGAAGGAAAAGCTCTTCGAAACGACTTACTTCGTTTATTAACGATATGACCGATAACAATAGCACTAACTGATCCAAAACAAACGGCTAGAATAGCCTAAACGTAATGATTAACGCTTTGGCATATCTTTCCGGTACAACATTTAACACATTCTAAGGAAAACAGGTTCTTTTAAAGAAAGGACGAGTTTAGTGGCAAGTAAAAAAGTGGAACATTGTACTGATTGAGCAAAGAAAAATCTGTCCACTGATTGAAGTAAGCTGGAAAGCTGAGCTGGCATAGCTGAGAGAAAAGCGAAACGAAGAATACGCATGGTGCGGTGGTGAACGCGTTAACACCCGGGTTAGGGTTAACCCCCCCTCCCCGGGTTAGCAACGCGTTGGTCCCTTCCAATCGCAGATTAGGGCACACTTCTTTTGTACCGTATCATCTAAGTGCTGATTAGAAGAGAGACTAAAGCACTTATTTCAACTTCTCCCCTACTTTTCATTCTTTGTAAGAAGAATTCTTAACCCCTTTACCCAGTCAAAAAATAAATCCATTTCCTGACCTTTTTCCGTTTTTCAGGACTCAGTGCTATTTCCAAGAATTTGGACTGTACGGGCATCAGTTCAGTTGATTACCCGTCCTGAAAGATTAGAAAGGACTCACAGCACTCTAAAAGGAACTGTAGTAATATAACCCAAATCGATATTCGACAAGAACAAACACACGCTATAATCATCGAATAGAAACGACTCTTTTTCCGTTGCAAGTTCTTAAAATAGTCAGTAATAAATGCCAAATCAATAGATAACATTGTGCAAGAAAGTTCTAGTATTTGCATGCATAAGATAACATTCTGCAACGGTAAATACTAACTATACAGATGATAAGGAACTGCACAGTTTAAACAGACAGCCTTATCGATAGTGCCTGTTATCTCACTAATTGTGATAATCGTCAAGACCATAATGAACCAGTATTGAAGGACCAAACAGAGACCTTTACAAAAGGAATAAGTTTTCGCCACTCAAAAAATTCCTTGGTTTAAATGTTGTGGACGCAAGAACTCTATGGGATTTTGTTTAAGCATGAGTAATCCCTTGAAGTTTCAATACAAGTAGGAACTCTGTTGAGCTTGGTAAACACAGTTTCAGTTAAAAAATCTTATCAATAGTCTTAGAAAATAGAAAGTATAAGCTGGGAAAAAAAGATTCTGTTCACATTTATGAGAATCACCAATGAAAATTCTGAGTAGTGATAACTTAGAACTGTTCTAAGACAAAATAAACCGTTCCCACGATCGACTTTCTATTAACCTCGGCATTGGATTACAAACGCGTCCTTTTATTGCTCTTTTTGAGGCTTTTTGGATAAATGCCAAGAATCCTACAATGAATAGCTGGCAGGAATGCCCAGAGGTCGCACGCGACCTGACCCCCGTATGTTCGCATCAATTTCTGATGTGGGATGGTGCAGTCATCAACCACAGGCGACTATAATCAGTTGTTCTAGTCGTCCTCAGTGGAAACCACGTTAAAAGCGGTGGGTTTCTCGAGAAGCTGTTGACCATGTAACTACCATAGAGTTTTTCGTCTTTTGTAAGTGTTATTGAAGCGTTTGGCCTAGTAAATTGTATATCAGTATACCCTTCCAAGCTCTGAAGAAGGCGATACTGCCGAAAACGTCAGCACTGTTGTATTTTGTGTTTTTTGTATGGAAGTAAATGTATGCCGTACGACAACATCGCGATTGTTGATCAACGAAAACGAAACACAAAATAAAGCATTCAAAGGCGTTAACAAACAAAAAAAAGAAAAAAGTAGTGAAATGTCAGTTGTAGTGTTACGAGAAAACGCAAGGCTTTGAAAAGTCAACTAAGGATACGCTATGCATTCGACAGGATTCATAACATCATAGAAGTAATCAAATCTAAGTTTCACCCATAGAAAGCCTTATGGGATCTAACGATATATCAAGTTAGCTTCTTTTTTAAAATCATTCCAGACAGTTCTGATAGAATGGCGCAGTTCGCCGACTCCGTGAGGAAGGAGGAGAGCGGTTTGTACTTCTTTCTAGTCACTGTACCCTCCAACTTCAAATTTTAACCAAAAATCGATATTTTGTGATGGAATATATCCGTTAACTGGCAAAGTGAGAGACGAGATATTCGGAATGAAACAATGGCGAATACTGTCATATCAGCGAAGAAGTACTGATTAGAACACAAATAAAGCCTTATCAATGGTTCTTTACACAACGGATCACAAAGTAGACAATGGTGTTTCTAAGCTAAGAATTCGACGAATTTTTATCATAACTCGAATTTTTTTCTTGGCCGAATGTCCTTTTATAGCAAACTGCTCTTCAGAATTGTGCAAGTGGAAAGTCGTTCACATCTTTAGTCTATAAGTGGGTAGAGTCAACGAAGACAAACTAAAGTGGAAATAAAGGAGAAAATTCCCGCAAAAGTAAACAATATAGTTAAACCATCCATTTTTTGAACAGAGAAAAGCGAACATCAAAATCTTCTGTGCGAGCAAAATCCGTTTACTTCCAAAAATATTCATCCCCAAAAAAAAACCTTGGATCCTTCGGTTTTATTCGATTATGGTCCAACGTGTGGGTTCATCAATTCCATGGAAAAAAAGACTACAACATGAACATAAACTAAATGATAGTAACAGTTCTCAGGATCGACTTTCTATTAACCTCGGCACTGGAGTATGAATGCGTCGTTTTCTTGCTCAGCAATCGCGAGGTTGTTAAACAGCATACATTTACTTCCATGGAAAAACACAATACAATACAACAGTAGCTGACGTTTCGGCAGTATTTGACGTATCTGTCAAAGCCTGGAAGGGTATACTGATATACAATTTACTAGGGCCAAACGCTTCAATAACACTTACAAAAGACGAAAAACTCTATGGTAGTTACATGGTCAACAGCTTCTCGAGAAACCCACCGCTTTTAACGTGATTTCTACTGAGGACGACTAGAACAGCTGATTATAGTCGCCTGGGGATGATGACTGCACCATCCCACATCAGAAATTGATGCGAACATACGGGGTCAGGTCGCGTGCGACCTCTGGGCATTCCTGCCAGCTATTCATTGTAGGATTCTTGGCATTTATCCAAAAAGCCTCAAGAAGTTTTTTGCGCTGGTGTTTTAGTCTCCTGTGAAAGGATATTCACTTTTACTTCAAAAAGCGTCTCCGCTATTCTTTTGTATCCTATACGTGCCTAGTGGAGTACTTTGTCTTAGTTTTCGTTTGCCATCTAAGTGTTCTTTTATACGGATACACAAAGGTCTGGCCGTTTCGCCAACATATTCATTTCCGCAATTGCTACAAGAGATCAGGTATATCGTACCTGAACTCATGCAATCACTGTCCCTGCCGTATGGGCAAATTACGCAATTTGTTGTTTCACATAGACGGTCATACAGGCGGTTACGAACTAGCTGACGACGTAGAGTAGAAGGCGATACTGCTGAAACGTCCAGCTACTGTTGTATTGTATTGTGTTTTTCTATGGAAGTAAATGTATGCTGCATAACAACTTCGCGATTGCTCAACAAGAGAACGACGCATTAATAAATGATAATAAGCCATTGATCCATACATTAGAGATATTTCACGCGTTGAACTCCATTCGTGGCATCGTAGAGGTGATTGAATTCTTATTGGATCTACAGAATGATTTTTGGAGGCCAATATTGTCAAGTCAGTGCTCTCATCCTCCTAGAAAGGGCTAGTCCCGATTTGCTGACCTTGAGAATATAGAATACTAGGTTAGCACGGAATGTCAGTCGAACAAGAGATCTTATGTGTTATTGTGAAGTTTTCGCTGTTGTGTAATGTTCTGGACTTGCCATGCAGCCTACGCTAAAGCTCAAATTTGAGTAACTGGACCGTTTATGTACATAATATTTAAACGACAATAAAGCAACGATGGTAGATGCGTCTACGCAGCAAGTTACAAAGCAAACTGGTTCAGTGGGGGAGTAGCAGTACAGGTAACAAATGGCATTAACAATGGTGTAGAGTGTTACGCAGCAGCTTATGAGGCTGTAAGATGTAATTAAAATACTGCCTATGTAACAATACAAGTATAACTAAAACAGCGTAAGCAGTTATGTGACCAAAGTTGTAAGTAAATTCTGTGATCACAGTGCAAGATTGAGATACCAATGATGAGGTTACGTTGGCAACCACGATTAAGATTCTGGGGGAGTGGTAAACTATTAAACGCAGGAGTTCACACATAAAAGTGCGTCAAAAGATATCAATGGTGGATTTGTGCGTGGCAGAGTTGTAAATAAATGATCTGATGTGGCAATGGTGAGTTATTGAGATAATGTTAACTTTTTTGTTTACTGCCTAGTACAATTTTTTCACGGCAGGGTACTATGTGAAATACAGCCACAATGATGCTGAGATATTTGCAAAATTCCGGACTGCAGGTATCTGTGGTGGGGTCGAACTCGCTACTACCTTTTCCGGAGATAACGTGTTCACCTCCAAACCATGCGGGTCCCTCGTTTCGCCTTTCTCTAGGCTAATTTTTCTACCTAACGGCACCATCAGCAATCATCCCGTCAATGGGATTGATTTGGGGGAACAGAAATTGGCACTGAACCCAGTTAAGCTGAGGCTGCATTAGAAATCAGAATGTTAACATTGTATTTACTGCATATTACAATTTTTCACGGCAAGGTGTCACGTGAAACACACAGATTGACGAGTGATTGTTGATAGTGCCGTTAGATTCAAAAACTAAGCTAGCTAAGAGAAAAGCGAAACGAAGGACCCGTATGGTGTGGTGGTGAAACCGTTAGCCCCCGGAAAAGGACAATAGCGTGTTCGATCCCCACCGCAGAAACCTGCGGCCCGGAGTTTTGCAAATATATCAGCATCATTGCATTTGAGATAGTTCTAACATTAACAACGCATACTGATTGAATGGGCATTGACGACAACTTCACCATGTTGATGATATAACAACATAATGCTTTATTTAACATTATTCCGATCCAAGACAATCGAATGCGTTTGAAAGAAGAACATTAAGCGGGAGGACTAAGTGATGAGGAGCAGCGATGAGGATCTTTATGCGTGATCAGAAGCGAAATGGTATTGCTATGGCATGTGGCCAACATGCAGGCAGTGCCGAAGGTCGCAGGGTCAAATCATCAGACAATGCTACCGTGCTAGGTGGCGTGCCCGATGGTTAAGGTGTATCAGTCTAGGGCCGGCACGCGGGCTTTATGTCAAGCAACTTGTGACATGATAGGTTAGATGACAGAAGTAACAAAGGAAAATACATGAGTAATAAAAGACATGTTAAAATGAAAGGTAGAAAATATTTCATAGGGGAGCGGGTAGCATAGTGGTAGTGATGCCGATTACCGTGAACAGGGTGCCGGTCCGATCCTACACTAGGTTCACCAAACCTCTAATCCCTTCAGGGGCTCGGAAAATTGATACCTTAGTTATTTGGGAAAAGTACTCTCCCTACAGACCATGTGGTAACGCTCCAGCCCGTCTATCTCAGAAGACCAGCGAGAATCCATTCGACCAGCACTCAACAACATTCATGATGAAAGGAAAAGTCCTCAAGCTGCAGCAAAACTCACACGTAAAAAGTTGGAAGACCTTCGTGGATGATGGATGTGAGGAAACGAATCGAATCTGAGAAGTGTTGGGATCTACACAATGGATGTGAAAGACGGGTCGTGTAATGAGGAATATTTCACGAGGAATATTCTCGATGTGTTTCACACAGCACCTTTCACCACTGCGCTATGCGAGCCATCAGCATGAAAACATGATAGAAAAAGCTCCTTTGATAAGTAACAATCAGAATAAAACTTCTGCTTAATAAAATATTTATCGACGTAGATTTTCATTTTTTCTTGACGGAAAAGGCGGAAAACCTAGCTAAAACAAATTTTAACCTATTTCAATTGCTATGGATCAGTCATCGAGTGGCTAGATGAACCCGATTTTTGACGTTTTTTTCTCGAAAAAAGCAAGAAATGGAGAGCAACTATTCCATCGAGTGTCAGTATAAATTAGCATTACATCTGCTAAGTCATCTACACCATGTCTAACAACAAACTGACAAAATCTAGACGGTAAAGAAAGTCGAGGAAAAAACTGAATACGGGAACAAATGCGACTCCTACAAAGTTCTGACGTTTGTCGCTTAAGCTTTCATCGGCGTGAAAAAAAACCGTAATACTTCCCAGTAAACCAGAAAATCTCCGCAGAATGGAAATTAGGCTGGGGCCCGCACAATCTGTGAAGACGGGCCATCCAAATATCCAAGTAATACTTCTTAGTCGTATAGACAGAACGACGAAATCACATTGAACGACAAGAGATTTTGAAAGGAAAAAAAAGCGGTTACAACGACTTACATTGATATTTCAATTAACAAAAACGGAAAAGTAGCTGAAGGTGGATGGTGTTTCAGCTAGTGCTGTTGTGTGGTAGTTGTTGACTATTACCGGTTCTCATATCGAATCATATGAACGACATCCTGGGGTACTATTGTTTTTCTAATTTTTCCATTTTCCACTTCACCAATGAGAAAACTAGGGTTATACTTTACTGTATTACTATGGGAGCATGTAATTCAGTGGTTAGAGGGCGCGCAGCAATAGCACACATGGTCCTTCGGTCGATCATATCCCACTGACTATGCAACCCCTCTCCCATCGAATCCCTCAAGGCTGGGTAAATTGGTACCATTCTTGTATGGCGAATTAAAATCACTAATTTAATACACTGACAAGCACTCATTATGCATTCTATCAACTCTACGACGCTACGAATGGAGTGCAATGCACGGTGCATCTCTATGCAGCTCTGAGCACTTCTCCTTTATATTACTACAAAATTATGTTTGTTATACCAATGATATATGGTAGCTGGCCGGAAACGGTAGAATAGAGGTTGGAGTGGTTAAGAAACAAGGTCAACCGTTGTGTAACAACAATCTTTTCTCTTCAGTCGTTCTCTGGCTTATCACTTACAACATAAATTTAACGATAAGAAGTGAAGGTGACATTTTCCTTTTACTCGATCAGAAACTATAGATCCATGGAGAACTTCACTTTCTAAATTGTTTCTTGGAATCCTCTTTATCACTTACAATACAAATTTTGCAATAAAGAGTGAAGGTAATCTTTTTCGATAACAAGCACAGAGAGTTTATACTCATCCACAACTTCATCTCCTATATTGCCTTTTGATCCCCCTTTTCAAGCAATTTCCAATAATTTTTCCAGCCATATTCGATAGTCAGAATAAACAGGACAAATCATGAAGTTGTCCGCAATTATTTTGGAATTCTATCGACTTCAATGAAGCTGAGATATTTGCAAAACTCTGGACCGCAGGTGCCTATGGTGGGGGAACGAACGTGCTATTGTCCTTTCCGGGAAGTAATGCGTTCACCACCACACCATGCGGATCCTTCGTTTCGCCTGTCTCTCAGCTAGTTCTATTGATCTTTTGCCATCAGTAATCACCCGTCAACGGGATTGATCTGGGGAGCCCAAATCGGCATTGAACCCAGTTGAGCTGAGGCTATAGTTATAATCACAATTTTAACCTTTTTTTTAATTTACCGCCTACTCTTTTAACGGCAGGGTATATTGCGAAATATAACTTCAATGAAGCTGAGGTGTTTGCAAAACTCTGGACCGCAGGTGCCTATCGACTTCATTTCATAGACTTGTACAAGAGACGATCCCAACCACTGCTCGAAAGGAATCTTCTAATATTTGAGCACATGAACGGCCTAATTTCACAAATAATCCTGTTGATCCCACCACAATTATTGTTTCACTGATAATTTTCTACCCGGGGAAGATTTTCCACCCTGGAGTCCCAAAAACCGTGCAAGGGTTTCATCACCTAGTTCCTCACCACTTCTCTGCCAGTGAACTTGTTGGTGCTGTTATTCCTAGGACGAAAGTGATTCCTTGCATTGGTCTTTCTCCCTTAGCTGGGCTTACGGATGGAGACTTTAAACTCCTTCTCAGCTGGGAAGGGCGATCGTGTGTTTCGAAGAGCACCTGAGGCTCTCTGTTCTGATCAATTCTTCTGAGTTCCATGATATACTAGACTTTCATTTTCAAGGTTATTTCAGCTCTAATGTTTTACTTCTTTATTGGAGGTATGGAAATTTGCTGGATGTTCAACTTCTATGTCTATAAAAAACTGACTGACAGAAAGGCAGGGCAAGGGCCTTGGTGGTGCAATAGGTCCACGTAAGCCTCCAGAAAGGGTAATCGCCAGATCGAAGCTCAACTGAGGCTCGAAGTTTTGCTCATATCTCAGCATCATTGTAGTTATAATATATAACACAATATCCTGCCATGAAAAAGAATAGGCAGCAAATAAAAAATTAAACGGTTATGAAAACTTGTAGTCCACAAAAGAGTGAGAATCCCGTTTGAAGAACGAAAGAGAAATGGATTACGTTTCGGGAATCATAGTGGTAGAATTTTCCCAGATAGAAGATCGATAAGTTATGAAATCGATCACTACTAGTACCAGGGTTAAATTTCCGGAAGGATAACAGTATAGTAATGGATAAGAAAATCTTAATCCATTAAAGGAGAAGTGTGTAAGTTTCATCGAATCCATTATTTCTGATAACTTCCACTGTCCGTTTTTTTCCTCAAAATGAAGTAATATTAGGTTTCATTTGGCTATAGATGAGTTGTAAGTCCTTTATAAATCTGTTTTAAAATATTTTACTTTAAAGTTACATCGACTTAATGGCAGAATTAAAAGTGTAGATGCCTTCAAATGGTTGTTACTTAACAAACAGGGAATGGGCATGAATTCAGAAAAGTTAAATGCGAGGAAAAGGAGGGAACAGATGCGAAAAAAGAAAGACTGAGAGGAAAGAACAGTAGGATCCTAGGTGAAAATAGAGCTCTCATACCAACGACAATCGGAAGAAGTCATTATGGCATCAAGCAGATCACCACGATCAACCAATAATGATTGAATGGCAGATTGATTCGACGTCGTAATGAGAGATGGCGCTTACTTGTCGACCTTCAATTGAACCAGATCGTCACCTCTGAGAACCAGTTCAATATAGATGACTTCAAGATTTTCTCTCAGTCAAACCTGTTATTTACAACACCTGCCAGGTTACAGTTATGTAAAAAGTATCGGTTTTAAATGTTTAAATCTATCAAAGTACATTTAACTAAACGTTACTCAGTAATTCTCTTCGTGAACATCCACGGATTCTGGATTGCAGTAGTGACTCCACGAGTTCTTTGCAATGCATCCGATTTTTTGTCGTGTGTATTGCAAAAGAGGCGCGTGTAAAGTAATGGTTAGAGCTGCCTTGCAATACAACACGGCGTCCCTGGTTCGATACCACACCGAGTCGGATGCCAGCAGACATGTAGCTGGAGCACAGATAGCACTGAGCTGATACATCGGTAGATCTTCACAAAGTTCATTATAAGCCAGATATGCATCTAGCCACTTCTATAATGTTACGAATGGAGACGAATGCATGGTGAAATGCTATTTGATTGATCGATGGGGACGTCTATCCTGAATTGAAGCGTCTTCAGAGCTATGAGAAAAAAACCGCAAGAAGAAAAAATATCCATAAATGAGAGACATTATCGGGCTGAATGAACTATGATGACACTCGCAAATTTGGTACGAGTTCCAATTTTCTAATATCTCGACTAAATTTGTGTTAAAAAACCCTGGGCACTGGTAAACAACTTTTTGTTTACTGCCTATTATTTTTCATGGCAAGGTAAAAAAAAACATAAAGCTGTTGGTGTTGATCAATCCTTGAGGGATGTGCCTTCAATTCGGGTTCATTAAGCGTCGTTTGGAAGTGATTGAATGCATACATGGCCTTTACAATGACTCGTGGTGGCTTGCCGATATATCGAGCCAGTGCTGCTATCCTCCTAGACAAATCTGCTACCAATTTACCGATCCCGGAGGGATGGAAGGCTTGGTGAGCCACGGGCGCAGGGATCGATCCCTTGAGTATGTTGCAGGGCGCCTCCGACCACTGCACCACACGCGCCCATGGCAGTGGCCAATCTGTCAAATGGTAAGGTATTGTATTGTACGAAATATAACTACAATGGCAGTGAGATATTAGCAAAACTCGGAACCTGAGCTAGAGCTTCGAACAGGCGATCACCCTATCCGGGGCTCACGTGCTATTCACCACACCAACCAAGCCCTTGTTTCGCTTCTATCTCAGCCAGGTTCTTACAATAAGGGTCCCATCAGCAAGCACGGATCTACATTGAACCCAATTAAGTTAAAGCTGCAGTCGAAATTACACTATTTAACTCTTTCTGCAAAGGTTTCGGTAATGCAGTGGGTAACATGTGAGCCCCTGGAAAGTGCAATCACCGGTTCGAAGTTGGACTGTGGTTCCGAGTTTTGCACACAGAACCACTGAACCTTGCTATTTTATCACACTTTGGATCTCATTAGAGCTGTCAACCAGGTGGGAATGCGCCATTATGAAGATGGGAGGAGCAATACTCATCGATTCTGGACAACCGCAGTCATCGGCCGTGGGTATCAGCAGTCAACAATTCTGGATATAAGTAAAGGATTCCCTCTGTGGGATTCTTCAGTGAAAAACCGACTCCTATTGATCTGAATTCAAGATAGCTTATATCAGTGCTTGGATTTCGATTCTTGCCAACGGCGCCGCTCTGCTTAAAAGCCTAGTGTCATTGAACCCGATTACGGAACGTTGCCAAGGCGACAACAACACGATAAAGCCGTCTCGAATTCAGGCGGACAACGTCCACATCCCATCAACATATTCGTAATCCTTCTCCTAGTCAATCTAAACGGTTTTCAAAGCGATCCACTGAGAGTCGAGCACTTTTTTTTGAAACTTTTGGAGCTTTGCTACGACCCAAAAGCACTAACTGCTCGTTTCGAAATCGAACTGAGTACGTGCGATTCGTCCTAGTTTCGTTCTCCAGCTCATAAATTCCTGGCATTCTTGTCCTTAGTGGATACTTTTAGGTTGGCTTCACCTTCTCTACACCATGCACTTAAAAAAATACTTAGTTCTGTGATTTTCGATACCAGGTTTATCCCATGGTACCACTTGCTACTTATTCATTTCTTCATCATATTAATTTCACATTTATACCAATTTCATAGCGGCGCGTGTGGTGCAGTGGTCAGAGGCGCCGTGCAACACACAATGGAATCGATCCCCACGCCCATGGCCCACCAAGCCTTGCATGACTCCGTGGTTGGCAAATTGGTACCAGACTTGTCTGAGAGGATAGTAGCAGTGGCTCGATACATAGGTAGGCCACCGCGAGTCACTGTAAAGGCCAGATATGCATCCAATCACCTCCAAACGATCCTTAATGAAGTCGAATGCATAGCGCATCCCTCAGAGATTGATCAACGCCGAGAGCTTTATCCTTTATCCTTTTTACCAATTTCATAATTGGACTATAAATACTTTAGAAGCAAGTTTAGTTTCTGCATGTCTGAAAACATTTCTAAGAATTTAACTGATCCGAAAAATGTCTTGCTGACCAAATATCTTCAGTCCACCACCATACTATCGTTATTCAATAAGAAGACTTCTTCTAGAATCCACTTTGTTCGGAATTTGCTCCAAATTTTGCATCTAGAAGATCTATGAATTTATCTGTGAATATCCACAAACCTTGTTGGCTGACTTTGTGAAAAAAATCCTATATTTTTTATTTAAGCAACGAAAATGCAGTTATGCTTAGCGTTGTTTTTTCTGAACAAGTTTGAGTATCCCGATGATAAATTACATACACTTAAACTGACCAACTGGTTACCATATCTTTGGGGGGTTCTTATGACGAGTTGGTACGAGATCGTTAGTTTACAATTACTCAATGCTTCCGCTGATTTCTCTTCCTTCAGAGCAGTTTTTCAATCAACAACACTTCTTTAGGAAATGAGACCATTCGCAGAAAGTTCACGTGAAGCTCTTAAAAAGCTCTCGGCGTTGATCAATCATCTTTGAGGGATGCGCCATGCATTCGACTTTATTGAGTATCGTTTGAAGGTGATTGAATTAATATCTAGCCTTTACAATGATTCGAGGTGGCCTGCCGATGTATCGAGCCAGTGCTGCTATCCTCTCAGAGAAGTCTGGTACCAATTTGCCGACCCCCGGAAGGATGGAAGGCTTAGTGGGCCATGGGCGTGAAGATCGATTCCACGTGTGTGTTGCTGGGCGCCTCCGACCACTACGCATAGGATTCAATTCAGATAGTTCTAGAATTAATAAATGATAAAATCGATCAGAAGTCGGTTCTCTTACAAAAATTGATCGGTTCTGCCAAAATATCCACACTATATAGACACATTCACGTTCTGTACCTTTCTTATACGAATCTAATACATATTATACAAATAAATAATAAGAATTTTCACTTGTTATTTTAGGTCGAAATAGATCAGTAAGCTTGCTGATGTTTGTAACTGACTGATATGGTCTGACGTCATTCATTACAATCGTATCGAGTGGTTTGAATGCTTTTACTTGGAGACAGTTTCTCATCGATCGATATTCATAAATTCGTAAGTTGTCTTGTACTTTTTGTTCAGTAAAGACTTGTATAATGGAGTAATAAATGGTAAAATTAACTACTAGGATTAGCATTATTATGACACATTGAAAAGACATGGGTGAGAGAAGCACGATGGATAGAGGAGCTATACAATACGCGCGCTATACCGACTGATTCGAAACCGCATCGGGCCATTGAAACCGAAATCCACTCCGAGGTCGAAAAACTGGTGCCAAATATGTCTGCAGAAGCGTTGGGAACGATTTGCCAGAGCTACAGTTACCAACCAAAGACATCTATGACGAAAGAATGGTTCTCGAAGGCAGTCCAAACCACACGATAATCCGAAACCTTTCATAGATTAAGGATGAGAGACAATGTAACAAATTGAAGAAGTGTTGGGATTGGCAGAACATATGGAGTTAGGTCATATAACTACTAAGAAATACTATTCAAAAAGTAAAGACGTGTGACACTGAAGGGATGAAATGAGATACACCAAATAATATAGCCTTCTAGGAGAAGTTCATGATTAATTCAGGTTCGGTACTTGATTTTAAGAGCGAACGGGAAACCAACGCCTCTGGAGGAATTCCTAATTCTTGACGTAAACGACCAATCGCAATACGCAAAGGAACACATCATAACTGGTAAAAAAAAGGCCTTGCTCTCCTTTCATCTTCATTCTCCAAAATGAACATCTTCATGCCGTTCTTATGTTATTTCGAGCTGTTTTTTTCTCTAACGTTTGGCGAAAAGTTGCCTAAAATTCCAGGATGGAAAACGTCCCAGCTTATTGAAACGATATGAAACCAGCAATAATTTCAGCATGACTTTATTGGATTCCTTGGTTCTTAGACCTACTCATAACCTAATCGACAGTTTAAAGAAAAAAAAGGATAAAGCTGTCGGCATTGATCAATCCCTGAGGGATGTGCCATTTATTCGACTTCATTAAGCATCGTTGGAGGTGATCGAATGCATATCTGGCGTTTACAATGACGCGCGGTGGCCCACGATGTATCGAGCTAATGCTGATATCCTCCCAGACAAGTCTGGTACCCATTTGGCAAACCCGGAGGGATAAACGGCTTGGTGAGCCATGGGCGCTGGGATAGATCTCATGTGTTTTTTAAGGTGCCTCTGACCACTAGGGCGCATGTGGCGCAGTGGTTTTAGGTGCCACTGCGACACACACGTGGAATCGATCCCCCACGCCCATGGCCCACCAAGCCCCTCTATCCCTTCGGGGTCGGCATATTGGTACCAGACTTGTCTGGGAGGATACAGCAATGGCTCGAAACATCGGTAGGCCACTGCGGGTCATTGTAATGGCCAGATATGCATTCAGTCACCTCCAACGATACTTAATAGAGTCGAATGCATGGCGCATCCCTCATGGACTGATCAACGCCGAGAGCTTTATCCTTTTTATCCTCTGACCACTGCGCCACATACGTCCTTACTGAAAGGTGAGAATGGATTAAACCGAACTTTCTACGAAAAATTCTGTTAGGAGCAAACCAATTCCAAGAATCGCTATCGCACTAGCATCAATCTAATTGTGCCATAACATCTCCCCCCATGTAAATAGGTTCTGCAACTGTCTGTGGTGATCGGTCTGGAAGAATAAAAGACCGCTCACAATCTGAGGAATCCACAGGGGAAACCTTATCCAACCAATGACACACATAGTGGAAATTTTTGCCCAAAAAGAAATATATGGAGACATTCAGGTATATAGCTGAGTGATGTTCAGTATACAAATACATTTTCGCGAATAGAAGTGACCCTGTCTCAATGCAAATTCGCAGTATCGTTTTCATATTCTCTGCTTCATAGGCAGTTACGAGCCAACAACAAATGCTAACCCTCCGTTTGATATCTACCACTGTGTACTCCCTTAACAGGAAATGAACAACAGATAAACTGTATATTTACTTAAAATCGTTAGCAGGAGCGTTCAATAGGTTCTAGCGTTAGCAACTAGCAGTGCTAAACTGGACTCGTTTGATAGCGGTCAGTTGTGCCGATCTGTAAACGCATGCCCGTTTGTTCGTTCCCACATCCTGAACTAACATAGTCCTTCACTCCTTCAGAGTGAGCGAATTGGTTCTAGATTTGTTTGCCAGGATAAAGTACTGACTTAACACATCGATATCCCCCCGCAGGTCACAGCATAGGCCAAATCCGATCCAATCACTTCAACGATGCTACGAATGAGGTCGGATGCATGGTCTGTTCCATCGATTTCAATGCTGTGCTGTTTATCCTTGTAATAGCAAGTTTGTAGTTTATCACTGTGAAGATGGAGAAAATACAATCGCCTAGGGAAAAATTTGGCTTCCTTCTCATAGCTACCGTGTTCATTGCATTTCTTGTTCAGCCGAACACTTCAATCGCTTCACGTTATCGCGAAATCACTTCGAGACCCCGCTATTGGCTACGGCTCGACTTGAGAAGCGAACGCTTGTCATATATGGAGAATCTGCCAATACCGTTACCAGCACGTTATATCAACGGAACTACAAAGCTGTCTGTCTGTCAGGAAGTCAGTTCTCTTGCTTGATAATCGAGTCCCTCTTACTGGGACTGAATTTGTTCATTTCTCTCTTTTCTTTCTCACTTATTCCAAATATCGAACTGTTTACTTCCTTCATCCATTAACAAAAGCTACTTTTGAAGTTCTCTTAAAGAGACTTTTGTCATTTCCACTGATGGAAAATAGCACAAGTTTTTGCCTAAGCTACTAATGCTACATTTTTTTCATATAAACACGTAAGAAATGGAACTGTGCAGGAATTGATAGCCTAAATTGTGGTGGGCAGTAAATAAAAAAGTTAACATTGTGATTCCGATTACAGCCCCCAGCTTGACTAGGTTCAATGCCAATATGTGCTCTCCAGATCAGTTCCATTGATCGGTGATTGCTAATGGCACTGCTCGATAGAAAAGTGGCAGAGAGGAAGATGAAAGAAAGGACCGACATAGTGTGGTGGTGAACGCGTTATCCCCTGGAAAGGGAAGTAACGCGTTCGATCTGCAGTGCGGACACCTGCAGTCCAGAGTTTTGCAAATATCTCAGCATCATTGTGGTTGTATTTCACATCATACTCTGCCTGGAAAGTTGTAACAAGCAGCAAATAAAAAGTTAACATTGTTATTGATAGACTAAGACGAAGTCGTCCCAGTGATCTTTTACCGTTGCTATCCTTTGGGCGCTTTCGCCTCGCCTTGTTCAGAGCCCAAGTGTACACCTTCATTCATTCTTACGAGGTAGGTCTTTATGAAGCACGCTACTCTAATTCATTCCATTCTCTTCTATACGATTACAAAGACCAACATACCAAAAAGCAACTGCTGTAAGCACATTATTTGAACCATCGCAACCCTAAAGAAGGCGATGGAGGCGAAACGTCATGCACAATAAAAGACTTCTATAACCTCGTGTTAGCTTATCAACCGGTCTCCAAAAAATGTTCTAGGATCCTTTACGCATACTTACAGCACTACTCAAAGTAAACATGTTTCTCAGCAATTCTAGAATATTTAGATATGATGTGAATTAAGCTTTTTAACTACAAGGATGCTGCGGTATGAGCAAAACTCGGGACCTCAGTGGGGCTTCGAAACCGTTATGACCCTTACCGTGGGCTCATGTGCTATACACGATGAGGCCCTTGCTTTGCCTTCCTCTCAGCCGTGTTCTTACTATATCATTACTTGTGGTAATTCCCACGACCGACTTTCTATTAACCTCGGCATTGATCGAACAATTCTTTGTACTCTCGTTGAGCAAACATGAGGTGTCATTTTACTTCTTTATTCACGAACGATAATTGTTTCTAAATGATTGTTGGGTCAGAGGGCGGATAGCACGGTGGTAGTGATGTCCGTCATCACGAGCATGGTGCTAATTCGATTCCGCTCTGGGCCAACCAAACCTTTCATATCTCCGGGGTCGGGAGATTGGTACCTGATTTGTCGGTGAAAAAACCACTCTCTGCAGTCCAATTGGGAACACTCCACCTCGGCTCTCTCAGGACTCCAGGGAGAATTGTTCGAGCAACATTCTACAATATTCAAGATGAAATGGAAATTCTCAAGCAGCAACTGAAGCCACACGTAAAAGTTGGAAGATTTTTGTGAACAATGGATGCGAGGAAACGAATAGAATGCGAGAAGAGCTGGGATCCTCACCTTTGACGTGAAGACTGATCAAATAAAATGAAATAAAATAAAAAATAATGTGTATTCCTTCATCGGTCACGGGTTATGCAGGTGACCCCAGTAAAAAAAGTGGATCACGTGAGCCCTAGTAGAGGTAATCGCGCGTTCGAAGCCTAACTGAGTTACGAATGCGCTCATATGTCAGCACCCTTGTTGTTACATTTCACATCATACCATGCTATGAAAAAGGATTAGGCCGTAAACAGAAGTTAAAACATCAATCTTTTTTATGTTTTGCTGAAAAGTCAATTTTTAACCATATGATAAACAAAGTCCATCCAGGTATTCCGTACTTCACAACGTTCTACCCAAAAGGACTAACGACGAAAAGTGGCGATAGATTGGATATCGCTGCTCTTGAAGAAGCTCTACAGAGAAAAATAGATTCTGATCGTGGTGGACGTCTATGGCGAAGTACTTCAGCATCTCGTCTTCGTAGTGTCGGTACGAAAAACAATTCATCCTTATCGTCATCGACTAAGAAAATGAAGATCCCATGGAAATAGTTTATGATCTGCACCAATCGATAAAAGCGAACTCCACTACACTTTTTTCTATTGTCCTCCATTCTCTCCTTCTTTTTCATTTGGCCACCGTACAGCACATTGACTTGTAGGACAACTTCATAAAGCCTAATATACGGTTCATCTTAGCTTCCAATTTTGATAAATAAATGGTACAAGCTCAGTGTTGTATGCATTTCAATCTACTCCAAACGGACGCGAATTCGCGTATAGATAAAAAGGATCTCGAAATTTTACGGACAGTGCCTCAGCTGTTATCACTAAGCATCAGCAAATCTTTGGCCAGTACCTCTAAACTGCAACATCGCTCCCAGAGAAGAACTAACAGTATCTTATTATCAAATAAGATGTTTTGAAAGTAAGGATAATAACAAGGATAATACAACCACAATGATGCTGAGACATTTGCAAAACTCCGGACCGGAGGTGTCTGCGGTGGGGAACGAACGCGCTATTGTCCTTTCCGGGGGGTAACGTGCTCACCACCACACCATGCGGGTCCTTCGTTCCGCTTGTCTCTTGCTAGTTTTATCGATCACCGCGATCAGCAATCACCCATCAATCGGATTGATCTGCAGAGCCCAAATCGGCATTGGATCCAGTTAAGCTGAGTTCACAATGTTGACTTTTTACTTACTCTCTTTTACTAGCTTCCACGGCAGGGTATCGTTTGTGAAACAACCACAATGATGCTGAGATATTTGGATGGCGGTGATCGATAGAACTAGCTGAGAGACAGGCGAAACGAATAGACTCGCATTGTGTGGTGGTGAGCGCGTGACTCCCTGGAAAGGACAATTGCGCGTTTCGTTCCCCACCGCAGACACTTGCGGTTCGGAGTTTTGCAAGTATCTCAGCATCATTGTGGTTGTTTCACAAACAATACCTTGTCGTGAAAGCTAGTAAAAAGCAGTAAATAAAAAAGTCAACAAAGGATAGTACAATTGATATGCACTGAGCAGCGGATCTATATCCTCCAAGGCAACAACCTAAACCGACATCCACCACTTCTATGTGAACGACGACTACCCATACGATACGTTTTTTTATGAATCTTGGGACATGTGTGTACCTTCTAACACACACGTAGTTGTTGCTTTTCCCTTAAGCGCCAGGTAACCCATACGAGACCTACTTGGTAAGGTACTGACTTGGTAGATCGGTAAACCATTGAAAGTCACCTTGTACGGTAAATCACTTCTGCGAATTTATGGACGGAATCGAACACATAGCGCCCGTCTCACCAAGAGTTTGATCGATGTTGGACACCCTATCCTTGCTATATCTTGGGAATCTCAAGATCACTTAGCTACTCTGCCTTTCTGCACTGACAATCCATTTCTTGTTGGTCGCCCCCTCGAACTACTCGATTGTTAGTGGGATTATATAAGATTCAGATGACAGATAAAGACCTCACAAGAGTCAAAAACCCATCAATGGTTAGTGTAGATTACATCAAAATAGTCCATATTAGCACGATCAACGCCGAGTTTATTAAAAGTAAATGGTTCTACAGTTGAATTTACTTTAAAAGAAAACTGCCATGCCAACTCGACAATGTAAAGACAACACAACAACACAACTAACTTCCTAGCATAGCACTCCCTATGAAATCTCTTTCTCTCATGTGAAACACAAGATATTTCTAAAATAGTTCTTGCGTAATTCATATTAAAACTTCTCAGTGATATTTAGCCTATGAACCTGTAAATATTTAAATAAGAACGTCAAAGTCGCGTAGTTCTTCGTCCGTCGGTAGACTTGCAAGAACTCGTTCTCTAAAACAATACGTCACCCCACGTAGAAACCTAACTGCATAAGCGAAAAGTTAAGATTTTCATTTCATAAATAAACCTTGGAACAAGATCAGGGCTGATGAGGGGAAGTCCAGCCTTTTCTCTACGAGCAATTTCCAAGTGTGCTTCACGAAGTGCCCATTCACGACCCATTGGCCTAAAATAATTGGATAGAAATCAGTCCGCACATAAGAACATCTCTTTAAAAAGATTCATTCTTAGGATCTCATCTGATCCAAATACTTGTGTACTCATTATCGCTAAAACTTTAGGTTCGTTTTAAATTCACAGTTTCGTGAAAGAATGGTTTGCTTTAGTAATCCCATGGACTTCTAGTAGCGAGAACATGCCAAGTGGTATATTGGCTGAATTTTAAAATATCAATACATTTCTACATCTCGACAGAATTGGTTATGTTCTCAATATAAAGCCACGGATGCAGTGAACATAACAGCTCCCTATCAGGAAATATTGAAAAAATGTAAAATGAAAGAAAAAATAAAATAAGTTTACTCAAAGTCTCTATCCCGGAAGTTAAATAAGCACAAATGAACCACGATTACTTACGTAAATGCTGTACCACATTATGTCACAGAAAGGCATTCAGCTTTTGCAGCATCTTCTTTAAAAGATGATGCATGTACATTACTTACTTAGATACTTGGATGCATCGTCTTCACCGGCTGTGTGTGCCCAAGTAAAACTTCTATTTTTCGGAGTTCCGCTTGCTTTTGGTGTGATCTAGGGTCTCGCACTGTGGTTCCCTGGAGTCCCGAGGCCAGCCTAACCAAAGTCTGCTCCAGGTCCTCACCAATACAGGCAGTTCCAGCCCTTGTGGATCAGAGGGAGATTTACCACTATGTGACTTTGATACCAGGACGGTGGTGGATCCTGGTATTGGTTTACTCTTAGCTAGGCTTCCTAATGGAAACGTCGGACTCCTTCCCAGCTTGGGAGACCATGCTGGAGGGACGAATCCCTGCGCTGTACATCGTAACGCAACACCCAGGAAAATTTCCTAACCACGGTGACAGGGTAAAACGTTGGAAGAGATGCATATATCGGCAAATATAACATGGGCTGGCTAGATCGCAAAGTGAAGAAACAATCAGAAGACTTAGTTTTATGGTACTTAAAAATGCCAAACGCCGACCCAGAAGGCGTAAATATCGGAGTCTCAACTTTTCTTGCGATCGAGTTCAACTGTACGAATCTATACATAAGGAAATAAAAAAGTAATCAAACTCGAAAAATTCTTATCACCTGCGTAAACTACAGTATATAAAGAAAAACCAACAAAAGTTTTACATTGTTTGAAAAACCTTGTGTTTGAAGTTCCGTGAAGTTAAAACAGTAAAAATGAAACTGAAAAGGATTACAAACCAATCAGGACGAGCAAATACGATCCAACAGGTAAACCAGGTAGTTAACACGGTGAACAGTAGAAATGCGCCCTAAAAAGTCATTTCAAAGAAAAAAAAAGAATCTCTATGTGGTGTGCGTTACAGTTGGGAGGAAGCATACTCATTAGAAATTATTTCCACATCTCCTCCCTATTTTATTCATAAAAACATAGGTCTTATCAAATATGCTTTCTTTCCTCAAGAAAAAAAAAAAAGAAAAATAGAATCTAGAACACACATCCGCCGACGAACATGACACTATTTCAACAATCTAAACAAATTTGATGGAAGGAATCTCGATCACCATATATTCAGGTCCTGTCTTTCTTCCCCGTATTTTTGCTACTATATTTCTAATCCGGGAGCGTGTAGCACAGTGGTCGGAGGCGGTCTGCAATACACACGAGATCCATCCTCGCGCCCCAGGCACACCGAGCTTTCCATCCCTCCGTAGTCGGCAAACTGGTACGAGACTTGTCTGGGAGGACAGCAGCACTAGCTGGACACACCGGTAAGCCACCACGAGTTCATTATAAACGCCAGATATGTATTCAGTCACCTCCAGCAATGCTTAATCAAGTCTAACGCATGGCGAATCCCTCAGGGATCGATAAACGCCGAAAGCATTTATCGTTTTAACTTTGATTTCTTATCCAAAAAAATCACTTCTTAAAATTTAGGTCTAGCTTATTCCCTTCATGAACAGCTTTACTCAACGCTCAAAAAAAACTGGATAGACCTACACGCCATTCAAAAAACTTTCAAAAGAAATACAATGATTAAAACCACGTTCAGCAACGCTAAATAGTAAGAAACCAGCACAGCAATTCTTCCTTTGTATAAAGAATAAACTTCATTAGCTATCGCATCTTCATTCATTTATCCATTTCAATGCCCAAGAAAACACTACATCCTACTTTTTATATCTGCATTGCCGACAAAATATGGAGGTTTTCTCAGGGAAAACGATAAACGATGAAGCTCTCGACGTTGATAAATCCCTGAAAGATGATGCGCCACGCATTCGACTTCACCAGGCACCGCTAGAGGCGACTGAGTGCATATCTGGCCTATAAAAAAGATGCACAGTGATCCATCGATATATAGTCACTGCTGCCATCTTCCTGGTTAGATCTGGCATCAATTTTCGGACCCCGGAATGATGGAAGGCTTGGGGCGCGGGGATCGATCCCATGTGTATTGCCGGGCGCCTCCGAACACTGCGCTACACTCGCCAAATAGATAGACACATAAAATCAACAGTCGTCATGATGAAAGCCAACAGTCGCGAGATATTACAGAATGAAATGCTCACCCATGTTGGTCAAATACATATGTTCCACTAGCTTCCAAAAGTAAGGCTTCGAATTTTCTCTGTTTACTTGTTTAGAAATCTTCAAAAAGAGAACACTGGTCAATCAACTAATTGTTTATAATTCTGGCTAGCTACCACGAAATTCAGAGGATTTCCTATGCTTTTAAAGACTAAAACTTAACAACAACCAAGCTAGTTCATATACCGAATTTTTCCTTCTCCTATCTTAACAGCAGACAACATATCCAAAGCCGTATGCACTGGTTTAAATAATGTAAATATACCTGATGAAAGTTCAACCAATCTTTGTGTTCATCATGGGCAACCTGTCCGAACCAAATCCATTCTCGACGCTAAAAACAAAGAAAAATGTGAGGAAACCTCACCAAAAAAAGCAGAATCCTTTTCTAGCATCTAGAAAGGAATGAGGACTGATGAAATAGAACTGAAATTAGCCCGGAATATTGCATCAAAATTTACCATTTTTGCTCCCTGATCTTTTGCCAATGGGCGCCTCCAGCCATCTCCAAAGAGCCAATCAAGTCGACCACCATTCAGTTTTGGCCATGGGTTGTCATAGGCGTATGAATCTGATCCAGGTCTGAAAGGCAGTATGTAACGAAAGCAGTACAATACTTCATACAGTACAGTTCTCGACACCAACTTTCTGCTTGCCTCTATTCTGGTAATATACGTTATCATTGTCTTAGGGGAAGTTTTAGTAAAGTTATTTTACTTTGGCTGATGATTAATGGCTTTGGACTTCTTCAATACTATCTTGTTCAACATTATTAATCTGGGAATATCGTAAGTTCACCAGACACTCTCGTGACAACCATATAGGTTAAGTAAGTTTTCATGAAGAAAGAGACAGGCCTAGGCGACAAATAGCCCAGAAGAACAGCGCCTAAGCAGTTTAGACAACTACACAAAAAAAACAAAACAAAAACAAACCTAAGCTCAATACAGAGGAAAATAAAAAGTGAAAGAAACAAGGAAACTGTGCAGTTAAAATAAGGCAAAGAACGCGATGAGCGTGCAGTGAACCTACTCTGTGTTTAATGTGGTCGAAACCTTGGTTTAACACTTCCTCCATCTGGTTAGGGAGGTGCTTGGATGGGTAGATAGCGGTCAACTTGACTTTTCCAGGTTCTGAGGAAGGCGAAATCCACGAAACATCCGCTTTCTCGTCAATAAAGAGTAAAATAACTCATGTTTGCTCAACAAGAATATAAAGGATTATTTGATCAATGCCGAGGTTAATAGAAAGTCGGTCGTATGAAGATAAAAGTATTGATACTCTGCGCGCCTGTGGCGCAGTGGTCGGAGGCGCCCTGCAATACGCATGGGATCAACACCTGCGCCCCTGACCCACTAGGCCCTCCATCCTTCCGGGGTTAGTGAATAGGTACCAAACTTGTCTGGAAGGATATCAGCAATAGCTCAATACATCGGTAGGCCACCGAGATTTATTGTATAGGCCATATATGTATTCAATCACCTCCAAACGATGCTTTATGAAGTCGAATGCATGACGCTTCCCTCAGCGATTGATCAACGCCGACAGCTTCATCCTTTATTTTTTATATTTTTTATCCTTCACTGACAATCTTTGGGATATAGAGATCTTTCCACCATAAATTAGATATGAATTGCCAGATAACAGCAAGGACGTAGACAAATTAACTACTAATTTCCAAACCCACCTGTACATGTCAGGTTTCCTTTCAATGTTGGAATCCGACTCAGAATGCGATGCAAGTCGACGCTTTGCTTGAAGAAGACGTCCTTCAAACTGACGCCCACATAACCTTAGCAGCATCGCTGAAAATCTAAGCTCGTAAGCAAACAATTCACAGCATTCCAAACTTTGAAACCGATCTTATCGTTCCCAGATGTGCCAAACTTATTTTCAACAGCACGTGATACTCATTGTTCTTATTGCAAGGTAATATATCTAGATTATTTGCCTTATAATCCAGTCGGAAACCATAAAATCAGTCCAGTGATGATTTTGACAGAATAAAACTGGAAGTCCTAAGACCACAGTACGTCGACTAATGAGAGATCCAGAAAAGATGTAACGGATACCAAGTAGTAGATCAGGACTATAATGTATGATGTCAACATATATAAAGTCACAATGAGGATTAATAACACTAAGAACGACACAGAAGTAAAACTGAAGCGTATAGTCCTGCAAGCAGCATCGCTGAAGGACTGGTAGTAACTGTTCGATTCATGTGGACGAGTTATCCCTATCCATGGCGCCTATTTGAATCCGAAAATCATGGCAATTTATGGATTGCTGTTTTCATTGTGCAGTTTCATATAATCAATCACTTAGAAGACGTTACGATCCTAGTGTTTACACAAAACTCGCTTCTTCACTTACCAAACACCACGATTCTTCTTTTTACACAACCACCCCACCCCCACGTTACCGATTCCCGTCTCTACCAATTCCTTTTCTCATCTGCTTAATGGGAATGTGGAGGATTTCACATGGTATCTAGTTTTGTTTCATTTTGTAATTGTCTTTCCTGAATCTCAGTTGTTTCTTACTGCGAACCAAAGTTCCTACTGCTTTCGCTAGAACGTCGGGTTGAGGCACGGGTATATTTTGGAGTGTTTTTTTAAACTTTTATATGACCCGTCTTCAGGTCTGCTGTGCTCTTCCCACATTCGATTCGCTCCCTTGCATCCATCATCCTCGAAGATCGTTCTAATTTTACATATGGCTCCGGCTGCTGCTTAAGGATTTTCATTTCATCTTGAATGCCGTAGAATACTGGTCAAGTCGATTCTCCCTGGAGCCTTAAAATATCTGGACCAGACCGTTCCCAAATAGATTTCAGAGAGTGGTTTTTTTCCCTGAAAAGTTCGGCACCAAATCCCCGACCCCGGAACGATGAGAGGCTTTGTGAGCCAGGAGCGGAATCGAACTTTCACTACGCTCGTCACTCGACATCACTACCACTGTGCTATCCGCCACATATTTTTTGGAGTATAACAAGTATAATATGGAAAATTACATTGTATGTAAGGAATAGGAAGTATAATTGGTGTAGTAATTTCACTCAGAGTCATCTTTTTAGCGAATAAGCTGAGTTCAGTTATAAAAGATCGAAGTTCAGGAGAAAAACACTCACAAGGTGGAGCATAACCTTAACGCGATCTTGCTGCTTCTAAGGGATCCTTTTATCTCATGAAATGTTATTCCGTAAATCCACACGGTTGTTTTAAGATTCCCCCTCACAATGACGCTTAGATATTTGCAAAGTCCTGACCGCAGGTGTCTGCGGTAGGGATCGAACCCGTTATAACGCTTTCGGAGGCTGACACATTCACCATCACAATATACGGGTCTTTTGTTTCGCCGTCCTCTAAGCTGGTTTTCTATATGTTGTCCTTCCTTCCTGTCTTGCCTGTTGTTCTTCTCCAGTTTTTCTGCTTTTGAGATCGACATTCATGTTGTATCCTTTTCCTTCGTTAAATTTACCACCTAGTGCAACTCTTTCAGTGCCTTTTCTGTAGGAAAACTTGTTATAAAGTGCTATACCAGTAGTACATCCAATGTACAGATGTGTAGTTTTTAGATCAGAGGTAAACTACGAATTATTACAGGCTAACATTCGAATGACACATTCTCTTACCAAGGAGCAAATAGCCAGATACAGTCGGCAACTTTTGATCCATGATTTTGGTGTGAAAGGTAAGGATCATGAAAAAGTAAACCTGCTTTATCTAACGGATGCAAGTATGGGATTAAGGGACCGCATATATGAATTATAGAGAGGGAGCGCGTAGTGCAATAGTCGGAGGCGCCTTGCAGTAAACGTGGGATCGATCTCGCGGCCTAGGTTCACCAGGCCCTTCATCCCTCCGGTGTTCTCAAATTGGTACCAGATTTTTCTGGAAGGATATCAGAGCTGACCTTATGCATCAGAAAGCCAGGAGTCGATGTATAGGGCCAGATATGCATTCAGTCACCTGCAACGATGCTTAATGAAGTCAAATGCATGGCGTTCTTTTTTTCCTACTCTATGGGCCATGGGTGGTGGAAGGCTTTTCATATTACCAATCTGAACTATGTATACGACGGAGTAAACATTACTGTTAAGTGTATTGAGTTATTGAATGTGCACTGGACTAGGATTCTCTTCTCCCAAGAGATCTTGTTATTTTATGGCCTTTTTTTAGCTCAAGAGGGTGTTTCATCGGCGAAGGTTGTTGTCGTTGGCGCTGGTGGGCTCGGTTGTCCAGTTGCAATGTACTTAGCTGGTGCTGGAGTACATACGCTTGGTATCGTTGACTACGACGAGGTAAGCGATATCGTCGAACAATTTTGCGGTCGTGGTGATTTCTAAATAACTGTCACTAATATTTCATTAACTGGAGCACTTAAGGATTTGAGAGCTTGGTAGACTTACAAGAGAAACTTTCAAAGAGTTAGAATGTTGGAAAGACAAAGGAGGATATCTAGAATCTGCAACTTCTGGTAGTTTCTACTTCAGTTGGTAAGGTTCACTAAGAGCTAAGATATGTCCCTTTGAAACTGAACAGCGCAGTATTTCTGAGGCACATACATATTCAAATCAGTGCAATCTGGTCGGGATGTATTAATAAGGCTCAATGTATCATGAATCCTTCCAACGGATTACCGCCTCATCGTGGCTGTGAGGTGTTCCTGGGTGTCGGATTGCGATGTATGCTGGGGTTGTTCTACCCCCAGAAGGGCCTCTCAAGATGAGAAGGATTCCGGCGTTTCCATCAGGAAGCCCAGCTGAGGGTAAACCAACGCCGGTATCCATCGCCGTCCTAGCATCACACTAGATGCATGGTGTCAAATCTCCCTCTGATCCACAAGGGCGGCGACTAACTTTATTTGTGGCGACCTGGGGCAAACTTTGGCTAGGCTGACCTCGGGACTCCAGGGAACCACAACGACTAAACCAACAAAGCTCTGAAAAAAATAGAAATTATTCTGGGGCCCGCACAACCAGTGGAGGCGTCCCATTCAAATTTCCAAGTAAGTATCCGACGTGATTATCGGTAGGCCTAAATTGTCGGTAGTCTTGACCAAGACACAAAAAGTTTGAAGAATTTAGCCTTATTTTTATTCGCAAAGAAATATAGCCAGATATTTTAGGTGGCGATCGACAATCTTCACAGACAGATAGCACATAAAGAAAATATGGTGGGTAAGTCGAAGGTGGAATCCCTCAGAGAGTCTGTAATCGAGTGAGCTACTGTGTTTGTCATTCTACTGCGAACTGAGTCACTTCTTCTAGTTTGGTAAATATTTCAGGCTGAACAGTTCAGTAAACGTTGTAATGCATAACACAGTGTTGAATAACAAGTGTGCACTGGATATTCTGAGGCTCTATGAAATTGTAGTGGATTGTTCAGATAACCCTGCTACGAGGTAGGCTTCGATGTTGTTATTCATGTCGGCTATAGCAGTTGCTCACGATGCTATCCCTTTCTGAACTTCAGGTACCTTCTAAATGACGCTTGTGTCCTTCTAGGTAAGCCATTAGTAAGCGGTAGTGCATTACGGTGGGAAGGCCAGCTCACAGTTTACAACTACGTTGATCAAGACGGTGAAGTAAGAATCTTTGTACCTCTATTTCCATTTGCTCGCACTATAAAACTTATTTACTGGACTGTAAGGAGGGCGCGTGTGGCACAGTGGTCACAGGCGCCCTGTAATACACATGGGATCGATTCTTGCGCCAATGGGCCACCAAACCCTCCATCCCTCCGGAGTCGGCAGATTGGTACCACACATGTCTGGGAGTATAGCAGCACTAGCCCGACACATCGGCAGGCCACCATGAGTCATTGTAAAGGCCAGATATGCATTCAGTGACCTCCAAACGATGCTTAATGATTTCGAATGCATGGCGCATCTCTAAGGGATTGATCAGAGCCGAGAGTTTCATCCTTTTAAGGACAAGGTTTTATGTGTCGTCCTGAAACCCAAGGATTAATATCTCCTGCTTTTGTTCTAAATGCCGTTCCAGAGAGGGCCGTGTTACCGTTGCTTGTTTCCTGTTCCTGCAAACCCTTCGCACATTACGAACTGTAATGAAGGAGGAGTCCTTGGTCCAGTAGTGGGAGTTATTGGAAGTTTGCAAGCGCTAGAGGTCTTAAAGATTTCTGCAGGGCTCAAACGTAAGTTGCTAAACTGTTATTTGCCTACACAAGCTGTCGACTTGTTTTCTGTGTCTTGGACATAAACTTGTTTAGCGAATTTCTCTTCCAAATTATATTTATTTGATGGGAGCACTGGAATTTCACGTACAGTCGCCATTAGGCCTCGTAAGAAAGAGTGCAAATCTTGCGGTGATTGTCCTACGATTACAGAGCTTATCGACTATGAACTTTTCTGCGGTTCCGGAGCATGTGACAAGGTGAGCGTAAGTCGTTGTTCGATTTCCAGATTCGATTTCGCATTATTTCGTTTTTCTAATTTATGCTTTCCCACATTGTCATACATTATAGTCTTAGATCGCTCTGTTATTTGATCTTTTTAGGTCCACAGCCTATCTATTTTGCCACCCATAGATAGAGTTTCCGCATCGGAGTACTCTCACATTAGATCATCTCAGCAGGCAGCAATCCTCCTGGATACCCGCCCTTCTCACGAATTTTCTATCGCTAATCTTAGCGAAGCTAAAAGTGAGTTAGCAATGTTTTGCCTAATTTTTTCCAACATTGTTACGAAACTGAAGGGCGGGTAACACAATGGTAGTAATGCTGTTCATCACGACCACAGTGGTTCGATCCCACTCCAGGCGCACCAAGCCTTTCATCCCTCCGAGACCGGAAAGTTGATACCAGACTTGTCTTGCTCCTATTCACTCCCTCAGATCCGCTCAGTAACGCTCTAGCACAGCTATTCCAAAACTCGACGGAGAATAGTCTCGACCAACATTTGTAGATTAAGCGACAGTCCTCAAACAGCAAGCCGACCCACACGTGAAAAGTTGTTTAAACAAATTCATGGATGATGGATACGATGTGAGGGAATGAATCGAAGGCAAGAAATGATGAGATCCGCACAGTGGACCTGACGACAACTCATGTAAAATAAAATAGAAATAAAGTATTGAGAACCGTGCAAGAGCTTTATTGAAGAGCTTTCGTTATCCTCGATTTTTTTGTATTTTTTCAAGCTTGTTCCTTTCAGACCTAACATTGAATGAAATTCGCCGATTAGACTCGTTTGATATCCAAGAGCGGTTAGGTCTAATTCCTGGTGAAGAGCACTCGTCCGAAAGTGGGTTTGCGATCAAATCTTCGTTTACTTTTCTCCTCCTTCATAGGTTCATCTGGTTTCCTTTAAAACGAAGGTCCATGTATTCAATCTATAACCACTTTTGGTACACAAAATATTTATTAAATGAACGCTTAGGTGTTAACCAAGATGAATAAGGTAGACCTGTAAACAGTTTACATTGGTGGCTATCAACAAATACAACTAAATAAAAACTGGTAGATTTTCTAGTTGTGTGAGTTTTTTGTTTAATGTAGCTTTTACTTTAGATTTTTTAAACCTAGAACCACTTTACTTTTCATTGGAAGGCTTTACAAAATCTATTTTTTTCACTGGAAAAAAAATGGAAGCACTTGGTTGTTCTGGTGAATAGTTTTTACTTCTTTCAGTATTCGTAATATGTCATCGAGGTAACGATTCGCAGCTTGCAGTAGATATTTTGAAGAAAAAGCTACCATTCACCCGTGTTCGTGATATCTGTGGAGGATATGAAGCATGGGCTACGGAAGTAGACAAAGATTTTCCTACCTACTAGAGTTTTGCTTGTGTTTGAGCGTTTCTAACAAAATTGTGACTGTTTAATGAGCTTTGGAGTTCAAAATATTGTAGTCCTCAAGTGGCTGTGAATGGTTTCTTCGTTGTTATTCTGTTTTTGTTACTGTTGAAATTTTGTTACCAACCGTCAAATGTATATTGCTATATCAATATACGACTTATTTAGATGATCTATTGATTGTTTAAGTTGTTAAGTTTATATTCGCTTCCTGAAGACATATGAAATCTGTCTAGTTTTTTTTGAGCACATCCTTCTTCTCCTTATTTGTTTCTTCCTTATTGATTCTGGTTGAGTGCGGAAGTAGAAACACAGCGCCGAAACGACCGGACGTAAAGTATTGCTTGCCAGTTTCGTCCTGGAACACCATTGAAAAGATAGGGGACCCGTAGAGCAGTGGTCAGAGTGCCTAATAAGGCACACAGGTCGTTTGTTCGAGGCAAACTCTGAAGAGGACAGTTGTCATTGTCACTCCGAAGTCAACCGATTAGTACCAGGCTTATTCGGGAGGACAGGAAGCTGACTTAACACATCGGTGGACCCAGTCATGTTATTTTATAAGCCAGGTTTGCAATCAACCGCCTCCAGGCTGTTATGAAAGGACCCAGACGCATGGTTGATCATAAATCGGTCGGTAGCGAACACGTTTTCCTTTATCCCTTGTAGGCATGATATATGACTACTACTGCATCGAACCAATAAACGGATCTTGAAAGTGGCAGTGTACCCTATTCATTAAATTTGTGAATCAAACATCGTTACAATTAGCTCGGTTCACACAACAAAACGTGCGTTTTATTGATGACCGTGCAACTCTTTAAAGCTCTTGCAGATTGGAAACATATCCCACCTTTAGCTTTTGTAAAGTGATTTTCATGTTGATTTCGTCAGATCGGAATCTGGCCTGTTTTCTCCGCTCTGTCATCTCTGTCATTCCTTGTGTTCCAGTTTCATCCTCAGTTTTAGAAACCTCTGTGATGATAGTAAAATCAACCAAACGAAAAACTGATCAATCTTTTCTGTTTTGAACTGCAAAGATTTTGAGACAAAAATACACTTATAGCAATCTCAAACTCCCTGCACATTTCTTTTATCTCCACCTATGCCCGTCTTTAAATCGTTTAATCCCATTGGTACACCGTACCTTCTCGATTTCGAACTTCCGCGCCTGTCTCAGGTTTCTCGTCCTCAGGACCATCATTTTCATCTGCTAATTCGAAGACTTGCATATTATTCAAGGATTACTCTTTTTAAGAATATTTCTAAGCAATTTCAACTACGACGGAGTAAAATGTTGTGAACTGTTCTACCGTACCACCACCAGGTTCACCGCCAGCGTGCTCTTCACCATCTCCTGCATTGCCTTCCGAATCCTTTCCTGGCTTTTTCTTCTTCTTCTTCTTCTTCTTGTCACCCTTCTTAGCGTCTTCCTCTTTACCTTTCTTAGGTGCTTTCGAGCCAGATTTACCTTTACCCTTTGGTTTTGGTCGAGACCTCTGTAACACTCAAATGTGAAGCTTAAAGAAACTCCGCTTAAGTTGACGTTGTTGTAAAACAGCGTTCTAAATTTTTTTCAACGCTAACTTAGTGGTAGTATTTTTTCTGTGTGGTTTCGCACCAACATCTCTAGGTAGTCCGTCCTTCTACAGTGTTCGTACTTCTACGCCAAATGCGGTGTATTTGTAAGCACGTTTGAATTTCGAACTTTCAGTGGCAATGGGGGTATTCTATCTTTGTAAATCATGTTAAAACACATGCTAAACTAATGAACAGAAGCATTGTTTGGTTTTGTACTCAAATATTTTATGGATTTGAAATACAACCACAAGGATGTTGAGATATGAACAGATCTCGGATCGTTAGATCGTTAGATGGGTTCCGAATTCGCGATTATCCCCACCAGGAGCTTACGTGCTATCTAGTACACCAACCGAGACGCTGGCTTTGCCTTTCTCTCAGCCTTTCTTTCTTAAATGGTTTCAATGTCGATTTGTGCTTCCCATATCATTGCCGTTGACGAGTGATTGCTGATAACACCGAGACAGTAAAAAGATTGCTGAGTGAAAGACAAAGGGCCAGTTGGTGCTGCGGATAGCACATGAACCACCATTAAGAGTAAATTCGGCTTCGAAACCCATCTGAGGTTCTGAGTTTTGTTCATATCTCAATTCCTCGCGGTTGTACTTTACATCGTACTTTGCTACGAAAGAAAAAATAGGCTGTAGATAAAATCAGAACATCGTGGCTTCATAGATTACTATGAAATACTAACCTTTCTAGGCCGACTCCTTTTCCTACCAAACGGTTTTTAGTCGGGGCCTTCCGCCTCTTTTTCCTTCAAAAATTTCTCGTATTTTTTCTACGTGACTTTTAAGTCGATTCAGTTCATCAATATAAACAACTAGTTCGTAACTACATATAGTTCGGAAGCAAATATTGTCATCTATGGATCTTAAAAAACACCTTGATATCAATTGAAATGTACCAGCTATAAAAGGCCAAAAGAAGATCCAAATTATCCAGAAACATAAGGACTCCATAAATGCATTGCCCTAAGGTTGCTCGAACACTTCGAAAATGAACTACCCTCTGTTGTCGATTGCTTATCGTACCTGAAATTTCCTTTCAATGAAGTAAATGAATAAAGATGAGAAGGAGAGCTGTGGACAACGTGCTTGCTACTGCTACACGTGGTAAACGACAATAGAAAAGCCAACCGGAATTGATTAGCTACTGGAACAGCTTTCAGCGAAAAACAAATGTTCATACTTAGTGCTGCCCACTACCGTTAAGGGAGCGCATAGCGCAGTGGTAGTGATAGTGATGCCAATCATCCCAAGCCGGGCCGTAGTTCGCCTTCACACCGAGCTCTTCAATCCTCTCATCCTTCGGGGTCGGAAATTCGTGCCAGACATGTCTGGGAAGTGTTCACTCTCTGCTGTTCGAGTGGTAATGCTCTATCCCGGCTACCTCAGGGCTTCAGAAAGTCGACCAGTATTCAACAACATCCAAAGTAGTGTACAACAATCCGCAAGCGGCTGTCGAACTCACACGTAAACGTTAGAACACTTTAGTCGACGATGGATGCCAGGAAGCGAATAAAATCCGAAGTGCTCGGATCCGCGCAGTAGATGTGAAGACGTGCCGTCTAAACAAACGGATCATTACCTCATGATTTTACAAAGATGTTTTGCAAGCAATGCATGTCACTTAATATTACATTCGGTAGTTACGGCGCGCTTTGCGGTCATCGTAGATCTTAACTAGTCAGATACTTAGGTGATCCGTTTTCACATGTCCTACGCCTCCCAGTACTTCTTCCGCTCGTTTCGTCCTCTTAGGATCATTATTCAGCGTTAGTCAAGTTTTTTTTCTAAGTTACTGAGTTCATGTGTGGTTTCTAATGAAACTTGAGGGTGTAAGTTTCATTTCAGTGCAGTCGAACACCGCTCTAGTGAAGAAACTCTCTGGGTGACGCCTTTTTATTAGTTACGATGTTTTTAGCGGAATGGTAGTAGTGCGGTGTGTGTGTATATGTGTATATGTATATGTATATATATATATATATATATATATATATATATATATTTGATTCTAGGGAAACCTTCAATTCAGCGTCCTCAGTAGCAGAAGGACATCCGCGGCTTCCTTCAGCTTCAAGGTCGGATTCGCCGGTATTATCCAAACCGACGTTGTTCTGTGTGCTCGTTCATACATCCCTGTCCCCTTTTCTCGTCAATGTTTCCATCTGCTTGCGATGCTTACGTTCGAACCTGGATTAATAGAACTAGGTATGTTGAAACAGCTCTTTTAACTTCTGAAATTCTAACCCACTAAATAATGTCAGAAACACATCTTTTAATTATGCTGAGATATTTACAAAACTGCAATAGAACTAGCTGAGAGACAGGCGAAACAATGGACCCGCATGGTGTGGTAGTGAACGCGTTACTCCTCGGAAAGTGTGATAGCGCGTTCGTTCCCCACCGCAGACACCTGCGGTCCGGATTTTTGCAAATATCTCAGAGTCATCGAATTTGTATTTCGCAATATACCGTGCCATTAAAAAGAGTAGGCAGTAATTAGTAAGTTAAAATTGTCATTACAACATCTTTTATTATTCAGTTACAAGTTCTGAAGTGCACAAAATGAGATCTGTAGTGGTATATGATACTACAGCATTTGAAAAAGGGGATAGGTTTACAAGGAAAATGAAATCATAAATCGGGCATTAGTTTTGCAAAGGCCTAGTACATTCAACCACTTCAACACTGCTGGGAATGAGGTGGAATGCATGATGCATCCCAGAAAGTATAAATTCTGAAGGTTCTGTTGTTCTGTGAGTCATTATTTGGCAGAAGAGATGAGAGTGAAAGAGGGCGAATTCCTAACGACTAATGGGATTATATTACCCGAAGCGAGCATTTGTAGTTTCAAATGAAGATAAGCGAACACCAGTCGGCATAGACAGCAACGACGACGACCGCTAACTTGAGGAGAATCAGAGTCGCCTTTCATCGGTGCCCTCTAAAGATCGTTCATACTTACTCGACTATTTGGTCGTTTAGCCTAGATGACTAGAAAATTTATTGCTCTCTGCACTACGCTATGAAGAAGACTGAAAACGTAAGCCAGTAACGCATAACAATATGCGGATGACGTATTGCATATGTGATATCGTTATGAGATTCACAACCTTCTCTTTGAAGTAGAAGATAAAAAAAAGGATAAAGGGCAAGGCTCTCGGCGTTGATGAATCCCCTGAGGGATGCACCATGCATTCTACTTCATTAAGCATCTTTTGGAGGTGACTGAATGCATATCTGGCCTTTACAATGACAGGCGTTGGCCTACCGATGTATCGAGCCAGTGCTTCTATCCTACCAGACAAATCTGGTACCAATTCGCCGACCCCGGAGGGATGGAAGACTTGATGGGCCATGGGCACGGGGATCGATTCCACGTGTGTGTTGCAGAGCGCCTCCGACCACTGCTCCACACACGCCCTAGAGTAGAAGATAGTATAGAGAATATTAACTACCATCTACATAATATTCTCCATGTTTTTACACTAATCTACGTTGACTTTAAAGTGCTTTGTTTGCTACTATTTCCTCTCATACTGGTTTAGTTCGATTCCGCACACACTTTTTTCATCACAGATTCATCAAAATCCGTTTTGGAAGTAATGAAGTTCCCTTCACACTGTTGCCTTCTTTATCTAATCCATAAAAACGTATGTAAAGATCACCAACAACTGGTGAACTTTTTTCCTTCTAAGGTTTTACGACGACTCACTTTCGGCAATTTCCTGCAAATATAAACCACATATAATCTGAATAAGCTGAGCATCAAGCTCCGAGCATCATTACATTGCGCTCCAAACAACTTGTCTGCTTTCACCGAGATTGGCACCTATGAAGAGTTTGATGAATCTCTATTGTTGGTGCAGACCAAGAAGACCAAGCACTGTGTCACGTACGATGTCACTAGACTGGCCTACACTATAACAGACGTCCGATTGGTAGTGTGTTACTGTGAAGGGCAGATCACAGTCAACAACTACGTTGATAATAACGGTGAACGAAGAATGTTTGCACCTCTATTTCCATTTGCTGCTGATACCAAACTTGTTTTCTAGAGCGTGCAGAAGAGAGCTTTAGGCATAATTTCGAAATCGAACGATTAGTGTCTCCTGAGTTTGTTTTAAATGCCGCTTCAGAAAAGCTGTGCTGTCGTCGTTTGCTTCCTGTTCTGGTAAACCCTTCGCACGTTGCGAACTGTAACGACAGAGGGTTCTTGGTCAAGTAGTGGGAGTTATTGGAAGTTTCCAAGCGCTGGAGATCTTAGGAAATTCTGGAGTGCTTAGGCGTAAGTTATTGAGGTGTTCTTTGCGTTCTGGCCCACCAAGCCTTCTATCCCTCCGGGGTTGGCAAATTGGTACCAGACTTGTCTAGGAGGATAGCAGCACTGGCTAGATACATCGCTGGGCCACCGCGAGTCATTTTAAAGGCCAGATATGCATTCATTCACCTCCAAACGATGCTTAACGAAGTCGAATGCATGGCACATGCCTCAAGGATTGATCAACGCTGAGAGTTTTATCTTTTATTTATCCTTTGCTTTCTGACGCCAACGACTTTTTTTTACAGTTGTCTTTGCTCGTAAGCTCGTTAAGCAATTTCCTTTTCAAAATTATACTAATTTGATGGAACCATTTAAATTTCATGCTCAGTCTCCATTGGAACTCATAAAGGAAGAAAATCTCGCAGGATTAACCTGCAATAATAGAGCTTATCGATAATGAACTCTTTTGCGGTTCTGCAGCGTGTGACATGTTGAGTATAAGTTTTTTGCTCGATAGTTCCGCATGATTTCGTTTCTTTATTTAAGATTTCTCACACTGTCGTTCATTAGACCTACCCCATTCTGTTTCTTGACCATTTTTTTCTGCACAGCTTTCGTATTTTGCCACCCAAAGATAGAGTTTCCCCATTGGACTACTCTCAGATTAGGTCATTTGAGCAGGCCGTAATCCTGGGTACTCGCCCTTCTCAGCAATTTTCCGTAGCTATTCTTAGCGAAGTTAAAAGGTGAGTAGGTGAGCTAAAGGTAGCCCATTTTTTTGCAACATTATTAAGAGCCGAGAGGAGCAGGTAGTGCAGTGCTAATGATACCCTTCATTATTAGCGCAATAGTTCGATCCAGCTTCATGCGGACATCAGCACAGGAACGCGCTAGCACAGCTATCCGGGAAGTCGGGGGAGAATTTACATGACCAGCATTTAACAACATTCATAACGAAGCCGACAATACTCAAGCAGCACGGAGCCCACAAGTGAAAAGTTAAAAAGAAATTCATGGATGATGGATGCGCGGGAGCGATTCGAAGGCAACAAATGCTGCGATCCACGCAGTAGATCTGAAGATGGGGATTATGTGAAATAATATAAAAATGAATGCAAAGACTTGTGCAAGAACATTATTGAAGAGCTTTCGTTATCCTCGATTTTTTCGTATTTTTTAAAGCTTGTTCCTTTCACTCTTAACATTGGGCGAAATTCGCTGATTTGACCCGCAATTATTTTCATCCCCTTATTAAAAAGGGTGCGTATGGCGCAGTGGTCGGAGGCACCCTACAACACACACGTGGAATCCATCCCTGCGCCCATGGCCCACGAAGCCTTTCCATCCCTCCGGGTCGGTAAGTTGGACTAGATTTGTCTGGGAGGATAGCAGCACTGGTTCGATACATCGGTAGGCCACCGCGAGTCATTGTAAAGGCCGTATATGTATTCAATCACCTCCAGCGATCGTTAATGAAGTCGAATGCATGGCGCATCCCTAAGGGATTGACCAACGCCAAGAGCTTTATCCTTTATCCTTTTATTAAAAAGAAGAACGTCTTGCGAAATCCTTCATCGCAACATCATCCAGTGAGATTTTTGCATATACATTCTCCTTTGAAACATTTTCCATTTGAAAATCCCTGAACAAGAGTTTCAGTTCTGAGACAGAGGATAGGTGAAATACTGCGAAAAAGAAGTAAAACTCAAGAAAAATATTAGCGAGGCATTTTCGTAGTAATCCAGCACAAGCACAGCAATCGTAAATATAATCTACACTATTAAGAATAGCCGGACTTGTGGTGAAGGTAGCAAGTCACTAGCACAGTTGCGTTGAGAATATAGGGAGAGAGAATTTCTAACAGTTTCTCTTAGAAATCTTGGAATATTGGAAATCGTACAAAATCATCGAACAAACAAGCATAGAATTTTTTTTGGTAAATTTATGTAAATTCTAGTGATTATACTACGCCAGTTAATGGAATTTTCCATAAACTGGAAAATACACTACTAACAAATTGGAACCCCGAAGTGTTTTCGATTCGGTGTCATAGTGATTGGCCCTATAGTAACCATTGCCAGAATAGCTACTATTCTTTCATCATATCGTAGGTGTGTGGTAACCACATTCGTTGTCCCTCACGTCGCTTTGCCATCTTGGAGCATGTAAACGTTTTCACTTCATTGAGAGAAACAACTTTGGTTGTCGTGAACATCCTTCGTTATCCACACACTTTTCATGCAATCGGAACTTTTTGTGCGTTGTTTCTGTTCCAAACCATCTCGAGTACGATAACACAAAGGGCATGAAGTTGTCTGGCAAATCGTCCTCAGTCGTCTGATCTGATTACGGGGGAGCTGGATGTGGAAGTCGACGAACGTTCTCGGTAAAAGTTCTGGACCTTTGCCAAAGCACCGCCTCCTTCAGAAGACATTTAAATAGCCCCGTGAGTCAATATCGTATTCATCCCCCTGTTCATCATGTATGATGCGCCATGTAGTTAATCCAAGGTGTTCTCTCTTATTGTATGTGGTCACTGTTGTATATTAACTTTGCTGTCATCTACCTCTAAACACGCTAACTCTATTGTGTGTTCACGTTAACCTCATCGCAGTATACGCATACGCTTACATGTATTCTTTAATACGGTAACCTAATCGCAAGGTACTTACAGGTTAACACAACCTTATCGCAATGTTATCACAAGCTTACATGTAGCCCTTAACGTGTTAACCTCATCAGAATGACATCACAAGCCTACATATAGTGTGTAACCCTATGGTGTTGTTGTTTGTGAGTCAGGTACTACGGCCGTACATAAATCCCTTAATGTGCCTAAATCTTGTAGCACTATTGATTTATTTTAAATGCACATGGCACTGTTTCACTGGCCTATAGCAAAGATACTAACCCGCCTTGCCCTCGCTTATTGATCATGATACTAGATTGCAGTCTGTATTGTACCAATGTTTATATTTCGTTATTCCTGAATTATTATTGTTGTAAACGGTTTATTTAGCCATGCTTTGAGATATTGCTCTGCGACAATTACGGAAAAGTCGCGTGTGGCAACTTCTATGAAATCGAGCATCCTACTCAAAGCTAGTGATCATAAGGTGCCGAGAACTGAGTCGAAGACCCAATTTCCACTAGCAACCACTAAAGACCCCAAACTCACTGTAGCAGCCAAATGTATTAGATCTTTCCAAAACCAATTTCAGAGTTGAACCCGTATTTTTAGAGTAGCATACTTCAACTGATTCCATTTTATTTTATGGGTCGAAATAAAAACCACTTGTGTCTACGAGTTCTCATGTAAAAAGAGCAAGTATAGAATAGTGTAGTGTAGCAAGAAACATAGAGATTGCTTCAAATTCTGCGCTTCTGAAGGAGGTGGAGTCGTTGGAGGCAGCTTTGGCCTCGGCTTGGTTGCTGAAGCATTTTTTCGTACAGATACGTCAAGATGCTCGAAGAAAGGGCTGTCGGTAGGATGGAGGCTTGACGAGTTTGGTGGATGAAGCAGGCTTTTGTAGACCAACTCGTTCAACCTTCACAACGTCGGTTATACGACGCGTCGCCGTTCGTTGTCGTGGAGCAGCAATAGTACCTTGTATTGACGAATGCGGAGCGTTGCCATTGAAGCTCTTGGTCATTTCCCAGATTTATCAGGAGCACTTTTTCGCCGTGATTGTTTCACCAGGATTCAGAAAACCGAGATGAATTAGATCACCTGTACCCAGCCAAAAGGTCAAGCTGACGTTCTATTGGTGCAATTCGTCGCAGTACAAGCAGAGAGCTGACCGTTACTGGTTATCGTAGAGAATCCACTTCCCGTCGTATGTCAATGCGGTCGAGAAATGAGTCGTTTTGGTTGTGCAGAAGAACCGGCAACGATACCTGTGATTTCTTCTGTTGTTCATTGAATTCTTACGGCATCCATTTGTCGAGCTTCTTCAATCTTCTCATGGCCGTGAAATGTTCCAAAACAGTTGAGATACGTTGAGTTCCACGGTAAATTCTCGATCAGTTGTCTGCGTGTATTCGCTTGTAGGGGAAAAAGTTTAATTCAGCATCGTCAATAGTAGAAGGACATTCGCGAGCTCCGTCAACTTCAGGGTCGAATTCGCGACTGTGGTAATTTTCAAACCAACGTTCTATGTGGGATCGTTCTTCCTTGGCCCCCTTGTATCTTCAATGCGGCCCCTTGTATCTTCAATGCTTTGCTTTCTTTGCGACCATTAGATCAGTTTGAAGTAGTAGAAGTAGACTTGTCGAAGTGGCTGTTGAGAGGTCTGGAATTCTGACCCCCACAAATTTTGTCAAATGCAACCTATTTCATTATTCTCGGGAAGTGCGCAAAGTGAGATCTGCAAAGACGTAGTAGTACAAGATTGACAAAAAACTTTTAGTTTACAATTAAAACGAAATCAGAAATCGGGCGTTAATTTTGCGAAGACCTAATACATTCGACCAGGTCAACACTGGTTTGAATGGGGGTGGAATGCATGATTCATCCCAAAGGTTATAAATTCCTAACGTTCTGTCGTTTCATGAGTCATTATTCGGAAGAAAAGATGAGAGTGAAAGAGCGCGAATTCCTATTGAGTAATGGGATTACAATACCCGAAGTGAGCACTTGTAGCTGCAAGACAGGATAAAGGAGCGCCAGTCCGCATCAGCAACGACAACGAGCGTTAGCACGAGGAAAATCAGAGTCGCTTTCATCCTTACCCTCTAAAGATCTTTCATAATTACTCAGTTACTTTTAGTTGGGCTGACTAATAAATTGATGGCTCGCTGCAGAACTACACTATGAAGAAGACCGAAAAAGACAAGCCAATGATGAAGAAATGCGGATAACGTAATGGATATGTGATAGCACAATTCGATTTCAAACACTCTCTATGAAGTAGAGAATAGTATGGAGAGTACTAGCTGTGTTCCACATAGTATTCTCCCTGTACCTGCGCTAATCTTTGTTGATCTTGTAGTGCTTTATTTGCTACTATTTCCTTTCATAATGGGTTAGTTCGATTCTCACAAACTTATTCATCATTGATTCACCAACATCCGTTTTGGAAGTAATGAAGTTCCCTTCACACTGTTGCCTTCTTTATCTAATCCATAAAAACGTATGTAAAGATCGCCAACAACTGATGAACTTTTCCTCCTAGCACTTTGTAGCGATACACCTTCGGCATGTTACTAGAGGTATAGGCCGTATATTACATCTTGCTCCAAATAAATTTTGTACTTTGACGACAATTAGCACCTGTAAACAATGCGATGAATGTGATGAATCTCTATTGTAGATGAAGTCCAAGAAGACCAAGCACTGTGCCACGTACAATGTCACTTAACTGGCCTGCACTAGAAGAGTCATCCGATTAAACGTTGAATTTAAATCCTGGCGAGCGATTGTGATTGAGAAATATAACAAAGGAGTTGAGAGAGTTGATATCCTTGTTCACTCCCAACGGTTTACCGCCTCATTGTGGCTAGTAGGTATTTCTGGATGTCGGGCTGCGATGTACAGCTGAAGGATTCATCTCCTCCGCAGGATCTCCTAGGCTGAGGAGGAGTCTGGCGTTTCCATCCGATAGCCTAGATAAGAGTGAGCCAATACTATGATCTACCACAGTCCCGGTATCAAATTAGTCGCATGGTGGCAAATCTTTTTCAGGTCCACAAGGGCTGCGAATGCCTGTGGTGATGACCACCTGGTGCAGACTTTGGCGAGGCTTAGCTCGGAATGCCAGGGGAACCATAATGGCTAAATCAGCAAATCTCCGAAAAAATGGAGATTATGTTGGGGCCAGCACAACCAGTGAAGAAGGGCCATCCAACTATCCAAGCAAGTAACATTTCCCTATCCATGCATGCTAGGTCGTAAAAAATCGATTAATTTAAACCCACAACGAGCTTATCGGTCGTTCACTGTTGAAAAGGTGTAAGCCACTCAAACTTTCAAAGTTTCCTTCTCCTTAGTGGCCGTTACGAAGACAAGATTTGGGCATTTTTTGCCGACGGGAAGTTCTGCAGCTGGTGATGCAGCCCCTCCATCATGATCACTAGGTCTTCGATGGTCTCATAGTCACCAAGAGAACGTCTACAGAACTTTACATCTGGACCAATGAATAGAAGGAGAATTACGCGCTATATGAACTAGTTGTGACGACCATGAATGCTCACGGTAACAACACGACAGATCCAACCATCTTCCACAAAATGAAAACCATCGCCAATTTTATGCCAAGTGTCCGTAGAATAGTAGCTGTATCTGTGTCTGTTCTGCAGCAAAGCGCTTAACCAGCGTATGAAAAACGGTGCGTTTACTTTGCTTTATAGCAATCTGTTTAAAAATCATCAAAGAAAAACACAAAAGTTAACTCAGCGCTCATCGACGGGCCAGCAATCGAAATAAGTTCAACGTTTCAAAGGAGTTGCCGATAAGAAGCGTCAAGCTTAACATGTTGTCGGTGTTGAAAACTTTATCTGAAGGCAGTGGGATAGCGCGTTACGTCTTGTGTTATTTTTTTGCTGATATTCAGATTGGACTGCTGTCAAACAGCGCAAACTCATCATTGACCATAGTTTGGTTAAGCATTTACCTTGAGAAAGAGCACACATAGAGGTATTGCTCTGCACACTTCTCATTTTTAGGGTTGTGAAATTTCCAAGATGTTGCTGAATATGGCTGGATCGTTTGTTATGGTGTTACCGTGCGCCGCCGTGGTCGTGAAAACTAATTCATAAAGCGCAAAACTCTCCTGTTCATTGGCCCAGATGTAAAGTTTTGTAGACGTTCTCTCATGGATTAAACTACCATCGAAGACGTAGTGATGATCATGGAGGGGCTGCATCACCACCTGTAGAACTTCTTCATATCGGTATAGAAATGCTTTCGAACTTGTCTTCGTAGAGACCTCGATATGAAGGAGAAGAAAACTTCCAAAGCTTGACTGATTCACATCTTTTCAACTGTAAAGGACCAACTGACTGGTTGTTGGTTCAAATTAATCGATTTTTATGGCCTAACAGGAACTAACGAGGATATCAACTCTCCTAGCTCCTCCGTTGTCGTATTTTCAATAAAAATGGTTCCCGTGAGTCCACGCTGAACGTGTAGTTAGAGGCCTTTTCTAATGCAGACCAGCCCTGATGATATCGTATGTGGTGCAGTGAATGTTCTTGGCCTCTATGAGCAGGTCCTCTTTGAAGAGTTATCACATTCTTCATGGCTATTTTGGTTAGAACAGACAAGTGTTTGGAGCGTGATGTTATGACGGTCACGAGATGATGTGCAGCTCATTTCTTTAGGGTAACGACGAAAGTGAATGGCTGGAAGGTGCTAGAATTAAAGACCTCACCAGATATCAGCGGTATTTACACATGGTTGATAGAATAAGCGAACAGGGTCACAATGCTGATGTGAAAATCTTGCAATGCCTATGACAGACACATGAATATGTGGTAACAGGGAAACCGCGAACTAACGTCCGAACTTGCAAAAACAATGCAGACAGGCGGTAAAGGAAGTTCTTAAAGAGAGAAGAACAGCAGCCATGGTTGAAGCTGTAGAGGCTGGAAAAGAGCATTCGCAAAGCGCACCGAAGCTTCGCCAATTACAAGACCAAGATGATTGCACTCCGACGCCCAGATGGAACAGTTACAGCGTCCAGAAAGGCAATGGAGAAAATTGTTCACGAATACTACTCAAATCTCTTCGATAGCCACATCCTCCTTCCCTCATATGAAGTAAAGGAGGACGGATATGTTGCACCACCGGTTCTTCCATCCGAAATCCGACATGCTACTTCGTCGATGGAAAGTCGAACAGCACCAGGTCTGGACAGGATATGACCAGAACACCTGAAGAACCTTCCGCCAGTCCTCGTAGACACACTGGTCTCGGCTCTCCACACGTTACCTGTCTGAATGTATGGGCCCTACTCAGTGGAAGACCAGCAGGACCGTGTTATTGTTCAAGAAGGGTGACCCTACACGATATAGGCAACTATCGCCCAATCTGCTTGTTGTTTGCTCGTCTACAAACTTTTCCCTGAGTAATCCTAAACAGGATTGACAGAACACTGGACGAAGGGCAGATATGTAAGCAAGCAGAGTTTCGGAAAAGGATTTCAGTACGATGGACCACATCCACACGATAACAAGACTCATTGAAAGTATCGCGAGAATACAAAAGACTGCTCTGTCTCACGTTTCATCGATTTAATGAAGGCCTTTGACTCAACTGAGATAGAAGCAGTCATGGAAGACCCTTGATAGTCAAAGGAGTCCCTATTCAGTACATAAAGATTCTTCGTGAGCTGTATAAAAAATTTCACAACCAAGATATCACCATTCTGCAACGATATTAACATTGACGTCAAAAGAGGGTTAGGCAAGGCGACACCATCTCGCCAAAATTATTTACCGCCACCCTCCAGAACGTCATGCGAACATTGGAATGGGATAATATGGGAGTGAAAATCGATGGTCGGTAGTTACACCATCTTCGTTTTGCTGATGACATCGTCCTTATAAACACCAAACATTAGCCAAGCGGAACGTATGCTTGCCGACCTTTGATAGAGCCTAGTGGAAAGATTGGTCTTCGACTAAATCTCACAAAAACGATGTTCATGAAGAACGGATTGGTTTCGTATGCTTCATTCACGCTCAATGGAACGAATATCTCGGAATGCTCCAGTTATGTCTATCTAGGTCCGGAAATCAATATGATGAACGACGAACGGCTTAGCTCCAGAGCTGAGCAGAAGGAAACAAGCGACTTGGGGAGCTTTCTAGAGGATCGAGGATCTAGTGAAGAGCACAAAGAACACCCGACTCCTTGTCCACCTTTTCGACTCAGCGGTACTTCCTGCCCTAATGTATGCGTCAGAAACCTGGTTGCTGCGTAAGCAGGATGAAAGATTACTTAGCGTTATTGAACGTGCAGTCGAAAAGGACGGTGCTAGGGAGTATCCCGTTTCACACAAGTAAGGGATGGGATCCGAAGCTCCGACCTGCGTCAACGATCAAAAATCAGATGATGCCGTTCTGTACGCCAAACAGTCGAAGATAAGGTGGGCGGGACACGTAATGCGTATGAACGACAACCGATGGACAAAGGGCCGTTAGTGACTGGATTCCTCGTTATGTCAAACGTACTGCAGGAAGACCACCGACCTGATGGTCAGAGTTCTTCACGAAGAGCCTAGAAGAAAGATATGATGCTCGACGAGTCCCATAGAGCGAGCAGAACCCACTAGGTTACTCTTGCACGCTACATGGAAAAATGGCAGATTTACTAGCGCCCGCTCCAATCGCTCGGCCATCAACGGGACTACAGGTGATACAGGTGATGCTGATCCCACTACAGCCAGTGAGTACGGTCCATTCAGGGTACCAAGTATCAAGTAAGTATTTACACTAAACTGCGTTGAACTCTGTAGTGCTTTGTTTGCTAATATTCCCTCCCATACTGGGTCAGATCGATTGCGGGCAATTTTTTCATCACAGGTTCACCTACATCTGTCGTGGAAGTCATGAAGTTTCCTCACACTTGTCCTTCTTTGTCCAATCCATAAAACCATGTAAAACCACTGCTAACAACTGGTGAACTTTTTGCCTCCTAGCACTTTATGGGCTAATCACCTTCTGCGCTTACCTAGAAATATTAGCCGTATTTCATCGCTGCATCGAGCTCTACTTCGCATTCCAAACAACTTGCCCACTTTGACCGTTATTGACACCTATAGAAAATGTGATGAATCTCCATTCCTCAAAGAGGCCAGGAAGACCAACCACTATGCTACGTACGGTGTCACTGAGCTGGCTTTGCAGTAGAATAGATCTCCGACTAAACGTTTAATACGGACCTTACAGGTGTAGGAAATTGGTGTATGAAAATACAACAGAGATTGAGAGAGATGATATTCTCGTGAATACATACTATGCAAAAAACCATTAATTTAAATCGAAAGGAAGCTTTACCGGTCATTTATGGTTGAAAAGAGTGGTCTACTCAAGCTTTCGGATTTCGTTTCTGCCCAACGGCTATTACGAAGACAAGTTCGAGGCATTTTATACCGACATGGCGAAGTTCTGCAGATGGTAAAGCCCTCCATAATCGTCACTAGACCTTCTATGGTCTAGTGGTCCACTAGGGAACGTCTATAGAACCTTACAGCTGGACCAGCGAGTAAGAAGAAGGAATGCGAATTAGTGGTCGCGACCATCATTGCTCACGACAACAATATAACAGTGATCCAACCATCTTCAATGATAGTGAGGACCCTCGCCAGTTCGATAACGTTAAATATGGCTGGTATCCGGAAAGAACGGTGTCTGTGTCTGTCTCTACTGATGCAGCTAAACGTCTAAAACAAAGTAAGATGAACGATGAGTTTGCTTTTGCATTATAGCAATCCATTGGGATTATCAGCAAAGAAGAACACAAAACTCAACTCACTATTCAATTCCCTTCTGATAAAGATTTCAACGTCCATTACAACATGTTAGACTTGGCTATTACCACTTCTTATCAACAACTCATTTGAAAGACCATACTTAGTTTGATTGTTGGCTCATCGGTTAGTAACGCGTTAAGTTTGATCTTGCTCTTTGCTCATACTCTGAGTGGATTGCTGCAATTCAAAGTAAACTCACCGTTCATTTTACTTAGGTTAAACGTTTAGCTACAGAATGGACACATGTGAAACCACTGTTTTGTCTGGGTACCAGTTATATTTAAGGTTATGCAATTGGCGAGGATTCTCACGTCGTTGAAGAAGGTTGGATCTCCTTGTTATGTTGTTGCTCTGGGCAGTCATTGTCGTTGCAGCTAATCCATATAGCGCCCAATTCTCGCTCCTATTCGTCGGTTCAGATGTAAAGCTCGGTAGACGTTCTTCGGTGCACCACCCGGCCAACGATACATGGGAGATGACGTTAGTGCTGTTGAACTTCTCCACATCGCTATAAAATGCCACGACCTTGTCTTCGTAGCAGCTGGATGTTGAGACGAACAAAACCAAAGATTCGGTGGTTCACATGTTTCGTACTGTAAAGGTCGGATTAAATGCGTTTTTGGCATGGAACTATCGATGTTCATGAACATTAGTGGTGATTGTAATGTTGTGTGGCTGTAAACGCGTTAGCCCCCCGGAAAGGTTAACAACTGGTTCGAAACCCACCGCAGACACTTGCATCATCATTGTTGTTTTATTTCGAAACACACCTTGCTATGAAAAGAGAATCGGCAATGAGCAAAAAGTGATTACATTCATAAACATCGTTGCGGTGACGTGGTTATCAATTCCCTCGGCTCTTCTGTTGCGATATATTTCAAGCAACAATCACTCTCCAGAATTTCACAGTCGACGTTTAGCCCGTGGTCTCTTTTTGGTGCAGGCCAGTTTGATTACACCGTACCTATGTTCTTGGCGTCCATCAACAAATCATTTATGGAGACTCATCGTACTCCTTATAGGTAGCAAATATGGTTAAATAATTATGGGCAGAACAAAAAGTGTGCTTCGAGCGCGGTGTTGTGCTGGTCAGGTTTGACGTTGCGATTATCTGCAGCCCATATTTACAATTGAGTGGCAAAAGTGAGTCGCTGAAAGGTGCTAGGAGTAAGGAGTTCACTCTTATCTATCTGCGGAATTGGTGGTGGGAGCTTCACACAGTTTCACAATCTGATGGGTTTGGACGAATCTGTGTTGTGTGGAATCGAATTAGCTATAGATGAAGGGAGATCGTATCAAACGAAGCAATACGGCGTCAGTATGAAATACTATAGATAAATAGAAATGCTGTGTTGAGCATAGCTAGCACTCTCTGTACCGTTGTTTACTTCCTACTATGTTTCTTTGTGTTATGTATGTTCATTACGTTATGCATCTACTGTTCTGCGTTCTTGGCTCGTGCTCTCTGCCTTCTTCATAGTGTAGTAGTGCAGAGCGCTGTAAATATTCTTAACAGCTCAAGATGAACAATGTAATATGAGGAATTATTACAGGGTACTGATGAAAGCAGTTCTGATTTGCCTGCTGATAGTGCTAGTTGTTGTCGCTGGCCGCCCTGCTGACTTGAAGTGCACGACACACGACGATTGCGATAAATATGCGATGAAATGTCGGGATGAGGTAATATATTCCATCACCCTGTGTGAATTCACTATCCACCACTCGTTCCAAATACGTGTTACTCATAAAACGATGGACTTTCCGCGTTAGTGTATACCTTAGGAATGCACCATCCATTTCTGTTCTTTCACACCAAGGCAGCTCATGGAAAATTTTATTAACTGGAGTGGTAATCATTAGAAATTGTGTAACTTCACCAACAAAAGTTTTATACTCGCTTAATCGATGATTTTGTGAAGCTTTTAAAAGTTTAGGTTTTCTAGAAGAGACTTCTAAAGATTCACTCTACATAGACCAAATCGCCACAACAGTGCCAATGCTTTCCTGTGTTCACCACAGTTCTCGCGATGCTTAAATCTGGCACTGATATTTACGACTTCGCGCCCGTGCAAAAAAAAATTATCAAAAAAACCTTTACTAACATCTGTTTGATAGTAATACTTTTTCACAGTATTTCATCTCTTCTCTCTATAAAAGCTACAACATGTTTTCAGGTCCGTTCTTCAGTAGCATGCCATGAAGGACGATGTAAATGCTTCGACGTTTTTATAAAATAATTATAATTCCACAGCTTGTTTCTCCTTTTTAATAAAGGGATACAAATACATGCATATGTCGAACACAAAAACTACAAGCATGAGGCGTTCAGCGTTGATCAACCCCTCAGACATCATCTCAAGCATTCGGCTTCATTCGTAGCATAATAGAGGTGGTCTTATCCACATCTGGTCGATGCAGTGGCTTGCGTGGCCTACCGATCTATAATCTCGGTGCAGCTCAAAGAACACTAGTACCAATTTGCCATCCCAGAATTGTTGGGAGGATTGGCTCACCCAGGCTATGTAATCGTATCGATGGCCCTGTTTGTTGCACAGCTGAAAGCGCTACATGGGCTCCGTCCAATACATATACGTTAATAAAGCACGCTTATTTAAAATCTGACATTAAAAATGAAAGTAAATCTAAATCACATTGAATAAATCATTAATACACTGCTCATTATTTTTTTCACGGCAAGGGTATGATGTGAAATACAACCACATTGATGCTGGGATATCTGCAAAACTGCGGACCGCAGGTGTCTGCGGTGGGGATCCAACTCTCTACTACCCCTTCGAGCGGCTAACGCGTTTACCACCACACCATGCGTGTCCTTCGTTTCGCTTGTCTCTCAGTTAGTTTCCTGTCAACCAGTACCATCAGCAATCATCCGTCGGCGGGATTGATCTGGAGAGCCCAAATCGCCAATGAACCCAGTTAAGCTGAGGCTGCAGTTGAAGTCACATTGTATTTTCTGAAAGTTATTGTTAGATGCCAACCTAACAGATTTTGCATAGGTGTATGGTTCGTGTCCCTCAGGGCATACCACCCTGTGGTTCACCACTGGATCTTTGGAATTTTTTCCAAAATGATCTGAGAGCTTTGAGCGCTAAGGTTTTAGATTCTTGCTCGAAGAGAGTAACTTTAATTCCAAAATCTGTGTTACTTGCATTACTTTCTCTGACCTTTAATTTTCCACCTAGGTGTTTTTTTGTGCAAGCAGAAAATGGTCTACCGTTTCGCCAACGCATTCCATCCAGGAAGCTTTAGATTAGACAAGGTACACTGCGCCCGAATTCATACAATCATCGACCTAGCAGTAAGGGACATATTATGCTTTTTTTGTGCTATACACAGACGGTCACTCAAGTTGTCACGAACAAGCTCGCGTCCTAGAGTGTTCGATGCTATTTTAATCACTGCTGTTAATTTCTACGGGTCAATGTTGTTTAAGCTAGGCGCTACAGCTGTGCTTAACTCGTTGTAAATAAATAGCAGGTTAAACGAGATCTTGTTTCGCTATACTTGCCGTTTGGGAGCTTTGTTTCCCCTCTAAACCTATCCCCAGCAACCACCATTTCAAAACCACTTGAAATGGTTATTGGCAGCGCTAACTTCCTTCTTCCTTCTTCCTTCTGCTCTCTTCCTTTACATGCACTAGGTACTGCTCGAAACATATTTCTACAAGCGGCCATATACACAAAACTGGCCACTAGTTTGATGCAATGCCACGAGTTCACCAAACCTTCCATCTCTCTGGTGTCGAAAAAACTGGTAGCAGACTTTTAAAGCAGAATACTAGCACACCATGCAGCAGGACACCGCATGTCCTTTCTGTACGCCAGATCTGCACTCAATGACCTCTGTGATGTTACGAATGGAGTCGAATATGTGGCGTGGTCTTCATGGATAGATCAACGTCGAATACTTTACACTATGTCCCTATGTTAATTTTGCAGCCATACGTTTACCCGTACATACGATGAACGGTGAGTGCATTTCATTTTACAGTAAACCACTCAGAAAACCAGCAAAGAAAAACGCAAAATTTATCTCACTACTCACTGTGTAGTCAGCCAATAAGCCAAGTCTTTTCAAGAAAGTGGATGGTCGTCACTAACAATTATCATGTTCACAGCATTTTTGTGATTGCTGAAGATGTCTGAACCAGAAAATATTGTTTATCTTCATGTCTAGATATCTGGATCGTGAACCCCCCCCACCCCCTCCCGATTCCTTGAAGCTCATCTACAGAAGATTTCGAAAAGTCCTCGAAGTTGGTGGTCCGATTGCCAACCCCAATATTTTCGTTATTCGTCCTGAAATCCATGCGCCAAGAAAACACCGTATACTGTGAAGAAATGGCTTCCTCAGTTTTTTTTTATTGTTTTGCACCACCTACCATCACATCTACTGTGCATATCACAGCGCTTCTTGCACTCGATTTTTTCTCCTCGCATTCATCGTCCCACAGTGGCTTTCGAACATTTGGCGTGTTGTTTCAGCTGCTCTTCGAGGATTTCGTCTTAATGAATGTCACATAATGCCGGAGTAGTAAGAGGTGTATTTTTCCTCTAAACATGGAGAAAGCCCGGCAAGGGTTCCTGCCTGTATTGGAAGCTAGCGTTGGGGTGGGTCAAACCTGCACACTGCTTCTCGATGAAAAAATATAGCGACCGACTGTGAGACCCCCTCACCATGTTTGCCTGTATGGAAGAATTGTACATGGACAGACCCGTCTCCTGCAACGCTCTGAGGGCTATTTAAAGAAGTTCTGATTAAATAGTTTTGGTAACGAGTTACGCTTATTTCTCTAATTTCTTCGCATCGGCGCTAAATAATATAGTTCGATACGTGGGTCTTGCCATAAAGGATAGAAGGACAAAACTCTCAGCGTTGATCAGTCCCTAAAAGACGCGCCATGCATTCGAGTTTATTAAGCATTGTTATCGCTGACCGAATGCATATCTGGCCTTCACAATGACTCGCGGTGGCGAACCAATGTATTGAGCCAGTGTCGCTATTCTCCCATACATATAGGTCCGGTTCCAATTTGCCGACTCCGGAGGGATAGAAGGCTTTATGGCCTAAGGCGCGGGATCGACTACATTTGTATTGCATGGAGCCTATGATCACTGCGCTAAACGCGCCCCTCCATGGCATGAACACGGGCTAAAATTGGTCATTTCCTAGCGTGTTGTACGAAGCTTATGACCACTTTTAACATCAAATACATATACAGGAAAAAAAACACTAATCAGAAGAACAAAAAGCACTAAAATTTACAGTCATTTTGGCGAAAATGCAACCATGCTTATTCCATCACAAAAAAGTGATTCATTTGAAGCGTATACGTTTTCTGAAGACATTTTCACCAGAGCCGCAATTTTACCAGACAGCGAATACCTAAAAAAGTGATGGATAGCCCGTTGATAAAAGAAATTCAAGGTCCCACTGGCCTTTCTCTATCATTCTAATCTTAATCTCTAACCTTACCGCTAATATTTCACTAACATACGAAGAATTCACGATCTACAAGATGTCCATCACTTTTGGTGGTCGTTGTTATCACGACATTCCTCGCGACTCTGGTTACTGCAGGTGTTTATCGCTCTATATTTCATCGTGAACGCGTGTGATGGAATGGTCGGAAGCACCCTGCAACACACACATGGGGTCGATCCCAGTGCCCCTAGCACACCAAGCCTTCCATCCTCTCGGGTTCGGCAAATTGGTACCAGACTTGTCCGCGAGGATAACATCACTGGCTCTATACATCGGTAGGCCACCGCGAACCACTGTAAAGGCCAGATATGTACTCAATCACCTCCAACGATGCTTTATGAAGTCGAATGCATGGCGTATACCTAAGCGACAGATCAGCGCCGGGAGCTTTATCCTTTATCCTTTATTTCACCGTATTCAACGTTGGAAGAACAAGATTTATACTTTAAACAATATCATCAAGCAAAACATTCGTGTTAACATAGAAAACCGTTGTAACTTAAACTTCAACGTCATTGTAAACAAGACAGGATCTAAGAAAAAAAAAAGAAAGATTTTTAACTCATATTGAAGTATAAAACTACTTTGCCTTGATCTTCTGCCGTTTCCTTTTTGTTTTTCCAACAACGAAAGGAAACTAATAGGCGTATAAGAATGAATAACAAAATACACACGAGAAAGAAGTAGATTCATTAGTATCCAAATACATCGTTAATATACGGAGAATTTCTAGAAGAATGTCTAGAATGCCTAGGTGTCTATTTATTACAAAATAGGAAACATTGTAAAAATAGGAACATCAACAAGTATAGGCCTTAGCACCATTCATGGAAATCACTGCGCCATTAGGCGATTTGTGAAGGGTTCTGCGATGGCCTCGGTACCACTTCTTTCCAAACGAACCAACAATTCATGGCGAATGTGAAGACGCACACCCAGTCACCCAACTGAAAGCAATCCATTACTCTGGTTAATGCAATTTTTGGGTCTAAATTAACATCAGTGAGGCGTATATAGAGCGGTAGTTAAAGGTGTTCGTTCAATTCCGCGTCCAGTACAGACTACGCTCTCTATCCTTTCTTGGTGGACAAGGCTGGAACAAGCATGTCTAGGAGGTCGAAGACACTAAATTAACTTACAGTAAGTGATGATGCAAGAAATATCTGCATTCATCTATCCCTACGATGCTGCGGGTGGAGTGAATGAATGAACCATGAATGATGCCTAAGAAATTGACCTACGCCGAACGCTTTACCCTTTTATGCTTTGTGCCTTCTCCAAGTGAGGGCCATCCACATGGGAACATAACATGGCGCTCTAATGTGGCGTGGATAGTTATCGAACCAACAGTGATCACGCACTATTCCCGATAAGCAAGTGTGTTTAACAGGGATTCAAGTGATTGGTTCCAGTCAATGATGTCATGAGTTCGTACTGCTCTGCCTTCCTATAAGTATGCTTGTAAGTGTTGCGTTTGTGGCCACTAACAACGAATAGGGCAGTGAACGCTTAGTGGCTCACTTCCTCCCCTCCCTCTCCCCCCACTCCTTTCAAAACAAAAAACCTTCCTTCAACAAGCTCTCGCTGTAAAATGTAGCGTACTGCTCTACTTTTTGTCGTTTAAGAGATGTTCTTTGGTGCAAAAACTTACAACAGATACAACGAGTTTTCCGTTGTTGGTGTGTGTTGCAAAGGACATGTGCTGTTCCTCACTGCCCTTCCAGAATGCGTCACTTCCTTTCATTAACGCAGTGACGCGTTCATCACTAAACTACTTTTGGTGTCAAGTCTCTTTTTATTTAAATGCTAATGTTATTTTTCACAGCAGGGTACGATGTGAAATAGAATCACTATAAGGCTCAGATGTTTGCAAAACTTGGACCCCAGTTCAGATCGAACCGCGATTACACTTTCCGGGAGTTCACGTGCTACACACGGCACCACTGAAGGGCCTCAGTTTTGCCAATATCTCAGCCTCATAGTTGTTGTACTTATGTTAACAAACAACAATAGAGAATTAACTCGGTAATGGAATGTAACGCTGTTTTTACCTCGTAGCGAATCCTATGGTGTTGGATCCAGCCCACCATGACGCTGAGCAGAAAAAAAATAGAACGAAAAACAAGGCAGTTATTGCGAGGTCCTAAGATATAGATATGATTAAAGTTCAGTTAAATCAAAACGAATAGTACAGATAAGCTTTCACGTATACTTTTCGGTACTATTTAAACACATTTTCTTGACTATGAGAGAAACCGAATTGGATTGTACAAAACTAAAGTAAACAAGGAATCTACTGATTGGAGTAGTAAATGAATCAAAAACTTAAATAGAGAGTTTGTTAATGGGAAACGGAACACCTATGGAGATGTCGGTGGCAGATCAGAGGACATGTAACACCCACCGCAAGTGCTACCCTTTTCTCCCCTTCGTAAAGCGGCCAGAATACAACGTAGACGAAAGTGATCATCAGAACGTAAACCAAACCGCCGACGTTCACGAAATAGAAGAATCCTGCACTTCTGAAAATTCCACAGTCCAAGAAGAAAAACGAAATAATCAAGAACGTGGCACAACACAGTAGTTAGAGGTGTCCTGCGATAAACATGTAGTCGTTGGTTCGATCCTATATACAGGTGTAAATCAGCCTCAGCTTACTAAGAGGTCGACAAATTGGTATTGAACTTGCCTGGCAAAAATCAAAAATGCTGGTTTCATGGATCGATAACGCCTACAAGCATAAACCGAATATGAGTTTAGTCAAATCTAAGATGTTAAACACAGGGTCAGGGATTGATTAGCACCGAACGCTTTCTGTATTATGCTTTATTTTCGTTACAGTTATTTAACGACCAACAATGCTTTTCCAGCCTTGTCGTAGTTGGCGTGATCATGATGTCAAATTGAGATGTTTACCGAGAAGGTTAACCCTATCACATTTTTTTTCTAATCCCAACATTTCTGGCTTTTTTATTGACTTTTCTTTACATCTGTTATCAACCGAGGTCTTCATATTTTGCGTGTGGGTTCTGCTGCTGTTAGAAGATTTTTAATCTTCTTTATGAACGTCGTTGAATGTTGGTCGAATAGAGTCTCCTTGAAATCGAGGGATAGTCATCTTAGGGCGTTCCCATAACCCCATCAGAGGGAGTTGCCAGTTCTTGTGGATGGCAGGGAAACGGTTGGTAGTAGGCAGGTCGGTGTTCAAGTAGCTATCATTGTTAGTGGATTTTTCGCTCTTAAAGTAATAGTGGAGAAACGTTTCGGAAGTTTTAAGGATAGAAAGCTGTTCGTGACCTCGTTCACCCCCATCACGGTCATCATCCTTTCTTCCATACGACACAAAAAATCGACGGAATTGTAAACGTCGAACTAGACGCTCTGTACAATCATTTGTAGAAAGAAAACGAATAATAACTTAGTGGGATGCTTTCACGCATGCAGAAAAGTCCACTACAAATTTACAGAACGCTGACGAGTGGAACGATTATTTACTTGAGTATTTACTTAAGCAGAAGGATAAAAGGATAAAACGCTCCACCTTCATAATTTTAAAAGAGATCCGCCATGCATTCGAGTTCATCAAGCATCGTAGAGATGACTGAACTGGCGCATACATTGACTTGCAGTGCCCACCAATGTATCAGCTCAGTGTTCTTTTATCCTTAAAGACAAGTCCGATACCAATTCGTATACCCCGAAGGGATGGGAAGGCTTGGTTAACCAAGGACAAGAGTTGGAACCAACGACCGTATCTGCATTTGAGGGCCCCTAATCACTAAACATTACGTGGGTTTTGTTAAATTGTTACAATAAATAAACGTCCCATCACTCACTGACCCTCCAACACTGTCATCAGACGTCCAGAGCGGTGACATGGTACCTTTGCAGTCTTCTATGGCAACATTGCTAAGACTAAAAACCAGCAACGATAAAAATCTCTTCGAAAGGAAAACGAGACAAAAAAGTGAAAGTGAAAACGCAACAAAATTCGGGATCTTCAATTTTTCCTTTTCGACGTTTTAGTAATAACTTTCCTTTCGCATGCTATAAACTTACGCAAAGCTTATTCTATGCATTTTCGTTCTATCAGCTGAATTACAGTATAAAGCCTATTTTTGACAAATTTCTTAAGTTAAAAGTCCTTTAATTTCGTCGTGGCGAATTCAACAGTGAAGATGAGAAGGTCGCAGACGTGCTTCTTCTGTCGGCGACAATAAATTGAAGGCTTTTTCGGAAGCAAACGCACACACTTCCCTGTTGAAAAAGAACTTGGAGTAAACATGTTGCGTGTTTTGGAGCACCTAAAGGCGTCCTACGAACTGCCCTTGTTTAAGCCAGCGCAAGGTTGGTATCTCTTTTTTTTTTAAATACAATGGCTGACGTTTCGGTGACTCCGCCTCCCTCGTTTCCCTAGTTCCTTCAATTTCTTTCGTTCTTTGTTATCTAGAAGATAACAAAAATTTTGAAAAATCTCGACAAAGGGCTGCCGCAAGAAATGACATTGAGAAAGGTTTGGGATGTCATCAGCGCTTCTTTTCTGCAAATAGAACGGCCAGCTTCTTGACCGCATTGTGACATTCGATAAGAATTAGATCATCTGTGATAGCCGGAACGATCGGGTCAACAAATGGACAACGATGAAGCCCCGCAGAAATTCCCGAAGTCGAAGCCACACCAATAGGTCTTCCTGATCGTCTGGTGGTTTAACGCCGCTTTAATCTATCACAGCTTCCTTAATCCCGGTGAGAGGATTACAGTGAAAGAGTACAACTAGAAGTCGACGATATGTAATCGAAATTTTAACGTGGACTCCTTGGACTGGTCAGCAGAAATGGACAAATGCTATACCACGATAAAGCTTATCACGCCTCCAACAATCGACGCAGCAAAAGTTAAGGAAGCTGGGTTACGAAACACTGCTTCCTCCTCTGTTCGCCAGACACCTCGCCTTCCTACTACCACTTCTTCATTCATCTCGATAAGTTCTTGTGCGAGGGATTTTCAAAAACCAAGCCCATACCGAAACTCCATCGAAAGACTTTATCCCCTCCGAAACTTCAGAGTTTTATGAAACCGAAATGAATAAACTTCTTTCTCGTTAACAAGAAATCTCTCAACTCCAAAATTTTCTATTCTGAATAATAAGGCTAATACTGAGCTGAGGCATACCACTTCAAAAGAGAAATCCAAGTTGCGCATTAATTTCCGAACAACCTATATATTTTATAGTTAATCGATTTTTCCTTGTCCACTTTTTTTAAAAGCTAGAACCACAAAGTTGTAAACAAGGACCATTTTCCAGAACAAACAAACAGTTGACAAATATCTTGTTTAATTTTCCTATATCTCGCTCCTTTAAATCCCAAAATCCACGCTTAGCGTTCACATTTCAAAGCTCTCTTTGAGACGTATCATGCATATCCTGGTGATATGATAAAATCACCTGAACGTAGAAATCTCAGCTTTATGAGTGGTGTTTTTTGGACAGTTATAGTTCAGTGTCAAACTCCAACTGTTTACGGCAGCGATGGCTATAACGATGAACACCTGGAATAGTAAACAATAACATTAAATTGCTCTGAGCATGGTCGGAATGAAATAAGTACTAAGCACCACTGTGAAAACACATCGTAGAAAAGCACTGAGTAATCAAGAATCACTCCCTTTCAAGACCCAACTTCATTTCAGCACCTATAACTCCTTCGATCGTGAGGTAACTCAATCGAGCACTACTAAGGAAGCATCCATTTGTTCTTGTCATTCACCTACTTATGAGTGGACTCAATGGTCATAGGATTTTCACAGATTTTCCCTGTGATGCCCATTTTCTACTCCATATGGCGAGAAAATGGTCATAGCTCGCCAGGCTATACCGATGCGCAACTTTCCTCTTAGCTGAGGCTTAGGTGAAAATTTTGATCTTTTCCTCAGTCCTTCAATGCCGTTGCTGAGAAAAGGAACCTTCCGCTATTGTTCTACGTCCAGAAACACAAGAAGCTCTTTTACCAAGGATGATGAAGTAAACTACTGCTAGGGAAATGGTGGTTGTGAACCAACACAGTGTCCTATGGTTTTTCTTAAAGGAACGGGACCTTGACTTCTTACTCACATTAGAAGGACGATTAATAAAAGGCAGGTCAATCACTCTAAATCAAATCACTACGCTTATATTACTTGCACAAGAATTGTTTATATATTACTTTTTCATCCAGCTTCTGACAGTGGATGGGACTCATCTACAAACAACTGTAATAAGTGTAGTAATTTCCTAAAATCTTCAAGCATATGTCTCACCTAATCGATACTACAAAAGTAATCGATAAAATTTTTCAAAAGTTTCAGATTTTCCCAGCTTTTTTTAATGATTGCTAGCTACATCAATCAAAACATAGCACGGATCTCGTAGCATTGTTGAGGATGATCGTAGCATTGTTGAGGATGATCGAAGAATCGGAACCGCTAGCATCTATTGAATGCTTGTATGAATCAGGTTTGTGGGATCTACCTTTGATAAAATTTTTCGCTTGACTTTTATTTTCATTTTAGGAAAAGATAACCATGAAATATCGATCTACGTGCGGAGCCAAATATCGACGAGATAACAAAGGTTAACTTTTATTTACTGGTTATCATTTCTTTCGGCAGGGTGTTAAGTGAAATACAACCACAACGATGCTGAGATATTTGCAGAAATCGGAGCCTTGGACAATTCGAACCCTCAACTACCTTTTGTGGGGGCATAAATGTTAGCCACTGCACCACTGAGGCCTTGTTTTGTCTTCTCTCCATTTTTTTTTAACCTAACAGTGCTATCAACAATCACTCATCGATGGGAGTGGTCTGGAGAGCATATTGCATCGGCATTGAATCCAGTTAAGCTGAGGATGTAGTTGAATTTACAATGTTAAACTTTTATTTACTGACTATCACTTTTTCACGGCAGAGTATTATGTGAGATACAACGACCAACTGGCTAATAAAAAACGCAAACCAAAGGCGCTAGTGATGGAGTAGGTAACATGTGACTCCACGGAAAAAGTAATCGTGGGTTCGAATCTGCTCTAGGGTATACGTTTTGTTAATATCTCAGCCTCATTGTGGTTGTATCGACGAGATACCTCTCAAAATATTTTTTTCCTTCCTTCAAATTTACCCGAGCGAAAACTGCTAACCGCTATAAATAAGTTATTAACTCTCCAGTACTTAAGCCACAATGGTAATAACACTAATTGCTTTCCAAGGAAAACAAATGTACTACTAGCTATCAACAGAGATAATGGAGTAACTACCACAAATATAAGATATTTTTCCTATTCAAGTGAAGAACTAACAGAAACAAAACTTCCTGTTGAGAAAAACCTGTTCCTAATAATTCCACCACGAACTTTACTCAGTGTGGGGCCTTGAGTGAGTAGAAAACAACTCAAAATTCCAATGCTTTTGATCAATGAAGAATATTATTATTATTTCGCTTTACTTTAAACGACCGATCTTCACATCTACTGTGCGGATTCCATCACATCTTGCATTCGATTCGTTCCCTCCTATTCATCACCCACATATGTCTCCGAACTTTTCGCGTGTAGGTTCGACAACTGCCTGAGAATTTTCTTCGTTATGAATGTCGTTGAATGTTGGTTCGATTCTCCTTGGAGTCCTTGGATAACCGGCCTAAAGCGTTTCCTCTTGGAATGCGGGGAGTTAACTGTTTCCGGAAAAATCTGGCACTAATTCTTCCACACAATGCGATGGCTGGTGAGCCCGAGGCCACGCCAAGCCAGAACCGTGATCGTAATGAATGGCATCGCTACAATAGCGCTACCCGCTCGTACTCCATAAGAATAACATAGGAGAAAGGATAGGCACCGATTTTTATTCCTTAGCAAACCTTGCATCAAAATTCAAGCATGGTGTAAATGCACAGATTTGTAAATTCTTCGTATTCTTGTTGAGCAAACACGAGGTGTTATTTTTATTCTTTATTCACGTACAAACTGACGTTTCGGCGGATTTCGCCTTCCTCAGAGCCTGGAAAGGTCAAGTTGACAGCAATCTATTCGGCTAAACACCTTCATAACCAACCAGAGAAAACGCTGAACCAAGATTTCAATCACATTGAACACAGCTTTGCACACTCACCGCTTTCTATGAGGCTTCCACTGAGTATGTCGCGTGGAGACCAACCGCACAGAGTTCACATGGAAGCGTAATATGCCCCCTCCCATCAAAATAACAGCCTTATATACTGCCCAATATCACGCGTGGTAATGAGGCATTCTTCCCCTGCGGTTCATTTTCGGATTTCTGGAATTAATCCAGAACGCCTCGAGAGTTTTGCGCGCTTGTGTTCACGATTCCTGCGCGAGGATCGTGACACGTACTTCAAAGTCCTCCCCGCTATGAGGAAGGCGAAATTCGCCGAAACGTCAGCTTGTTCGTGAATAAAAAACAAAAATAACACCTCGTGTTTGCTCAACAAGAATACGAAGAATTACTTAATCAATGCCGAGGTTAATAGAAAGTCGGACGTGGAAGTTAGCACAGATTTGTTTTATGTCGCAGAAACGCAAATGTGTTTCGTTCTGGGGGGCGTGGTCCAAAAGAAGAAGAGTACAACGAAAAAGATGGAAATACAAGGTTATCCAAGCAGAAAGAAGAATTCTACATAAAGTCAGAACATGGATTTACTTTGGACTCATAGGCAATATCTCATATAATGTGGGCCAAGAAAACTGAAATAAACAGCGATTTAATGGGAAAAATAAGGAGTTAACTTGATAAAGGAAAAAACTAATAACCCGACCACTCCCACGCAAAAACATATACTATGAAAACATTCCAAGATCGAAGAAAAAAAACTCACGAACTCGACTATTCGTATAAATCCGAGGGGATACTTGAACGCAGCTAAGTTTAACGTTGGCATGACGTTGTTCTAAAAATATTAAGCGAATTTATGTGAACACGTCGCTTAATAGAAAGTCCATCACGGTGTGCTTCGGTGCTTACGATAAAAGCAATAAAAATGAACGGTTTTGATGAGATTTTTGAACTGGTGACAAAGTAATGATACAGGTAAGCAATGAACGTCAGTGAATTTCCACAATAGGACCACTCCTAACACGCAACTATCCGTAAGCATTGGTGTCAATGCACACAGTGCTCATGTTCCCGTGGAAATAGTGGAAGACCTTCCAACTGACAGTATGAAACATTTTCAAAGGAAAATGATGACTGTGAAGTTCACGGTGTGAAGAAATTCAAGGGTTAAAAAAGACTTCCGGAGAACGGTCTATGCGAAATCGGCATGCTAAGTAAAAAAAAATAGGTAGTGTAAACTCGAAAGAAATGTGGACTGTATAGGAAGAATTCGTGGATGTTGTTTTAGTACACGGTAATTTACGAAAATAAAAAATGAAAAAATGAAATAAAAATAAAAAAACGGAGACAACTTTTCTCTTCACCGACTGTCCGTGTTAGCACTTTTTATTGTGACGGCTTTCATTTAATTCTTATTTAAAACTATTTCGCAGCCTCGTGTTAAACTCCACCAGAAATTAGAATCTCCAATTTCCAAGCCATCCAACAAATAAAACTACAAGAAATTGGAAAATTTGTAAGTTTAATGCTAGCTATCATCGAGTATTTTCCATGTACGCTACGACTCGAGTAAAGGGCGCGTGTGGCCCAGTGGTCGGAGGCGCCCTGCAACACACACGTGGAATCGATCCCCGCGCCCATGGCCCACCACTCCTTCAACGTCTCCGGGAATCGGCGAATTGGTACCAGATTTGAAAGAGTCCAGCGTTTCCATCAGGAAGCCCAGCTAAAGAGTAAACCAATACCATGATCCACCACAGTTCTGGTACCAAATTAGTCACGTGGCGGCAACCTCCTTTTAATCCACAAGGGTGGCGACCGCCTGTGGTGATGACGACCTAGGGCAGGCTTTAGGCCTGGCTGACCTTGGGACTCCAGAGAACCACAATGGCTAAAGTAGCAAAACTTCGAAACAATGGAGATTATTCTGAGGCCGGTACAACCAGTGAAAGTGGGCCATCCAATTATCCAAGTAGCCAAGTATATGGAATTATTACTATAAAGATAAAGCACAATTTTAACCTTTTTTATTTACTGCCTACTCTTTTTAATGGCAGGGTATATTGCGAAATATAACTTCAACGAAGCTAAGATATTTGCAGAATTCTGCACCGCAGGTGCCTATGGTGGGGAACGAAAGCGCTATTGTCCTTTCCGGGGAGTAACGCGTTCACCGATGGCAAAAGATCGATAGAACTAGCTGAGAGACAGGTGAAACGAAGGACCAGCATGGTGTGGTGGTGAACGCGTTACTCCCCGGAAAGGACAATAGCGCGTTCGTTCCCCCACCACATAGGCACCTGCGGTCCAGAGTTTTGCAAATATCTCAGCTTCGTTGAAGTTATAAAGCACAATTTTAAATGCAACTGAACTAGCCATTTGTAGGAATAAAACAAAGCAAAAACTATGATACCAAAATGATGGCAGATGTCGCGGCTACCAGATATTTACGCAGGATTCTTTACTTTCACATCAAAGCTTTAGAGTTATTTATCTATAACCTCTACTTTTTAATATAAGTAATACGTTGAAAGTCATGACCGTCGAAATCTCTTCGAACCGAGGCAATCGAATAGAAGAAACTGGTATTGTTTGAGGATTACTCGTTGGAAAAAGGAAGGATAAAAAACGATCAATATGAAATTTTATCTTAATACTTTGAAGTCGAGGAGGCAGCTAGTTTAACAAATCGAACAACAAGCCTACATAACAACACATAACTCCAGGTGTTCTTTGATAACAGATGATAAAGAAATGTAGGCGTGTACAAGATGATGTTTTACTTGGATACTTGTATGGTCCGTCATCACCGATTGTGCTAGACCCAGCACAATTCCATTCTTCAGATGTTTTCCGGTTTCGCCACTGTGGTTTCACGAAGCCCCGAATTCAGCCTAGCCGGTGCCTTCTTTAGGTCGCCCACCACTTCAGGCAATAAGGAATGATATTGATGAGAAGTCCTCGCAATCCTCAGAAAATTCACCAACAATAAAACAAACACCGAATAAGCAATAAAAATAAGGAGAGTGGGAAAAACAAAAAGGCAAAGAACGAGATCGCTCAATCTTCATTCACAACGGAAAACCGGTTTTTTCGGCATGAGCGCAACGTGGAAGACCGTTCCGCTGGAAAAATCCGTATTGATTTTATAGGAGGCAAAAAAAATATTAATAATATAAAATTTTGAAGAGAAATCGATACGAAAAAACCTAAGGATAAGTGTAACAACCCATTTGTTGGGACGATGAGCTACCGTAGCTTGAAAAACCTGCATTCTGGAGGCAATCAGTGAGGGATCAACAACAACAGATCCATCTATCCGTTACAGTATGACGGTAGATAGTCGTGGTCAGGTCAAATGGCTACGGAGGGGAGAAAAATCTTAAAATAAATTTATTAAAGGAAAGAAAAGCACATGTACGTTAAAAAATGACATATGTAATACTAGTCACAATGTAAACCATTTATTTATTACCGATTACAATTTTCCACAAAAGGGTATTATGTGTGAGAAAGGCGAAACGTAGGACCCGCATGGTGTGGTGGTGAACGCGTTAGCGCGTGCAAAGATAATGCCATGTTCGATCCCACTGCAGACACCGAAAGTCCAAAGTTTTGCAAACACCTCATCATCATAGTGGTTGTAATAGTAATATCCGGAAGAGGAAGTTTAAGCATAGAAGACGCCAAATGAAGGTCAAATGTTACATTACAACAGAACTACATAAAATGAAAGTAAAATATTTTAAATAAATCAAGTACTTCGGTGAATTAAGTGCAACCCCTGCATCAACAAAGATACAGCTGTTAGCCATTGAATACCTCAATCGGATACTAATAACATGTCTTTTAATTTACTGAATGCATTGATATCAATACGTATTTCTCGGCTGCTCATTTTGCTTCGAATAGTTTCCTTGGTCGTGTCTTATTCAACGCGATGTTTTTAAAGATGTGGTGTGCGTGAGGAAATATTCTCTTCATTTAATAATTTACAGAAAAATTCTAATCGGTTTATCCGTCCGATTTAAATACGGCGCAATTCTGACAGAAAACACCAATCGTTAGGGATTCGGATTCTCGTTTGAGAGAAGCATACTCCCAAGCAGCTTGTCAAGACTTGCCAATATAGATGAGGACCCCTAGACATTTCCCAGGGATTTGATTGCAGATTTTTCGCCGAACGAATGTTCAGGGTACTGCTTGAATAAAAAGAAAACACATCTAAACATACACAGAAACGAATAAATATTGCATTAGTCATACGGAAAGGATAAAGTCAATACAACATAGAACGGTTAGCACATGGCATATGGTCACTTATCCGTAGAGCGCTAGGTTTAACTCATCTACAGACGCGCTACATGGCACTCAAACAACGGTTAAAATATGTCCCGGAACAGCAAGGAAGTAATAAAAAGCGAAGAAAGCAAAACCGTTTGTTTGTTAAAAGAAGAGATTGGATATGATACGATTATTCCTTCGTTGAAGGTCGTTGTAGAAAGCTGCAATTTAACATGGAAAATGAGACTTTAAGAAAACTAACCCTGAAAAACCAAGCTCAAATGGAAACGTAGTTCGAAAATATCGTTTTTTTGACGATTTAGGATAAAAAGGATAGAGCTTCCGGCGTTGATCAATCCCTGAGGGATGCGATATGCATTCGACTTCATCAAGTATCGTTTGGAAGTGAGTGCATATATGTCCTTTACAACGGCTCGCGCTGGTCCACCGATGTATCGAGCCAGTGCTGCTATCCTTCCAGACAAGTCTGGTACCAATTTGGCGACCCCGCGGGGATGGAAGGCTTGGTTCTTCATGGGCACGGGGATCGATTCCACGTGTGTTGCAGGGAGCATCGGACCACTGCGCCACACGCGCCAATGATTTAGGAATACTAATAATTAACGCCAGAAAAATACACAAGTTCACAACGAAGTGGACTTTTTTCTTCTACATACCGTCTAGAGAAAAGGTTGTGTTCGTTTTCGAAAAGAGGAAAAAGAAAAGGAGGACGATGAAGTATGGTAAAATATAACAACTACATAGTTCAGTGATAGCGGCTACTTGTATGATTAAAGAAAAGCAAAAATTTACAAAAACTAAACCAGTTTGAACTTGCACTAACTGAAATTGGAATCAGTGCTTCTTATCTTAAGACAGAACTTATAAACCAACTCTAAATAAATAGAGAGAGGGTGTAAATAAATAAATCACGTGCTCTACTAAGTGTAGATTTCGAGGGGCAGCTTCTAGAAAAAAGAAAATAAACCACTTTAATAAACACCCCACGGTACCTTATGAAGAGAAAACAACAGTAGAAGTCTTTACCTTTACTTTTAGCATACACATTTCTCTCATTAGTTCTGCCACATTGTACAGCATAAATAAATAATAAAGTAAACATAAACATATAATGAACTTTGAGAAAAAAAACGAGGGAAAGAGGAAACACTGAACAAGTGGATGAGATTCTGGATTGATGAAAGATCTACTTTAACTTTTCATTCCAGGTACAGAAAGAAGTTCAGTCCATGCAAGAAGATGTGCAAAATGGGACTGTATGGAAAGTACTCCTTCATTCATAAGCTGGCCTGAGGTCGATTAAAAAAACTTTATTTGAAGACCGACTTTCCTTTAAACTCGGTATCACTAATCAATACGCATTTTTTTCTTTGATACGCTTATATGAGGTTGGTAAATAGTGTTTACTATCGGCTAGCGTTATTTACTAACCTCGTGTAAGCTTATCAAAGAAAGAATATATAAAAAAACTTTATTCGGCTAACGTTTCAATGTCTTCGCTTTCCTTCCTTTCTTTTTTATCAACCTAGTGTTAGCTCACCAGTGAAAGAATCCAGGTCGATTAGTGATATTGAGGTTAAAGGAAAGTCGATCTTTGAAATATTTTATCTGAGCTAACTTATTTATTGGGTGAGTTCCAAATATACCAATACGAGCATGTGAACGATACGTAAACACAATGAAAGCTTGTAGCGCTAGTGTTTATCACGCAGCGAAAGCATATAGGAGGGTTACGTGGCCCCTCCCGTCGTACGTTCTTCCCTACTTCCCTACCCACTTGCCCACCTACGTTCTCTCCCTCTTTCTCTCCCAACACCCAACACCCGAACGACTGGAAAATCAATTCGGCCGAAGTGATCGGGTGGCATGAACAAACAACATATTGCATTGCGACGTGACGACCACACCTTGTCAAGCACAAATATCAGCAGAAAAAGTCGAAAAGATTGTAATCACACTTCTGAGCATGATGTTCCCATGAACGATAAGTAATGGCAAGGTTTTTCTATCAGAGCACTTTTGAGTGTCTACAGCATAGTGGTTAGGTGGGCCATGCAATACACACATGGTCCCCAGCACGATTCAGCATCCTGGAAACCACGTAACCACGTATCCCCTCGGAGTCCGGAGATTAGTATCGGACTTGTTTGCTAAAGACTTCTTCCAAATCACAAACGACGACGACGGGGTGTGGTGAAGACTTGCGAACGATCTACCAGGAAAATCACAGGATTCCAGGAAGAATCACGCTCGACCAGCAATCACTACCATTCATGAAGAAGATGTCTTCCTCAAATGGGTCCTCAAAAAAAAAACCCAAACGCAAATCCGAAGACTATTGTACATGTCGGACGAAAGACAACGGGCCGAATGAGAGATCTACATAACATACGAAGAGGGCTTCTATAAATACATGATAATGGAAATGGACCACGTTAGTCGATTTGTCTAGAAATTGTTGAAACGATTAAATGGGAAGATCAAGTGGATATTAACGGCATATTAGAAAGGATATCAAAACTACGATGAAAAATACATGGTGAAAACGGCAACTATCATTTCAAATATAACTAAATCTTACACTTCTAATGCACCCAATTTCTGCCTTCCCAACACGGCCTAACCGCCATGGTTGCGAAAAAGGTGCTTCTTAATATCAAAATGTAATCATACTGTGAGAACCCAGACTCCATAGGACCATCAATCTCAGAAGGAACTCGGATATTTCCATCAGCACAACTAATCTAAAGTAATACAATGCCAGAGAACGTCGCCATTCGAGAACAAACAAGGCCGCTAAGTGGTGGGAAACCTCCGTTCGATCCATAGGTGACGCCTGCGGAGACCGCTTATGACGATGGACGACCTGATAAGGCCATTTGAGGACTACAGAAAAAAAAGCCTTCCTAAACAGAAAAACAACTATGAAAGAAAAAAATTTGCCAACGCTCGTTTGATTCACCAGGCACACTAGGTATTTAAAAATATATCTTTGTATTTCTCACACACAAACCTGTTAAATATTACCTTCATCTGAAAAGTCAGTGCTCAAATATCACTAGATCACTTTGAATGCGCTAAATCAAAGGTTCGAAAACTAGGCTCATGGTCAATTTTTCAAGTAGTCTGTCTTGTGGGATATATTAAAGAATACTGTAATTCAAACAGTGTTCATACAAAAGCATTCCATTCATGTAGAATTCGCTAGTTAACGGAATAGTAGGAAAACGAAATCGAAGTCAAGATAAACTCTGCAGGACCCTACTGGATATTCAGATATGCGGAGGAACAAGGAAGGATTCAAAATTCGCGGTATTTCATCAGTGTTTCCCCCACCGTTTTTACCAAGGAGAAGTGAAATAGCAACAAAAAATCACATATATACGATTTTCTGGATTCAAAAACTCGAGTCATGCAATTTTGGATCCATAATCAATGGAGTGTTCGGAGGCTTATCGGCTTCTATTATGATGCGCAAGCAATTTTTAATTGCTCTCCCAAGGTAGAAAGAGAGGAAGAAAGAACAACAACAACAACAGCATTCAGACCAAGAAACATGAAATACTTTCATATATCAGAATACTAGGGTGCGTATGGCGCAGTGGTCGGAGGCGTCCTGCAACACACAAATGGGATCGATCCCCGAGCCCATGGTCTACTAAGCTTTCCATCCCTCTGGGGTCGGCAAATTGATACCAGACTTGGATGGGAGGATAGCAGCACTGGCTTGATAACAAAGGTCAGGTATGCATTTAATCACCTACAAACGATGCTTAATGAAGTCGAATGCATGGTGCATCCCTCAGCGATTGATCGACGCCAAGAGCTTCATCTTTAATCCTTTATATCAGAATATTGCACACGGCACCTTACAGTACCATTTTTGCAGAATCCCAGAAAAGAACTACAAAAGTGAAGATGTTGTGAACAAATATGCCAAGGGCATTAATTTCAAAAATCATAACTCGATGAGAGGACTACCACCTGTAGGAATACCAATTTGGATCAGTCGGGCTCTGAAGATGACAAAGATAGGAAAAACGATGAAACGTCAGCCGAATAAATATTTTTGTAGCAATCTCGTGTTAGCTCATTCATGTAGAAAACTACTTCGAAATGCATTATAATATGGTGTAATATAAGTAATGACGTGGTAACCTGATAATGTTTTGACAGAAATCACAACGAGCCGCGAAGATTGGCAGCCACTCAGTTATTTGTTGATCGCAATTGCTAAGTCGTCAACAACATTAGTACTAATTTTTTTTCATTATATTAAAGAAAACTACGATCGATAAAATCGTTGAAATCGATCGTTTGAGGTTATGTCGTCATTTTCGTGCTAATCGATCGATCTTTCTTAACGGGTACGGTAAGTAGTGATCCAGTGGAAACTGCTGCCGATGGGAAAGGCAGGCTCAGATTGTAACATCAAGGATAATAGTAGATGATACAGTATTTCACGCTCTGTGGATAAACAGTCTTTCGATAACTTATCGATCACGGAGACGTACAGTCACATGGCCTGATGATCGGCTTATAACGGAAGTCGAAACAATGGTACGTACGTACGACCAGTTATGCGACAGATTTTCGAACAATGCATTGACATGAACATTGGAATGTTGAAAGATCGATCCTATATGGAAAGAATAGGCGTATGCAATACAGTGGTTAGAAACGCCCTGAAATGCATACTTAGCCGTTTGTTCGACTCCACTCTCCAAGCCAAGAGGACAAACCAAGTTCTTCATCTTCGCGGCGTCGACGAACTACTCACTACCACACTTATCTAGGAGGACAAAAATGCTGACTAGATCTGGTGGGCCTCACTAAGTTATTGTATAGGCTCAACGTGTAGTCTCCTCTACGATGCTATGAATGGAGTCGGATACGTTGCGCACCTATCAGGGATAGATCAACGACGACCACTTCTGCGTTATTCATCGACATTGAAAGGCTTAGGATTGGTAATCGAATAAGCTTATCGTATCACATATTTGCTCAATTTCTCCCTAAGACGTGGAATGTTTGCAATGAGACATTATGAATGGAAAACGCGTGAATCACAGCGTTCTGCGCCAACATGGAAAGGAAGAATCTTAGAAGCAGAGAGATGACACTCCGAAACAGCGAAACACGTAGCTACTCAGGTAAATCTCAATAAAATTTGCATCAAAACATTGTTGACAAACAGTAAAAAGGGATGCTATAGCTAAGGGCTAAGAAGTTTTTCTACTGAAAATCAATAATACTTTTCTTGCACTACCCTCCTTTCACATCTACTGCGCGGATCCCAGCATTTCTCACATTCGATTTGTTTCCTCACATCTGTAGTCCACAAAGGTCTTCGAACGTTTACGTCCGGCTTCGGCTCCTACTTGACGATTTTCCTTTCATCACGAATGTCGTTCAATGCCTGTCGAATCGATTTTCCCTGGAGCGCTGAGACAACATGGCTAAAGCGTTCCCACTTGGACTGCAGAGAGTGAACTTTACCCAGACAAGTTCGGTACCACTCAATATTATTATGCACTAGAAACAAAGTTCATATTTGAATTTATCTATCTAGTGGTCGGATATCACATATATCACACTATGCGGATTTCAGCACTTTTTGTACTGGATTCGTTAATACGCATCCAACATCAACGAAAGTCTTCGGACTTTTTTGCGTTTGATCTCGGCTGTTGTTTGAGGATTTTTTTCGTCTTCGCCACAAATTTCGTTGAGTGCTGGTTGAGCCGATTCTCCATAGAATTCTGGGATAGCCGTACTGGGGTACCCCATATGGATTAGAGGAAGTAAGCTTGTCCTAGACAAGTGTGACATCAATTCCCAAACCTGAAAGGATGAGTGCGGTTCATGGTGTGTGTTGGAGGGTCCAGTTCTGGGCGAACTAAAGACTGGGTGGGTTAGGCTGTTCGTGTAGTCGACGGGATCACTAGCACTTCGCTACCTACTTAGAAATACATATAAACATAAACATAAACACGCACACATAAAGAAGTTAAGATAAGTTACACATAAAGAACTCTATTTCTTTATATGATCCGTGTTCATCTGTCTTGTGTAGATCCCAGCACTTCTTTCAATCGTTCCACTGCCTCGCATCCATCGCCTGCGAAGCTGCTTTTTCCTCTGAGGGTTCATTTCTTGCTTCAATATTTTTCTCGTGTTTATGAATACCTTTAAATGCTGGTCGAGATAATTTTTGCTGGAATGCTGATATATCTATATTAGAATGTTCCCATGTTTCACCCACATACAGTCATCGGCTTTTATGTATTCGAGGGAGATTTTGTCACACAAATCTGTTACCCAGTAATTGAACATCAGAAGGGATAGGGAGAAGGACCACGGCGGGATGGAACCTGCGCATCCATGCGGTTATTGAACGCCATCTTTTAGCCTTTGTGTTCCCATATCCCCCAAAAGGAAAGCAACTCCTGAAGACCCTCATTAAAATATTCAACAAAAAAAATGTGGACGTTGCAGAGGAACTACTGAAGATAAAAGAGGATAGTGAAGAAAAAATAAGAATAAGGCGTGGTTGAGCGTAAAGCAAGGACCAAAACACTACTCTTTAGTATTCTTTATATTCGGAGCTGACTGAATTTACGTCATTGCTTTCAGTCTTCTAGTGGTTTCTAGAATTTAAAGGGTAGTGAGAAAATTCTTAGCTATTTATTTCACTTACGACTATTATTTGCCATCATTGACGTTATTATATGGTTTAGTTGATAATACTTATTAAATCATATATTATTATCTTCTTTGGAAAATCAATTCCTGAAAAGGAAAGATCGATTATATACGTCGTTCGTCTGTTCTCGTTCTCTTTATTCTTATTTTAAACAGTATGTGAAAACAACTGCTGTTATGAACTTTTCCCTCGCAACTGTTTCCGCCTCATCGTGATTGTGAGGTGTTCCTGGGTGTCGGGCTGCGATGTAGAGGGAGGGGGATTCATCCCGCCGGTAGGACCGCCCAAGCTGAGAAGCATTCCGGCGTTTCCGTCTAAGAGTGAACCAATACCAGGATCCACCACCGTCGTGGTATCAAACTAGTCGCATGGTGGCAAATCTCCCTCTGATCCACAACGGCGACGACTGCCTAGGTGGTGACGGCCTAGGGCAGACTTCACCTTGCCTGACTTCGGGACTCAGGGAACCACAATGGCTTAGACAGCAAAACTGCGAGAACATGGAAATTATGCTGCACATGAGGCCCGCACGACCAGTGAAGACAGGCCATGCAAGTATCCAAGCAAAGTCACTCATTAATTCTCAACTTTCTATTAACCGACTTTCTATTAAGCTAAGCACTAAACAACAATTCGCAACCTTCTTGAATAGCAGATACAAGGTTGTTACTACACTATTTATTAACAGTAGCTGATATTTCGGCGGGTTTCGTGTTCTATAGAGCGTGGAAAGGTCAAGGTAACTGCAGCCTATTCAACCAGGCACCTCCATGATCTCAGCAGAAAAAGCCACGAAACCTACTTTTCAATTGCTTTGAAAACAGAATAGGTTCCTTAAATGCACTTATTCTTATTATTGTTAGAGTCTAATAGCACAGAATTCACATGGCTGGGTGATGTGCCTGACTCACGGACTGACTAGGTTGCATATCAGTTCGACTTATAAGGCTCTGAAGAAAGCGAAATCTGCTAAAACATAATCTATTGTAACCAAATAGTACAGTAACAACCTCGAGTATGCTCATATGAAAGCAGTGGATTACCGCTCACCAATGGTAGCATTTTTCACAACTACGTTCTTCAATTTTTTTTAAAATTTGTTTTACCATAGCTAACGAGCAGGATACTTGTAGCGCAATACTTACAGTTGCCCTGCGGTGCACATGGTTTCCGGTTCGACTCCACACCCTCTGCAAACTAAATTCTTCGTACCCGAAGGGTCGAGAAAGTGGTAAGGGGCTAGTGTAGGAGATAAGTACGCTAACCCATTGCATCTTGATGTGTAAGCCAAATATGCATTCAGTCACCTCCAGGATGTTACCAATGAACGCAAGTGCATAGCGAATCTTTTAGTGCTTGATCAACGCAGAACTCTCTACCTCTCATCTTTTTTTAACTAGGGAATGTACTTTTTTATAAAAAAAAGACGTATTTAAACAACAACGGAAGCTCATTTTCGTGATAATTATTTCAGTCATATCACTCTCGCCGTGACCCTTAACTTCGGTTTCCTGCTCACTGGATGACGCTAATTTCCAGTTTATATGGTTATGCTAGCTTTTTTTGGTAACAAGCCACAATTTTCTGGCAAGTACAGGACTTGATGGGTTATGGACATCACAGCACTGCAAAAGGGGCCTTGCTCTATCGTTTTATGGGTATGAATGATATATATGGTGCTGTTTGTTATATATTATTATGGCCCATTATACAAAGACATAAGGGCACGTGTGCCGAAGTGCTTGGAGGAGCCCTGCAACACACACATTTGGTGGCATCGATCCCCGCGCCCGGGGCTCACCAAGCCTCCATCTCTCCGGGTTCGGCAAATTCGTACCAGACTTGCCTGGAAGGATAGCAGCACTGGATCGATGTATTGGTAGGCCACAGCGGGTCATTGTAAAGGACAGATATGCATTCAGTCACATCCAACGATGCTTATTGAACCATGGCGCATCCCCTCAGGGATTGATTAACGCTGAGAGCTTTTTCCTTTATCCTTTTTATACAAAGGTATTACTACCTGCATTTGAAAGCGCTTTGCATGTTGTGCGTCTTTATTTCAGCATTTTTTATTCCAGCAGACTCTATACGATAACTATGATTCAATATGACAGTTATAAGTGAAATAATAGTCGACTCTCACGCACATTTCTAGTCAGTGTAGTCGTTCGAAAAACGACATTCTGTGTAGTCCTAATTGTAGATTATACACACTTGACACTTTACACTTGAACGGCCCGTCCTCACTGGTTGTGCGGGCCCCAGCACAATCACCATTTATCGGAGATTTGCTGGTCAAGCCATTGTGATTCCCCCTAGAATCCTGAGGTCAGCCTGGCCAAAGTATGTCCCAGGTCTTCACCATCACGGGCAGTCGCAACCCTTGTGGATCCGAGGGAGATTTGCCTCCATGCGACTTTGATATCAGGACGGTGGCGGATCTTGGTATTGGTTTACTCTTAGCTGGGCTTCCTGATGGAAAGCCAGACACCTTCTCAGCTTGGGAGACCCTGACGAGGGGGACGAATCCCCTGCTGTACATCGCAGTCCGACACCCAGGAACACCTCCCAGCCACAATGATGCGGTAAGCCGTTGGGAGGAGTGTAGATTATAGCTTTCTTCAACCAAAACCCAAACTACATCTTTGTTCTACAAGGTTACCGATTGGTTACAAGAAGTGTAGAAAAACGGTTCTATTTGTTGAAATAAGTCAACAGAAAGTAAATGGAATCTACGGAGGTCGTACCGACCGCTTCGACTACTCTCCTCTGGAAGTCATTTGTAGCGAGAGCGTTAAAGTAGGAAAGGATCATTTCATGTCAACCTCAGCCGCCGTCTTCATTGCATTTCTGTTGGATCTATAGAGATTAGAATTCAGAATGTGGAAAGATATTTTTTCTGTGCTTGCCTAAGAAGAAAAAATTATTTATCATTTCACTTTGTATTTAGGCATTGTCCAAAAGGTAAAGGAGTCTGCTCTTTTTCACAACATTGGTTTCCTTAAATCGGTCAAAACTCAAGATTTCGCACGATAACACCAGACCATGCATACTTAAAAAAAAGTGAAAGAGAAAAAAGCAAGGAGAGTATGAAAAAAATTCAACCGCCTACTGGATTCTCGTCTTCGTCTCATCTAATTTAGTAACGAAAACCTCTGTGATAGAAACCATTGCTTATTCAAATACATGTAGCTTTACTTTCGCAAGACTAAATGTCAGATGTCGAGGATTCGAGTTTTAATAGATGCGGACTTATCATAGAAATCATGTCATGGTCAAATAAATAATCGAATAAAATACAAGGCGTTCGGTGGTGGGACATGTATTCGGTTCCATTCATAACATCATATAGGTGGTTGAATGCAGATTCGGCCTGTACAATGACTCGAGGAAGCATATCGATGTATAAAATGATGTTTCTATCTTTCAGTACAAGTCTAGCATCGAACTGCTGGCCCCGAAACGATGAAGGATTTCCTTTACCCAGATGAGGAAACGACGTAGAAACCACATCTGTACTGCACAGTAGCTCTGAGGGCTGCGGTATGTGTTTGCGGTGCAGTAGAATACTGTAGAAATAGAAAAATCACTAATTTCAAGATAATAATAGCAGTAAGAATGTACTATGAAAGAAGCTTTTAGACACTGCATAAATCTAAAGTGAAGCCACAAATATCCTCTAAGTACTCGTAGAAAAAAAATCTCCACAAAAATCCAATTTTCTAGCTTAATTACGAACTATATAATCATAATGGCGCTGAGATATTTGCAAAACTCCAGACTCCATGTGTCTGCGATGGAGAACGAACGCACTACCACTCTTTCCGGGGGCTAACGCGTTCACCACCACACCATGCGGGTCCATCGTTTCGGTTTTTTTATAAAAGAAACGGAAAAGTTGAGCAGAAGCTTTAATACGGTTATTACACGTTAAAAAAGCAACTTTCCTTTAACCTTGGCATGACTAATCAATATTTATTCTTTCAATGATAAGCTGAGACGATATCGATGGAAAAGTTTATTCCGCCAACTTTCGTCGTCTGTGCTTTTCAGAGCCAGTGATCTGAGTCGATGGTCCACGATGATCCACAGATGGTTGTCCTTGAGTTGTGGATCTCTGCTGTCGCATCGAGTCGAATCCGGTTGAAGGAGCACCGTACGAATGGGTAACTTTACTTGGGTGCACTGAATTCCACTGGATGTAACAACAACCCACATCGCTAGGACGGCCACCTTTGGACCGTCGACTTGGATCATCGGCTCTGAAGAAAACGCCGACGATCAGAGTTAGCCGAATAAACTTTTCTTTATCAACTTCGCTTTGGCACATCAATGGAAGAATACATAGTTATAACCATTAAACTTGCACGGAATAGATCAGTAAGATATACCAAAATTAAAAGCATCCAACTGGAGTTTTAAGAGCAGCGATATATGCAGATACAATGTAAAAACCACAACAGTGAGATATTAAAGTGTGTCAGAGATCGGCTAAGTCTTTGAATAAATCCAGCTGATACGGAGGTAAAGAGGTTGGTGGACAGCCTTCTCTTCTCCACTAAGCAACGGCCGCTGGCGATTGCTTGTTGCGACGGACGACCTGGAAACGCGCTGACACCGTTTTGCCGCTCGACGACTGCCGTAACGAAAAAAGTGTTGATTAATTGGAGATGCATGACTCCGAAAGATCTAATTATGTACGTCAATTCACTGATAAGCTAACATGAGGTTGTTACCAAGCATTTCTTTGACTAACGTTTAGACGTCTTCGCCTTCGTCTTCGTTTTTTGTCTTTGTCAGTTAGATATTTTCAATAGTATCTTGCATTATACGAGGGACGGATACCAGAGTGGTAGTGATGCCGGTTATGAGGAGTATGGTGCTAGTTCTATTCGGCTCAGGGCCAACCAAGCCTCTCATACCTCGGGGGGTTGGGAAATTGGTGCCCGACTTGTCCGGGAAGAAATTTCTGCAATCCAAATGGGAACGCTCTAGCCTGGCTATCTCGGCTCTCCAGGGAGAACTGCTCGATCAGCATTCTACGACATTGAAGATAAAGTGGGAATCTTCATGCAGCAACCAAAGTCACACGTAAAACATAGAACACCTCCGTGGATGATGGATGCGAGGAAACGAATCAGATTTGAGAAGTGCTGGGATCCGCACAGTAGAAGTGAAGACGGGTCATATAAAATAAAAGAAAATAAATTCTTGCATTACTGACCTGACACGAGGTTGGTACAAAAATGTCTACTGAGCTAACGTTTCCACGCCCTGGCCTTCTTCAATGCCGGATTGATCCGAGTAGATGATCCGCAGGTGGTCGTCCTCGCAATGCTATTAGATATGTGTACTTTATTTATACGAACGAACATCAATTTGTAGAGGTGAACATCAATCTGTAGGGCTTCGTAATATCATCCATAGGCATAAATGGTAAAAGCATAACACATTTGGCGCTGATAAATTTCTTAGGAATACACCATACGTTCGCCTCTTTTCACGTTATCGTTGAATTGGATTCACATTTACGCTATACGTAGCCTACTGATCTATCAAATCAGTGTGTTTATCCTTGCTGACTAGAATGGCAACAATTTATCGACTTCATATGGATGGAGTGATTGGTTAGCCCAGAGCGCTGAGCCACGCCAAGAACCATATGTGTAGTATATTCTCTTCTACATTCTCTGGCTACTGTCCTACAGTAACCCTTGGAATTGGTTCATCGTTCCAGAATGATACAAGTGTTTCGATTAAGGCATATTGTTGTCTTGATAGACTAGGACTTAAAAATTTCCCAAAAATCATGTTCGTGTAGATAGATTATTAACTGTTATATAACACATGTACATTTACCGTAAACATTTTTCTTGATCCGAGCACTGCTCTCAAACGCTTTTCCGCCGTCGTTGACTAATTAATTTAAAAAGAACGAATTCCGTATAACCTATAAAGGTGTTCGGTGGTCAATCTATAAGGACCACACCTTCCACAATGTGATTAGACAAATGATTTCTATGAAGGTTACGTTGTCCCGTAGACATTGCCGGGACGCCTAATTTCATTTCGCTAAGGACTTGTTAGTTTCTCGACAACAGACAGTAATTTTTCCTATAACTCTAGGAATTTGAGGTCCAGAACATTGCAATATTATAGAAAAGACTTGTAGCTGTAATAGTATGTATATTATGCACCGTACCATTTACCGCATGCAACAATAGTCGACCAGAGAACCACATTGCTGTCAGAACTTGAGAATGTTTCGCAACCGATGTCGTGTTTATCCCTGTATTTCAGTTCTACATTTTTTCCATTCTTGCCCATTCCAAAAGACAATTATTATATGACTCATCATAACAACTGGAACAAAAAATAACATTCAATTCAATTGTATCACCTGCACCAGCTGTCGTCCCGTTGATCGTCGAGTGACTCGAGCAGCGCCAGTAAACCTTCCATTTCTCCCTGTCTCATGCAAGAGTAGCTCAAAGGGTTCTGCTCGCTCTAGGGACTCGTTGAGCGTCATATCTTTCCTGCTAGCGTTTTCGTGAAGTCTTACCACTAAGTCGGTGGTCTTCTCGCTCTTTGTTTGACATCACGAAGAATCCAGTCGCTAACAGCTCTTGTCCATCGATTGTCGTTCATGCGCATTCGGTGTCCGGCCCACTTATCTTCGACAGTTTGGCGTATGGAACGGCGCCTTCTGTTTGCTCGTTGACATAGATGAGAGCATCGGATAATTTATTTCATTTGCACGATACGGGATACTCCTATCCATTGTGCTTTCGACTGTGCGTTCAATTACGCTGAGTGATTTTTCATCCTGTTTACGCAACGACCAGGTGTCTGAAGCATACGTTAACGCAGGAAGTACCGTTGAGTCGAAAAGGTGGGCACGGAGTCAAGTGTTCTTTGTTCTCCTCACTACATCCTCGATGCTCTTGAAAGCTCCTCAAGTAGCTCGCTTCCTCCTGCACAACTCCACAGCTTATTCCTTCATCATGTTGATTTCCAAACCTAGATAGACGTAGCTGGAAAGTTTGGATATATTCGCTCCCTAGAGTGTGAATGACGCATACAAACTAATCCGTTCCTCATGGACATCGTTTTTGTGAGATATTTAGTCGAAGACCAATCTGCGAGGCATTCGTTCCGCCTGACTAATGCTCGGTATTACAGGAACGATGTCATCATCAAAGCGAAGATGGTTTAATTATCAAGCATTGATTTTCTCTCCCATGTTGTCGCATTCCAGTGTTCGCGTGATGTTACGGAGTGTGGCAATAAAGAATTTTTTCCGACATGGTATCGTATTGCTGAACCGCTCTTTATACATCAATATTAATGTCGTTACATAAGGATCACAATTTCGGTTGCGTAGGGTACCAAGTAGGGATGCCGTGGTTGTCCAAGGTTATTTCTACCTCAAACGAGTCAAAATTTTTCCTTAATTCGATGGAAGTGAGACAGAGCGGTCTCTTGTACTCTCGTGAGACTGTGATGCAGTTTCGTTAACGCGCGGATGTGGTCCATCGTAGCGAATCCTTTTCGAAACCCTGCTTGCTCACATGGCCGTTCTTCGCCCAGTGTTCTGTCAATGCTGTTTAGGAGAACTTGAGTGAAAAGTTTTTAAGACGACAGACAGCAGACAGATTGGGCGACAGTTGTCGATATCGTGGAGGTCATCCTTCATGAACAATAACACAGCCTCGTTGGTCTTCCGTTGAATAGGAACCCTGAATTCTGACAAATAGTGGGTAAAGAGCCAAGCCAATGTACTGATGAGAACTGGAGAAAGGTTCTTCAGATGTTCAGGTTTTATCCTTTTCGAACCTCGTGTCGTTCAATTCGAAACAGCATATCGGATTTTACATGGGAGAATCCGTTCGACAGCATATCAGATCTCTTCTATTTCGTAAGAGGGTAGGAGTACATGGCTATCAGGGAGATCTGCGTGGTAAACGTGCATGGTTTTCTCCAATGCCTTTCTGGAAGCTGTAACTGTTCCGTACCAATATTAGAGTGCAACCATCTTGGTTTTGTAAGTGGCGAAGTTTCCGTGGGTTTTTCAAATGCTTTTCCCAGCCTCTGCAGTTTTGACCATAACTGTTGCTCTTCTCACTTTAACATCTTCAAATGCTTGTCTACATTGTTTTGCAAGTTCGGACGTGAGTTCACGGTAGCCTACAGCTCGTGCGATTCCACACTGGCGCAGCACGTCGAATGTTTCGGGAGGCAGACGTATTTTGGTGACTTTCGAATTCTCAGTTTTCGTAATGCTAACATGAAGATATTGAATGAGCCTATCGTATTTCTTGTCGATATTATCAAGAATACCAACTTCTCAACAGCAAACTAATGAACTGAATAAATTTCAGTTTATAGTGGATTCGGGATTTCATTTTCTGAGTTTAGCGGGTTCTTCTCTCTTTGTGAGAAACGAAATCTAGCACGAAGGAGGCGATAGTCTGATGCCATGTAGAATTTTGGGACAACAGCGACATCGGTTAGGCAAAGCCTTCTATTTACTATGATGTGGTCTATTTCGTTATCGTACTCTCCGTTGAGAGACTCCCACGTCCAGCGTTGAGGGTGGGGCTTCTGGAATTGCGAGTTACCATGGATGGTCTTGCTCGTCATGATAAACTCAGATAGCCGCTCACCCTGTTCGTTTCGTTCTAATCCGTGGGTCCCGATGTTACGTTCTTCAGGCGTTCTTCTGCGTTTAAACTTAGCCTTAAAATCTCCAGTTATGATCTTCAAGAATAAATGGCCTTCTCTGCAAAACTTCTCCGAGTGCATATAGAACGCTTCAACTCATTCTTCGTCATAGCTTGATACCTATGCGTAGATGATGGAGATCGTCAAAACCGGTAGTGGTCCAAACCTGTTCACCTGTATACGTCCAACTCAGGTTGTTAGTTGTTCGAATGAATCGATGTTCATGGCCAAACTCGTGCTCAAAAGAAGGCCAGCGCCACCGAATCCTCTACTGTCTGATGTTACGAGGAACAGCTCTTCTCCGGCCTGTCATACGCGGCCTCGAATGGATGGCATCTTCTCGCCTCAACCAGTCCGATGACGTCGTGCCTTGTCGTTCTTGTCTACATGACCAACTATCCAGGACTCAGATACAAGTGTGCGTGCATCGTAGTTACATATCGTGACTTTAGTTCTTTGCGATTTACACGGTCTAGAATGGCTCTGTGATTTTAGCAGCCTCTTTGTACTCGTCCTACCCAACGATCCCTGCATCGAGGGGCCCTTTCGGGGGTCAGAGCAATGAAGCCAATTTACTTTACTGTGTTTAGCGTTTTGATGCCCACGTATAGTTTCCCGGCATCTGAACGTGGGCACTGGGTATACTCACCGATAGCTTGCCAGTCTCTCCCAGACTAGACGGGAGCTTATCTGTTGGAGACGACTCCTAACCGTGGCCCATATACTTCCCTCTCACTTAACTGCAGGGTTTGGCTGTATTGACTCGTAGAGTACAATCCGCATAACGATAACACACCCACGTAAGCATGCATGAAGACGTCCACGCAGACACAGAAGGTATGCTCCAAATCCGCGCAGCAGAAACGCGGGAATCCATTCTATATATCCATCTGCATCTCAGGGAAACATAAGGTTGCTTTAGGCCGGCTATTAACCCACTATCCACCAACTGGGGAAGCGCCACGTTGCCTGGTGACTAACCGGCAGGGGGGTTCCTTTATGAGGGAAGTACGTGGTCCATTCAACATTCAATCACCGGTCGGATTACTGGTCAGTGAGCTCCACCGGAAAAAATCTCTCCACATTTACAAGTGCAGATTAGGGCTTTTTTCCGGCTTGCCCAATAATCTGTTTTAGATAGGCTCTCAATAGTTACAAAAAATGCCATAGGAAGCTCGATGCGGCAAGAGGAAATGCATCGTGTAGGATGCAGATCGTCGCCAATGCATTGAAAAATGGTTTCCTCGACTGTGCCATTATGTCGAAGTCTGAACTGAAAATTTTCACTAATAAGTGTGAAGTTTAGGCGCGTTTACATTCGATTAAGAAAGCTACTGTTTGTAAAGACGCCTGGGAAACTGGCACTTTCAGTTCTTATTATTTGATATTTTAATGATTTAAGTGTTTCCCGGTCAGACTATTCCATCCTAATCAACGCACCGATGTTCATTCCCAAATCAAAACTGCGAGACTAAATCGTCAGAAGTCTTTAAAGCAGCAACTTTGGAAACAACGAGTTTGATCCACCAAGAGACAAAGGACTTTTGAAGCACTAAGATCGGAATGACAAATCACCAGCAAGCAAACTTGAGCTATATTTAACAGGCAGACCAATACTTGCAGTGCGGAATCAATGACTGCATAGTAGTACCGCTTTCATATATATATATATATATATATATATATATATATATATATATATATATATATATATATATATATATATATATATATATATATATATATATATATATATCCAGCGATTTAAAGGATCCATTATTCTCCTGCAGTCAGTTTTATTGACTTCCTTATTTATTTACAGTATGACCTTACTTCAAATATTATATCGATCTCAGTACTTCATTCATTCGGTTCGCTCTACTGGTCCGCCAAACAGCTTCAGATTACTGTGTGGGTTTGGCGGCTACTTTAGAACATTACCTTCCTAATGTATGACGTTGAATTATAGTTGAGTTCATTTTCCCTCTATACCTTTATAGGAAACTTATAGTAAAACCAAATGCGAACATAAGAAACGAGGTTTGAAGCGTTCAATTGTTGATCACTGATCAATCCCTTGGGGAAACTCCATCAACACCACTAGTAGCATCGTAAAGGCTATAATGTCCTCAGAACGCTATCCACAATCCTGGGATGGCTTTAATACAGCGCTCCTAAGTCATAACAACAATGCAGTCTCCAACATTTGTGGATAGGTAGGAGCTTTTCCCAGACTAGCACAATACCAAACCGCCCATCTAAAAGCTATGATGTGCCTGTTTGGCACGATGCGGGAATTAAAAAAAAGGAATTAAGGAACATTAATGTTTTTTTCATGGCACTTCTAACCATTACACTTTGACATACCTCGAGCTTTTATTACAAATTGCAAATAGGGAGCAGTAATCTAGATTTTTGCTAGCAAAAGTGTTCACACTCACTACAGAATAGATTTTCGTGAGATGCGTAACAACTTTAGTGGGAGTAAAACATCGTCCCAGAAAGAAATCGCCACTGGAAGCATATGAGGTACACCATTTCGTCAATGCTCTCTGCTCTTTCACTCAAAAATTTAAACCGCATGTATCTTATAATGGCGGCATAAAGTACTGTTGAAGTACTAAGACTATTGAAAGAACCCACTAAGAAAAGCAATACAGACGATAAGATGATACTATTGGTACTACTAACTCGAGTAACTCTGTGAACAACATGAATATACGTTACAGATAGGATAATCACTGGATCCACTACAAAACTAGATCATTAATCATTGACTGACTGACTCAATGGACGTGCAGTGTTCGTTTAAATGCTTCACAAGGCAAGATTCACACCATGTGGGAAAAGAACCTTCGACTAAAAACATGGCATGTTTCAAAAGTCAGTAGAGTTCCATGAGAAAAATCAGCCCTAAAATTCAACTATACGAATACCGACGATGCTTTCTTTTTAACAAATAAGAAAAAAGACTTGAAAATGTAGGCGACATATCTATTTAGTTCTCATCAATACTAGTACCAGCCTCATGAATGAACAGAAATTCTAAGTGCCGGTTTAAGACGATCCTATTACTATTACGTTATCCTTGAACGTGTATGCAGGTACATGCAGATTGAGAGGTGCGGGACCCTGAAAACGGTGTCTTAGGAAATGCGACTACACGGGTAACTAACCGACTAGGAGTCGTTAAATAAGAACCTTTCTGATACGACCGGAAGCATCGTAGTGTGAACCGTGACAGGGGCAAAAGTATCCTCCAAAATCACCAGCATTCGCTGAGAATGACTATGTTGAAAATATGTCCCCAAATCAGGAAAAACATTTGGGAAACTTTTAAAAAATAATTACCGATGGGCACACAGCCAAGATGAGTACAGACACCAATGACGACGGACCACTCGGGCTTTTTCACACGTTCGTCATCATGTTCAGGATGACGTAAGTCTGCTACGTTAACAGCTTTCTCCCTGGAACCAACTCAGAATATTCTCAGGAGAAAAATGAATGCTAAAAAAAAGCTCTCAGCGCTGACCAATCCCTGAGGGATGCACCACGCATTAGACTTCGTTAAACATGTTCCAAGTGAGTGAATGCATACGTGGTCTTTACAATGACTCGCGGTGGTCTAACAATGTAATTAGCCAGGGCTGCTATCCTTCCAGAAAAGTCTAGTACCAATTTGCCGACCCCGGAGGGATGGAAGGCTTGGTGGGCCAGAGGCTCGGGAATAGAACTCATGCGTATTGTAGAGGCGCCTCCGAACACTGCGCTACACGCAAGAGGAGAAACGTATATAACGGAATTAAAAGGGCAGTACGTTAAAAGTCTCCTTAAAACAGCACACCTCGCAATCTCGTTCTTTGTTCGGTGCTTAACGAAGACAGGTTTTCCACGCCATTCGTATGTTTTCGTTGACCCTTCAGGAATATCGTTCATGTTGACCTCGATGGAGGCCAAAGCACGTTGGTCAGCAGCCATAGCCTAAAGCACATCCTCTGCCTTTAAAACACACCCAAAACTAGTAACATTGACGCAAATGTTAAGAAGGCTATAATAAATCGGAAGTTTATATTACCTTGAAAATGACAAGCGCTTGAACGACTTCCTTTCCAGCCCACAGCGACATCATACCTCCAGCTATAACCAGTTACAACAACTTTTGAAAAATGGTATTCCAACAGTTCAATGTATTTTCTGAACAGATCTATCAAGAATAATTAATAAAGACGACACACCTCCGTAGTACACAGCGTGAGCGAGCGAACGGCGTTGGTCTTCCGTTTCACGAGCAGCTTTCTCTGTATCTAGGGTTATTTCTCTACGATAGCTTGACATGTCAGGAAATTGAATATCAGTGTGAGCAAGACGTCGAGATGACACTGAACATGAAATGTACGGTGACAGTGTTTCTCAAGCAATTCAAATGCTTTCAATACTTTTGAGAGGAACTACATTTAAAGAGAGCAGAAGGTGAAATAAATATCTGGAAAGAAGTGAACATTCAATCGGAAAACCCCTAATGCAGTGCGTATTCATAGACACTCACCGTTTATCCCTTTGAAGGCAAAATTAGAAGAAAATAAGCCTTTGTGACCAGTGCAGAGAGCTGCTTTTGCTTGCATGGAGTCCGCATTCTTGAACTCAGTTACAACGTCCTTGATTGGATGGACCTTAATTGGTTGAGTTAAAATAGAAAATCATGATAGAAATTAGGAAATCATGATAGAAACAGATTACCCTATACCTTATCATAACTTACTCCCTATCCCGTGGCCTCACCATTAGTAGTTTTCCTTAAAAAGTGATAGAAGCGCCAAAGAACTATGAATAGGGAAAAATATTACCGTTAAGAGCCTCAACCATAAGCAGTTACCAAATAAGGGCATGTAACGGAACGCATGAAGAAATTAAGTGAATAACGTAATGGTCACCAAGTTCAAATAAAAATATGCAGTGCAAAAAATAAAAACACCTAGCTCTTGAAAATTCTTTTTCACAAAAAAAATGATAAAAGGATAAAGCTCTCGGCGTTGATCAATCCCCTGAGGGATGCGTCATGCATTCTACTTCATTGAGCATCGTTGGAAGTTACTGAGTGCATATTTGGCCTTTACAATGACTCGCGGTGGCCAGACGAGTCTGGTACCAATTTGCAGACCCCGAAGGGATGAAAGGCTTGGTGGGCCATGGGCGCGAGGATCGATCTCTTGCACGGCGCCTCCGACAACTACGCCACCTCATCACAAAGGGATTTAAAATAGTTGTCTGCTTGTTGATTTAAAAACAGAAACATGTTTTACAGAAGAAACACCCCAAATACCGCAAAAAATACGAATGCTGGGAAAAAAAGAGAAAGTAGAATGTAAGGAAAGGTGCATAAAAGATCACCTCAGATGCTGGTGCAGGGATTTTAAAGTTGATGTGTTGTTGCGACCCACAAATCTGAAAAATACACTATTCTTAAAAAGCAACACATAAGGCTAAACCTCCCAATGATTTACCACCTCGTCATGGCTGAGAGGCGTTCCTGGGTATCGGGCTGCGATGTAGAGCGGAGGGATTCGTCCTCCCCAGCAGGGTCTCCTAATATGAGGAGTCCGGCGTTTCCATCAGGAAGCCCAGCTAAGAGTAAACCAATACTAGAATCTCCCACTGTCCTGGTATCAAACTAGTCGCATGGTAACAAATCTCCCTCTGATCCACAAGGATGGCAATTGCCTGTGGTGATGACGAGCTGGGGCAAACTTTGGCTAGGTTAGCCTCCGAACTCCAGAGAATGACAATGGCCAGATCAGCAAAACTCCGAAAAATGGAAATTACGCTGAGGCCCGCACAACCAGTTAAGACGGGCCATTCAAGTGTCAAGTACCAAGTAATATATAAGGCTACATAACAATTTCCTGAAGGTATGCTCATACCACTTTCGTTGCCACTTTTCCCGAACGAGCAATCGTCGCCATTTATTCAAGGGCTTGGTATTTCAAGACGGACCCTAAAAACAGCGACTGTGGTTCGAAAACGGGAAGGAAATCTCGGCAAGAGAACACCCGAAGAGAGAAACAGAGACGGGAAGGAGAAGAGAAGAACGAAGAAGAAAGAGAAACACGAAAGAAAAGAGAATCAAAAGGAAGAATCCTTGGATGATGTGATGATGAACGCACCGTCATAGACGACCATGCTTTTCACTAATATCGATCGAGTTTACAAAAAATACTTACAAATAACGATTCCCGACTACTGTGGAGTACCTGAATAGTTAAATGGTAAGGAAGCATTTAAGAAAGTAGAGTATTCGCTGAAAACATAGATTCTACTGATTTCACACCGAGGGTGCACTGAAGTGAATGTGACGGGCGGTTGCGGTGCTACGTTGCCGGATCACTGATAGGATAACTCGTCCGTGATGGTCCGTGGACGACTTGCCTTGTGTGAATATACAGCGTGGGATGAAGCATATGTTCGCATTGTGGGGAGCATCACACAGCATGAACGCCGATCGCTACAGCTGTACAACGGGATCAGTCCCGGCAGTGTCGTCGGAGAACTGGGACCACTCTGCTCACTACTTTTCCATTACTTGTGATTTGCGAAGCTGTTTAGGCCAACGGAGTCCTGTCTTACTGAGCAATGGATCGATGCTGCTAAAGAAGAAATCATGGTTAGCCGTTTACTTGATTATTTTTTTGAGTCTGGTCTTCTTATTCTTCAAAAAATCCGTTCCCTGGTGCCCTAAGAAATCCCAGTGCATAGGCGTTCCCAGGTCATCATCCCTAATAGTCGTATGTCGTTGTTTAACGGCGTAAGCTTAGCCTACGTATTACTAGGCTTAGGGAAGAGCCGTGGTTTCTTCTGCTACATTTTTGATCTACGTTGGTGTTTTCGGTGGTCCTTCTCTCATGGCCGTGACGTTTCCAAGTGTTGATGTCCACTTATACGTAGTGATTTGACACAAGCTAGAACGTTACATCCATTGGAGGCTTTGAACCACTGTGAGGTTGGCTACTTTTCCTTTACTGTATACGACCTGTCTTCATGTCTACCGTGCGAATCCCAGCATTTCTCAGGTTCGACTCGTTCCCTCGCATCCATCATCCACGAACGTCTTCCAATTTTTACGCAAGGCTTCGACTGCTGGTTGAGGATTTCCATTTCATTTTGAATGTCGTAGAATGCTGGTCAAGTTGATTCTCCCTAGAGTCCTGGGATAAGTGGGAACCTGGCTAAAGCATTCCCAATTGGATTACAGAGAGATTTTTTTCCCGGACGATGCCGGTACCATTCTCCCGACCCAGGAGAGACTGAAGGCTTGGTGGGCCTGGCGCAGTATCGAACCAATACCGTGATCGTGTTGATCGGCATCACTACCATTATGCTATCCAGCCCTGAGGTTATGTATGTTATCTGAAAATGTTATTCTAAAATTCTCCAACTACTGGTCGTTTCTTGGGATAGTTTACTTGTTGAAACGAATCTGCACAGTTTTTTGAATATGGTTTGAGTTGTTCGCTTCCCTTAAAAAAGGTGCACTGCCACACATGTGGTTTATTGGAAGGTTTTTTTTGCATCGGAACTTCTTTTGTATGGGATATCTCTGTTGATTTAAGTACAACAACTTTTGTGCTCTAAAAACCCCCCATCGTTATTTTTTTTCATATTTGGGTCTTGATTTATTCGTCAAACAATAGTGTCATTATTGTTGTAGCTTTTTTCAAACCCTCCAAGTAAGCTTTTCTCTAGGAGCTATACTTAAAACACTAAATCTTTCGAACTTCCTCGTTACTTTTACTACAAAAAGGGGGCGCGTGTAGCGCAGTGGTTGGAGGTCGCCCTGGAATACACACGGGACCGATCCTCGCGGCCCAGGCTCACCAAGCCTTCCATCCCTTCAGGGTCGGCAAACTGGTATCAGACTTGTCTGCGAGGATAGCAGTACTGGCTCGATACATCTGTAGGCCACCACGAGTCATTGTAAAGCCCATACATGCATTCAATCACTTCCTACGATGCTCAGTGAAGTCGGATGCATGACGTATCCGTCAGGGATTGATCAGCGCCGAGGACTTTATCGTTTTACGAAATACGGTGAAAATGCAGTGAAAACGAGACATCGATGGGCCGATCAGCTAATGAGTTGATGGCGGAAAATATGAGTAGTAGAGTAGTCTCAAGGACTTAGTGTTGCTATAACGTAAAGGTTTTAAGGTTTTAAGGTTTAAAGGTACCTTAGTCTGGTTTTGTACCTGGAGTGAGTTGCTTTTTACACTCGATCGTATGCACAGATAACTAAAAAGTTCGACTCACAGTTTGCCAATTCGAAATGCAAGTATGCGGAGTTGTTAGCACTTTAATCTAATCTTCATAAGGTGCTAGTTTTGAAAGCGAGTGACAGCTGAGATCTTGTGGTTACCATTGCTCTTAAAAGGGTTAAAATTCTAGAGTTTACTGCAATAATGTTCGATCTACCAGGTTATTTAATAACTGTATCCAGTTAGCCTTTGTAGACATTCATCTTACACAATGCCAATGCCTAATCTCGTTCTAGCATTGTTTTTTGAAATTTTTGTGTAACCTTGGTGTTTCTTAGATGGGAGGAAAGCGTGGGCGTCCCGTAAATGACCAGCAAGATCGGGTTCGCACACATCTGTTCTTCTCTAAGCAAACGGTACGACAACATCAAAAACGGAAACGCAGGGCACAAAGTGAGTAATATACTGTGTCTTTATATTCTAGTGCTTTCAAGACTTTATTTTCCGAACTATAGAAAGGGCTATGGAGAGCTCTTTCTTGTTTTAGTGTATAGTGTGGTGCTGCGTCCAGCACTTTAGCACTTGTTGTGTGTTGTACTGTATGCTACTATTACCGTCTGTCACATATGAAACCACTTGACTTAAGCTATGGTTGCTCTTTTTTAGCAAAACATTTCTGTAAAAGGATAAAGCTCTCGGCGTTGATCAATTCATGAGGGATGCGCCGTGTATTCGACTTCATTAAACATCGTTGAAGGAATGCATATCTGGCCTTCTCAATGGGTCGCAGTGGCCTATCAATGTATCTATCCAGTGCTGCAGTCCTTCCAGACAAGTTGGGACCAATTTGCTGACTCCGGAGAGTTGAAGGGTATGGTGATCGTTTGGCGCAGGGATCGATCCCTTGTATATTGCATGGAGCCTCCGACCACTGCGCTGCACGCAACTAGATATTTCTGTAGTGTGCAGTTTTTCTGTATTGTAGTGTCTTTGTTTCTATAAATTGAATGTCTGGACTGTTTCTAGGAGCTTTATGTGGGCTAGGGTTTCAATTTATCTCCCATTTCTCTTCATTTATTTTAAAGCCTCATCATTCTGTCAACGAAGACGTTATCTTGTGTAGTAATCAATCTTACTTCACCGAACCTGGGAGATGCTGCATTTCGTTATCCGTTCAGGTTAACACCTAACGTGAAAACGTGGTTTTTCGCCAACCGCTGATAATCTTAGATAACTAGGATACCTTAAGTATTGAAAACGTGGTCGGTTATTGAGATTTTATACTACGTATTGGAATTAAAATTTGCAAAAGATTGGAAACGAAACTTAAGTTTTAAAACTCCAAACAAAAGCCGAGAAGGGATAAGCATAGGAAACCCATTTGAGGAGGTCATCTTATTTTTATGGGCAAGGTACCGCTTGTTAAATTGTTTATGTTTCCGAAATATGAGTCTTGACCAAAAAGAAAGTGTACAAAGTACGTCTGCTGGATTCCGGAAGATCAGAATTTTTTCATGCTTAAAAAGAGAGTTTTACGCTTTAGCCAGGCATTCATAGGTTCTAATGTTTCACAGTGAAATTAGTGTGAATATGACAAGGAATTGTTTTGAGCTGAGATGTGTTGGTTCATGGTTGAAAGTGGACGTAATTTTTTGCACCATGTGAGTGGAAATCAACTCACATTGGATCTTAACTGTGATGCTTCAGCCGTTGTTCTCTTTATAACATTTCTACAGCCTATGATGATGTTAGCCAAAAATCAATGGTACTAGGGTAACACTCGTTCTTTCTCTCATCTTTTAGAGGTTTCTATGAAATTTATAAATTTAAGGTGAAAGAGGCAATAATTGTAGAAACTACTCGTAAGAAACTGTTGAGTATCTTCTTCACTGGCTAACACTGGCGATGGAATATAATTATTAATTTGTAGATAGAAAACTAGCTGAGGCGAAGGCTAAAAAAGGACCAGCATGGTGTGGTGGTGAAAACGTTAGACCCGGAAAGAGTAATAGCAGGTTCGATCCCCAAGGCAGACACCTGCTTTCCGGAGTGCAAATATCTCAGCATCATTATCGTTGTATATCACGTAATACCCTGCCGTGAAAAATTCTAATAGGCATTAAGTAAAAAAGTCAACACTAGGAATATTATTGAAGAAGTTTTTAGTTTTCCAGTGGAGAACAGATGTAAATTATATGGAAGGAAGACTTCAAGATGGATGTGCGGTTCACGTTACATAAGTTGAGCGCATAGTTTACGAAGTTTAAATAGTGTGTCAACTCCTAAGGCCTAAGGTTCTGTTCGTGACTGGTTAGTGGTGGAAGAACTGTTTGTGTTAAAAAATGCAAAATTCAGCTCAGTTGTATTTTCACAAACGTTTTCATCTCAATTTCAGACAGACTCCATCAAGTTACGCATAAGAAAGATGAAATAATCCAAACCGGTGAATTGGACCCATTAGAATGGACTGGAAATCAACGAGTGCTTCATTTTGGCCCCATGGCCCAGAGAGATCCATATTTTTATTATTATCCAAAAGGATGGGATGTTCTTTATCCGGCCTACTTTGGATTTTTTCCATACCGTACGAAGTGGGGACGTTAATTCACGTCTAATGTCGTATTTAGCTTTTTTGGCTTGCCTAGTCTCATTCTTTTGTAGGAAATTTCGCGGCTCATCCTCAATCGTTTGTATTTGTGCCTTCGGTGTTTTTATGATTCTCGGAGGAAGTTTGATGCTTTATATGGGATTCTTTCTAATGCACGATTCACCATTTTGGACATGGACAACTGATCGACGGCATCGTCCGCCACCTATTCAGATAGCAGGACCACTACTCTTTGGTAGTGGGAGTGTGCTAGTTTTAGGAGTCATTTTTTATTCGCTACTTACCTCCAATTTCTTCAAAATGTATTTGCATCATACTAAACGACATGATGAGCCTGCAAGGATAACAACAATAACAACAACGCAGTATCTTCCCGTGGTTTTTGAGAAGGATCCGTATCATCCGCTTCCACCACCTGCCTATCCTGTTTTAGAGAATAAGTACGCTCATTCGTCAATTGTTCGACCACATGATGAAATGAAGTTGTATCCGCCGGTAATTCCCGGGTGTTCAACATTATCGTTGCATCGAAAATCACCAAGTAGTATTTTTGTTGCCAGTCCGTACAACACCTTACGGGCTACAAGTGTCGGGAGGTACCATTATGGCATGGAACGGCGAATTTCTGTCGCAGATCAAAGAAGAGCAGGTTCAACAGTAAGTCGGAAGACGTCGGTGGAAAGCGGAATCCATAAACGATCGAAAAGTGCCGGTCCATTGCATAGAACATCATCAGCACACAGCTCCACAAGGGCACGTTATAGAGAGAATAGCCAGATTTAACTATCAGACTTTCTGATTCTATGTTTGCCTTTGCTGGGAACACTCGTTGTAATATTCAATCGGAATAAGCCAATCGTATGAGCTCATTGGATATCTTTTTCTTTCAATTACGATGGAGTAATGAGCTAACAGGCTCATCATCTTGCTCAGAATTGCTCATGTTTGATAGTTGCTCAGAAGAAGATGATTTCCTAAATAAGTGCCAATAAAAATTCTATAGGATTACGTGTGTTACGCTTTTTTAAGGTCCTATTGCCGTGAACTATATCTGCATGGGTAGAGGGATTTCTCTAAGTTGTCCAGAAATATTGCTAAAATCCTGTTTACATAGAATCCTACGGATATGTTTTCGCATTATCTGTTTACATTTAACACTCTAAAATCCCAATGCCATCTTTCTCCAGGGAGAATTCGGTACTGCTCTCCAGTATGTCTTTAAATTGTTGAGCTTACACGAGGTTGATAAAGAGATTCATTTCGGCTAACGTTCCGACGTCTTCGTCTTCATCAGAGCTGATGATGCGGGTCGATGGTGGGCCCACAGTTGTTCGTCTTCTTGAAGACGGAAGGTTGTTCTTCGTCTCCTGTCGTCTTCATCCAATATTCGTTTTCGAGAAGAAGAGAAGGGGAAGAAAAACGACATTTCGAGAAGAAGAACTATGGACTACAGACTTAGGCCATCATCTCTGATGAAGACGAAGACGTCGAAATGTTAGCTGAGGCAGATCTCTTTACCAACGTCGTCCAAGCTCAAGAATTTGAACACATATTGATTATTGGTTGGGCTTAAATGATGGTTGGTTTGAAAATTGTCCTATAATGCTTGAACATTTCGTAGTTTCCACAAGATTAACATTAACATTTGCTCTCAGGATGAGATTTTGTTCCTTTTAGCTAAGGATCTTTAAGTACCTGCTAGAACAATTGACTCTTAGTGGTTCGCTTTAATTTGTACTTGATACTTGAACGGCCCGTCCTCACTGGTTGTGCGGGTCCTAGCATAATCACCATTTTCCGGAGATTTGCTAGTTAAGCCACTGTGGTTCCCAGGAATCCCGAGGTCATCCTGGCCAATGTCTGCCCCATGTCTTCATCACCACAGGCAGTCACAGCCCTTGTGGAACAGAGGAAGATTTGCCACCACGCGACTTTGATACCAGGGCGGTGGTGGATTGGTTTACTCTTAGCTAGGCTTCTTGATGGGAACACCGGACTACTTCTCAGCTTGTAAGACCTTGCGGTGGGGACGAATCCCCCGCTTTACATCGCAGTCCGACACCCAGGAACACCTCCCAGCTACGATAAAGTGGTAAACCGTTGGGAAGTTAATTTATGCTAGGCTTAAACACTATGTATCGACCGTTTTCCCATGATTGGTAGTGTTGAACTACTTATTGGGACCAATTTCGAACTGTGTAAGCCTTTTTGATCGGTCATGGGAGCATATCCTGGCCATGTGTCGATATACTTAACATTCCTTCCATAAAACTAGGTTGTTTTTACACCTAAAGTGGTGCTGAGATGCTTGAAAAACTCCGGAACGCAAGTTTCTGCGGTGGAGATCGAACTCGCTACTTCCCTCTCAAGGGGCTAACGCATTCACCACCACGCCATACGGGTTCTTCGTTTCGCCTGTCTGTCAGCTGTGTTGTTTTTGTTTATCCTTACTATATACTGAGCAATTGAATCTTGTTAACATGTTTGAAGTTATACAATTTGTTGTAAAAGTGTTGATAGAAGAAGAAGAAGTGATAAAAATATAGGATGCTTTGCACTAATTTGTTTGCTTCTGGGTTTGCAGCTAATCGCCTTGAGTTCGTCCGTAGTAGCTTTGCTATAACAAAGCTTTCTGTGTGCTGTCAGAAACTGTTTCGGCAGAGAGAATAATGTGTCGCTCGCTTTATCTTGAGCTTTTCTTTCGCCGATTATGTTGCGTTCAGTTTTCCCTTGAACTGCTCTTGGTTTTCTTGAATGCAGTGCTTTTTTTGTAGTTATAGGTGTTTCGTTAGCCCTTTTAAAGAACACTTGGGCTTTTTTTTTGCCAAAATTGGGTGTCCTTGGTTTTCCTTGCTTCCTTTTTATTTTTTTTTATTTTTTTATTTTTTTTTTTGAGTTCAGCTAGTTAAACATCGACAATGTACTCCCACGAGTAGCGCCTCCTAAGCCATCTGAAATGGTCGTAATGTGGTACATGTTGATGTTTGGCTTAACTCCTATAAACTAACCCTATTTGCTGTCAAGAGTGCTTTCATTTTCCTACGCTTAGTTTTCTCATAGGACAAACTGTGGTGTGTTTATCTGCATACCCTTTCCAACTTCTGCAGTTCAGTTGCTCGTGGTGGTGGTGGTGTCGTCGTGGTAGTGGTTGTGTTATACCTGTTGATGGTTATTTATCAGTTCGTCAATGGGTAGCTCAATGCGATGCTTACGACGTTTTCGAAAGAAGAAGTTCGGTTCGTTTACATTTTACCGCTTCTGTTTTGCCAACTATGTTTTCTTTTTTTTCTTACCCTGATGGCTTCCAATGTTTGCTGAAGTGTTTTTGGGTGTCACTGTATTAAGATTCTTTCTGTAAAGTTGGAATAGTCAGATATAGGTGAAAATGACATATGGTATGCCAGCTGGTTTTGCTGGATAGAGAATTGTGTCGTTGTAAAATGATGAATCACCCCTACGAGAAGGGAGTTTTATTGTTTTTGAGGTGCGGCTATCCCTATGGGGTGGCGACGTGCATTCTATCAACCTCACTTGTTTTCGCAAACTTTCCATGTATTGTAGCGACTTTAATCGGAGTGAACTCTACTCGTTTTTAGTCCTTAGATCTTAACCTTTTAATCATTATCTTAAATATCTTAGTGCAAACAGCACTTGATTCTCTTTCGCGAGTTCAATCTCAATATGCACCACTTCTCATAAGATTTCAATTTCTGTAGCATTCAATTGCTCTTTGTATCTCAAACGTTTAATTTAGTATCCAGTTGCGTTTGAAATGATGTTGACACAGTTCTTTACAAGCCGAGAACATTCATAATATTGCAATAATTCAGAACTAATCAATGATTACAAGCCGTCATCCATTGTAGCAAAGTTCGCACCAATTGTCCATCCAGAAAGTTTCGCAGAAGAAATGGTAGAAGGAAGTAGTCGAGGCGAACCGACGGTAATATTAGTACAATTGCTTACACCAAATTGTGTTTGATTTTGTAGATTTTCTGGTACATAAGTTTATTATTTTCGAAACTTTTGCTGGATTTTTGAGCTTTTTGTTGCGGTTCTTTTCGATTTCACATTGTTTAGCAATTTGTTTTGTGGAAATTGCAGCGCAGTTTTATTTGAATGCTTTTCTCCCAGTTATAGTTTTGTAATATGGAACCACTGGAGGGCGAGTAACGCAGGGGTAGTGATGCCGATGACCACGGGCAGAATGCTGGTTCGATCCCATTCCGTGCTCACCAGACCTCTCATCCCTCCAGAGTAAAGAAATTGGTATAGCACTTGTCTGGGAAAAGTTCACACTTTTCAATCCAAGTGGAAACGGCCCGGTTATCTCAAGGACACCAGGGAGAATCGACCCGATCAGCATTCAACGACGTTCATAATGAAAGGGAAATCCTCAAGCAACAGTCGAAGCCGCTCGTAAAAAGTCGGAGGACCTTTGTGGATGATGGATGCGATGGAACGAATCGAATACGAGAAGTGCTGGTAGCCACACAGCTGATATGAAAGGGGGGTTTTAGAAAAAAAATGGAACTAATTCATTCGTTTCACTTCCTTGTTCAAACATCCAGAAAACTTTTTACAGTTGCATTGTTCTGTTAGATCGCACCTGTTTCAGATTGACTGTGTTATGACCCATGAAGAAGAAATATCTGCAGAGTCGAGAGGTGAATTTGACAATGTCCTAAATAGTTTTAAGGAGAAATACCAGTTTTGCTGCTACATATGTATACAGAAGCACCGTGTTCAGAGCCAATAACGGTGTCTCCAATGGAACCTGTGGGTACAGCAGTCACTAAGCCAGTTCAAATTCCCATTCAACGACGATTTAACTATGTCCCGGTTAACACAGTAAATTTCGCTCTTCCTGAAGGCTATTCAACTTCTCGCGGTGATATCGAGTTTCTTGGGTCGGGTGCTTATGGTAATGTAATGTAAGTATCACCACGCTACTTTCTTGATAGCTGGAGTTCTCATTAACTTTTTGAACCACTGATTTAGAAATTACTTTTCAGCAAAACCATTGTAGAATGCCGGGACGGAGTTGTTCGAGCTGTGGCGGTGAAAAAGTTCCGGGATCCTTTTTGTGACAGTCTCCAGGTTGTTATAAGTGTAATTGTTTCATCTTCTTTACCACAATTATGGTTATGGTTAGCATTTTGTCTAGTATTTTTTATGCCTCTAAACGGTTTACCGCCTCATCATGGTTGGGAGATGTTCCGGGGTGTCGGGCTGCGATGTGTAGCGGACGAGTTCGTCCACCGAGGAGGGTCTCCAAAGCTGTAGAGGAGTCCGGCGTTTCCATCAAGAAGCCCAGCTAAAAGTAAACCAATATTAGTACGAGGATTCACCACCGTCCTGGTAGCAAACTAGTCGCATGATGGCAAAACTCCCTCTGGTCCACAAAGGTCGGCGATTGCCTGCACTGGTAACGACGTTGGGCAGATTTTGGCCAGGTTGACCTCGGGACTCCAGGAAATCACAATGGCCAGATCAGCAAAACTCCAAAAAAGTGGAAAATATGCTGGAGCCCGCACAACCAGTGAAGACAGGCCGTCAAAGTATCCAAGTAAGAGTAATAATTTCAGGCACGAATGATCTATCGTGAAATTAAGTTATTGCAAATAATGAGACATGATAGTGTGATTCGTGCAATCGATCTTTACACACCGGACAGTGTAGAACACGAGTTCAAAGACGTGTCAGTTTAATACATTTTGCGAGTTATCGAAGAAATTGAACTCTTGAACTGTTTTTTTCTTTCTTGATGTTTAGTTATGTCGTTACGGAGTTTGCTGGTGATAGTATTGTAAGAATATTGCATGATCAGAAAGTAACTGGAAGGACTCATATCACTCCCGAGCACGTACCCTTTATTATCTATCAGCTTCTCAGAGCTTTAAAGTACATACACTCTGCAAATATTATTCATAGAGATCTGAAACCTGGAAATATGGCGTTGACCAGTGACAGTGACTTGACAGTGCTGGATTTTGGTATGGCACGATCGTTGAACCGTTCTGAAAGAACTCTAACACAATACGTTATGACCAGATGGTATCGTAGTCCAGAAGTCATTTATTGGAATATTGATGGCTACAACGAACAAGTTGATTATTTTCAGTATTTGGTTTCCTTTAATGACTTCACCATGTTTTCTCTTTATGATTCTATCACTTTGTAAATAAACAAATAAATATGTATTCATATGGATAATTTTGGTCTTTTGCAACTCGTTATTTATAGCTGGCATATGTTGTTTATGAAATCTTCTGACCAACCTACTTGTAGTACAATATATTATGTATCTCTAATACTTATTAGGCCGTGTGTAGAGCAGTGGTCCGAAGCGCCGTACAGTACACATGGGATCGTTCCCTGCGCTTTAAGCCCTCCAAACCTTCTATCCCTCCTGGCTTAGCAAATTGGTGCCAGACTTGTCTGGGAGGATAGCAGCACTGGCTCAATACATAGATAGGCCACCGCGAGTCGTTGTAAAGGCTGGTTGTGCATTTAGTCGCCTACAACGAATGAAGTCGAACGCATAGAGCATCCCTCAGGGCTTGATCAACGCCTAGAGCCTTATCCTTTATTTACTAGTTATTGTATTATATGCAGTGTATTATATATACTATACATACAAGTATACTTTATATAAATTGGTATTTTAGTTGATTTGTGGTCAGTTGGCTGCATAACTGCAGAATTGATGTTTGGAGAACCGCTTTTTCCTGGAGAAGATAGTAAGTCGGCTTACTAACAAGTCCTTAGTCAGGAAGAAATATCTAATCCTTTCATATTTATTGTTGCGCATTTCCTACTGTTTTTAGCAAGTGCCCAGTATGAGATGATTACGAAGTTATGTGGAAGTCCCGACGAAGATCTCATGAGGAAGGTAGTAGAAATCGATTTCTGTTTTCTAAGCTGTTTCTTCTCTTTTTTCGCAGTACTTGTTTTATTTATTGGGTTATAAAGTAGAATGGTTTATGACCGACATATTTCTAATGACACAGTGTTTGGTAGAACACTAGCGATATATGTGTCGAGCTTCCAGATCGAGGCAACAAGTCCTGCGACTCGTCGAGTAGTAGAATCTTATAAGCAATATAAACGGCAAGACTTTCGACAACGGTTCTCTGGGTATCCACCTTTATTTGTGGATTTCCTTGATAAAATCCTTGTCCTTGATCCAGAAAAGAGGTACATACAACTTTTTTAATCATGGAAATGTCACAATGTTGTTATTGTAATCACTCCCATATATCACAGTGTTTCACCCTTAGGCTTACCGTTGAATCATCACTTGCGCATCCGTACTTCGCCGATTATGTTGATGCTTCAGATGAGCCAGTAGCCACTACTTCATTTGATCTGAATGATAATCCAAGTAGGTCGAAGGACGAGTGGAAAGGTGAACACTGATTCATCATTCTATTTTTTATCGCTTTTTTTTGCTTGGAAAGAAAACCCTTAGAACCACCAACCATATACTTTAAATAGCTTGCCTTATCGTTGAAAATTTGGGCGCGTATAGCGCAGTGGTCGAAAGAGCCCTGCAATACATATGGAATCGATGCCTGTGCGCAAGTCTTACCAAACCTTCCACCTCTCCGGGGTCGGCAAATTGGTAGCAGACTTGTTTGAGACGACAGCCGCACTGACTCGATACATCGGTAGGCCACAGCCAGTCATTGTAAAGGCTAGATGTGCATTAGTCACCTCAAACGATGCTCGGAGGAGTCAAATCCAGGGCGTATCCCTCAGGCATTGATCAACGCCAAGGGCTTTATCCTTTATCCTTTTGTCCTTTTGTAGCTGAAAATTAAAAAGCTATAAATCTGTTCTAGAACTTCCATATTTTTTGCGTTTGCCAAATATTGAGCCTTTTTGTGCAGAGTAATCGTACTTTCATTGAGAACTTGTTCCATACTCTTAAGTATAGTTATCTTTATCCTATAAGGTAGTTTCTTTTTAAATTAGCTTTACTGACAAACTTGCTTGAGATTGTTGTAAGACCTGTTTTAGAATTATATAAAAATAGAAAGCCAACTGAGAGGAAGGCGAAACGGACGACTGCCACGGTGTAGTGGTGAACGCTCTAGCCCTGGGAAAGGGTAATAGCGCGTTCGTTCTCCACCATAGACACCTGCGGTCCGGAGTTTTGCAAATACCTCAGCATTATTGCGGTTGTATCACACATAATGCCATCCCGTGAAAAGTTGTAATAGGCAATAAATAAGAAACTTGGCATTGTTTTTGAGTTGTTTTAGGCATTATATGGCAGGAAATACAGAACTTTGTGGGTGACGAGATTTCGCCCAAAATCCCTTCGAATGGAAACTGTTGATCCAGATCTAATTAATGTCGATTTCTTATCACTATCACTCTTTCACTAACTGATTCCAGTGTGAATGAAGCATTAGATGTCTTAAGTTATTTTGATTGTCCTTCCAAAGGAGTTGGCATTCTGTGAGACTCATGTGATACATAGTACATGTGATTGGTTTTCATTTGTCTACTAATCATGTTTTCATGTGAAATCGATTTATATGTTTACTACGTTGTAGAAATCATTCAGTACGTGTTGGAAATGGATGGTACGTTTCTTTATTGGACGGAAAGCTCTAAGAGTTTATATTGTCATTGTTTTCACAATTTTTGCTCACATTTGTACCACAAAAAGTTTATGGACAGTGCTTGTGAATCCACATAAATGTTTCACATATTTCTTCGTCTTCTCGAACAGGTTACACCCTTACAGTATTTGACTTGCGGTATTGATATAAGGGAATTTCTATGATAGTAAACATGTAACTATGTGTCTTCCCCACGGTTTACCGCCTCATCGTAGCTGGGAGGTGTTCTTGGGTGTCGTGCTGCGATGTGCAGCGGAGGGATCCATCCCCCCAACGGGATCTCCGAAGCTGAGAGGGGGGTCCGGTGTTTCCGTCAGGAAGCTCAGCTAGGAGTAAAACAATACCACGATCCATCATCGTCCTGGTGTGGAACTAGTCGCAAGCTGGCAAATTTCCCTTTGATTCACAAAGGCGGGAGCTGCTTGAGATGGTGACGACCTAGAGCAGAGTTTGGTTAGCCTGACTTTTCGTCTTTTACTGAAGTCGTAGGAAATGTATTCAAGTTCAAAGGAAGTCGTCCTGGGAATGGTTTGGGATTCTGTCATGTTTTTCAGTCATTCTATCATGTGGGAGGGATCTTCGTTACTTTAAGAGTGATCCTATATGAAATCGTAACATTGCCCCCAGCTAAGAGTTCCGTCTTTTGGTTTTTTCTTACATTCAGTATCAAGGAAGGGAGGTTGGAGCAAGACAATGCTTCTCGTAAACAAGGAGGACTTATGTTTGACCTAGAATGTCAGGCAATGGCTTTCATTCCGCCGATTGCAAATGCGTGAGATTGGCGCTCAAGATCTTCAAGGCACGAAGGGATGTACTTCAATGCGGCTGAACAAACGACTAGGAAAGGCACCAAGGTGTAGACGGTCAACAGATGCGTACTAATCGTATTCGTATGCTGTAGGTATAGAGAATATTCCGAAGGATCCCAGAGAATCCCCTTCTTTTGGGTTCCTCGCAATATTCTATGCACCTGCTTCATACAAACATAATCAGGGCACACTTGACCGTCTCCAGAAGGACCTATGTTGTTTTCTTTGACATTGATCATTTCTACACTTTTGTTAACTGTATGGAATGCCGAAGACGTACGAGTAATAAATCCAAGACAATAGAACGTGACCGGAAGGGAGAACTAGATGTATTTATTCCGTAACCATCCTGTAGACGTGGAAGATCTTGGTGTCTCTAGTACTCCTTGTGTTAAAATAGTTTCTTTCTCGACAATGAATATGCTTAGAGTGGTAATTGTAAGCCAGCATTTTAGTTCATATAAGCAACTTCGAGGCGTTATGGATTGGAGTGAACAGTTTTATTTTTACATGGTAGAGCATGGAAGCTTTCCTTTACGAAGCTCATCCACTGGCCGTTGAGACTGTCCCAAGGATATGAACTGTCCGGTGCGTAGGACCGTAGGTTCTGCTGAACCGGGAGTGTTCTTTGCGAACATTGGACCACCACCGCCAGAATTTCCTCCACCGACAGGATTTCATGAGGCTCGTTGAACATTTTCTACTTTTTTTTCTTTGTTTTCTTAGGCATGAAGAGTTCATCTTCAGGTAGAGTTAAATAAAACAAGATGGGTAATTCCGAAAGCATACGATCGATTACGATCTTTGGGGGAAGGTGCGTACGGTGTTGTTTGGTAAGTCCATTGCATTTTCGTTAGCTCCAAGCTGATACCAGTTTCGTAATGAACTTAAGCGCCATATTGCAGCACAGCTGAGGATTTACGCACAGGTGAAAGAGTAGCTGTGAAAAAGTTTTTTCGGCCATTTCAAAGTACTATACATGCGAAAAGGACCTATAGGTTAGCAACCCTACCATTATTGATACTTCTTGGACAACCACAATGATACTGAGGTATGTGCAAAATTCCGGACAGCAGGTGTCTGCGGTGGTGATCGAACACGCTATTACCCTTTCCGGGTGCTAACGCATTCACCACCACACTATGCAGGTTCTTCGTTTCGCCTTTCTCTCAGCTAGTTTTCTGCCTACCAGTGCCATCAACAATTACCCGTCGGTGGGATTGGTCTGGACCCGCATGATGTGGTGGTTAACACGTTAGCTCCCGGAAAGGGTAATAACGTGTTTGATCCCCACCGCAGACACCTGCAGTCCGGAGTTTTGCGAATACCTCAGCATCATTGTGGTTGTATTTCACATAATACCTGTCCGTAAAAAACTGTACTAGGCAGTATATAAAAAAGTTAGCATTGTGATTTTTTGGGCGCTTTCTACAACAGCAATCTACCAATTTCTTTAAATTTAGAGAGCTTAAGTTACTTCGTTCACTTAAACACGGAAATGTGTTAGAGATGATTGACGTCTTTACACCTGATCCTGATGTGACGACGTTAAATAATGTATATTTTGTCTCGGTGTTGATGGGTTCGGATCTGCAGAATATTCTGAAAATTCAGCGTCTTAAAAATGAAGAAATCCAAGCGTTAATTTATCAGGTTCTCAGGGGTCTCAAGGTAATTTCGCTACCTTTATGTCGTTGTTATTTATACACGTCTTATTTAGCAATTTTTATAGTACATTCACTCAGCCGGTATTGTTCATAGGGATTTGAAGCCGTCTAATATAGCTGTAAATGAGTTTGGTGAAGTGAAGGTATGTTATTATACATTCGAATTCTTTACTGTGTCACATTTCTAAATAAATTGCTTGGCCGAGTTTTCGATGTGTTTGTATTCTCCAAATCAAAAGCTTATAAGCTTCGGGAATTATCACTGTCTAAGAAGTGGTGTTATGTCAAAGTTCGGGTACAGTTTATCTGATCTCTTGTAAGGCGTGCGGGGACGAATACATTGACGAGACGGGTGGACCACTCAGCACCCGTATAAGGAAGCACGTAATCGGTGAACTAAAAGTTAAACGAAATGCTTCATTAGGCGCACAGAATACAGAAACATAACGGATAATACTTTGAAGTAGAAGCTAACATCCTCACACAGAAATCGAAAACACTATCGCGCAAAACTCTCGGAGCATTTCGGATTAATTCCAAGAATCCGATGATGAACCCTGCAGGGAGGAATGCCGCATAATCACGCGTGATATTGGACAATATTTAAACCTGTTATTCTGATGGGAGGGGCACATTACGCTTCCATATGATCTCTGCACATTTGGTCTTGACGTGACATATTGAATGGAAGAGTGCAAAGAAGCTTTTCTGTGTTTAATATGATTGAAATCTTGGTTTTGCATTTCCTATTTTTTGGTTATGGAGTTGTTTGGCTGAACAGATTGCTGTCAACTTGACCTTTCCAAACCCTGAGGAAGCCGAACGAAACATCAGCAAGTAAGAATGAAATAACACCTCCTGTTTGCTCGTTGGAACTATAAAGGTATCAAATATAGGGGGAAAAACTGAAAGCTATAGTGAAAATCATTGGCATCGGGAAATTCCTTTTGAAAATCGGAGTTGAAAGTCTAGGATTGTTTAGATTCTCGACTTTGGTCTCGCTAGAATTACCGACCATGAAATGACAGGATATGTTGCAACAAGATGGTATCGTGCTCCTGAGATTATGCTCAACTGGATGCACTACACGCAAGCAGGTACCTTTTGTTGAGACGTTAGTGCTGTTTTTTAAAGCTATCAGTATTAAATTAATATTTGAATGACTTTTATGGCAAGATTTTTTGTTGATTCCATTAGTTTGGGAAGCACTCTGTTTTAGATCTAGAGTTGTTTGAACTCTTGTGGCTTTCTTCTTTCATAACTTAACATATTCACTTCTTTTTACCCCTCATGCTTTTCCTTTCAATTGTTGGCCATTTCTGTTTAAATGTATTGGGCAAAGGAAGATTGGAAGATGTTCAAATTGCAGCAATAATTACTTTCTTGCTTTCTTTTTATGAATACTTTTGTACATTTTTTTTTCTCTGGACCTACGTTTAGGGAGATAAATCTACTAGGCATTTCCAAAGTTAACTTGGAAATTGGACATTTTTGTGAAAATTCTGCGGTAATCAGTATGGCAACGAAGTTCTTGCTTCAGAGAAAACGTGTTTTCAAGTGGTTACGACTTCCGAACTTTGACCGTAATCTTTGGTTCAACATTTTCCCTTTTTATCCTCACCTTCACGCTATCAATCTTCCTGCTTCTACTGAAATAGCGAGGACCAAATAGTTTCTGGTCAGATCTCCTCAGAACAAACAATTCGCGGTAAATTCACTAACAAGTGATGCTAGAACTGTATTGTAGTTGGGGGTTTGCAAGTCGTTTTGGAGGCCAAAATCTCATCCGTGTCTTTCACGTTTCAGCTTCATATCCTTGAAGATTTTATACAAGGCGCGAATGTGTTTTCTTTTACCACTCAATGGTTGGTGAAAGCTAGCTTTATCCCCGTTTTTATCTTTCTACTTGGTTACAGGATTCATCTAGACACAAATTCTGATTTAAAAATTTTTATCAGCCTTGTTTTCAACTTTTTACATTACCGATGTTTCTTAAAATAATCAGTATCACCTGTATCACCTGTGGTCCCGTTGATCGTCGAGTGACTCGAGCGGGCGCCAGTAAGTCTTCCATTTTTCCCTGTCGCGTGCAAGAGTAGCCCAATGGGTTCTGCTCGCTCTAGGGACTCGTCGAGCATCATATGTTTCTTCAAGGCTCTTTGTGAAGAACTCTGACCATCGGGTCGGTGGTCTTCTTGCAGTACGTTTGACATAACGAGGAATCCAGTCACTAACGGCCCTTTTCCATCGGTTGTCGTTCATACGCATTACGTGTCCGGCCCACCTTATCTTCGATTCTCTTCGAAATCTTCGAAAATAATCAGTAGTGCTCACATTTCCACAATTACTTGGTCTTTTTCTTATCATGTCTCTTTCCTTTTCCTGAGAATTTACCTAATCTATGAGACATGTTGACACTTGGAAACTGGAGTTAAAGGAAAAGTCACCTTGTTTTATATGATTAATTAGCCTTAAGAAGTATGTATTACTACACCCTAAACATACGGGCATGGACTTTTTCTCCGACGTTGCTTGGCCATTTTAGCAATTACATATGTCTAACAGGTCATATCTGTAGTCATGGATTCTAGAAAAATGTTCTGCGTCTTGTTCTGTTTCATTCATACATAGACAGTTTTGTGTTACTTTAGTGAATTGTCCCTTAAATTATGAGTCCTCCATCTCTCCAGGGTCTGGCAAATTGTACGAGTTGTCTGGGAGGATTGCAGCACTGGTTCGATACATCGGTAGGTTACCGCGAGTCAGTGTAAATGCATGATATGCATTTAATCACCTCCAACGATGATCAGTGAAGTCGAGTGCATTGGGCATCCCTCAGGGACTGATCAGCGCCAAAAGCTTTGTCTTCCATCGTTTATAGTGAATTTCAAGTTGTTGTTTAGGAACTTGTCTCTTTTTGTTTAGGAAACTTACCACTGTTTCTGTTTAGAATACTATGGAGTTTCCTTTTAGTGAAGTTTTGAATAGGGGTGGGATAGCCCAATGGTTAGTGATGCCGTGAATCAGGAAGCAAAGGTGCTAATTTGATCCCTCCCCCAACACTCTCCTTCAGTCCATATGGGATTCCTCAAACTGGATTCGACCAGCATTCTACAACGTTCATAAAGAAGACGAAATCCTCAAGCAGCACCCGAAAGAACATGCAAAATCTTCCAAGACTTTGTAGACGATGAATGCAAGGAAACGAATCGAATGCGAGAAGTGTTGGGATCCGCACAGTGAATATGATGATGGGTCATGTAAGTAAAGTAAAATACAAAAAGTGAAAGTTTTCATTTGCTAATCGTTTCTTTTGCATTAAAAAACGACCTATAACTGTGTGATTTCAAGCTTCCAGTTGTCCAGAATTGTGTGGATGGCATTTTCAGTCGCATTTCTTTTGTTTCGCTCATATAAAGAGCTGCGTTTTCCTCCGCTACTTCAGTTTTAAGGCTTCTATGCCCAAGCTTGCACTTTAATCATTGGAAGATTCTCCTCCACTCTTGTTTGGCTGCCCCTTTTATGAGTTTTCTAAGTCTGCTTATTGGGCGTCCGTTATAGCCGACGCATCCTTCTGTTTTATGCTGAGAGTAAATGTCAAAAGCCTGGTTTATTAAATTTGATGTTTTGTCGCTATGATCTTTACGTGCTTAAATAATGCTTAATGTTCACCGAGAAGTTTTTAAATGTGAAGTCCTTTGTTATTATAACAAATAGCTTTCTGGTAAAAAGAAGTATGAAGAATATTTAAATGTAGGTTCTTTAAGTTCATACCAAACTACTGGGATATTACGAAGCTTACTTCTGTTCCAATCCTATTGACTGATTTTTCAAAGGGTTTCCCCCTTTTTTTTGTATCTAAAAAACTAAATCTGTTTCTCATTTCCAATTTCAGTTCTCCTCTGAATTTACCCACTGTTTTGTAGTTGATGTGTGGTCTGTTGGCTGTATCCTGGCTGAGTTGGTCTCTGGTAAACCTATATTTCCAGGCGATGATCGTGAGTACTGCAAGAATTTTTCAATTACGAAGTTTTTATGGTTCTCCAAATTGCAGTTATATTCTTGGCGACTTGCAAAGGAATAATGAAAAGCATGTTTTGTCTACTTTCTTTCAACATCTTCATATTCTCTTTCCGATGGTCTTGCTCTATTTGCAGACATTGATCAGCTAACAAGAATTATGGGAGTCGTTGGAACGCCCAGTTACGATTTTCTGTCAAAGATACAATCAGAAGAAGCTCGTAACTACATTAGGTGTGTCAGTTGTCATCATTTTTTAGAAAACAAAAGTGTTTGAAAACTCTTGACTTTTAGAAAATAATAACTCTCAGAAGAGTGATTAGGATGGGCAATCATAAATTCTATCAAATTTTTAAATTATTGAAAATTCTTGCTTGCTAGAAGTTAATATATGTAAATTGGATAACAGTTACACGCAGTTCTAGGGGCCACTTTCAGTCATCTCATTATAAGTACATAGAAATCGATTTTTTTAAATTAGTTAACGTGCTTGTCTTTCTTCAGATTATAGCATTGATTGTTTTGTGTTCTTCGAATGTTGATGTGGTAGTCAAACCTAGAGATCTTTGAAAAAAACTACTAGAAGTGACGTAGTGTGTTTGGTCCATGTCGTGGATACTTGCATGGCCTTTCTCCACGAGTACTACAAAACATGTACAGTTTCCTGTCATCTTTCTCATGCATCATCGTTCATGATGGTGGTCTGCTTCGAGTTTGATGACAAATTCAGGACCCATTCCGTTGTCCACGAATCGTTTCCATCTGCAAAAACAGCTGGTTAACGAGAGCCACAAATACGCTGCCAGTTTTATAGGTGGGTTCACCAGAGAGTGCTCGCATTCGCTTCAAGTTCGCTCAGTGTTCCACTCGTCCATTACCGCTAACACTTCTCATTATATAAGCAGCCCACCTACTTGTCGCTTCCGGTGACTATTCTCTTTCTTCACGAAAATAGGATAGCATTCTGAGTTCTGAACTGCATATTCTAGATAGATGTTTTATGTGCTGCTTGTAGTTCAGAAGACATCATATAAACTCTCTTGCATGATGTGCAGGATTTTTACTAAGCTGCAGTATCATTTCACGTCTCCCCTGCACAACTTAGCGCCGTGTGGACCACTCACTCAAGGCGTGTGCGGAGTTTCGGATCCGTTAGTTGGGCGGTGACTTCCTATCCTTTCACGACCACAGCCATGTTCGCATGTTTCGCATACTCGTCGGACTTTGTGTCATTTGAGCGCAATCGGAGCGCGCGTTGCTATCCAGATGTGCGGTAGTGAAAGGGTTAAGCGATAACGGACACACGGCGTTTAACGTTGCTATTCGAATGGAATACCAACAGTTGTCAATAAAAATCAATTTTTTTAACGAGTACAATGCTTTAGGATTTGTGAACATGACAGAGTTACAGAAGAGACTTTGATCGATAATTCTATGGATTTGAATGGTATGTATGCTACTATTCAACACGTGTTGATATGGTCCATTATGCAAATACATTGCTGTCAGCGCTTGGATGTCATGTTCCGTACAAAGACCGTAGTGATTACAATGAAATAACAGTTGATTTGCCTTATTTCATTGATAAGCTAAGGCGAGGTGGATAAATAACTTTATTCGGCTAACGTTTCAATGCCTTCGTCTTCCTCAGAGCCGATGATCTAAGTCGATGGTCTACGGTCGTTCGTACTCTCGATGCAAAGTCTACGTCATCGGATCAAGTTGAATCTTCTTCGGTGGAGTACCGCTCGAAAGACGCGACCTGTCTGCGATTCTGCTTTGTACTTGTACAGGACGGTCGTTGATGATACATGACTGTCCGTTAATAATAGTTTTTCTTTGAAAGTATGTATAGATTCCAATAATGGATTACAAATGTGTCGTTTTCTTTCTCAGCAATCGCGAGGTTTTTGTACACAACACGTTTACTTGCATACAAAAACCAATAGAACAACCGCTGGGGCTTCGGCACTGTCGCCTTCTTCAGAGCCGTTTTTATGGGTGTTCCACTGAGGAAAAAACGGCTCTGAAAAAGGCGATACTACCAAAGCCCCAGCGGCTGTTCTGTTGCACGTGGTTTTGTATGGAAGTAAACGTATGGTGTATAACAACTTCGCGTTTGCTGAGAAAGAAAACGACGCATTTATCTTTATAGAGACAAACAATCACTATCGTCAACAACTGTCCTGTACTAAAGAGCATTGCTGGATGAGCTTGTCTCAATCGAGCAGTCCGCCACCGAAGAGGATTCGACTCGATACGACGACGAAGACGCCGCATCGCGAGTACGAACGACCGTGGACCATCGACTCGGATCGTAGCTCTGAGGAAGACAAATACGTCGAAACGTTAACTGAATAAAAGTTTGGTAATAATCTCGTGTTAACTTGTCAAGGAAATAAGGCTCGTTAATCGTTCATACCAAGGTTAATGAAAGTCGGTTTACAATAGTGTAACAGTTAGTTGTTAGTCAAATTACCGTCCAATGAGCTTTTTTCGGAAGGATGGTTTTTGTAACTGGTTATGTGTATTGCGTAACCACAGTGATGCTGAAATATTTGCAAAATTTCGGACAGCAGGTGTCTGCGATGGGAATCAAACTCGCAATTACCCATTCCGGAGGCTAACATTTTCACCGGTGCACTACTTAAGTCCTTTGTTTCGGCTTTCTTTCAACCTTATTTTTGACTTGTAAATGCTATTAAATAAGTCTATTCTCTGGTTTTTCTGGTTTCACCGCGACTATTTTGATCCCCTTTCGATTAGCTATGGAATAAATATGCATAGTGTGATTAAAAAAAAATTCTTAACGCGCCAAACTGAAAATGGGCACTATGATGTCTTTACAGGACATTACGAGTGTGGCCAAACTGAAAATGGGCACTATGATGTCTCTACAGGACATTACGAGTGTGCAACTGAAAATGGGCACTATGATGTCTCTACAGACATGAGTGTGGCCAAACTGAAAATGGGCACTATGATGTCTCTACAGGACATTACGAGTGTGGCCCAAACTGAAAATGGGCACTATGATGTCTTTACAGGACATTACGAGTGTGGCCAAACTGAAAATGGGCACTATGATGTCTCTACAGGACATTACGAGTGTGGAGACCCAAAAACATTTCTTGTTGCTGTCGTTTTTCTATATAACCATCATTCATGTTCCCAAGGTCGACTTTCAATTCACTTCGGCATTGATCAATAATGCACTGTTTTTCTTCAATAAGCAAACACGACGTTGATATCATAGCATTTATTAGCACACAATAGCTGATATTTCGAAGGTTTATCCTTCTGCAGAGCGTACTTTTATTACTATGCGAATGCCGTTTTATGTGTTATGTCTTATCGGCTAGGGTTATGGAAGTGTTTAGCTGAGTAGATTGCATGTAAATTTGACCCTTCCAAGTTCTGATGGAGGCGGAGCCATCGAAACGTTAGCTGTTGTGTGTTAATAGATGCTATAATATCAACTTCGTCTTTGCTCACTGAAGTGAAACAAAGCATCATTCTTCATGTTCACTAAACGCGTAAGGTACAGATGGTGTGCTTATTCAAGGAGCATTCCAATTAGATTTTTTCACCTCCACACCTTGAATTTTATATGAACAGGGTCTTCTTTCAACTTATGCGTCCGGTTTGTGCGCAGTCCTGTTTGCTCCGCTTCATTAAGCTCATTGGATATGGTCTCTGTTTCAGTGGTATTTCTTGAAAAGGTGATGGTGGTGTTATAAAAACGGTGATTTGACAGAAATTTATCATCAATACGGGCGCCATTTTGTTTGTACCTGGTGACCTAATTATCCGCTGCTTTGGCACGGTGAACAGCTTTGGTTAAATGGTTTTAGCTGTTTTCTTGGGAGTAGTAAGGTTTAATGGAAGAGTTGCGATGAGAGTTACTTGGTGTTCTTATATAGGACGAGTCTACTCTTTTCTCGATGATCGCTTACCTGACATATTCGTTCCGATATTGTCAAGCGCTTTCTTATTGTCGCCAGAGATTATAATGAGGCGAGGGCTCTACGCCCCACAGACTTCTGTTACCATGAACACAGTTTGAGTGTGGTCCATGCAGCAGAATCCCTGTCGAAATCGTGCTTGATCAATTGGTTGTGCATTATCCAAACTCCTCGGAATGCGCAATGTAATAATCTTCCTGAGCAGCTTGTAGAGAAGAACCTCAACAAGCATATCGGATAATCGTTTCGACAATTCCTTCAGTGACATTTCTTGCCCATAACCGTACGCTACATTTCCCTCTTATCAGAGATTTTCTACTTTGAAAGTAAGATTTCATATGGATATCGAGAGGTACATGTGGTTTATGATTTCCACTGTGAATGAAGTCGGCTTTAATATTCTCGGATCTTGAAGCTGTGCTTCTTTTTAATGTTTTCAATCGAAACCCGAAGGTCGAAGCGTAGAATCTCGAGCTGTTTTCCACGGTGGGGATTTCGGATTCCGAGATGATGGTTCTGAAGCCTAGAAATTTGTATTCTTCCGTTATCAATTCCATATCATGGTGAGAAGTAGTGATAGTCCCATCTTCGTTCATCAGGGTGATTAGCGGGACATTATTGACGCAAGGACCCTGACTGCACCTTTTTAGACTTCTTTTTTGAGCTGCTTCAAATAGATTTTTCTGTCTATACCGATGCAAATCTTCCTGCGTTTGGCATTTAATATCGTGTGCTAGATGTGTTGCAGCGGGGTCAAGTTTCAGTCTCCTTCTCGAGCAGCTGTTTAATGGTGTTGTTTAATGAATTGACACGAGTTAGATACAACTTTTAAGTTCTTCAGCGAGACCTATGATCTATACTCTCGACTTTCTGCTATTCATGTGATGATAGATTTTCATCCAGAATGTTATTCTCATACAGAGCTTGTTTTCAAATCTCTCCAAACGAGGAAGAGTGTAATTAGATCTAATACGGAATGACGGCATTACGGTGTCAAGTCGGCGCCACTTTCTGTTTATAAAAATGTGACCGATCTCTGTAACGGCGCTTGAATTGCGTCATTTAAAGAATCCTACGTACAGCGACGTGTTCCCTTCTCATCGAGAAGTGAATGTCAAAGAAGGAGACATGATACGGGCTGAAAACCTGGTTTTCCTCATTTCGATTTTTTTACTCTAAGTCTGCAGCTGGAACGTGCAGGAGACGCGTTTAGTGCGGTGGTCGGAGGCGCCCTGCAATACACATGGGATTGATTCCCGCGCCCCTCGCCTACCAAGCCTTACAACCCTCCGGGGTTGGCAAATTGGTACCAGGCTTGTCTGGGAGGATAGCAGCAGTGGTTTGATGCATCGGTAGGCCAGCGGGACTCATGGAAAGGCCAGGTATGCATCCAGTGTCCTCCAAGCGATGCTTGACGAAGTCGAATGCATGGCGCATCCCTCAGGGATGGATTAGCGCCGAGAGCTTTGTCGTTTATCTTTTTTGTTAAGTCTTTAGGCACTAAGTACATTTTAGTTGGATTTTTGTAATCTGGCATTAATGTATTGGAAAACTTGTTCGCTATAAAGACTTTGCATGGACTACATTCTCCAGTTGACCGTAGAACGTGCAGAACGGATCTATGTTTATCAATGGCTGCGTAGATTAGTGAGTTAGTCGATGAGTAGTAGTTGATGACATAGATTTCCTTTTGCGCAAAAGTTGAGGGCAGAGAATGACCACGCAATATGGTCGGATCACGTATGAGGCGACGTGATAGTAACAAATGGATGGACAGTAAAACCTAGACTACAAATATTTTGTAGCGGATTTCTTGATCCGTGGATTTAAGAGGTGCCGTCTTACAATTATTCGTCGGTCTTACTGCTTTCTATCTCTCGCAGGGGACTTACATAAAATTTGATTCAACATGCGGTTTTAAGAAGATCAGCTTCTGCGAGGACTATTCTAGTGTTACAAGCGCTCAGGGTGAAATATTCTCCATGGCGTTTCATTTTGTTGCCGGACATGTTTTTTTGGTTCGATTCGAAGGACGTGTCGTGTAACCCGAGAGTCAGTCGCCTCTCAGCAACTGTTTGCGTCATAGGCTGGAGTGTTGAATGTGGAAGGTACTGAAGCTGATTTATTGCTGATCGAGCTTTTGTGCTTCCTTGGAGACCCGAAGCAGCGTAACCGAATGTTTCTCTTGTCATCACACCAAGCAGTCATCATTCTTTTTGGATGAGAATGTGGTTTACCACGTTGCTGCAGGTTCACCACTGATACTCCATTAGTATTTGACTACGGTACTGATGCCGGTTTACTTCTAGCTGAACTTTCGTTTCTTCTGGGCTTGAGAGAACTTACTGTTTCCCAATCCTGGCTGTACATCGGCATTTGACACCCACAAACATTCCGAGCCATTGTTAAGAAGTAAAACCACTTGGAGATTTGGTCTTTCAGAAAAGAAAGCTTGAAAACTTTGAAACTCATGGTTTTTAATCAAGAGTGCTATTTATCTATAGAAAATTTGGTTCTTTTTAATTATGAAGGTAATTTGTGTACTCGCCACTTTTTACTATCGTTTATTTCTTACGTTTTCGCTTTCTAGTACTTAAGTGCACTACGTAGTTATAACGAGATCTTTAGATCATTATAATACACTAAGCTATTTAAGGAATTTGCCCTGGATGCCACGCGTGGATTTCTTCACCCTTCTACCTGATGCGTCGGCAGACGCAGTTGATTTGTTAGCACGGATGTTGGCTCTGGATCCCGATGATAGGTATACAAGTTCTATTAGATTAATAAAAAAGTGTGGGTGTAGGACTGGATGTCTGTTGAAGTTTCTAGCATTATGTTTTTTCTTTTCAATTAGCTCTTGATACCGAGCACAATTGCTGGTCAAAGTTTTCGTGACGATATATTGTCAACCTGTCAGCGGTCTTTGTGTGCCGTTGACGTCTTGTACAATACAGTTACTGAGGATTCATGTAGCTGTTTTTGTTAAAATGGTGCGCGTTCCAGTTCTACGTGATTGTCGACAGCTTCAGAGTTTGTTCCATCAACGAATTCACTCTCCAATGTGGGTAATGTGGGATTCCGCTGCCACCACTCTTTCTTCAGCGCGTTAAGAGGCCATTTAGCACATTTTCATTGGGCTTGTATATCATTTTCTAGATTTCGGTATAGGATGAAGCAAGAGTAACATTGAAGTCGACAAGGTGCACGCAGAGCTAGATGTAATGTTAGAAGGAGATCCGTATATTATGATCATCGCTTTTTTTTTTAGGCTCAACCGTTAAACAGTTGTACATGCGCCATCGAAATATATCACTGTTCTTCCAGCTCGTTACTGCTTACTGCTGTAGGGATGTTATCATTAAGAGAACAAAGTTAGTGTAGCTGCTAGTCATCGACCTTCATCTCCACGTCATCCTACTCCAACTTTGGAAAAGTGTTTAGAAATTCTTGCCGTGAGCTTGCTTTGTAATCAATGGAGTTAATTTGTATGCAGAGTAAACACCCTTTGGTTATCCAGACGTCTTCCACTATCACTTCCATCTCAGTCGATTCTGAGGCTTTTTATCAGGTTAAAAAGTATTATACAGTTATCTTATCTGTTTTTAGTAGTTCTTTCTTTCTGAAATCCTGAATCCTGATTTCTGGTATACGCTTATTCGTCGGCTTCATCACTTCCAGTTTGATTCGCCTAATGGCTTGCAGGTGGCATGTGCTAGACTGATTAGGCAATAGCAACCAATGTTTTCTAGTTCTCACATATTGTATAACGGTGTGGTTTCTCAGTCTACCAACACTATATTCTTTAAATACCGTATGATGGACCATACCAGTGTTTTGAATATTGCTTATGGTAGGTTTTTTCTAATTTTCAAGTCCTCTCATGTCGAGAATGGTTGCTACACTCGCACCTCTCCCCTCCTCCCTCCACCCCCTCCTCCCTCCACCCTCCCTCCCTCCACCCTCCTCCCTCCACCCTCCACCCTCCTCACTTCTCACTCCTCTTTTCCTCCCCTTCCTCCCACTCCTCTACCATAGCAAATTGACTCGGAAAAAAGAGAATCATTGGGTCTACAAATCGGTCTCCCGAGGATCTTATGAAGACGAGGGAGCGTACTGTTTGAAGAAATCGGAGTATGTTATTTGTTGACCTTACCTTTTGATTGAACTTTAGGATACAATCATTATTTGGTTTGGTAGCGGAAGAGTTACCATAGTGTTGCAGCTGCCATGGTCCTGACGAGCACTGGGTGTTCTTTTTCCAACGTCTGTAGCTTCAGCAAAAAACTCCAGCATTCCTGTGCGTTATGGTGTTCTTTTATTGCTTCTCTGCTAAGATACACGGTCCTGGACATAAATTGGTAATTGGGCTCCTGCGACTCCACGCTCCAGAATTTCTAAAAGCACCCATCTCTTGTTGACTTTCAGATTAATTGACGGGTGATTGCTGATGGCACTGGTAGATAGAAAACTGACTGAGAGAAAGGTGAAACGAAGAACACTCATGGTGTGGTGGTGAACGCGTTAGTCCCCGCAAGGGGGTAGAAGCACTTTCGATCCCCACCGCAGACACCGGCGGTCCGGAGTTTTGCAAATATCTCAGCACCGTTGTGGTTATATCAGACAAAATACTCTGACGTAAGAAATTGTGGTAGGCAGTAAATAAAAAAAGTTAACATGTGGAATTAATGTTTTTCTTAGCACACTGGAATGGTTAGATGAGCCGGTCTTATTGCTTATCCATGTCGTTGGTAACGATATCTTTGAAGGAATTGATAACGAAAGGAATAAATTTTACTTAAGGTGGTTTTGCGATCTCTTCTCAAGATCTCATTATGTGGCTTCCCCTCTTCTAAACAAGAACTGTTCTTGTGCGAAAGAGTAGAAGATTCGACCTTGTTTTCAACTTTTAGAAAACAGCGGCATGGAGTGAGCAAAGCATTCAATTTACCGCGATGCGGACTGATTCGTTACGGTGTTCTTGGCCAGATCTCTTATGTCGAATATCAAATGTAGGCCTTTGCATTATAAATGAGTTAGTTGTCTCGTGTTTTGAGGAATAGTGTTTCTCCAGTGCGATTGACGACGCTTGTTCGGCAGTCCCTTCCTGTTCGATCTGTGTTTTAATGTCGTACCTGATCATAGTCTGCATCACTAGATCTTCAGTATGAGTTCGCGAACATTATCCTACGAATCGCACTTTCACCTTTACTATTTTTGACGAGAGACATTCATAGTTGGCTTGTCGTGTTTTGGGTATGGCTTGTAGTATCGTTAACCATCCAGTGACTCTTGCTTACATTAGCTCCTTCTGTGCGCCTGAACTGTGCGCTCAGTTACTCGTACTCAAAGGACATCAAGTACATTATAATTTTCTTAAAAAGGCATTCATTTCTACTCGTTTTGGACGGTGGACAACTTCCCGTAGTTATTGTCGTGCTCTTCCATTGGAGAAATCCTAGCTTTTGCCGAACTCACCTGCAGTGTACAATTCGTCTACACACAAGTACCACAATGCACAAGTCCATGAATCTGTTTATATGAACTCCGGTTGTATAAATAAATCTGGCGTCTTAGTGACAGAAAATCCTCCGAATCCACTTATCCATCAAATAGAGCAAGTACAAAGACGCTTTTCTACAGTCGCGAGAACTCACGATGGACATCCGCACCAAATAGTTTGGTGTGAGGATTCGGGACCGTAGAATTCGTTTCATCAATTAGAACTGTTCCACATGCTATTTGGAAACCAGTATTCTAACGTGCTTATAGAGCTGCTGTTCTTGTTGAATGGGCTGCATACTTTTATTTTCATGATGATACTACGAAGAAATTAATGAATGCATTTTGCAAGAAAAAGAGTCAGTAAGAGCATTAGCTCCAACCATATAGGATTAGTGGTTTTCAATTGAATGTTTACTGCAAGTTCATATAATTTGGAAAGCACGTTATTTTCTATTACTTAGAAGTACTATAGTGGGCGCGTGTAGCGCACTGGTCGGAGGGGTCTTCCAATGCACATGGGATCGATCACCGCGCCCCAAACCCACCAAGCCTTCCATCCTCCGGGGTCGACAGATTGGTACCAGACCTGTCTGGGAGGATAGCAGCACTGGCTCGATACATCGGTAGTCCACCGCGAGTCCTTGTGAAGGCCAGATATGCATTCAATCACCTCCAACGATGCTCAACGAAGTTGAATGCATGGTGCATCCCTCGAGTATTGATCAACGCCGGGAAATTTATCCTTTACTTTTCTTTAGTAGTGCTATGGTTGTGTCATGATTTTATGGTTTTTTTCCAAGATGAGAAATCACTTTTCTTGCTCATTAATGGAATAATTGGTTAATTTTTTTCGATTTTACTTATCATACCCACAGAGTTGATTAGAATTTGTCGAACTTCGATTAAAGATAATGAAATCGATTCCCAGAATATCTGTGGTCGAGGCTTTGGACCATCCATATGTTCAAGATTGTCGCGATCCGGAAGGTGAACCAGTCGCCGACCACCAAGTCGGTATAGATGCGGAAGAAGAAGCTGCTACCTGGTTAGATGATTGGAGGGGTGAGTTTCATTCAAACTTTCCTTGCAGTTTCATCGTCTCGTATTTGCTTATTTTTTTTAAAAAATCGTATTTAGAGTTGATATGGAAGGAAATTCAAAATTTTCGTCTGTGCTCTCGTCGTGGGAACTGCTTGAACGAAAATCCCGCAAGAGTTATGAATGAGCTTGGAAAAGAACCTTCACAGTTTTTAACTGAGGACGATGACGATGACGATGTGGTTGAAAAGATAGTACTTTGATTGTTACCATCCATAGGTTTGTTTAGTTACCCGAGTTAGCGTAAGGCACATAGCAGCATTTGCTTTGTGTAATGCTTTCTAGTGCTTACATATTTTACTTATAGAGTATATTCGTCTACTGCTCTTCAATTAGTATGTCTATTGTGCGCTGTTAAGCGCAAAAGTAACTAAAGTGATAGAAATGATTTTGTAAGAACGTTTAAAAACTGCCGTTCAATAATTGTATCATGTTTTTTAGCAGTCTTTTAGATTTTGAGAACTACCTTAAGGAGTTTTGCCGTTTGTCGTTTACCGTAAGAAAATGTTCTGTAATATTTTAAGTATCAGGAACGGATATCTTTCGAAGGTTTCCTTCATATTCTCTTGCTCTGAGGTCTGCAGTTAGTCTGTTTAGTGTTTAGAAGTTTTTTTTTCGCACTGTTTTTGGCGGAATTTGTAGAGTTGTTTGTGAGCAATATATGTAAAAAGTAATCATTTATACTTAGCTCTTTAGATCTTAGAGTATGAGTTATTAAAGATTGTCCCTGTATTTTTATATTTTCTACCACTTTTTTTTTGAGAGGATTTGTAGAAAGTTACCATACTTTCATAGATATGTGAGGTTCGGATACATTTCTTATGCAAATTTGTACCAAAGAACTGAGTCAAGTCCATTTTTTTGTCTAGCATATGCTTTATAACCTCTAGTATTTGTATTTACCGAGATTCTTTCCACTCCAGCTAATGCATTCCGTTCAATTCATACCAAATTCTCTTCTCATTGAATATTCTCGTTCATTATCGTTTCTGTGACCGTGTCACTAGTATTCAGCTACTGCTTTATCAGGACAATCCTCTTACTCGTAAACATTTTCTTCTAGCCGGTTGGCATTTGATCTCCCTAAAAAAGTACTGGTTATCCATGTTTCTCAGATCTCATTTCGAAGTATTCGGTGACAATTTACCTGAACAATAAACTTTCAAGAAGTAGTTTTCATGTGAAATTTGGTCTGAGGTATTACCGTACCATCAAATTTCTTTTTATAGACCCGTGGAAAGTTTCTTGATTTGCCTTTTATCAGTGTTTTGTTTTTTTTCTCGCCTCACTCATTTTTTTTTCAGTTATCATTTTTCTACTGTTTTATTTTAAGTTTTCATTGTAGGATGGAAGGGGAACCGAGGGAAATGAAGCCAGGGTACTACACAGTCGAGTTAAATAGAACAATTTGGGCAGTACCAGTCTATTATCAAAATCTGACACCTGTTGGGACTGGAGCATACGGAACTGTGTGGTACTTAATTTTGAAATATTTCGTGATTTTTTTAAAAAATACCATAAGCACAGTTTTCATTTTTCAATTTTTCACTTCTCAAGAGTTTTTGTAGAAGAGCTACAATCAAGTTTTATATACCGAATAGAAATTGGGAGTGGAAGTAGGTAGTGAGCACGGTAGCGGTAATATTTTTATATAGTCTATACTTTCTTGGATACTTGGATGGCTCGTCTTCACTGGTTGTGCGAGCCCCAACATAATTTCCATTTCCTCGGAATTTTGCTGGTTTAGCCGTTGTGTTTCCCTGGATTCTGGAGACCAGCCTAGCCAAACTTTGCCCAGGTCTTTATCACCACAAACAGACGCCACCCTTGTAGATCAGATGGAGATTTGCTACTATGCGACTAGTTTGATACCAGGACGGTGGTGGATCTTGGTTCTGATTTACTCTTAGCTGGGACTTTCTGATAGAACGTTGACCTCCTCAGCTTGGGAGACTCTGCTGGAGGGATGATTTCCCCCGCAGTATATCGCAGTTCCCAACATCCAAGAACTCCTACCAGCCACGATGAGGCGGTAAACCATTGGGAAGATAGTCAGTCTACTCTGTTTCTTATCAATTTTACCTTTTCCATCTAGTTTGAGAGAAATTTTTGGGGAGGATTCAAATGGCAGCATCGTACATGTAGTGTTATGCAGTATTAGATTGTCCCACATTAATTCACTGTAGGAAACAAATGTTATAGAAATGGATGAGTCAGAACCGTTGGTTTTCCACTACAAAAATCCGTTGCTTTTAAAGTGCTGCTGAATGCTTGCGAACGAATACTCGTGTGGCCATCAAGAAGTTCAGTCGGCCATTTCAATCCGTTATTCATGCAAGAAGGACGTACAGGTATAAAACGGTTTGTATAATCCACAGCACTGTAGCATAGCATTGTTGGTCAGCTTATTAGTATTCTCGTATAGCGAAGGGCGCGTGTAACGCAGTGGTCGGATGTGCCCTGCAATATACATGGAATACAACACCGAGCGGAAGGCTCACCAAACCTACCATCCCTTCGGGGTCGACAAATTGGTACCAGACTTGTCTAGGAGGATAGCAGCACTGGTTTGATGCATCGGTAGACAACCGCGAGTCATTGTAAAGGTCAGATGTGCATTCACTCACTTCCAACGATGCTTAATGAAGTCGAATGCAGGGCGCATCCTTCAGGAATTGATCAACGCCGAGAGCTTTATCCTTTTATCCTTCATGTTAGTGTTCGGAATCAATATATTACTCTACTATTAGAATTCCCAAGGTCTTTGAAAATGCGAATTGCGTAAAACTATCTGTTTCAGAGAACTTCGGCTTTTACGGAGCATGGATCATGAGAATGTCATCGACATGTTGGATGTATTCACCCCAGATGCGACTTGTGAGCAGCTAACAGATGTGTAAGTAAGATTTTGTTAAGTGGAGCCCAAACTTGCTTCGCTTTGGTGTCTGGATGTGGTTTGTTTTAAAATTATCTACTCTTCTTAATGACTTCTCCACCGTATCATTAACGTTTGTACTTACTTTAAATTCCATGTGTAATGCTTTCAGATATTTTGTTTCTATGCTGATGGGTGCTGATTTGTCGAATATCCTGAAAATCCAGCGGCTGAATGATGATCACATTCAATTTCTTATTTATCAAACATTGCGAGGTTTAAAGGTGAGATTTTTTGTATAATTTGCCCGATTTTATTTGTATGGAAAGTTGAAGGTGTTATTTTCTTTCCAGTATATTCACTCGGCCGGTATCATTCATCGTGATTTAAAACCGTCAAACATAGCTGTTAATGAGGATTGCGAGCTAAGGGTATGTTCTTGTTAAGTATATATTTTGGAATTGGGCAGTATTCCTTAGTTTTGGTTTTGATCTCGTAACATTGCCTCTCTTTACAGAAGTTAAAGTCTTTAGTTCATCGAATCTACTTTTCATCCTTCATAATTTGAAAGTTGTAGTTTCCTAAATTTTACTATATTGCTGTATTCAAGATTCTCGATTTCGGCCTTGCTCGGCAAACCGACAACGAAATGACAGGTTATGTGGCGACTCGGTGGTATCGTGCTCCAGAAATTATGTTGAATTGGATGCACTACACACAAACAGGTGGGTTGGTAGTGACCGAAGGTTACATCCTTAAACTAAGTTTTTGCATTTTTGGTTTTATGACTGAAAACTTATTGGCTAAATAGCCTCTAATGTTTATCACCTCATGATGGCTAGGCGGGGTTCCTAAGTGTCTAACTGCGATATATGGTACGGTGAAGGTTGATAACCCGAACGGCGTGTAAGAAAATAGGAGAAAGTTTGATGGAACAATTTGAAATCTCTTAACAGGACTCCAGGAGGTGTTCCTGTGTGTCGAAGCACTGCGTTGAACGTTATTCACCCCAGCGGAGTGTTAAGAAACTATCTAAAACGTATTGTTTGCACAATGCCTCATATGGACGAAGCATTTCAAGTTTTTTAAATCTTTAGTTGTTGAAGAATACATTGCAGGGTTCTGAATCTTTCCTAGTAATGATCTTAGTTAAATTTTATCTTTTTTTTCAGTCGATATCTGGTCTGTTGGCTGCATCCTAGCCGAGCTTATCACTGGTAGAACCCTTTTTCCAGGATCTGATCGTTAGTTTATCTTTCTGCGGAGATCTTCGTATTCATAAGTATGATGTTGAGTGGATGGAAAATTTTTTTGCTGAAATGATTCTACGAATATTGATTAAAAGGCTATGTGCGATAGAAAAGTGAAAGTTATAAGAAGTCTGGGTTAAAAATCATGATAACTCTGCTGCAGAATATACTGTGAGTAATTAAATCGCAGTTTTTTCTTTGCATTTTATAAAGTGTCGACAGCTAGTGCTAGGAGTTCACCTTTTCTTCTCGAAGCAGCGGTTTCTTTCACAAAATTCTTCTTTTTCATATTTAAGCTTTTGTCAAATCGTGTCTAACATAGTTCTTGGAATTTAGATATCGACCAACTGACCCGAATTATGAACGTTGTTGGTACCCCGAATGAAGAGTTTCTTGCTAAGATTCAATCCGAAGAGGCCAGGAACTATATAAGGTAGAAATTTTATTCAAAGTATTCCTGATGCACATAATATTGTTTTTTAAATTTTCCATCTCTAGGAATCTTCCGAAGATGCCCCGAAAGGACTTTAAGAGACTTTTTGCAACAGCTAGTCCTGCAGCTATCGATCTGTTAGAGAAAATGCTTCAACTGGATCCGGATTACAGGTGCAATACATCTGTATACTGTAAGCTGATAATTAGACTTTGTAAATTGGAGGCTGCACCTTCGTTTACCTGTCGGTAAAAGGGCTAAATGTGCTACGTTATCATAAGGTTTTTATTTAAGGCCAACAGCTGCTGAAGCAATGGAGCACGAGTACCTTGCCGCTTACCATGACGAAACAGACGAACCGATCTCTGAAGAGCTGGATTTAGACGAGGGAGTAGAGTCGACAAACATCGATGAATGGCGACGGTTGATATGGAATGAAATCGAAGACTTCGCAGTGAGCCTTTTTTTTTCTTCTTAAAAAACATTTATTAACAGCTTCAACTGCAGTTTAGTGCATTTTTGAAATCTCAATTCACACCTATCTGTGCATTGTTCAGTAGGTGTTTTCCAATTTGGGATATTTCTCAGAATGATGGGCCAAGACGAATTCTGTTTAGTTAGCTTTGCATCGTCCACACAATGGAAACAAAACATGATGTGATTTTAACTCACACATGCCCAAAAGTATCTGCATCCTTTAACTTTAAGTAAACACATCATTTCTAGTGAGTTTCATTCGTTGGAGCAAAAGGCATTGCAATCTACACGTCTTACTCAACAGAGTGGAATTATTGTTTAAATTGTGATTCTTCTTGGTTTTATTGAGCACGTAGAAAGGCCTTTTTTTCTTTTCCTCGTCGTAACCCGTATTTTAAGCAAGAAGTTGATTAAACATGTGGAATTTCGTCTAGTAGGATGTAGTGCTATCCGCTATTGCATCATTGATAACATTTGAGAAAACTATTATTACCCTTAGGACGAAAGGGCATATTGTTTCCAGTGAGATTATCGATTTTTAGGTTCGCCTAGTGCTCAGTTCTGTACTCATCACTTTTAATTCCTCTGTCGAACTATTATTGTCGAAAAAACAGCATGGTTGTCAACAAGTCGACTTCGAAGCGTGTATACATAGAAAAAAGTATCTTCTTGAAGCTTTCCTCGTATATTTCCTGAGCGTAATACGATCTTATATATATAGTTAAGTGGATGTAGTAAGACCAGTTAAGGCACTAGGTTAATGAACTTAGTTCTGCTAGAAAGGGTGAAGAGAGAGGCCGTGAGCAAAAAGCACGTGGGTGGTCACGTCGGAGGTTTCTAGAGGATATCTTATTCTATCTACAGACGCTATTTATTTGAGTTTTCGACGTCGCTAATACATTCACGAATTCCTGAATGATGTGTGGCGAAATGATCATGTTGTAATGTTGACTTTTTTATTTACTGACTTTTACAAGTTTTCACGGCAGGGTATTATTTATGAAACAACCACAGTGATGCTGAGATATTTGCAAAAATCTGAACCGCAGGTGTCTGCGGTGGGGAACGGACGCGCTATTACCCTTTTCGGGAGCCATCGCGTTCACCACCACACCATGCGGGTCCTTCGCTTCGCCTTTTTTCTCAGCTAGTTCTATCAATCACTGTCATCAGCAATCATCCGTCAACGGGATTGATCTGGGGAGCCGAAGTAGGCATTGAACCCAGTTAAGCTGAGGCTATAGTTGTAATCCACAGTGTTGTGAATCGCAGTGATCGATAGAACTAGCTGAGAGAGGCGAAATGAAGGACCCGCATGATGTGGTGGTGAACGCGTTAGCCCGCTGAAGTGATAATAGCGCGTTCGTTCCCCACCGCAGACACCTGTGGTTTGGAGTTTTGCAAATATCTCAGCATCATTAAGATCATGTTATGGAGGGGGCAAAATCTAAAATGGTTTTTATTTTTTATTTCCATAGTTTTTTTAGAAAATAATTTGCTATTGTTTCAATGTTTAATTCACTGCCTTAGTGTCTTAGAAGATGTTAAACATATTGTATACAGTGTAGCATTTAAAAAATGAGTCGCTAGATTCGATCTGAGCTCTTTAATCCAACCGATTTTTTTTCAGGCGCATCGAAGTGTACCTGTTGATGTTTCTCCAAACATGGACGAATAACCGTAGTGGACGAGATTCGTTACCTTCCTTTGGTGATACTTTCCTGCTTCTCAGACGTCTCACATAGGAGCCGATCATAGGCGGACTACATTCACTCTAATCACTCTAACAGTCCCGTTTCTCTATAGTTGTGGAGATTGATTAGCCATATATATATATATATATTCCACAGATGGACCATGCTACCCAAGGTAGCATTTGTGTGGAAGAGCTTTCTGAAAGAATCACATTACATTTCTAGGAGCTTGATTCGTTGACACTTTATACATTGAGAGAGTATATTGAAATTTTAATTAGTATTAATCGAGTTTATGTCATCATGTTGTAGAGAGCCAAATTGTGGTTGTGACTGTAACGAAACAGTGTCAGGATAACCGATTAGTAAAAAAGGGAGATTGTGTGTCGCATCCTTTCCATCCAGTCAGAACAGGCCGAACAGTAGTTTCGTTTTGTTTTGGTTGACGAATGAGTTTCTCTATTGTATAAAAGCGCGTTATTATTGCTAGAAAGCGATACATACTTAACCCCGTTTATTTTCTAATGTGTGCATATTTTTCCCCAAAAGCCTATTGCAAAATGTGTTCTAGACGTGGTTGGCTTTGAGATCACGTATAACTTGATTTTGATGCCTGTCTTGCCTCCTTTCCTTAATTAACCTGTAGTAAGTCTTCTTTTGGCGATTTGTTAAGGCATAGGTCTTATTGATGTTTATGGGACGTTAAATCTTATGCGGGAGTTTAAAAACATCTAAACTTATGTGATGTACACATTTTGCCAAACCCTGATATCGTGATTTTTTTCGTCGTGGAAACCTGACCTCTCCACTCTCTATTTTAGACATTTTCCCACATTTTTTCCCTACTGTTCTCATTCGAAGTTATATGGTAATAGGCTACTGCCTGGTACTGTAGTTTGTAAAACGTTTGGGGAAATGTATGTACGCATGGTATTCGCCGAATTACTGCTCAATAACAGAAAGTATATCGTATGTATTCATGTTTATTTCCGATCCGACTTTATAATACAGACCGTGCTTGTTTGCTGGGCTAAACATGACCTTTTATAACCACGCGGTCTATGAATTAGCTAGAAAGGTTTATTTCAGCGAATTCAAATGTAGCTGTTCTTGATCACATTGAGAGGTTTCTACTCCTTAATAGTGTGATAAAAAGCTAGGTTCATATGTTCTTTGATAGCCATAACTACATTGTGGTCAGTACTGTGTGAGATCTGATACTTATCCTAGTCCAGATTACGTTGATTTTATTGTATTTGTGATTATTTGCATATAAATGAATTTAAATGTTTCTTGATATTAAATGTTGGAAAATTGCATTCCCTAGTGATGAGGTAGGTGATAGAGCGGCCCTTTTTGTTTTACTCATTCTTCTACTTGTTTGCACATCCATTAAGAACAACGGGTTACTAAACATACAGTGCCTTTTTAGAGGAAGTGGCATGTTCACGATGATTTATGGGATTTTCGCATGTTTTAGCTATGATGGCCCTCCTTGCTTGAAGCATAGGGTGAAGCCCTTCTCTGGTTGTCGGTGTCGTTTGTCGTCAAATTATTCAGACAGGAATGAGGTGTCTGTGGTCGTACTGTAATTAAATCCTTCCTAGATCTTGATAGTACTGAGTAGTTTAGGATGGTTGTCACAGTTCAAAAGACAGACGTCCTGTAGAGCTCGACATGTTTGGAGAGTTTTCTCTGCAGCATCTCTTTTTATCATTAGTTTGCCACATATATTTAGTCGACACAAGGTGTGCCATCCTTGTCCTACCTCGATACTATGGGACAAGGCTTCTTCGCCTGGTGGCTGATAATGAGACCCTTTCTGAACCGTTCAGGCGTGGCTATCGCAACACCATTATCTTGGATGCTGACTGCGTTTCACCTTTTTCTATTTAGGCCACTAAGTCGCTTTTTCATGAAATTCCTCCATATGTCATTAACCAACCATTTCATCTGATGCAACTGTTGGTACGCATTTTCTGCGAAACTCGGATGTTTCATCAAGCACCTACTCCAGAGCGCATTTAAGTGGACTTCTGAACAATTATCCCATTTGTTTGGATGGCATCGTTGTAGTCATCACATCCACCTTAATGTCATGTGCTAATCACGGTCCTAACAATCACCACTAAGGTAAGGGTACTACAACCTTAAATGCTCTACTTTACAGTTTTACTACGTTAGTCTCATTTTAGTGTTGTTGCAAGGTAAAGTTGTGATAAGTCCACATGCGTCTTCTAATAAGTCGACCTATCCGCACTGTTGTTATAGGCTCACACGTTTTCCAATATGTCAAACTTCTGTATTTGGGCCGTTTATTTTTACTATGTTTAGCTTTTTTGACACCTAAGTCTAGCTCGCTGAGCTCTGAACGTGGGGGGCTGGGTATACACATGGGTAGCTTGCCAGTCTCTTCCAGAGTAGACATGGAGCTTACTTGTTGCAGGCGATTTCCATTCGTCTCCCATATACTTCTCTGTCACTTTATTGCAGGGTTTGAGCTCGAAACTCACCAAGACACGTCCGTCTTCGGAAACACTGGAGCTGATACGTCAACATGGAATCGCACGAGCCACAGGCAACCGTCAACTCACTTTCGAACCTGTAAAACAATCCAGGCGGGCAGTTAAAGAAGATGTTAAAGAGGGAACTGCGGAGGCTATGATCGAAGCTGCAGAGGCTGGGAAGAGCATTCGCAAAGCCCACCGAAAATTTGCCAATTACAAAACGAAGATGACTGCACTCCGATGCCTTGATGTAGCAGTTACAGCATCCACAATAGCAATGAAGAAAATCGTTCACTATTAGTACTCGGATCTCTTCAATAGCCACGTCCTCCCTGCCTTCATATGAAACAAAGGAGGATAGTTATGTCGTCACACCAGTTCTTCCTCCCGGATTCCAAGATACTACTTCTTTGGTGAAGAATCAAACAATACCTTTCAGGACAGGATAAGATTTGTCCTCCTGCCTTCATATGAAACAAAGGAGGATGGATATGTCGTCACACCAGTTCTTCCTCCCGAAGTCCAAGAGACTATTTCTTTGGTGAAGAATCAAACAACACCTTTCAGGACAGGATAAGATTTGAATTCCTGAAAAATATTTCGCCAGTCCTCAACAACACACTAGCTCGGCTCTTCACAAATTGCCTGTCGGAATGCAAAGTTTCCATTCAGTGGAAGAGTAACAAGACTCCGGCTTGCTCACATTGATTTAGAAAAAACACGATATTGTCAATCATCGCCCACTCTCCTTGTTGTATGTCGTCTATAAACATTTCACTCGAGTCATCCTGAACAGGATTGACAGAACACTGGACGAGGGAAACGAGGGATGGCCGTATGAGCAAGCAGGATTTCGAAGGGGCTTCGGTACGAAGAACCACATCCATAGGAGAACAAGACTCGATTGAAGCATCGTCGGAGGACAAGAGACCACTCTGCCTTACTTTCATCAATCTAAGGAAAGCTTTCGATTAAGTTGAGATTGAAGTGGTCATGGAGGTCCTAGGCAGCCAGTCCTTTTCTACTCAATATGTAATGATTTTTCGTGAGCTACGCTTTGGTGATAACATCATCTTATAAAACCACGCATTAGCTAGGTGGAACGAATGGTGACCGACTTTCACAACACTTGTGGAATTATTGCTCTTCAACTAAATCTCACAAAAACGATGTCCAGGAAGAACGGATGGGTTTCGCATGCCGCATTCATACTTAATGGAATGAATGTCTCAGAGTGCTCTATCAACGTCTACGTAGATAAGGAAGTGAAAATGATAAACGACTAAGCTACAGACTTCAGCGGGGGAGAAACGAGCAGGAGCTTGGTGAGCATTCAGGAGCATCGAGGATGCAGTGAGGAGAACAAAGTACGCCCGACTTCGTGCCCTCCGTTCCGACTACACTGTTCTCCTTACCTTAACATTTGCTTCAGAAACCTCGTTGCTACGTAATTAAGATGAAAATCCACTCAGTGTTACAGAACAAGCTGTCGAAAGGACGATGCTAGAAATATCCTGTATCACGTATGTAAGCGAAGGGATTTCCTAGCTCCAACGTATGTCAACGAACAAAAAATCAAAGATGCCTTCCTATAAACCAAACTGTTAAGTGGGCCGGACACGTAATGCATATGAACGACAATCGATGGACAGCGCGTTTAGCGACTGGATTCTTCGTAATGTCAAAGGCACAGCATGAAGACCACCTTCACGAAAACTCTACAGGAAAGATATGATGCTCAGTGAGCTTCTAGAGCAAGCAGAACCTGCGGGCTACTTTTCGAAGACTCCGTAATTCCGACTGGTGAAAAACGTCCCGAGACTCTTATCCCTAATGTTCGACATGAGAAAGAAAGTAAAAGAGAAGCACAGTTCTAGAACCCAACAGTGTTATAGCTGAATTCCTTTGAGCTGAAAGCTTTAAACGACATGCACCTTTGAATAAATATATGATAACAAGTATTTAAAATGGAAACATCCTGTGCTAGTGGAGGACGTCGCGAGCGAGCATCGTGCTCAAGAGAGGTGATCGAAGAGATCTTGGTAAAATCGTTCAATATGTAGAGTATACTCTACATCTTTATTGACTACGAAAAAATGTCTGACAGCGTCGAAACAAATGCAATTCCATTAGCGCTTGTCGACCAAGCAGTGGAGCATTCTTATAAAAAAAACTTTGGTTGACTGCTGCCGCAAAGCAGTCGCCGCCTTTGTGGATCAGAGGGAGATTTGCCACCATGCGACTAGTTTGATACCAAGACGGTGGTGGATCCGGATATTGGTTCAATCTTAGCTGGGCTTCTTGGTGGAAACGCCGGACTCCTTCTCATCTTGATAGACCCTGCTGGGGAGATGAATCCCCCCTAGTGTACATCTCATCCCGCCATCCAAGAACACCTCCCAGTCACGATGAGGCGGTAAACTATTGAGAGGGCTACCATAACTACGACATAAAAAATACCGCTTTTACATCGAGCCCTTACCACTTTCTTAGGGAAAAGGTTCGACAAGGCGACATTATCACACCAAAGCTGTATTGCGGTGAATAATGAAGTCGCTCGATTGGAACGAGAAAAAAGACACGCATCTATAGAAAATCCATGTCAAATCTTTGTTTTGTTGATAACATTACCACTTTTTTAAGAAGTAATAACAAAGGAAGGACCACGATCAATGAACTCAATGTAGCGAGAAAAACATTTAATTGCGCATGAACAGGACGTAAACCTAGTTTATGAAAAACGTGTAGTGTGAAGGTGCCAAATCGAAATGAATGGTTGGTTCTCTTATTACAGACTCCACCTCCTGCGTGTACGTTGGGCGTTCAACGATCATGTAGAGCAATATGAAGGAAGAATTAGATAGAGGGACAGCAGCATGGATCGCATCCAGGCCTCTCAGAGAAGCCACCGACCAAGTAATAGACCCAAAACTCTGCCCTCATTTTTCCAATCAACAGTCTGTCTAGCAGAGGCACGAGCTGATATTTCAACTGTCGGATCATATAAAACATAATAATAAATGGACATGTGTTCATATATGTATGTCTATTATTAGAGATATGTATGTGGGTGGGTATAAATGCATTTACTTTTGTGTTATTTTGCATTATAACGATGTCCACTTCATTCCAGTTGAGATGTTGACGTTGTTAGTGGTGGCGTCGTTGGCCGCCGCCTATCTTAGCCGAATCTTCCGTCGTCGACGAGAAGTGGGTAGTTCCCTATGACGGACGGGGAAAATTTTTCATACGGACCAATGTCATAATGAGTTTTTTACAAGGATTTCACAAGATGAAAAGACAAGAACAAGTTTCAAAACACATTTGTTCACTTAAGAAATCTGCTTTCTTTATTCTTTTATGTGCCGTTCAGAGGTGTCAATGTGTCATTTTTGAAGGAATGAAAATTCCAGGCCTCATAATGTTTGTTAAAGCAGAGATGTTTCGAATCTGTTCATTTGTAGGTCACCAAAAACAAGCAAAAATGTTTTTTTTCAAATTTCGATTCTTTATATGCCAATTAATTAATCGAATAAATCACCTGGAAGAAATTGTTGCGAAAAGACAACAAGAACGTGAGGAGTCAAAAGTCTTGACGGAAAGCTCTGCGCTTAGCTTGAGTCCTGAGATTCGAGACACGGTAAGTTCGTGGAACTTTCAGGAGTTGAGAGTTTGGTGAGCTATATGATTTCCTCGGTTTCCATATGCGGCACCATTTCAACACAAAAGATTAGTATTAATATAGGTTGGCGAAACCGATTGATCACTCTGCATCCGTATACAAGAGCACCTAAAAGGGAAACTTAGCGAACCCCTTCGATAAATCAGCTTTCGTGAATAAATAAGTAGTGTAGTAGCAGATTCGTGTTTGTTCATGAAGTAAACGGTAAAAGTATTATCGTTTTCTCAGTTTACGTCACGAATGGCGCCTCCGGCATTAACCGGTTCCTTAGGGGAGCGCCATGAAGTGGTTAGACGAGATCGTGTCCTGGTTAGAGTTGCCGATTGAGGGCTTTGTTTTTCTTCTAAACGTATCCCGAGAACATGACCGTTCGTAACCACTGGAAAGGCTATGTGCCGTGCCTTGTTTAGAGGTTCCTATTCTGCTCTCCTCCTGTGCACATACTGCTGGTTGTATGAAACATGACTCTCACAAGAGCTCTTTGTGTGTGTTAGGGATGAAAGGAGAAAAAAAATGAGCCAGTATGTTTTTGTTACTTGTCTTTTGGTACTATTTGGCGATGTAGACGTTTTTGCATAGGTCAATGCGAACGTTCGAAAACAGAAGGCAGTCTTTTTTCGGTTCCTCTCTGGTGAAATTTATGTGCTCTGACTGTTGGTTTAGCAATTCGAAACATTTGTCCATCTCTCTTGTGTTGAGGAATTGGCAAAAACTGTGGTCTGTAAACCTACAGTAAAGTAGTGATGGGAGATCGAGTACAGAAAACTTTAACTTTGAACATGAATGCAATGGAAGGCTTGGAACCCAGTTGCTTTTCTCATCGCCAACTTTCATATTTGTGCGTTATAGTTCTCGGACTACCTGAGGAACAATTGAGGTAATTTTCTAAGAGCGCCATGAGTTACTCAATCGAAAATCGAATGTTTAACACTTCTTCGTCTTGCATAAGCAGGTTGATGGCCTGCGTTGCGGAGTCATTCGACACGTTACTACATGACTCCATCACGTATGTGCTGTTGAAAAACTTGTTACGTAGACGATCTAGGGAGATCATATATATACATATATATATATATACATATATATATATATATATATATATATATATCCTTCCGGCGATTTACCGCCTCATCGTAGCTGGGAGGTGTTCCTAGGTGTCTGGCGGTTGTGTTAAACGGGATGATTGATCTCCCTGGCAGGGTCTTCCAAGGTGAGAAGAAGTGCAGTGTTTCCATCAGGAAGTCCAACAAAAAAAACCAAAAAGAAGGTAAACCAATACCAAGATTCAACACCGTCCTAGCATCAAACTAGTCACATGGTAGCAAATCGGAGGGACTTTGGCTACGCTAACCCTCGGGAGCTTCGGAGAACCACAATGGCTAAACCAGAGAAACTCCCGAAACAATGGAAATTTTGCTAGGGGCCCGCACAACCAGTGAAGAAGGGCCATCCAAGTCCAAGACCAAGTTCAAGGTTGGTGTTTTCATCTTCTCTGAAAAGTCTAGCATCAACTTACCGAACCCGGAGAGATGGAGTACTTGGTTTACTCAGAAGATATTGAACTAAAGTCGTGTGTATTCAGGGAACCTCCAACTACTTTGCTACACTTGCTGACTTGGTAAATTAGATTTTCAAATGTCTCTAATTCGTTCAATGAAGAGTTAATTTCATTGCTATTTTTATCCTTGTGCAGTACGACATTCTGCCTTCGCAAAACAACAGCGCAGAACATTGAAACGGAATTCCTATCACTTTTTCCAATCACTTGTACTTGAAATTGCCATGCTTTTTTTACCATTTTGTAATCCTTGACGAATATTTTCTACTAATAAGAGTTGGTTCTTCATTAAAATTTCCATTAATATGTTGGCGATAGTGAGGTTTATATCTGTTCTTGAATGAAGAATCGAAGGAAATATCTCTCGGCCTTGACTAATCCTCAAAGGATACTCCATGTATTCGCCTTCATTGTGCATCCCTAGAGCTGACTGAACGTATATCTGAATCTGACCCACATAGTGACTCGAGATAACTAGCCCGCTCAGTGCTGCTATCCTCCCAGACAAGTCTGCATTAATGCACCGACCTCGGAGTGATGAAAGGCTTGGCGAGTCTAGGTTGGGAGGTGGGGGAGAGGGGGGTCTGTGAAACTATCACCGCGCTCTTTATGAATGGAATCACTACCACTGCCTGAACTCGCCCCTGAACTGTTCATTAATTCGATGAAAACGAATGGCACCATTTTGTTGCACTTATATCAATACCCTGTCGTGAAAAATTGTGCTAGGCAGGAAATAAAAGGTTAACGCTGCTGAACACCCTTTAATTATTTCATATAATCGGCTGTCGATCTAAAGGATAAAAGGATAAAAGAACTTGTTGGCGACTTGAATGCACATTTGGCCTACATAATGAATTCAGTGTGCCTATATTTCCAAACTGCGCCGGAATCAGTTTCGCGATCCCAGAGTGGCTCAGACGATGACTGCGTAACCCTTCGGATCAGTACCAACCAACAAGCTTGTTGATCGCTGTTATTCATTGGGTTTTCAGTTAAAGTGTCAAGCTCCTTAACTTGAGCCACGCTGGTGAAGGGTGAGCCACTTGCTGTACACTGAACTCCGTCACTCGGGAAGAAACTCCGGGCCACAATGAAATGGCAACAAAGTGGCAATAAGAGAAGCTGAATCCGTTTTCTGTGATAAAAATTCAGGGTTAAAAAGGTGTTGGAACAGCTGGGTGATATCTTCTAATGAGCTGAAGCGACTTTTTAAAACGTTTCCTCTCTGTGTTCTATTTTTTTATAAATATTGACAATTTTGCGATTTCAATCAATAAGGCATAAAAGTTTTTAAATGAATATTGCTCCCGATCTTTTTTTTGCAGAAAGTCTTCAGAAAGGCACAGTGCGATGCACTGACGTACTACGAACTTTCAATCGAAAGCTTTACAAGCGCACGAGAAGACGAACTGTGTCACACTTTCCGTAAAGGTAAGCTTCTTTCAAAAAAATCGATCTAGGCATTTTCTCCTCAGTCGTGCATGTGTAGCTCTGTGGGCAATAGAGACTAGATCAATCGCTGGTTTCACTACACGCCTCCGGCTCATCAAGTCGTCTGTTCTCACAGAGTCGGAAAGTGCTACCAGACTTGTTCCGGAGTATGAAAAAAAACTTAGTTTGTTGGTAGGTCACCGTAAGCCATGGGGGTAGGCTAGATATTCATCGGTTCATCTCTACGATGAACTCAGAATGCATAGCGAATTTCTCGCGATTTGATCAGCGCTGGACGCCTTATCATTTTATTCCTTTCAGTTGCAGTGGTCTGTTTTCTCTCTTCATTCAACATCTATCGAATTTCTTGTCTATTCTCAGTAACCTCTATTTTAGGATGTTTTTTAAAATAGTTAACAAAATGCTGAGAACGTTTGGGAGGCTTTTCAGGAAGCAGAGCACTGGGCGGCCGAATGGGGTGCCAGGGCGGTAGCACCTGATTTCCGAAAACCTCCATCCTTTGGTATTCCGATCAGTTTAAGGGGTGTGTATTCCGGTGAGAAAATTATTTTATGGTTTCTAAAGTTTCTTCGTGACAGTCAATGTCTTTTGTGCATTTAAAAATCTGGATTCATTACATTTTTAACCATTTTTTCTTTCATTTAAATGTATTTTCAATACCGTTTTTGAACCAGATTTGTCCAATGTTGTTATCGTGTAAAAATAAAAGAATAGAGTTGATCAATCCCTGAGTGATGCGCCATGTATTCGACTTCATTAAGCATCGTTTGGAGGTGATTCAATGCATATCTGGCCTTTACAGTGGTTCGCGGTGGCCTACCGATGTATCGAGCCAGTGCTGCTGCCGATCCCGGAATGGTGGAAGGTTTGGTGTACCAGGGATGCGGGAATCAACTTCATATGTATTGCAGAGCGCCTCCGACCACACCGCCACACGCGCCCTAATCTATGCCATTGTATGTCATTTCAGAATCCTTCAAAACGTTTATTCGTGGACAAAAAAGAGGGCAGGGGCTCGAACTACAGTTTGAACTTTAATCATGGGAAAAAACAAAGCTTGCTTGCTCGTGTTGTATGCCGTTCCTATTCAAACTGTGGGACAATCTGCGCTCTATATTCATTACCATCATTCTTATCGCCATTTTTCTCTGGTTTATCTGGGAGTTTATTTTAAGTAGTAGCTAAAGTCGTCTGGTATCCTTGTTTCGTTCTTTAGCACAAAGGTTACGACACAACACCAGGTCTGGTGCAGAACATCGGTAGACGAGCAAAATCCGATGCACTCCTCATTCAACATGTTAAAGTGCTGGTTGAGTATTTTTAGAATAAGATTATCTTCTCGTTTTTCTTTTTTCTCATAGCTTAATATTTTTGAGATTAGTTCGCCTGTGTTTTTTTGCAGCGTGTACATAAAATTAGACCTTCCAAACAGAGAGGGTGGTGTAACAGAGCGAGCAGGAAGCGCTATGAAGTAGGGGAAAATCCCAATATAAAAATAAGTAATCAGTATATATGGAGTTATTCTTTGAAAAAATTGCTATACGACTAGGTACTTCTTTCTTTGCTAGTTCATAATTAGCTTTTTAGTTCAAAATGGTGTGGGCTAATCTCGTGTAGTGGCGTAAACACCTAAATCAGTTGTTGCAAAAGGATAAAGGATAAAGCTTTCGGCGTTGATCATTCCCTGAGGGATGCGCCATGCACTCGACTTCATTAACCGTCGTTGGAGGTGATTCAGTGCATATCTGGCCTTTACAGTGGTTCGCGGTGGCCTACCGATGTATCGAACCAGTGCTGCTATCCTCCCAGACAAGTCTGGTACCAATTTGCCAACCCGGTGGGATGGAAAGCTTGGTGGGCTATGGACGCAGGGATCGATTCCACTTTTTGTGTTGCAGGGCGCCTCCGACTATTGCGCCACACGCGCCCTTTCTTTCATTTCATGGTATTTGTGCAATTTAACGGTTTTCTACATGATGTCAAGATTATAATTCTGCTGGATAACTAACAGTTTGAACTGTGTGGCGACACCAGCCCTGTTCTGTTATACGGTGTTATGTGAAAAGGTTCACATTTCCTGAACGACTTGATCGCACCCTACAGTTCTGCAGGATATAGCATGTTTCGCGGCGGATTGTCATCGAAGGTTACTTGTTTTCATGACGACACGCCATCCTGTAGCAGTAGGACTAGTATTATCTGGAACGGAGCAAAGTAGTATTCTCAGTGCAGACCTGCATTTGACCTCAGTATTGACAACCAATGTATCAGCATTTATATGTGAGGTAATAAAGTGTTCACAACAGTTGATGAGTAGTTCCGTTTGTATTTGTAAATTCACTTCTAGAAAGACTTGTTCAATGAACTGTTTACGGTCAGGTGTGATCAAATCGATTTATCAATCAGTAACAACTTCTTTAGATGCTTATTCGGCCAACGTTTCCACGGTTTCGTCTTCATCCTTTATCAACCTCATTTAAGCTCAACAATATAAACGCATGTCGATTATTTTACTACCGAGGTTAAATGGCGGTCGATTACATTAGAATTTAATCTGTTCGACAAAGTATTGGGCTGTATGCTCATGCATTTGTTACATTTATTTCTATAAGGTTAACAAATGAAAAAAAGTTTTTTTGAAATGAATGGAGAAGGAGGGCATCAAAGCAGACTGAAGGAAAAAAATTGAAGAAAGGAAGAAGTACGTCAAATAGTGGTTTATCATCGAAGTATGTTATACTAAGAAGTTAGAGGTACATCGAAAATCTATCCATGTTGACAAAAGAAACTACAAAACATCGAAATCGATAGGAAAAAATGTGGGACGGAGTGGAGGTAGATTCAAAAAGGTCATCGACGTCGAATTTCATGACACTTTATGAACACTGGAGCTTCGGCTTATTTCCGTCCAAATTGGGTCTGAAAATGAAAGTGATACCAAAAGAAATATAATGAAACAAACAAATCGTACTATGGATGGTTTGTGAAGAGACCGTCTTCACAAACTTTTTAAATCGTACTAAAAAGTATGTAGACTTTTTCTGATGGTAAGTAAACCTTCCAACAATTTATCGCCGCATCTTGGCTGGGAGGTGTTCCTGGATGTCTGGCAGCGAGGTAAAGTGGGGCGATTTATCCCCGGCAGGACTTCCCAAGCTGTGAATTAGTCTGGCGTTTCTATCAGGAAACCCAGCTAAGAGTAAGCCAATACCAGGATCCACCATAATTCTGGTATCAAAGTCGCATAGTGGCAAATCTCCCTTTGATCCACAAAGGCGGGGACTGCCTGTAATGGTGACGACTAATGGCAGAATTAGGCCTAGTTGACCTCTAGGCTCCAAGAAACCACAATGGTTAAACCAGCAAAACTCCGAAAAATGGAAATTATGCTGGAACACGCATAACCAGTGAAGACGGGCCATCCAAGTATCCAAGTAACATGGCAAGTGATTTTTTCTTCAAGCGGAGAAATACTAAAAATATATTAAATGATGGATAGAATGGCATATTTTTTTCTTTCGGTGAAAACATGAAACGGTTCAAAGAGTAGATGTCTTACTGTTTTGGCCTTCATGCCGAGCACCATTTCGAGACGGATTTTCACATTTTCGTGTTATTAATTTTTCACCCACAAACTCGGTTTTTGCTCAGTTATGGTTATTGGAATAAAAGCGATAAAAGCAAAATCTTCCAGAAATGTTTGAATATCAACGTGGAACGTTTGTTTTGTCTGGGAACCGTAAGCGATCGTTCGAGTGCAAAGCTGGTTTCGAACATGTCATTGCAGAGGCGAAAGTGGAGAAGATAAAGAACGTCCGCGATGGTGATCTGGTTTCCATGATGAACGACTGAAGATGCCAAATGAAACGAATCCATCTACACACGATACGACAACACGCCGGAGAACGAAGAGGCGAGATTAGGATGCATTTTGGAGCATTTTAAGCAAGTTGGGGAACCTGGAGGAACTCTTGGACTAGGTGCTGAGTGAGCCAGGACGAATGGAACAGAGGTTACGGCCGTTAAATCGGTTTTACAGTTATTGAATCCAAGAAAAACAACCTTTTCATGTCCTCATTATAACATTCGTTCGAAAAAAATTCGCTTATCTACGAAAGCCAAGGAAACTCGCCCAAGATCGTAAAAATATGAATTGCCGATGCATTTTCCCAGCCAGAATTTACTCCAATACCTAATTTGTCAAGTTCTGGAAAAATTTCTTGCAACAGATTTATAGTAACACTGTGTAGATACAAACCCTTGTTTTTTTGATTAATTAAGTTTACTATGATCTGGGATGGGCGCGTGTGGCGCAGTGGTCGGAGGTGCCCTGCAACACACACGCGGAATCGATCACCGCGCCTATGGCTTACCAAGCCCTGCATCCCTGCGTATCGGCAAATTGGTACCAGACTTGTCTGGGAGGATAGCAGCACTGGCTCGATATATCGGCAGCCATCGAGAGTCACTGTAAAAGGCCAGATATGCATTCAATCACCTCCAAACGATGCTTAATGAAGTCGAATGCATGGCGTATCTCTCAGGGATTGATCAGCACCGAGAACTTTATCCTTTATCCTTTATGATCTGGGATACGTGAGTTTGAAGGCTAGAGACTAACATTATTACTTATTTATAACTTGCTTATGCGATGATTTCCTTTTCCGTTGTAATATGTTAACATGATACGTGAAATAAATACAAGTTAATGCAGGACTTCTATACAAATCGAGATTTATATAATCTTTTCGTAAAAAGAAACTACTGGCGTAACAAGTCAACTTACTCTGAAGAAGCTACCAGCAACAGGATTCTTCAAACCGTACTGCTTGGCAAATTGCGTGGTGTTGAAACTGAAAGAATGGTTTAAAAAAAGAAAATGTTTGTGACACAATCTATCGAATTATCAATGGATGCTGTCTTGGTTGTTTATTTTGGCAGCGGAATAGATGGTATCGTTTTGAGTAAGCTATTGAGACAAGAAGACCATCTCCAGCACAGTTAATGAGGATGGGACGATGCTCTACACTTGAATTCAGAATCATCACTTAACTAAACCTATAAAGGTACTTTGAGAGAGGTTGGTTGGCTAACTACTGGCCTAAAGCTTAAAAAATAACGGGTTTCATATCTTTTTCTTTGACATAGTGCTATTTCGTATCTCCTGGACCAGTGAAGTGCATTTGGTAACTGTGGCTGGCAACAAAATCGAAAGGAAATTGTACTGGTGCCGCTAAAGTTATTCAACTACTAGCAGAAATACAGCTTGTACAAGTGATACAGACCGCGGTTGCAGTACAACTATGGTGTAGGAGTAATTATTTTGGTGTCAATCAAAAATACGCACAAAACTTACTTTGCTCTTGATTCCATCACTGCTATTGAAAGAGGCTTCGGTTGTTTGAAGACCAATAGATAATATCTATGGAAACCTGAAGTAAAGACGAATTCTCCTAAGTGGCTAAAGACGTCATGTTATTTAGAACGAAATTTGAGCATTTGTTGGGCGCAACGTACATTCAATTAGGGTGTGTCAAGCTCTGTGATTAGGTATGCGTTAGAATACACAGGTGATCGTTGGTTGGTTCGCTCACGCACCACCGACTCATCAAGGCTTCCAACCCCATAGGGTAGAAGAATTGGTGGAAGATATGTCTGGGAGGATATCAGCAGTGATTTGATAGATCGGTGGCCCCGCCGCAAGTTGTCATATAGGACAAATATGCACTCAATCATATGCACGATGCTCTGAATTTACCCTGAATGCACGAAGCATCGCTAAGCTATTGCAGAATGCCAGACGTTCTAACGCTTCTTTTGAGAAAAAACGCAATATCGTACCTGTTCCTTCAGGTGGGACCAGGTCCAATATAGGAAGCAACCGTTTTACCACAACTTATTTCATTTCCGCGAACATTCACTACCAACCAGTGCAAATAATCACGTAGATTTGGATTGGCTGTTGACGGTGCGTCAGGATCTGAAGTGAATTTAGGGAAAAGTGAAGAAAAAGTTGAGGAAATGAAAAAAATCGGTTGACATATGGTGATAGATGGAGACGATATGTATTCTCTCATTGGCAAGCCAACCTACGAAGGAATGTATGCTGGTTGGGTGTGCTGATGTTAAAATAAACTCTGTTCTTGAAATATGGCGGAATGACAGTTTAACTCATTCGCTTAATCAATTTATCGCCTTTTCAGCGTTTTTGTTAGCGCTTTTTTACTTGTTATCTAGTAACTATGACGAATTCCAAAGCATTCTGTAGCTGTGAATGCTAAATATTTTTGAAAACCTATCATACTTTTGTCGTTTGCCTTGAAGTTTTCAGATTGGCTTCGAGATGAATTGATTTGAACTAAGTTCTCAAAAGTATTAAACTTTAGAGAAAGAGATCTTGTGATTATCAATGAAGTCTTTTCAAGTCCTTCCAATAGTTCACCGCCTCATCGCTGCTGGGAGGTGTCCTGGATGTTGGGATGCGATGTACAGCGCGGGGGAATTTATCCCTTCGGCAGGGTATCCTAAGCAAAGAAGGAGTTTCGATCAGGAAGCCTAGCTAGGAGTAGACCAATAACAGGATCCATAGCCGTCGTGGTACCAAACTAGTCGCATCGTGCCAAATCGCCCTCTGATCCCAAAAAGGGCTGCGACTCCCTGTGGTGGTGAGGAATCACAATGGCTAAACCAGTAAATCTCCGGAGAAATGGAGACTCTACTGAGGGCTCGCACTATCAGTGAAGGGGGGCCCATCCAAGTATCCGTGCAAGTAAGTCTTTTTAAGTGCTCTTTTACAAGCATTCGGACCTTGCTGTTTAGAAAGGACATCTCATTAAAAGATATTTCAAACATCATTTGAGCCAATTTAAAGTGAACTTGAGGAAGGAGTCGAGAACGGTGCCCTTGCAGTATTATCGTTTTATCTTCTATCTCAAATTTTTTTTACGTGTAATTTTTCTCAGGGAATCTCTTTACGAATTTTCTTAGAAGATGAGTTTGCTGAGGCCATTTTTAAAGTCTTGCGCTTAATAAGTTAATGGAAAGGACCATTTTGATGACTTACCGATCATCATAACAGTGTACAATGAAGATCGAGATGCTTTCCACTTCAGTGTCGGTTGTGAAGATGTAGCCGATGTGCTCAATGTATTTCCAAATCGCACCTGAATCAGATGTTTGAGAAAATAATATTAAACCATAGTCCTAAAGAAGGGACGGTTGACAAAGAGATAAAGGTTATTGAGCATCCAGTTTTCATGTCCGGCTGGATTATTGGCTGGTCCGCCTTTGATACAGGGTTTAGCAGCATAGTAATTGTCAACACAGAGTTATTTTTGCTGCTTACGAATGTTGTTTTTCCGTGGAATTATGAGTTAACGTTGCTAAGATGTTTACGCATTGTCACCACCTAGTTATTCAGGTTTAATAAATTGAAGTAACCGTTGCTGTATTTCTGCTAGATTACTTCCATGATAGAAAGACTCCTGACGCAGATTGATTAGTTTTAGAACGACTTGCTCTTCTAAATGTCCCACTCTATTCCCATGGCGTTCATATTACACTCTATGTTTGCTTAGTTGATACATGATGCCTACTACCGTATCTTATTCTTTCACCCCAGAAAAACGCTATCGGGAGTTCGATGGCAGACTCGAAGAACAAAGGAAAATTTCAAGGGAAGGAAATCGGCTGAATAAGCAATATTCGTCAACATTTGCTGTTCGAACTATGTGACGAGTAGTATGCCAACGTAATGGAATATCTTGATTAGCTAATCACCTTTTTAATGAGTGTAATCACCCTAGGGTGTTTTCAGTCTTGCGAACAGCCCTTTCCGGATTTTCTTTTGCAACTCCTTAATCTTATATAGGATGTGTTTTAAAAAGAGATCTTGTGAAGCGCCGAATTTAGAAAATTTTGATCTTTCTGTAGAAATGCTGTGTGATATAGAGACGGTATAAACAAAAGGGTGCTGTTTGGTGTTCCTTGTGAAAAGAGTCAATTTAGGTTTCATAGTTTAGTAAAACAAATTTTAGACGTATCCGACCATCGCAGACTACCTAAAACCACTAGATGAACTATAAATTTGCTAGGCGATAAAATTCAGATAACGTAAAATCTAGAGGGTAAATAAAGTTCTCGTGTTCATCAATCCTTGAGGGATGCACCATGCATTCGACCTCACTAAGTATCGTTTGGAGCTGATTAAACGCATATCTGGCCTTTACAATGACTCGCTGTGGCTACCGATGTGTCGAGCCAGTGTTGCTATCGTCCCAGACAAGTCTGGCACCAATATGTCGACCCCGGAGGGGTGGAGGGCTTGGTGGGCCATGGGCGCGGAGGCCGATTCCATGTGTGTATTGTAGGGCGCCTCCAACAACTACGCCACACGCGCCTTAACGTAAAATTTAGGGAGACAATGCACTCACCACCACACCATGCGGATCCATCTTTTCGCATGTCAGCTAGTTCTATCGATCAGTGCCATCAGCAATTACCCGTCAGCGGGATTGACCTGGTTAGCCCAAATCAGCAATGAACTTAGTTAACTAGTTAGCATGACAGACATGCGAAACGGACGACCCGCATGGTGTGGTGGTGAAAGTGTTAGTCCCCGGAAAGGGTAATAGCGCGTTCGTTCCTTACTGCAAACAACTGCGGTCTGGAGTTTTGCAAATATCTCAGCATCATCGCATTTGTGTCACACATAACACCCTGCCATGAAAAAATTATATAGGCAGTAAATAAAAAATTTAACGTTGTAAAGTTATTCGTTTTCAAAAAATACGCTGGATTTTGTTCTCGAGAAAAACGCGGGTAATTGTTACATTGTACAGCACATGAAGAATTCACCTTAGCATTCCGTCCATAGGTCGCTTTTAAAGGCATCGTTCCGGACTTAATGTAACCCAGTTGATCAGAGCGAGAAGAAATGCTAAAACCTTTTTCGTTACTTCGACTTAATGGTCCTTATGTCGAAAATGAAGGAAAATCGCACCGTTGAGACAGCACTAGCAGGAGAGGGAGAGCAAGGTACACGTAACCCATCCTGAAATGCTAAAAATTTCTTTCCAAACAAAGCAAACACTGAAACGTCTGGAGTATGAACGAGGCGAGGCGGCCTAAATAGTCGACATCCTATGACTTGTTAAAGTTTACTGCTGTAAAATCGTAAACAGAAAGGAAAACTTGAATGGTTATTATCTGCGCATTGCGATTGAATCGAAATGATGTCAAGGTTTAAGAGAACATTACGATTTTTTGTACTTAGTGACCGAATTCGGTTAAACGATGAGATCGATCATTTTCTGGAACGGCTGTTGGCTGAATACACTGTGGTTAAACTCGAAAACATCATTGGCTGAATCGCTCTACGTTACTAGCATTATGCGACAGTAAAATCACAAGGTAAACTAACTGCGCGATTGCCGTACAATGCAAAAACGTGTACGTGTAAGTAACGAGCGCAAATGCAGAACATTCTCGTCTTGTGTTCGTCACCGCATTGAAAAACACAGTATCGTGAAGCAGCCAAAAGGAAATGTTTGGAAAAAGATGGACGAGCTAGGTAAAAATATCGCTTGGAACGAAAGCTGTGGTCGGATCTGATCCCGCTTCTACCACTATTTTTATCCTCTTTTTTCCCAAGAGAATAATTTAGCTCGTTTTATCTATATGACCCGACATCAAATATCTTACGGATCCTAGCATTTCTTTCATTCGATTCGTCGTTCCCATCTATCATCCGCGAAGCAGATCGGATTTCGTTTGGGTTCGGTGATTGGTACTTGATGATTACTTCTTCAAGAACGTCGTTCAATGCTGGTCCAGTTGATTCTACGCTGGAATTCTGCGATAGCCAGATTGTATGTTCTAGGCCTTCACCACGATAGCAGTACGCGGCTTTTGTGAATCGCAAGGAGCTTCACTAGCTGTGTTTGGGATTCTTCCAGAACGTTGGTGGATCCTGTGGTGACGAAGATTTTTCCCGAAACCGACCAGTACTAACTGGCCGATAGAGGAGCCTCAGAGGTGTGGTTTGAGGGCACACTATGTTATAACTAACAATTGTAGTTGCTGCGTCCTAACATTACTAGATAAGAAACAAGGAGTTTAATAAATATTACAGTATGTGAAGTTGAAGGTTATTTTCATCGTACCTTAACTCTTCTATCAAATTCCCGTACTCATTACCCTTTTTTTTGTTTTAATTGTTCAATCCCGGAAATGCTGGATTATAAGCTCAATGGCCACGAAGTCCAGTTCTGAGTTTTGGTCTCAAAAATCTTTGAACGAGACCTGTTGGTTTGCATTCATTTGTTCGTTAAAGAAAGACAAAAAATAAACTAAGCAAATACAGCACTCCAATACAACGGATATCAGTAAATGGTGATTTAGTGATAATAAATTTCAGGACAAGGTTTATTTTTTTAATGTTAGATCCTTTTAAGGCTGGCGAAGATTTGAAAACCTTTTTTAATTTTAGCGAGAGACAAAATAGATGTGGTATTGCTTGGGCTAAATTTGTGATGATGTTGGTTGTGGTGAGCGTGAGAAAATAGGACGGCAAAAGGTTTGTCTATGTCGGTGAACTGCTAGATATTTTATAGTAACAGCGAACAATAGAAAAGTCAAAGGTCAATAGTCAAATGCCCGCTTTAAGCGGATAGTATTGGAACTGTTTGCTTTCCGTTTCATCAGACGAGTGGGCGATTCCATTGTTCGCTATGTGAGATACAGGGCATCATCTGAAATCACAAAGAAATGGTCGCCATTCGAAAGTTCAATCGGAATCATAGCCGGTTTATTTCCATTTCCTTGTTGCGCCCTCACTGAGATGCCTGACCAAACATGGGAAAGCAAACGACATGAGGCGAAATACTCGTAACATTAACCAATCTAGATGGAAGTTACCTCTAATGACATCCACGCGATCTCTCCTGGTTTCATTTTTCCCACTAGCAATCCTCTAATTGATCTGAAGAGTTAGATTGGTCTAGTGTGTATATGAAGTTTATGTATGTTAATGAAGCTCATGCGTTGCAATGAAGAAGTTCATTAATAAAGTGATTCAGATGTCAAAAAATGTACTATCATTGTATTATGAGATATTGTAGAGCTAACAAAATACCGACTGCTGTAGGCTGGATTATCCGTTTAAAAAAATAATAATCAACGGATAATCATATCAACAACAACCGCCCTGTATTAAAGAGCGTCGCCGGGTGCAATCGGCTCATTCGAGATGCTCAACTGAGAAAGGTTCGGTTCGATGCGAGACGAAGATGCGAAATCGAGAAGTGTAACAAATGTGGACCATCGACAAGTACCGTCGGCTCCGGTGAAAACGAAGACGTCGAAACGTCAGTCGAATAAACATCTCTAACAACCTCGCGTAAGCTCAGCGATATAGAGAGACATGCTGACTATTGTAGTACCGAGGTTGAATGACGGTCAGTTTCAAAATGATTGTCTTATAATGGACTGAATTCCTAAACCATGATGGCTCTTTCTTCTCATAATCTTTTCAATACAATATCATTCTTCAAACGCTTGCAAACTATGAGCAGCGTTTGATCGTGGAGTGAGCTGGTGCTGTTGAATTCAATTCAGCTATATTTCGCCTTCCGTGACAACTTGTATTAGCAGCTTCTATTCTATGACGAACCAGCTCTCTATCGCGATTCGTACTCACTTCTGGATTTAAGCAGTTTATTTTGTGTACCGCTTTTAAGACGACTCAAACTAGCAAGTTTAAATGACCTCATAAGTTAAAATAACTAGCACTTTCCAAAATGCTCCACTATCAGAAACCCTTGATACTTGATACTTGAACCGCCCGTTCCCACCAGTTGTGCGGGCTCCAGCATAATCACCATCTTTCAGAGATTTGCCGGTTAAGCCATTGTGGTTCCCTGGAATCCCGAGGACAGCCTGGCCAAAGTCTGCCCCAGGTCGTCACCACGACAGGCAGTAGCAGCCCTTGTGGATCAGAGGGGATTTAGCACCATGCGACTTTGATACCAAGACCGTGTTGAATCCTGGTATTGGTTTACTCTTAGCTAGGCTTCCTGATGGAAACGCCGGACTTCTTCTTTGCTTGGGAGACCCTGCCGGGAGGACGAATCCTCTCGCTGTACATCGCAGTCCGACATCCAGGAACACCTCCCAGCCACGATGAGGCGGTAAACCGTTGGGAAGGTGGTCCGGAGTACGGTGGTGTGCAAAGTAACACGCATTGTTGTTGAAAGAATGCGTTAATTGCGTAGTGTGGTCCTCAACCTACCAGAAATCCACAAGATTTTAAGAAAGATCTGGACTCATTGAGTTTCCCTGCAGGCACAAGTTTTGACAAGAAATCCACTGGTATTTCTTTTACCATAACATATTCCTCCCTTCGATAGGCAGTAGGGTGAATGGGTGAATGAATGGGTGGAGTTCATGAATAAAAAACACAACATGGTGAAATAATCCTAAATTCTTTAATCTGTTTTTCTATTTTGTATTCTACATTTGAACTATATGGAATACGAAAAACAGACAGAATGTAGAAAATGAGATGCAAAACCGTATGTAATAAATGGTGGGACACATTTCAATAACAATAACACGACTGAGCAGCATCTCTCCAGTGAAAACAACATTTACGGCAACTACATAGACAAAAATGCCAGCCAGTAGGGAAAATTCTTCCTGCCCACCTTTGTTTTCATTAGCGAATGATTGCGTTCGTTTTTCAGTTTTCGCTGATGTCTTAGATAAATTTTGAAGAGGTTTTTTCAGCAAAAAAAAGTGCGCGTATAGCGTAGTGGTTAGAGCCTCCCTGCAATACTCATGGAATCGATCCCCACGCCCAAGCCTACCAAGCTCTCCATCTTTCCGGGGGTAGGCAAATTGGTACCAGATTGCTCTGGGAGGATAGCAGCATTGGCTCGATACATCGGTGGACCACCGTGTATCATTGTAAAGGACAGATATTCATTCAGTCACCTGCAACGATGCTTAGTGAAGTCGAATGCATGGCGCACCCTTCAGGGGATTGATCAACGCCGAGAGCTTTATCCTTTTATTTTTCAAAAGAGAATCAATTTTACAATCGTCAAGCGTAAATGCTTGATTTTCCGCTGTTCATTGTTCACAGTGTCTGTTGTAAGGTATCCTTTTTTTTTCCTCATTGTATGATCGAGTGGAATAAAAATAATAATGTTTATGCACCAAATGTTTCACAGATGAATGAGTGCCGAGCCGATACAAGGCCCATTCGTTGTTGTGAAGATCTGAGAAGTGTGTTCTATGTTTATTAGTTAGAAGTTGACGACATTTCAATAGTAAAGGCTCCAGATGAAAGAGTTTGTTTGGATGAAAAGTCACTCCCATTCCTGACTAGTGAAGAGTTAGTAAGTCTCAATGAAATCGTGTTTTTCATTCATTGTGACACTCTGTCAGCGTATTTGTAGCTCATTCATACATAAGTTATCACCACAGTATAAAATAAACCCACCAATTTGAAACATTACTAGATTTGCAGAAGAACGTAGACTTGACTCTTTTCTGGTAGGAATTTTCTAGAAATCAAAAATCATAACAAAAAAATAAGAAGGTTTAGTTCAGTTAGCAAAGCATAATATTTAAGCGAAAGTATAATAAAGAACGAAGAAAACGGAGGGAATAAGAGAATTTCCAAACCTTCATGTTGGGCTTTTCCTCCTACTTTTGTCTAGATGGCCATTATGTCAAAATTCAGCAAGTTAATAGCAAGACGAATGAAGAAGCGAATAAGCGATAATATTAGTTTCTGCACAGTATTGTGCCTCCCACTAACGGTTTAGCGCCTCATCGTGCCTGGGAGGTGTTCCTGGATGTCGAGTTGCGATTTACTGTGGGTGATTCATCACCCCAGCAGGGTCCCAAAGGTGAGAAGGAGTTTGGCGTTTTCATCAGAAATCCCAGCTAAGAGCAAACCAATACCAGGATCCAACACCGTCCTGGTATCAAACTAGTCTCATGGTGGCAAATCTCCCTCTGATCCTCAAAGGTGACGGCTGCCTGTGGTGGCGAAGATCTGGGACGGATTTTGACTAGGCTGACCTCGGGACTTCAGGAAACCGCAATGGTTAAACCAGCAAAACTCCGAAAAAAATGGGGGAAAAATTAAACTGGAATCCTCACATCTGGTGAAGATGGGCCAACCAAGTATCCAAGTAAGTACACAGGGTTGTGTAGTAAAAATGTCTCTGATGAAGTAGTCTTAGTTCCCAGGATCGACTTTCTATTAACTTCGGCATTGGAATATGAATGCGTCGTTTTCTTGTTCAGCAATCGCGAGGTTGTTAAACAGCATACATTTACTTCCATAGAAAAACACAATACAATACAACAGTAGCTGACGTTTCGGCAGTATCGCCTTCTTCAGAGCCTGGAAGGGTATACTGACATACAATTTACTAGGCCAAACGCTTCAATGACACTTACAAAAAGACGAAAAACTCTATGGTAATTACATGGTCAACAGCTTCTCGAAAAAAACTCACCGCTTTTTTACGTGCCTTCCCATGAGGAAGATTAGAACAGCTGATTATGGTCGCATAAGGTTGATGACTGCACCATCCCACATCAGAAATTGATGCGAACATACGGGGTCAGGTCGCGTATGACCTCTGGGCATTCATCCCTGCTATTCATTGTAGGGTTTTTGGCATTTATCCAAAAAGCCTCAAGAAGTTTTCGCGCTGGTGTTCTAGTCTCCTGCGCAAGGATATTGACTTTTACTTCAAAATCGTCCCCGCTGTGCTTTTGTATCCTATGCGTGCCTAGTGGGGTACTTTGTCTTAGTTTTCGTTTGCCATCTAGGTGTTCTTTTATACGGATACACAAAGGCCTGCCCGTTTCGCCAATATATTCATCTCCGCAATTATTACAAGAGATCAGGTATATCGTACCTGAGCTCATGCAATCACCGTCCCTGCCATAAGGGGCAGATTACGCAATTTGTTGTTTCGCATAGACGGTCATACAGGCGGTTACGAACTAACTGACGACGTAGAGTAGCCGGTGGTATTTCAACTATCGCTACCGATTCCTCTAGACCTGCCCTTCTTAAAGCATCGTTTAATCGCTACGCTTACTTCATCGCTAATAAAGGGCAGCATAAACGGGACTTTCTTTTGGCCAAGTGTTTCGCTTGGGCGCGTCGCTCTCCTTCTAAACTTATCTCGTGGGGTTACTATTTCGTAGCCATTGGAGATGGCTATTTGCCGAGCCAAGTCGCGCGATTCTTCCTTTAGTTCCCCGGTTGTGCACACAGAGGTGGCTGTTCGAAACATGTTTCTCACAATCGCCCTCTTTGTGTGTGAAGGGTGGGAAGAAAGGAAGTGAACGAGGATGTTCTTGTTACTTGGCTTTCGGTACCACTTTGTCAGGTAACCGCTACTTGATAGGCTTATTTGGACGTTTAAAAACGGAAGCCAGTCTTTTCTCGGTTTCTCCCGGGTGAACTTAATGTACTCAGACTGCTCGTTCAATAATTCAAAGCATTTGTCCATCTCCTCCTGCGTAGAAGATGACAAAACAATCATCTACATATCTGCAGTAGAGTCATTGAAGCGTTTGGCCTAGTAAATTGTATGTCAGTATACCCTTCCAGGCTCTGAAGAAGGCGATACTGCCGAAACGTCAGCTACTGTTGTATTGTATTGTGTTTTTCTATGGAAGTAAATGTATGCTGTTTAACAACCTCGCGATTGCTGAACAAGAAAACGAAGTAGTCTTCATTCTTAAGTGACGGGACTATAATTTTCATAACTAGTTTTGCACAACAGTCATTAACTACTAAGGTCATAGCCGTTTATTTACATTCTTTGGTCTATGTCAGCCATCATTTTGATTGCCAAAGAACATGTTTCGGCTTGTTCTCTGGTTCAAGGGCACCTGTCATTGAGCATCACATGAGATCGCAGTTTTAAATAGCAGTGAGAAAAACTGCTCACGTGTATTTATATTGTTAAAAACAGCTGTGATCGTTCCTGAGCATTTTGTCTATTTATGTAAACTCTCAGACAGAAGTATTCAATGAAAGAATGGGTAATAAAGAAGAGAAAACGAAGAAATATCTTCTATGAAGCTGAGATATTTGCAAAACTCTGGACCGCAGGTGCCTATGGTGGGGAACGAACGCGCGAAATATCTTATTCAAAACATAAATACGGAAAACTCAATGGCCAGATACTTACTTATTTGATACTTGAACGGCCTGTCCTCACTGGTTGTGCGGGCCCCAGTATAATCACCATTTTTCGGAGATTTGCTGATTAAGCCATTATGGTTCCCTGGAATCCCGAGGTCAGTCTGGCCAAAGTCTGCCCTAGGTCTTCACCACCACGGGCAGTCGCAGCCTTGTGGATCAGCGGAAGATTTGCCACCATGCGACTTTGATACCAGGACGGTGGCGGATCCCTGGTATTGGTTTACTCTTAGCTCTGCTTCCTGATGGAAACGCCGTACCCATTCTCAGCTTGGGAGACCCTGCCGAGGGACGAATCCTCCCGCTGTACATCGTAGTCCAACACCCAGGAACACTTCCCAGCCAAGATGAGGCGGTAAACCGTTGGGGGGGAATGGTCATATAACGACGATAAAAGTTCTTCCCGAAATGAATCCTTCTCCTTCCAATAAGTTGTTATTCAGCGCTCTTTTATCGAAATTGAATTTGGTTCCATCAAGAGCGTTCAACACTCGCTTCTCTGGAGTTCAACGCCTTCTTAATTCGTCCAAAGCTCTGTACTTTTTGTCAAGGCCAAAGCCGTGCCATTCAATGCCACCAAGCGCTCCCTCCCAACGAGCTGAACACCTCTATCTTTATCTAACCATACAGCAACACTTTGTTGATTCTTGACAAATGTATGCATATACTAGATTGATATTTGACAGCTCTGTTGATAAAAAGACCACGTCGATTTTTCCTAATTTAACGTTCCTGTGTAATTCACGTCCGTCTTATTTCGGTTTTACTCAAGATTTTCTTGGGATCAATGAATCCACCACCATCTAAGTTTCTCCAGGTTCGCGGCTAATGGTCCGCATTTGGCACCACACAGGCAAGCTGTGTGAAGCTGAACATCAAGTGAAAAATAAAGATGTGACATGCTATATTTCGAAGTTCTAGGCTGCATATTTGGCTGGATGTGCGTGCTGATTAGATTTCAGAACACATCGTTCAAGCACTCGGTGGGCATTCGAGAGGTGAGCAGAGTTTTCGGCGTGATCGCCTAGGATTTTGCAACACAAAGGAGGGGGATGAGAGGACCACTGAATTGGAAAGGTGAGATCTGTGTTTCGGTCCGTTAAGTGGCCAGTGGCGTCTCTGATAGCTCCAACGCTAAACGTGGCTTTCTTCTGAATAACTCCTTCTTCCTATTGTTCCCTGTATTCATTTCAAGATGTAGTCAGCGAAAGAGAATTTCACAGGATTTTATCATCTATGAGTACGTCTTTATTGGCTCAATTAAGTAGCCTCGTCGTTCACAGAAATGACACGCCGAACCGCTTGGCAAAATAGCTTTGTTGCTTTTTTAGGGATAGAAGAAAGAGATGGTGGAGGAGTTACACTGCTATTCTGATTGCAGTCAGTTAAAATTCTTATGCAGTAGGGGGTTGACTTCATGGCCGAAGATCGATAGCAGAACAGGATTTTTTTCGATGCTGTCAAATGGTTGCTGACAATGTTTAAGCACAAGAAGCTGGGAGTATATTCAGTTGATCTCTACAGGGAGACAATAAGGATGCGAGTTCGGATGTGACCGTTAGTGTTTATTTATTACGTTGTAACATATGAAATGTCGGATTTCAAGGTAAAATTTAAATAACCACAACTTTTCTCATTCTATTTTTCATTTCTCGAAATACGCATCACCATAGTCGTCGCATTTTTTTCCAAGAAGGAAAAAAAGTTTATTTATTTCAGTTCCTTAGAATTCTGGAGTTCTGGAAGCAATGAATTCGTTGAAAGCATTATTTTGCGTCATCGTGGTGGGTGAAGCATTTCTTGCCCTGGAAGTTGTCAAGGTGCTTGAAGAAGTGATAATAGGTAGGCGAGAGGTCTGGTGAATATAGCGGATGAGGCTAAGTTTCGTAGCTCAACTCGTTCAACTTCTGCAGCGTTGGATCCTCAACGTAAAGCCGGGCGATGTTGTGGAGAAGGATTGGTCCTTTTCTGTTGATTAATGCTGGTCGTTGTTGAAGTTTATGGTGCATTTTGTCGATTTGTTGACAATACTTCTCTGCCGTAATCGTTTCGCCAGGACTGAAAAAGCTGTGATGAATCAGCTCCACTGAAGACCACCAAACAGTCAAAACAACCTTTTTTGGTGCAATTTCGGCTTTGGGAAGTGTAGCGAAGCCTGACGGCAATCCAATCATTGAGCTGAACGTAGCCGGTTGTCGTACAGAATCCACTTCTCGTTTTACATTAGAATTTAACAAAGAAAAGAGTCGTTTCTGTTGCGCAGAATAAGAACAGACGAGACTTCGAGACTTCAAAACGGCGATTTTTTTGACTGTAGTTTAATTCGTGCGGCACCCACTTGTCGAGTTTTTCTGCCTTTTCTATGCGACTCAAGTGAGTGGGAATTGTTCCTGTGCTTACGTCATGCTGTTCTTCAAGCTCTCAAACAGTTGTTTGCGTGGTTGCTTCCACTAGTGCCTTCAATTCGTCGTCGTCAAGTTCACTGGGACGTCCGCTGCCTTACTTAACTTCAAAGTCGAAATCACCAGATCGGAATTTCCGGAGCCATGTTCGCACTACATTTAATTCTTTCTGTTCGGGACCTTGTGTTTCCAGCAATTTAAGACAACTCAGAGCGCACTATAAAGTGTCAAAACATCCTTTTCTAACTTCAACTTTTCAAATTAATTAATTCGGAGAACAAGAAATCCATTTGGGATTATTGCAAAATTGGAAGGAAGCTCTGCTCTTGAATCGTGTCCAGAAACTCGGCATATGAAATCTTCATGAAATTTTCCGTTGTTAATGGTTAGTGAGCAATATGATTTCTTCAAATTTCCATGATCTGCACCACTACAGCACAAAGCATGATGCTGTTACTAAACGGACCTTCACATAACCTCGGCTTGAACAATCAATACATCTCCTTGAATTGCATAGTTTACAGGAAGTTGCCATGTAAGTTTACTATCAGTGTTAAAGTGTTGTTAGTACCAAAGCTAGTACAGCACTAAGGTGCACATAGAATTATCATACTTATAAATTTATGCAATGGATGAAACCCTTAAAGTTAATCATTCCCTCGGAGACGCTGTGCATTCTATTCCATTCGTAGCATTCTGTATGGGATCGAGTGCATATTTAACCTATGCAATGATTTGCGTTTGCTTGGAGACCCACCGTTTCAATGTTTCGTCCTCTCAGAAATGTCTGATATCAATTTACCGAACCAGTACACAAGGAGGGCATGGTTGATCCAATTCGTGGTATCGAACCAACAACGTGTGTATCGCAGGGCACCCCTAGCCACTTTGCCACACTCATCCACTGAGGCAATAATGCTTCGAAGTGTCTCTAATTCGCTCAGTGGAAACATAATTGCATCATTGCTTTCAATGTAATGCGCTACGACGTCCTTTCCTAGTGAAATAACAGTGAGACGAGATTCTTATCACTTTTTTCAGTCATCTTTCCTTTAGCTTGTCATCACTTTTTTCATTAGTTGGCATTTCTTCATGAACGTTTCCAAGTAATAAGCATTGACTGCTTACTGAGATTTCCATCAATGTACTGACAATAACGTAGCTCACATCTGTTCCTAGCATTTTAAAAAAATATTGATACGATTTAAAAGTGGAGTTAACTAAAAATCTGAAGATGATTATTAATTAATTATTTAAGTAGTTGAGCTTATGCGAGGTCGATATAGATGTGTATTCGGCTAATGTTTCGACGTCTTCGTCTTCATGAGGGGCCGATGATCTGAGTCGATGTTCCACAGTTGTTGAAACTTGATTTACTGTTGTCAATGTTTAAATATGTACGAGATGATAATCCAAAAGCGCGGCTAGTGCACTGGTCTGAGGTGATCTGAGGTGATCTGAGGTGACATGACATGACTGAGGTGGTCGTTGGTTCGATCCCGCCTCCCAGACTCACCTGCTTTCTATTCCTTTCGGTGTCGGAAAATTAATACGAAACTTTTCTCTGGGGATAGCAACAATGACTTGATACACTGGTAGGCCACTGAAAATCATTGTTTGCGACAAATATGTCCTTCTGATACCACGAATGGAGTTGGCGGTACTTCACATCTCCGAGGGAAAGGCGAAGGTGAGCGCCTTATCGCTTCACAGTGATCTAACCTGACATAAACAAAGCAAACATTCAAATAGTACAACCATCTACAATTATTCCTTATCTTGTGAAAGAGCTTAATTGTTGCTCGTAATAAAAAAGTCGCTTGTGTCACTTGTATCTCCTTAATAATGTGGTAACTAGGGAAGACTACTTGTAACTTATTAATTCCTCATAGCCGTATAAAACTGGCCATTAGGCATTGCTAAGCCAACGAGGATGCGTAGCACCACTTTTTTTCTTTGGAGCTGTGTCACTTTTCCCCGCTGTAATTGGCATGAAGTTAGCAATGAATAGTTCGCTGGGCTCCGCCATTGTATAAATGACAAAAGATCGAGTGAGACTGCAGATAGATAATGTTAATGTAGCATGTTTCGCCGTGAATTTTGTATCGTTAACAAGCGTAACACTGTAATCGCGAGTTTCGACGGCACTTCTTCGCAGAGGTCCTTTATTGAGTTAGTTCAAATAGCTTTTTGCCTCTACCGGTGCGCAGATCTAGTATAGAACGATGGCACCTCGAAGATGTAAAAAGAGCACCATCTTCACTTTGTAAGAGTGTTGTCGATCACCACAATTGAGAGGCAGGATTTCGGTTCCCATAGTTCGATTTAAAACACAGCAATAACCAATTGGAAAATGGAGTGCAGAATTTTACTAGCACCTAGTAAACGAAAGATTGAAACAATGGTGCAGGTTAGCCACTATACTATAAATCCGTAGATGGGTCGAGCAAGAACCAGTGGAAATTCTATAGGTGTGAAGCATTACTGATCTCTGCCGGTGACTTTCTGGCCAAAATATGTGACGTCGCCAGTCCCATCCGCATTCCTTGCCATTTCACAAAACTACCTGATTTAACAATTGATTTTCGGGTGTTTGTTTCTCTATTTTGTCTTGAACGTTTTGTATAAAATTTTCGGAAATGACATGAGTTTCGATAGATGTTGAACTAAGCAGTGTCGAACTAAAAAAGAAGTGTTCGTCATAATTCCACAACCTGAAAGGGACCTCGAAGTATTTCTACCTGGGGCCTTAGTCAAGAGTGAACCAATGAATGCTTCGAACCACCAACATCTTGGAAGAAAACATGATTCCAGAATGGCATACCTTCATCTCATCAACGAATACAACTACAGCTGATGTCGTTATTACTAACGTTTTCTTTAAATATTACACGACATCACAATATATAACTTTTTATTCGCTATCAGCTACCTATTTTTCACGGCAAGGTATTATGTGGAAGACAACCACATTGATGCTGAGATATTTGCAAAATTCGAACACAGGCCAGATTCGCAAATCTCTGAGCATCATTGTGGTTGTATTTCACATAATGCTCTGCTATGAAAAACCGACTTGTGACCTTAGATCAGTCCCGTTGGAGGGTGATTGCTGAAAGGATCGTCAGGGTGATAAACTTGCTGAGAGAAGGGTTAAGCGAGGGGCCTTAGTAGTGGTGCAGTGAATAACATGTGAGCCCCCAAAGGTAATCACAAGTTCTTATCTGAACTGGGGTCTGCGTTTGCAAATATCTCAGCAGCACTGCGGTTTTTATCATCTGTATCAACTTTGTCACCCTGTCGTACCGTTGATCGTTGAGTGACTCGAGCCGGGGCCAGCAAATCTATTCTTCCATTTTTTCCTGACAAGTGCAGCAGTAGTCCAAGTGGATTCTGTTGCTATAGGGTCTCCTTGGTCACTATGTCTTTCTTCTAAGGTTTTTCGTGAGGAACTCCGACCATTGGATCGGTGGTATTTCAGCTGTGCATTTGACTTCCTGAAGAATCCAGCCACTAACAGCTTTTGTCCAGCGGTTGTTGATCATAAGCCTTACGTGCCCGGCCCACCTTATCTTCGAGCGTTTGGTGTGTAGAACGGCGTCTTTGATCTTAGATCGTTAGTAGGTGGGAGCTTCGGATCCCTTCCCTCACTTATGTGACATGCAATACTACTAGCATCGTCCTTTCGAATACGCGTTCAATAACGCTGAGTGATCTTTCATCCTGCTTACGCATCGACCAGGTTTCTGACGCTTATATGTTAAGGCAGAAAGAATCGTGGAGTCGAAGAGGCGGGCACGGAGTTGGGTGTTCTTTGTTCTCCTCCCTAATGGCTCTTGAGGAACCTCCAAGCTGCAAGCTTCTCCTTCTCAACTGTGGAGCTAAGCCATTCATTGTGTTTATTTCGCAACCTAGATAGTCATAGCTGGAGCATTCAAAGCCACTCGTTCTGGTGAGCTTAAATGAGGCATAAGAAACAATTCCGTTTCTCAAGAAATATCGTTTTTTGCAAGATTTAGTCGAGGACCAATCTTTCCACAGGCTTTATCAAAGTCGGCCATCGTTCCACCTGGCTAATATTTGGTGTTATGAGGACGATGTCATCAGCAAAGCGAACGTGGTGTAACTACCAACCATCGATTTTCACGACCGCATTGTCCCATTCCAATGTTTGCTTGATGTTCTTGAGAGCGACACTAAGTAACTTTGGCGATATAGTAACTCCTCGCCTAACGCCTCTTTTGACGTCGACGTTATTACCCCCTATAGAATTTTTTCATACATGTTTTGATATGGGACGTTTTGGCTACAAAATTTCTATATAGCTCACGAAAAATTTTAATATGCTGAGTAGGGACGCCTTGGCTGCCCAAAGCTTCCCAGCGACTGCTTCTATCTCAGCTGAGTCAAAAACCTCCTTTAAAAGGATGGGAAATGAGACAGAGCGGTCTTTTGTATTCTCGCGATACTTCAATGAGTCTTGTTATCGTGTGGATGTGGTCCATCGTACTGAATCTTTTTCCGAAACCCTACTTGTTCACATGGCTGTCCATCGCCCAGTATTTTAGGACCACTCGAGTGAAGAGTTTGTAGACGAAAGACAACAAGCAGATAAGAAGATAGTTGGTTACCCTTCTTGAACAATAGAACGGTTTTGCTGGTCTTCCACTGAGTAGGGAGCTTGCATTCAGACAGGTAACGTGTGAAGTGCCGTGTTAATGTGTTTATAAGATTGGCGGAAAGTTCTGCAGATGTAGAAGTTCTATCCTGTCCGAGCCTTGTGTTTCTCGGTTCTCCGCCAACGAAATATCATTCTGGATCTCGGTAGGGAGAACCGGTGGGAAGACATATCCATCCTCCTGTATTTCATATAAGGGCATGAGGACGTGGTTACTGAAGAGAACCGAGTTGTAGTCGTGAATGATTTTCTCTATTACCTCTCTGGAAGCTGTAACTGTTCCGTCTGGACGTCAGAGTGCAATCATCTTGGTATTCTAATTGGGGTGGGCTTTCGCGAATGCTTTTTCCATCCTCTGCAGCTTCGGCCATAACTGCTGCTCTTCTCTCTTTAAGATCTTTTATCGCTTGTCTGCATTGCTGTGCAAGTTTCGAGGTGAGTTTACGGTTGCCGGTAGCTCGTGCGATTCCACGTTGGTGTATCAGCTTAAGTGTTTCTGGAGATAGACGTCTCTCGGAGAATTCCGAAGAGTTAAGTTTTGCAAAGGGCACGTGTGGCGCAGTGGTCGGAGGCGCCGTGCAAAAGACACGTGGAATCGATCCCAGCGCCCATGGCCAACCAAGCCTTCCATCCTTCCGGAGTCGGAAAATTGGTGCCAGACTTGTCTGGGAGGATAGCAGCAATGGCTTTATACATCGGTAGGCCACCGCGAATTACTGTAGAGGCCGGATATGCATACAATCATCTCCAAACGATGCTTAGTGAAGTCGAATGCACGGCGCATCCTTTAGGGACTGATCAACACTGAGGGCTTTGCCCTTATCCTTTTATCTTTAACCTTTCGTAGTGCTAACGTAAGAATGTTGAATGAGCCGATACTATTTCTCATCGATGTTATCGATAAAAGCATGTTCCTAATACTTGACTAATGAACTGAATAAATTTCAGTTTGTGTTCGTTTTGGGACTTCGTGAGTTTAACCGCTTTTTTCTCTTTTTTGACGAAAAATGACACCTTGCACGAATGAGGCGATAGCCCGATCCCATGTAGAAATTTGGGAGAACAGCGACATCGGTTAAGCAAAACCTTCGACTTACTGTAGTGGTCTATTTGGTTATGGTAATCTCCACTGTGAGACTCCCACTCCCAGCGTTGAGGGCGGGACCTCTGGAATCGCGAGTTACCATGGATGGTCTTGGTCGTCATGATAAGCTCAGACAGCCGTTCACCCTGCTTGTACCATGCTAATCTATGTGTCCCAAAGCGGCGTTTTTCAGACATTCTTCTAGGTCTAGTTTTTGCATTAAAATCTCCGGTGATGGCTTTGAAAAATGTATGAACTTCTCTGTAGAACCCCTCCAAGTCCACATAGAACGCTTTGACTTCGCCTTCACCATAGCTTTATATTGGTGTGTAGACGTCGAGCATTGTCAAAGCCTGTATTAGTCAACATCTCTTCTAAGATAAAAGTCCGATTAAGATTTTTTAGTTGCTCGAATAAATCGATGTTCGTGGCGAAACTCGTGTTGACGAGAACGCCGACCCCGCCGACTCCTCTATCGTCGCATGTTCTAAGGAACGTGCTCCTCTCCAATCTCATAGACGGTGTTTGATGGGCAGGGTTCTCGGTTCCGCCGGTCCGATGACGTCGTATTCGGAATATGTTTGAAAAACATATGTGAGAGGCACAATGATGTCATGCGATAAAAGTCGGTCACTGGTTGGAAATGGAATTGGCCCAATGAAGTGCCATCGTTCCGAGTTCGGCAAATTGGTGCTAAAGTTATCTGAGGAAAGCTTCCTATGACCTGCAGTGATCCAGGACTGCCTGTGGTAAAGACATAGGAACACTCCAACACAGCTTTGGCAATATTTCAATAAGAATCAACTCGACCAGCGTTCAATTACACTCGTGAAGACAACTATCTCTATGAGTAGCAGGAGAACCGGTACGCAAATCCTAAGACCCTCCTTCGTGGGTGACAATTGCAAGATAACGAATCGAACATGGGAAGTGCTGGAACCAACACAGTAGGTGATGTCGCGTCACACATATGAAGAAATTGTAGGGAAAGATCGTTATCGCTGCTTTTGATAACAATACCTTTCTATATCTGATGATTGACTACGACGGACCCCGTCTTGCACATCTGTTTGTGTTCGATGATATAGTCACAACCAAAGACCGAAGCACAGCTCCCGCAGCAAATCACAAACCACAAATTTCATCAGCTCAACGAATCGATCGGTCGTCAGCATCTTCAGGTATGATTTAAACGTTGCGTAGATGTTGCAAACTCAACACCGTTCTATCTTCCTTTTTGGTAACAATTCTATTAGTATATAAGTTTCTTTTATAATGTACCTGCTACCACCATCTGTAATTAAATTACATTAATTAATAATTAATTGATAATTAATGACATTTAACTAACATAGATCCGTAGAACTAGCTGAGAGACAGGCGAAACGAAGGACCCGCATGGTGTGGTGGTGAACGCGTTAGCTGCCGGAAAGGTAATAACGCGTTCGTTCCCCAATACAGACACCATCGGGTGGAGTTTTGCAAATACCTCAACATCGCTGTGGTTGTGTCATACATAATACCCTGCCGTGAAAATTGTAGAAGGCAATAAGTAAAAAGTTAACAATTAATTAATAACTACGTTACACTAAGCCTTAGCGAAAAAGCCCTTTCTATTGCAAGACATGTAAGAAACGTCACCTATAACCCCTTTATTTACTGCTTATTATTGTTTCCTCGTGGGCGCGTGTGGGTAGTGGTCGAAGGCGACCTGCAACACACACGTGGAGACGACCCTCCCACCTATGGCCCACCAAGCCTTCCATCTCTTCGGGTTCGGCAAATTGGTACTAGACTTGTCCGGTAGGATAGCAGCAATGGCTCGATACATCGGTAGGCCACTGCGAGTCATTGTAAAGGCCACACATGCATTCAATCACCTCCAAACGATGCTTAATGAAGTCGAATGCATGGCGCATCCCTCAGGGGATTGATCAGCCTCGAGAGCTTTATCCTTTTTTTTATTACTGCTTCCTCGGCAGTGTATTGTGTGAAATGCAGCAACAATAAAGGTGAGATATTTACAAAACCCAGGCCAGATTCGAACTCGTGATTACCCTTTCCGGGGGCACACGGGCTATCCACCGCACTACTGAGACCTTCTCTCAGCCGGTTTTGCCCTAACGATGGCATCAGCAAGAAATGTCATATTGATCTCTTTTTTCTGCGTAACGCTCAGTGCGACAACGAACAACCACATTGCGAGGACGACTCCCTATGGACCATCGACTCGAATCAATCCGGCTCTGAAGAAGACGAAGACGTCGAGAAGTTAGCCGAATAAGTCTTTCCATCAACTTCGTATTTGATTAATATTCTACGAAGGGTATTATTATATTGATCGTCTATATTCGTTGAAAGAGCACAAGCGATTTTTTTTTGTGAAGTTCCGACCATCTTCTCTAATGTTCTTTTCTTCATATTACCCCTGTTGTGAATTGTATAATGGAAGGATATTATGACAAATATAGGTAATCATTTAGAAGGAAATTTAGTGCTTAGTAGACATCCAGTGGGTGCTTGTGGCGCACTGGTCGGAGGCGCCCTACAACACACACTCGGGATCGATCTTAGCGCCCATGGCACACGAAGCCTTCCATCCCTCCGGGGTCGGCAAATTGGTGCCATACTTGTCTGGAAGGATAGCAGCACTGGCTCGATACATCGATAGGCCACGGCGAGTCATTGTGAGGCCAAATTTGCATTCAATCACTTTCAAACGATGCTTAATGATGTCGAATGCATGGCGCATCCCTCAGGGATTGATCAACGCCGAGAGGTTTATCCTTTTTAGTAGACATCTTGTGTAAATTGTTTATGATAGCAATTTCAGTATGGATATATCTTCTCCTTCCCAGTTATCTTTAGATTTCCTTATATTCTCATAACACCAAGTATTAGCTAGGAAACATGAATGCTCATATTTTTTTTTGACGATTTATGTAGAATATTCGTTCGTCCGTTGGGCTTTAAGAAGAAGAAGAAGAAGTTGTTAATAAGAAAAACAAAATGTATCTGATGCTGCATTTCCATCCACGAAATATCCTGAATCGTGAACTTTTTGTATGTCTGGAAGGAATCACCACAATGAGCGGCAGTTCAGGGCAACAAAACTAAGCGAACAGTTAGTAGAGTTTAAAAGTGCAACTTAAAACTGCCACTACACGGAGAGTAAATAACAGATGTGACTTAAGCACTTCGTAAGCCTTATTAACGAAGCGCGATATATGTAGCGCAGTGGTTAGATTTACCATCAAAGTACACATTCTCGTTGGTTCGATACCAGCCTCCAGGTAAACGAAGCCCTCCGTCTTTGCGAAATCTTACAAACTGGTATTAGACTTGTCTGAGCGGATAAAATCACTGAATTGATACATCACAGTAGACCATAGGGATGTTCTCTTCCACGCAATTAAGCGAGGGTCTGAGGTCTCGACGTTCTTCAGACATCGACGATCACGGAACGCGGTCAGATACGCTAACCTGTCAATCAAAGTGAGTGAATAGGATGCTATTGTGTCAGCAAGAAAAGCTGAATCATCCTGTCCGATGGCTAAAAGCAAAAACAGCTAGCAGTGTTTGTTGGTCGATCAAATAAACGCAGTAACGCTTGTCGATTTACGATTCTCTGTGTAAACTTAACCTGTGATTTTCATGGATCCACCGCAATCTTACTCATATGTCACTTATCATTGCATATGATAACTTTCCAAGACTATACGTAGAACGTCTTTTCCTTATCAGTAATAATCGCCGTCATTAGATTTTGTAACGTTCCAAGTTTATGAGGTGAGCTTTCTTCTACTTAGCAATGACAGCACTTACCACTACATTTCATAACTTTGTGACATTATGAATATACACTTTCTTCGATACTCTTTTCTTATTTCGTAAAATCTTCTGGGCTTACTGAATGCCCTATCATACGCGACTTCAATATTTTAAATGATAAAGAATAAAAGGATAAATCTCTCGGCGTTGATCAATCCCTGAAGGATGCACCATGCATTCGACCTCATTAAACATCGTTTGGAGATGATTGAATGCATATCTGCCGTTTACAACGAGTCGTGGTGGCCTACCGATCCACCGAGCCAGTGCTGCTATCCTCGCAGACAGATCTGGCACCAATTTGCCAACCTAAAAGAGGTGGAAGGCTTGGTGAGCCACTGATGCGAGCGAGGATCGATCCCATGTGTGTGTCCAAGGGCGCCTCCGACCACTGCGCTACACGCGCCCCACTTTAGACGATATTTACATTAAAAAAGTTTTATGATTTATATGAGGTCTGGACAACAGTGAAGCTTTTCGTTTCTGCAGTGCTCTGCAACCATTAGATAAATACTCGGTCCTAGTGATGCACGAGTTCTTTTCGTTTGCACGTTTTTTGTCGATGAGGAAATTTTCTTTGAGACTACATTGTTCCGTTATCAGGCTTATGACAGCTATTTCAGCATGGGCTTTTTCTCATTCTTCCACTGTTCATCTGTTTATATACCTTCTCCTTCCTAATTACCTTTAGATTCAATAAGTACTCTCATAACACAAGTATCGACTAGGAAAAACAGCGACTGTACCTGAACAAGAAGTCGATAAAAAAATCAGTAGCTATCTAGTGCTCCATTTCCATCCAAGAAATATCCTGAATCGTCAACTCTTTGTACTTCGGGGTGGAAAATCACCGACATTGTTTTTTGACACTGTGTGAAAATCAAACAATGAAAAGCGACAGTTCAGAGAGCTCAACAAAACTAAGCGAATGGTTAGTAGGGCTTAAAAGTGCAGCTTAAAAGTGGCATCGCATCGAGAGTAAACAGTAGAAGTGACTTTCCTAAGCGTTATCGACGAAACGAGACGTATGTAGCGCGGTGGTTAGATTTGCTATCAAAGCACACGCTGTCGCTGGTCCTGTCCTAACCGTCAAGTAAACGAAGCCTTCCATCTTTTTGATACATCGCAGCAGACCGAAGGGATGTCCTGTTTCGCGCAATTAGGGAGGGGCATCTGATGTCTCACCGTTCATCGGAAGTCGACGATCACGCAATGCGGTCAGATGTGCTAAATTGTCAATCAAAGTGAGTGAACAGGATGCTGTTGTGTCTAAGCAACAAAAGCTGAATCATGCTATCCGATGACTAAAAGCGAAAACAGCTAACACTGCTGACTTTTGTTTGCTGCCTGCTACAAATTTTCACGGCAGGGTATAATGCAAATACAACCACAGTGGTGCTGAGATATTTGCAAAACTCAGGACCGCAGGTGTCTGCGGTGAGGAACGAACGCACTATTACCCTTACCAGGGACTAACGCGTTTATCACCACACCGTGCCGGCCTTTCGTTTCCCCTGTCTCTCAGCTAGTTTTATCGATCAGTGCCATCAGCAATCGTCAACGGGATTGATCTGGGGAGCCCAAATCGGCATTGAACCCACTTAAGTTAACACAGCTAACAGTTTTTGCCGATCGACCAAATAAACAGAACAGCGCTTATCGATTTACGATTCTCTGATTCTCTGCGCAAACTTAACCTGTGATCTTCATGGATCCACAGTCACCTATATGTCAGTTATAATTACATTTCATAACATTCCAAGAATATAACTTGAGCTTTTTTCTTCTTGTCAGAAATAGTAATTTTCGTCATTAGATTTCATAAATTTCCAAGGTGTGAGGTGGGCTTTGTTTTTCTTATCGGTGATAGTACTTGCCACCATCACATTTGGTAAATTTCCAAATTTTGCTCGATACTCCTTTCTTATTTCGTAGTATCTGCTAGATTTACTGGATAAAAACAAAATAAAGGATAAAGCTCTCAGCGTTGATCAATCTTTAAGGGATGCGCCATGCATTCGACTTCATTAAGCATCGTTTGGAGGTGATTGAATGCTTATCTGGCCTTCATAGTGACTCGCGGTGGCCTACCGATGTATCGAGCCAGTGTTGCTATCCCCCCAGACAAGTCTGGTGCCAATTTCCCGACCCCAGGCGGATGAAAGGCTTGGTGGGCCATGGGGGCGAGGGATCAATTCCCACTTGTGTGTTGCAGGGCGCTTTCGACCACTGCGTCACACGAGCCCTTTGACGATAACATAATGATGATGAAATGACAGTTACATTGGAAAAGTAGTTTTTGTAATATTATGAGGCCATGACACCGGTAAACTTTTTTGCCTCGGCAGTGCTGGCAGTGCTCTACAACTATTAGATAAGGATTTGTTCTAGTGGTGGATATGTTCTGAGAGTTTGCAATTTTTTTTCTCGAAGGCGAAAATTTTTCATTGAGACTACGGCGTTTCGTTCGGGGTTCTCAAGAGTAACAAAATTTGTGACAAAGACCTACGAATATTTTGTTCATTATCATTATTATCATTATTATTATTATTGTTATCATTTCTTTGATGAGCTTACACGAGGTTGATACATGATATTTATTCGGTTAACGTTTCAACGTCTCCGTCTTCATCAGAGCCGGTGATCTGAGTCGATAGTCCACGGTTCTTCTGAACTATTTTATTCATCGTTGATTTTTTGCTCTTAGCCTGTTCGATTCATCCACTATTCATCATGAAGTTGATTCTTCAAAACAACTCTACTTTTTTTGTTGACTAATCATTTTGCGGAACCTTAGGGATGATCAGTTTTCAGCTTTTTTCTCTAGAAATACTTCTACTTGGGTTTAGACGGAGTTCTGCATGCACTACCCCCCCAGAATGAAACACACCAGAAGAAGGTATTGTTTGCTGATTGACATCTTATGTAGATATTTCACTATTTGATTATAGAATGTGTCCAGAAAGGTTAGAGGTGGTCTGAAATCCATACCTGGCTATTGTTTCGACTCTACGTCCGAGTAAATCAAACCTTCATTAGTCAGTAGACTGGTATAACATTAGTCTACGAGGACAAAAACACAGGTTTGATATATTGGTGAGCCTTCAGTAAGGGGATAAATATGGGTTCAATCAAGTCTACGATGCTACTAATTGAAATTAATGCATGGAAGATTCTTGAGGAATTAATGAAAGCTGGATGTTCTACTATCGTTTTCGCGATTTAGAACAGTAAAACAGTTGCCACTGTCATTGTTCAATCTGAGCGGCAGGTGATATTAAGTCCGAAAAACACATCTCGTCACCAGAATTTTAAGAATAGCGATGTAATAGTACATCATTTCCTCGAAAACTGGAACAGCTGTCATTTGGTGCATCGTAAAGAAAAAAAAACAATCGAGCACTTCCCAAACTGGTTGGCTAACTGATTGTTGCCGTTGTCGATCGTGTGCGTTCAGCAATGTGGGTGATGATGGCGAGTTTTGGGACCCATCGGAAAGGGTTCATCTTAGTGGGTGAAGATTGGCATGGAGTGTTGCCGACGGATTCTTGTCGACGATCCACGGCAACTACTGCTGACGCCGATCCATCAGAAACAAATGGTCTTTCGTTTAAAGATGTTCTAAACGGTTAATTTTACATCAGAAGTAAGTTTACCTGTTAACTTACAGTTTGTGGTAATGTCGTTGTTATCCTGTTACAATACAGGCCACTCAGTGCTTTTAAAATATAAGAAAACGTTGATTTTCAGTTCATGAAGTGAATATATGTTTTTATGTAGACGTATTTATGCTCAAATGCTAAAGCATAATGATTAAATTTTCGGCATTGATCATTCCCTCATGCAGTCAAATCCAACCGTAGCATCATAAAGTTGATTAAAATCGTATTTGAACAACACAACTGTTCCGATAACCTTAAAGATGTGTCAAGTTAGTGTTCTACACTCCTAGACTTACCTGGAACCAATTGGCCTTTTCCGGAGCAATAGAGGTATGGCTTTTCCCACTGTGCAGAGCAAAACGAACGAGCAGATCTCCAATGCAGTGCTTCTACAAGCATTAACGGATAAAAAAGGATAAAGCTCTTGGTATGATCAAACCCAGAGTGGTGCGTCATGCATTCGACTTCACTAAGCATTGTTGGTGGTCATCTGTCACCTGTAGTCCCGTCGATCGTCGAGCGACTCGAGCGGGCGCCAGTAAATCTTCCATTTTTCCCTGTCGCGTGCAAGAGTAGCCCAGTGGGTTCTGTTTGCTTTAGAAACTCGCCGGACATCATATCTTTCTTCTAGGCTTTTCGTGAAGAACTCTGACCATCGGGTCGGTGGTCTTCCTGCAGTGCTTTAACATCCCCAGGAATCCAGTCACTAACGGCTCTTGTCCATCGGTTGTCATTCATACGCATTACGTGTCCGGCACACCTTATCTTTGACTGTTTGGCGTACAGAGCGGCATCTTTGATTTTCGATCGTTGACACAGGTAGGAGCTCCGGATCCCTTCCCTTACTTGTGTGAAATGGGATACTGCTACCATCGTTCTTTCGCGCGTTCAATAACGCTGAGTGAACTTTCATCCTGCTTACGCATCGACCTGGTTTCTGACGCATACGTTAGGGCAGGAAGTACCATTGAGTTGAAAAGGTGGGCACGGAGTCCGGCGTTCTTTCTCCTCTTCACTGCATCCTCGATGCTGTTGAAAGCCTTCCAAGCCGCTCGTTTCCTTGTGCTCAACTCTGGAGCTAAGTCGTTCAACATGTTGATTTCTCGACCTAGATAGACATAACTGGAGCATTCGGAGGTATTCAGTCCGTTGAGCGTGAATGGGGCATATGAAACCAAGCCGTTCCTCATGAACATCGTTTTTGTGAGATTTAGTCGAAGACCATCGAAGACCAATCTTTCCACAGGCTTTATCAAAGTCGGCAAGTATACTACGTTTCGCTTGGCTAGTTTGGTGTTATAAGGACGATGTCATCAGCAAAGCGAAGATGGTTTAACTGCCGACCATCGATTTTCTCTCCCATATTATCCCATTTAAATGTTCGCATGACGTTCTGGAGGGTGGCGGTGAATAATTTTGGCCAGATGGTATCGCCTTGCCTAAACCCTCCTTTGACGTCAACGTTAATATCGTTGTAGAATGGTGATGTCTTCGTTGTGAAATTTTTTGTACAGCTTACGAAGAATCTTTATGTACTGTAAGGACTCCTCGACTATCAAGGGCTTCCATGACTGCTTCTATCTCAATTGAATCAAAGGCCTTCTGTAAATCGATGAAAGTGAGACAGAGCTGTCTTTTGTACTCTCGCGGTACTTCAATGAGTCTTGTTATCGTGTGGATGTGATCCATCGTACTAAATCCTTTTCGAAACCCTGCTTGCTCACATAGCTGTCCATCGTCCAGTGTTCTGTCAATCCTGTTTAGGATGACTCGAGTGAAAAGTTTGTAGATGACAGAGTGTAAGCACATTGGGCGATAGTTGCCGATATCGTGTTGATCACTCTTCCTGAACAATAACACGGTCTTGCTGGTCTTCCATTGAGTAGAGACCTGGCATTCAGACAGGTAACGTGTGAAGAGCCGAGCCAGTATGTTTACGAGGATTGACGGAAGGTTCTTCAGGTGTTCCGGTCATATCCTGTCCGGACCTGGAGGTGTTCGACTTTGAAATCGCATGCCGGATTTCGCAAGGGAGAACCGGTGATACAATATATCCATCCTCCTTTATTTCATATGACGGAAGGTGAACGTGGCTATCGAAGAGATCTGAGTAGTATTCGTGATTATTTTCTCCATTGAATTTCTGGACGCTGTAACTGTTCCGTCTGGGCGTCGGAGTGCAATCATCTTGGTCTTTGTAATTGGCGATGCTTCGGTGGGCTTGGCGAATGCTTTTCCCAGCTGTGCACCTTCGACCATTACTGCTGCTCTTCTCTCTTTAAGATCTTCTTTTTATCGCCTGTCTGCATTGTTTTGCAAGTCCAGACGTCAGTTCGCGGTTGCCTGCAGCTCGAGCAATTCCACGCTGGGGTATCAGCTCGAGTGTTTCTAGAGACAGAAGTTTCATGGTGGCTTTCGAACTCTCAGCTCTTATAGCGGTGACTTCGTCAATGTTATCGACAGCGGCATCTTCCCAGCAGCCGACTAATGAAATGAATAAGTTCAAGTTTACGGTGTTTCTGGGACTTCGTTTTTTGAATTTGGCGGCTTTTTCTCCTTTCTGCGAGAAATAGAATCTTGCACGGAGGAGACGGTGGTCTGATCCCGTGTAGAATTTTGGGACAACAGCGATGTCGGTTAGGCAAAACCTTCTATTTACCATGATGTGGTCTATTTCGTTATGGTACTCTCCGTTGGGTGACTCCCACTCCCAACGTTGAGGGTGGGGGCTTCTGGAATTGCGAGTTACCATGGATGGTCTTGGTCGCCATGATAAACTCAGACAGCCGCTCATCCTGCTCGTTCCATTCTAATCCGTGGGTCCCAATGTCACGTTCTTCAGACGTTCTTCTTGGTCCATTGTTGGTGTTGAAATCTCCAGTGATGACCTTGAAGAATGCATGGTCTTCTCTATAGAACTTCTCCAAGTCCATATGTCGGCATTTGAACGACGAAGATTCTCAAATCCGGTATTGATTCACATCTTTTTAATCGTAATTTACGATTCGGGTTGTAAGCTGTTCGAATGAATGGATGTTCATGGACAAACTCATGTTGACAAGAACGCCGAAGCCGCCGACTCCTCCACTGTCGCACCTTCCGAGGAACAGTTCTTCTCCGGTGTCATAGACGGCGTTGAATGGATGGCGTCGTCTCGTCTCGGCTAGGCCGATGACGTCGTACCTTATCCTTCTTGCTTGCATGATCAAGTCTTCTATCGAGGACTCGGATGCAAGTGTACGTGCATTGTAGGGTACAGATCGTCACCTTACTTCTCTGCAATTCAGGCAGCTTCCATTGGCCTTGAGATTTCAGCAGCCTTTCCGTACTCGTCCTATCCAGCGCTGCCGAATAGCGGGGCTCTTTCGGGGTCAGGGGAATGAGGCCCGTTTCTTTTACTGTTTTTTAGCTTGTTGGTACCCACGTATAGCTTGATGCGCTCTGAACGTGGGGGGCTGGGTATATCACGAGTAGCTTGCCAGGTTCTCCCAAAGTGGACATGGAGCTTATTTGTTGGAGGCGACTCCTAACAGCCTTCCATATTCCCTGTCACTTGATTGCAGGCTTTTGGCCGAATTGACTCGTTGAATGCAATTCGCACAAGCGAGAACGCACCCACACACGCATGCATGAATACGCCTCGTAAATACAGAAAGTATGTGCCGCGCAGCAGAAACAGGGAGTCCGTCTCCTGGATCCACCTGCGTCTCATGGAAGCAAAGGTCGCTTTTGGCCCGCGATTAACCCCCTATCCACCACCTGGAGACGCGCCAGTGGACTCCCGGTGACTTAGCAATGTATCAAGCCAGTACTGCTATGTTCTCAGACAAGTATGATACCAATTTGCCGATCCCGGAGGGATGGAGGCCTTGATGAGCCTGGTGCCCCGGGATCGATCCCATGTGTATTCCAGAGCGTCTGCAATCACTGCGCTACACGCGCACTTTCCTATACTCATTGCGCTACATAACCTTCATTATTTGCAGAATACGCTAGCTACCAGACCCTGACCAGTAGTGATAGTGGGGTCAATAGGCGGAGTAGATATGGCACTTAAGTAGTCGCTCGTCAGCCAGACCCGCAGACGGTTAGGCGGCGTTCTTCTCATATTTTCCTGAGAGATACCTGAGCAAGTAAGTTCACTTCTTCTACTGTATGACGCAAATTATGTTAATGGGAACAACTATTTTGTGAAATTTCAATACGATTGCTCAATTTCATTACAGTAATAAGGTTAAGGAGTTGTAACGGTTTTGATCCCCATTGATTTCTTTCAGCAAGAATCTACAGCATTACTAGATTGGTTTCATCGCGTAACATCCCTATTTCAACCTGTTATTTTATTCCTTGACGCAGCTTTATCTTCATACTTCTTTTATTCATCTCATAAATGTGTCCATTATCTCTTTTCTCTCCCTGCTTTTCTTTTGGTTTTCTTGTTTATTCTATTCTTTTCCTTATCTTAAAAACAGACTATTTTATCTCTCATTAAGCCTCGCCAACAATAATCAATAATTCCTTGCATGATTAAGCTAACATGAGGGTGGTACTAACTTCAATTCGGCTAACATGTCGGCATCTTCGCTTTCCTCAGAGACGCATTGGTCCGAGTCGACCGTCCATAACTGGTTGTTGTCGCATCGAGTCGAATTCAGAGGAGGGAGCACCGCTCGAGTGAAAAATCGCACTCGGCGGTGCCCTTTTATACAGGACCCCTTTTTAAGACACTGTGCGCCTAAACTAGTACAGCTGATGCTTTTTTGATAACTTTTTTTATGGCAATGCCAAGAACCGGAATCGGTCAAAATCTGTTGTCTATAAAAGGACACCGCTTAGTGAACTTGTCCATTCGAGCGGTGCGCCCCCTCCACTTGATTTCTGCACCATGCCACAACAAACTCACAACGCGTCGACGACCAGCTATGGACCATCGACTCGAATCAAGGGGGCTCCTTTGAAGAAGGCGAAGGCCCCAAAAGCTTAGCCGAATAAAAGTTTTATACTAACCTCGTGTTAGCTCAGTAGTGCTGAAAATTACTCTTTTTCACTCATTCTGTGGTTAAGTTGGCTATTAATTTCATGCTTTCCTTGCTAGTCACCGATTTTCTTCTAGATGGCTTCAAACACGGATTTTTTTCCTTTCATACGATTTTCAACTACTTTTCCAGAAACCTCTAGTACAATTCCATTCTGGAGATTGGAGTTTACGAATGACATTTTTCTTTACTCTACTTCTTCTTAGCGCTATTGGCTACCTCTCATATCGTTTGATCAGTTGGCAACAGGTGATACAATTTTTTGAAAATTTAGGGATACCAAAAATTAATTACGATAGCCGTTTTTTAAACAAATTACGAAGAATAAAGTGGTCGGTGTTGACAAATCCCTTAAGAATGTGCTATGCATCCAATGCCATTCGTAGCATTGTGGCCTGACTCCGCATCAGACCTTCACACTGAGTTCCGGGGGCCTGTCAACATATCGAGATGCGTGTTTCTTATTCTCTCAGAGAAGTATGGCTCCAGTTTGCTGATCCTGGAGTGATGAAGAATATGACTTTTGCCGAGGAGTAGGGTCGAACGAAAGTGTGTTTGAATATTTTAATGCCCCTTCACCCACAGCGCTACCATTGCCTATGCGTCTTTTTTGGGCACGGTGGATATATTTACTAGCATTTTTACGATTTTAATCGCTTCTTTTCGTATTTATTTGGGTTTTTACGGTCTGTTATCTCCCACTTTACGCACTTTATCTCCTTGCTCTTTACGCTATAGACATGTCTATTCAGAGACAACGAGAACTTCATGAAATCGTGAAAAAACGTCAGCATGAGCGAGAAACGTCAAAGGATCTCATCCTGAAATCGGCAATGCTAATCGATTCGGTACGAAGAGAGCAGATTGTCTCCTGGACCTTCAAACAACTAAAAGGTCAACAACGTTGACGACCGCCGTTTATCGCAATCTTCCATCGTTATCAGTTCACATCGATAAGATTGAGAATTTGAATGAATTCCTTTGAGGAGATGTTTTTTTATTAGCAGAACTTGGAACGCCAGTTTTGCTTCGAACCCGTGACTTCCCTTACTGGTGGATCACGTGCTATCGACTGCACCAACTCAGGCTCTTTGCTTTTCCTTTCTCTCATCCGTGTTTGTATCCTAACGATTCTGTCACCAATGACCTGTCATTGAGAATGATATGGAGAGAACAAATCGGAATCTAACCCAGCTAGGCTGAACCTGTGATCGAAATCACAATGTCTTGTCTTAACTCGGGTGATTGGTGATAGCACGGTTAGAGTGAAAATATGACTGAACGAAAGGGGAAGAAACGGCCTTGGTTGACGCGGTTAGTAGCGTGTGAGCCCGCAGTAAGGTAATCCCGAGTTCGAAGCCCCCTTGAGGTTACGAGTTTTGCTTATATCTCAGTATCCTTGTGGCTGTACTTTGCATTGTATCATTCCGTGAAGAAAAAATAGGAAGTAGGTGAAAATGAGAACAATGCCTTAATTTGCTTCAGAAAATCTTCAGTCTGGAAACGTTTCCTGTATTGAAGTGTTACGAAGTTATCAGTGGATGGCGGTGAAAGCCCATGAGAAAACAAACTGTGTTGTGATGTTTGTGAAGGTGAATTGGATCCTAGTTTTTTTTTATTGTCTCTCTAACCGTTGTGCCTTGTAAGAGAAAATGGAAAGTTATGTTACAGAAAAATAGAAAAATCTCATATAAACGATGATTTCGAAAGTTCTACAGCTTCAGTAAGCTGTTAGGTTGCCACTAAAACATTTCTAGAAATAATTTTGAAAGGTCTTTAAGGACGCTTTAAAACCCTTTTCCAAAGGTCTGGGATCTGCAAAAAAATCTCTTTCACCTTCGGTTGTACTAGAAGAAATTAGAGAATAATACAAATTTACTTGGAGGTTTGGTTTGTGTGTTCACATGTAAATATAATCGTTCGTTCGACCATTTATTGATTTATTGATCGGTTTTTGCTTAGGAAGCTGAGCAATGGGCGTTAGATTGGGATAGCAAAGCTCGTGACAAGTTATTCGTGAAGCCTGCCTTTTTCGGTATTCCAATCAGCCTGAAGGAATGTGTGCCGGTAACTTCATAGATATCGATCACTGCTGCTTTTTTTTTCTCGAATTCGACGTGAGATGCCAAATGCGTTTCGTGTACTTAACGCAATGATGACGACATGAGCCATATATGACTCATCTATGCTTTTGTACTGTTTTAGTTATATATTTCTTAATATTCACATATGCATGATTAAGTCTAAGTTTCTGTTGGTGGCTTCATAAGACTAAGCCTAGTCAATGACTAGAGATTTCTATACGTTGAACAAAATTTATCAGTAAAGTAAGTAATGTAAAATTTCGAAATGAAAAAAAAAACACACGTTGTCATCAGTGTATTAGTTCGCCTTAGGTTTTTTGTTTCGCAGAATTTTATTGATTTTTGTAGCTCGAAGGTTACGATCAAACCCGTGGATTTGTGCAGGATGTGAATTCACCGACTAAGGTTGATTCTGTTTTAGTAGAGCAAATAAAGAATTTAGGTCAGTTTTAGAGAATTCTAACACGAAACTCCATGGTTCAAGTGGACGAAACAGCGATCTAATCAATATTAATCAAATGACATTAAATAACGATGTTCTTACAGCCATGGCCTTTCCAGAGAAAATTATCGTCATCCTAGTAAATCTATTCTTGTAGGAATGATACCGTTCGTACAGACCAATGTACCGCAATCGCTTTTGTCATACTGTTGCTCAAATCCTGTCTACGGTAAAGATATTTGAAAAATTGAGATCGAGCTCTGGCTATTTTTTCCACTTTTTCTACATCGTTTTTTTAGGCACTAGCACTCATCCGTTGGATAAGACGCGAACTCCTGGTGGTTCATCCGGCGGTGAGGCTGCTCTTATAGCTGCAGGCGGATCGATAATAGGTTACTGAAATGAATGAACTTATTAATCCTCTTATATGCCAAATTTCCCAATCAGTTTAATCTTCTTCTATGTCAACGGTTTTCACATTGTACTTTAATAGTGGGATAGATTTACCTGTACAAATAGCAGCTGTGAAGAACTTCGTTTAGGAAAAAGTGCTCTCATAAAACAATCCACTACGAATTCTGAGAAGCGTTTGCTCTAAACAAAATGGTTTTTTTTAATAAAAGAAACAACTGGAATGTCGGTTCATATGTCCCATAGGAGTTCGTGCATCGAACTAGGTAGCGAGTGGCAGGGTTAGGTTAGTGGTGAGAATCCCGTGAATTTCTTACAATAAGGGATAGCCGGGTTATAGTTTCCATAAGATTTCAAATGCTAAGGATTCTAGGTATTGGCGGTGATGTTGGAGGTTCTATAAGGATGCCGTGTCATTTCACAGGAATCGCTGGTATAAAGGTTAGGAACATTGTGGAAACATGTACAGATATTTTTCTTGCTTCTAAAAGAAACCTAGAGATCTTGATAACGTTTTCCCTATGGGGATGACTCATACAGTCTTTGAAGTAAATATTTAGAATTTTTTTAAAATCTTTCGGAAAATGCTCGATTTGGATGAACTTAAGATTGCTCTACAGAATGAAATGGTTTAGAAACATAGATTGTATATATTTGTGAAAGTTTTTTGCTTTTTCCTTTCTCCATTTCATTCATTTTTCCTCCTTTTTATCCGCCAAGATGTTTTTTAGCCATCGCATTTGCGATTTTCGCATCGAGGAGTTTGTGGCTCAGTTCCTGGTCGGCCGTTGATCAATTCGAGCGACGGCCCAATGACAAAGGATATCGAAACCACAGTGGAATTTCTTAGACAAGTAATGACTATATGAAAGACTATTAGTCAAACAAATGCAATCACAAATTAATGAGTTAAAAAATGAGAACTGTCCCTTATTAAATATTACACTGGTTTTTGCCGACGTTCTTTTTTTGCTCCGACGCACCTGAGCGGCTAAGCGGTTGTTATCGTTGCAAGACGATCAGTAACTGGTTGCTATTTGTTCCTTCTTTCTTCAAAAATTTCTACGCAGGTGCCTTCTATTCTAGAAATCGTATTTGTGATGTTTTTTTTTCGTATGCTGAGTTGCTTGGAAGTGTAGTGCAATAGTTAGAGGTACCTGACATTGCCCTGATGGTCATTATTTCAATCCCGCTCCTTGTGCTCACAAGTGCTTCCATTCCAATCGGATCTGCAAATTGGTACCGAACTTATCTCGGAGGGTAAAAATACTGACTTCATAAGTTGGTAAACTTTTGTTTTGTTGTATGAGTGTGTGCAATCAGTGCCCTATAGTGTACTACAAATGCAGTTGAATTCATGATGCTTTCTTCATCAAGGAGTTGCAGATTAACGCTAAGCACTTTGTTCAGTTATTTTAAACTATAACATTAGTGGAACAGGTAGCGCAGTGATAGCGGTGCCATTCATTACGCTGACAACTCAACCTAACCAGGTGCTGGTTCAATTCGTCACCAGGCCAACCACGCCTTCCATCTCTCGGAGGCAGGAAAAAACCAGACATGTCTCGAATAAGATCGCTCCCTCCAGTCCACGTGAGAATGCTCTAGCGGGGCTGTCGCAGGACTCCAAGGAAAATGGTCTCGTCCAGAATTCAGCAGCGTTGTTAGCGACGTTGAAGAATTAATCAAGCGGTAACCGATGTGGCAGGTAAAAAAGTTCGAAGACCTTCGTGGGATAATAGATCTGAGAGAACTAGTCGAACACGTGCTGGGATCTTCACAGTGTTGTGATGCGTGTAATGTCAGGTCAGGTAATAAATAACAGGATGGTAAACTACAACATTACTGTACAGAGTAGGATTCTGTAACTATTCTGTTCAGGTGTGGCGTGATGAATGGACTCATAACCAGGATCCCTACGTGCCACCAGTTCTCTGGAATGAGAAACTTTACGCAAAAGGAACCAAGTATCGAATTGGTTACTATGTCGATGACGGATGGTTTACTCCTATTCCAGCGATTCAAGTGACTGACTAGTGGTCATCTACTAAGCTATCCACTATCATTTATTATTATTATTACCATTATTGTTGTTATTATTATTGCATTGTTATTGCTATCACTCTTATTATCATTATTATTACTATTGATTATTCCTACCAACGGTCTACCGCCCCTATCGTGGCTGGGAGGTGTTCCTGGGTGTCGGACTGCGATGTACAGCAGGGGGATTTACTCCCTGGCAGGGTCTCCCAAGCTGAGAAGGAGTCCGGGGTTTCCATCAGGAAGTCTAGCTCAGAGTAAACCAAAACTAGAATCAACCACCGTCCTGGTATCGAATTAGTCGCACGGTGGCAAATCTCCCCCTGATCCACAAGGGCTGCAACTGCCTGTGATGGTGACGACCTGGGGCAGACTTTGGCCAGACTGACCTAGCGTCTCCAGGGAAACACAATGGCTAAACCAGCAAAACTCCGAAAAGGTGGAGATTGTTCTGAGGCCTGCACAACCAGTGAGGACGAGCCATCCAATTAAATATCAAAGTATTATTATTATCGTTATTATTATTATTGCCATTATTGCTATTGTTATCATTGTTATTACTAATTATTATTGCTATTAATTGTTATTATTAATTATTATTATTGATTATTATATTATTATTATTATTATTATTATTATTATTATTATTATTATTATTATTATTATTATTAATTATCTTTTTCGGTTCTTTTTCGTATTACTGGGGAAGAATTGATTTTTTTCAGCTTTCGAGTTGAAAGCTCTCGCTTTTAGCACTAATACTGTCTTTAAGAACCTCAAAACTGCCTTTAGTAATTTCGATTTCATGTGTAATATTAACTTAGAAATAACGCAATAATTCGATCTTTGCTACCAATCATTAACGTGATTTGTGTTTCTGGCTAAATGTTTTGTTCATATTCTTATTCACTTTAAGGTTAAAGTTGAATTTTAAGTCATTTTCAAATCGTTGGATGATTTTATTAAACGTTCTGCCTCCTTTCAGAGAGCAGTACTGGAATCGAAAAGCCATTTGGAAGCCGCTGGTCACACCTTGGTTGCATTTCATCCTCCATCCATTCCCAAGATTATGCGATATTTCCTGCGTGCAGTTACTGTGGACGGAGGGCGATTTTTGCTCAACAAACTCTTTAATGTGAGTATAAAACGACAACACGATAACTGTTCACTTCAAAAGCCTTTCTTCATGATTGGAGCAAGCATCTTCGTCATCATCGTCTTAACGATTTCTATTTAAATAGTATTCATTAGGTGCACACATGTGTTTTTACAAAGGATAAATTATAAGGTATTTGGAGCTGATCGGCCACCTAGAGATATGCTGTTCATCGAATAATAGAGGTAATTATATACATTAGGTTGTTCGGGAACTAATAGAGGATTACAAACTGTATTTTTAAATGTTCCCAATGATCCCCGCGCCCATGGCCAACCAAGCCTTCCATCCCTCTTGGGGTCGGGCAAATTGCTACCAGACTTGTCTGGGAGGATAGCAGCACTGGCTTGATACATCGGCAGGCCATCGAGAGTCATTGTAAAAGGTCAGATATGCATTCAATCACCTCTAACGATGCTTAATGAAGTCGAATGCATGGCGCATCCCTCAGCGATTGACCAACGCTGAGAGCTTTATCCTTTATCCTTTATTTTTAAATCTTAACCTTTTATTTGCTGTCTACTATCATTTTTCAGGCAGCGTATGATGTGAATTATATGTAATTGTGATGTAATATACATCATAACGTACCTTGGTAAGTAATAGTAGAAAGCAAATAAAGGGTTAACATTGTGATTTCGACCACAGCCTTAGCTTAACTGGATTCGATGTCGATTTGTTCTCCCCAGATTAACCGCGCTAACGGTTGATTGCTGATAGTAGCGTTAAGTAGAAAAGTAGCTGAGCGAAAAGGCAAAGTAAGGTCTTCAGTGGTGCAGTGTGTAGCACGCGAGATCCAGGAAAGGATAATCGTGGTTCGATCTGGCCCAGGGTCCAAGTTTTGCGAATATCTCAGCATCACTGTGGTTGTACTTCTAAAACTGCGTATCTTAACTCAGAATAAGGTTGGTTGTTTACTTGAAGGACTAGTCATCACGATTTATTTGAACAGCGCACATTTGCTATTGGTTTCTTTGCCTCGCACTTGTTATTCTTTTCTTTGCGTTGCACTCGTCGTCCATGGTGGTGGTTTGGCTCAAGTGTTGTAGCGGATAAGAGTCTGACACCCTAGTCTAATATAAGTCTAATAAGTCTGTAAAACATCGACACCAGCAAGTACAGTTGACGTTGATGGGTGATTGCTGGTGGTACTGTTAGGGTAAAAAACTGGCTAAGAGAAAGGCAAAGCAAGGGTCTCGGTAATGCAATGCGAAACACATGAACCTCGAAAAAGGATAATCAAGGTTCGAATCTGGAGTGGATCTGAACTTCGAAAATATCTCAGCATCAGCGCGGTTGCACTTCACGTAATATCCTTTCATGAAAAAATAGTAGGGAGTAAGTAAAAAGTTACACATTGGCTAACTTTAGTTGCAAGCACACCTGGTTACCGTATGAATTAGGAATTATTACTTACTTGGATACTTGGATGGCCCGCCCTCACTGGTTGTGCTGGCACCACCATAATCTTCATTTTTCGGAGTTTTGCCGTTTAGCTACTGTGGTTCCCTGGTGTTCTGAGGTCAGCCAGGCCAAAGCTTTTCCCAGGTCGTTACCACCACATGTCGTCGTCGCCCTTGTGGATCAGAGGGAGATTTGCCACCATGGAACTAGTTTCATACCAGGACCGTGGTGGATCCTGGTACTGGTTTACTCCTAGATGAGCTTCCAAATGGGAACGCCGGACTCCTTCTCAGCTTAGGATACCCTGCCCCCTGCCAGTGGATGAATTCCCCGTTGTACATCGTAGTCCGATACTCAGGAATACCTCCCAGCCACGATGAGGCAGTAAGCCGTTGGGAGGCATCTCCATCTTTCCCATAATGTGAATCCGAGGGAATTGTCTTTTCGGCAGTGATTCCTTCGCTCGGTCTTCCTACAATTTCATTCAGACACGACATTGAATCCGAAATCAAAAATGGATGGGAATGAAAAGGCACCGACCGCTCAATGACAGTGAAGAAGCCAAAATCGAAAAGTGGATTTTATTAGTCGAAATATAAGCCACTTCTTCTTCATCTTTTCGCCAGTCAGAAATAGTTTTATGTGCTTCGGGTGTGTGAAAATTCGGAGTTCCTGAGCTGACGAAGTCGACGAAGGCAGTTTTGGTCTTATCTTGTTTTCTAAAATATTTTTGCATAGATGTTGCAGATATGTTAAGCACAGTTTCGTAGCTCAGTTCGTTAAACCCTTTCTACTTCGAGCAGGTGACGCGTGGCAGCGCGTTATTGTAGAGAAGGGCTGATTCCTTTCTGTTGACCTATGTGGGACATAGCCGTTGGTGTTTCTGATGCATTTCGGCTATTTCTAGCTACTCTTCCATCGTAATCGTCCCACCAAAATTCAAGAAGCTGTGCTAGATTAATTTAACTTTATTTTTTTATTTTATTTGATCCGTCTTCACGTCTACTGTGCGGATCTCAGCACTTACCACATCCAATGGTCTGCTCGCATCCATCGTCCACGAAGAACTTCCAACTTTTACGTGTGACTTCGGTTTCCATTTTATCATGAATGTCGTAGAACCCTGGTCGAGCAATTCTTCCTGGAGTCCTGAGATAGCCGGCCTGGAGCGTTTTCAGTTGGATTGCACAGAGTGATTTTTTCCCAGAGAAGGCCGGTACCAATTTCCCGACCCAGAGGAATGGAAAGGCTTGGTTGGCGCGGAGCGGAAGCGAACTAGCACCATGGTCGTGGTGGGGGACACCATTACCACAGTGTTATCCGCCCCATTGTGATTTCATCAGTACTAAGTAGTGATAGATAAAACCAGCAGAAAACCACTAAACGATCACGAAGGCTTCCCTTTTGTGCAATTTCGGCTTTTCGATGTGCTGCACAGTTTCATGCAGGTAAAATCACTGTGCCCGTCGTCGCCTACCCACTGTCGTCAAGAATCCATTTCTTATCGCGCGTCGCATTGTGGACGAGAAATGGGTCATTTTGATTCCGCCGAAGAAACGCCGCCGTTACTTCAAAACGATGATTTCTTTGGTTGGCGTTTAATTCGTGAGGCACTAATTTGTCGAATTTCTTCTACTTTCCACTTTTCTTCGGGTGGTGCAAGTTGAAATGTTTACAATAAGTTGTTCTCCAAGAGGCTTGTACGTGCATTTTCATTAAAGCCTTCGACTCATCATCGTCAGTGGCAAAAGGACGTCCGTGACCTTCTACAACTTCAATGTAGAATTCGCCGCGACCAAGTTTTTGGAATCAACAGCACTGTGCATTCGTCAACACTTCCTCGGCTTCACGCCCGGTTAATGACTCGAGCCACTTGCGCTGCGTACGTCTTCGTTTGAATTCTTAAAAGTAGATTTGTCAAATTTGTTAATTTATTATTTATTTATTATTATTAGTTATTTAAAGTTCTTTACAGTTCAGTTCTCAACCTCTAGAATTTGTCGAAAACACGATTTAAAGTAAAAACCAATTGTACGCAGCGAAAGTGTAGAAAATGAACTTTGCAACAATATATGGTACCACAGCATCCAAGAAAAGAGCAATTACTCAAACGTATATAACAACTTTGGAATTGCAAGTCCAACATTATTTCCCGAACAACCCAATACATTTGGCCTATACGATAACATGTGGCGCTCAAGCACTGCATCAACTCAATTTTTTTTCTCCAGAAAACTCCTATACCAAGGATGGAAGGCTTGGTTAGTAGGTGAGCGTGTGTGATAGAACCAATGACCGTTTGTGTATTTAGTTGTGCCTCTAACGATTGTTCTACAAATGCGTTACATAGTGTCATCCTAAAACCAGGAATCATGGTAGTCATTGAGAATCGCGAACAACAACAAGATCTCCATTCACCTTCGTCGCGTTAGCTTGCATAAGACTCTTCCTTCTTACTATTTTTGATTAAAAGTTACTGATCAGTTTCATGGGTTCCTTGTTGAGCTCTGTTTTGGAGAAAAAACAAAGAAAGTTCATTGATGGATGTTTGCTGATAGCGCCTGTAAAACACGGCTTAGAGAAAGGCGATACAAAGCCCCCCGCAAGGTGTAGGGGTGAAAGCGTTAGCCCGCGGAAAGGATTCTAGCGCGTTCGTTCCCCACCGCTGGCACCTGCCGTACGGAGTTTTGCAAATATCTCAGCATCATTGTGATTATATTACACACCCATACGCTGCCATGAAAAAGGAATAGGGAAAATTTAAAAATTAGTGATTACAAGGTTTATGGATTTAATTTAAAAGCGGCTTTACAACTTTTTGTTTAAAGAGACGAAGCACTTTGAGTAACAGAAGAGATTAATCAATATTGTTTTCATTTCCATAAAAAACAATCAATCATCAGGGATTAAGGTAAAGTGGCAAATATATTAAAGAAAAAGCAAAATTACTAGGTAAAGTTCGTGGTCTCGATCCGCCCCTTTAAGTACAACACAATACTTTTACCTGTTCATACTTACATGTATATGTGTGCATTGAATGTGAAATTGCTTTCATGAGAACAGCCGATGTTTTTCTTCAGGATATCATCGATCCACTGCTTTACACTAAAGTCCTGCTGTTTATGGTCCCAATTCGACTACAGAGATTGTTAGCCTATCCAATGAAATACATCTTCCCGCGACTAGCCAAGATAATGCATTCGATGCCACTGAACACTGGTGGTAAGTAAAGCTTTAATGTTTGATATTATGCAATCGAGAAACATTCTAGTGTGGAGGAGATAGGGCATGTCACAGAAATGAGCGAAAAGGAAACAGTATTGAAGAAAAAAAGCAGGCCATTGTTTTGAAACTTCTGCTTTGATAAAATGATGACGCTACTGGATCTGTCTCTCGACTTTGATTTTAGCCCGTTCGAGGAAGACAGCACCGGACCGTCTTCAACTAAAGTGGCGGAGTTTCATGCTGCAGTTTCTTTACTTTTTGTTATAATTTTGCGACAACGTATCTATGATATAATCACCTTGTCAAATAATACTTTAAGTGTAACTTCCAAGCTGAAAACAAATGAGTTCCAACAAAGCTGCTGCTTTTGATGAAGTTGAACATTAGATGTTTTAAGAAGGTTCTAAATAACCGTACTATTGTAGAACCACTTGTCAGCTAAGGTGAGCGTCTCCACTACGAAAATCCCAAAAAAAAGTACTCTAGAGTGTCGTCGTGAAGGTGGCAGCCTCGATCGCATTAAGAAGGCTTCTCTATCATAGCAAAGGAAAAGCTTGCTTGCTTGGTATTCACGTCGGCTTTCTCTTCACCTTGTACTAGCTCTTAGTGTATAGCGCCGCGTCAATCTCACTAGCACAAAAGAACCTCGTATAGCTGTTTTGATGGCTAGTAGCCTTGAGATAGGTAATGAACACAAAACTTATGAGCGATGCAGAAGATCATGATCTTGTCAACAAGCTTCCTTTAGGAACTGCTTCTTTTGTCGGTGTTGAGGCAACAAATGGTGAACCGATACCTTTGAAGGTCAAATTTCGGGCGTAGTTGTGGCCTGATGCTCTCCGATTTGTTATTGCAACCCGTAGTTCGCGGAAGTTTCCCCAGCTTCTCAGACAATCTTTAGTGTTTTATGACGCAATGCTGTTGTTGTGAAAGTACTCGTAGAATATTGTCACTGGAATCAAAATTGTTGTTCAGTTTTTTCCCGCTGCTTTTGCTTTCTTCCACAAGCACTCGTTTATTTGTACCCTCGGATGCGAGCGGAAACCTCATTTTGATGTCTTCCATTGCGGAAAAGAAAACCTAGCACTCTTTTAAATTACGAGAAGGGGCTTTCCAAAAAGTGCTAGAACATTTTGCATGAAACCTTAGCAAAGATTTCAGAGCTTCGTGAGACATATGCTGAAATTGAGGAGTATCGTCATGATTTCGTAAAGGAGATGAAAGCAAAAAATTTGGATGCAATTCTCTGCCCACCGCAGGTATGTCTCAGTCTTTTTCCTACTTTTACAGACTTTTTCTAAAAAGATCTTGTTTAAAAAAAAACGGAATTTCTGAACAATTTCCAGCCGATGACGGCGCCAAAGCATCACGTACCATCAAAACTGTTTGCTGCCTGCTGCTACACTGCGGTGTTTAACTTACTTGACTTCGGTGCAGGTGACTAGATAAAACTGTTTGAAGCCTAGATTGATCATCCAGCAAAAAGCAGTAGTTTCCAATGCCCGCACTAAAGGAATAGATTTTTGTTATGAAAAGGAATTATTGAAAATTACTGTTCCCTGTCACGAAATGGGTCAGTCAGTATTCAAGGATGAGCAGGTCTTCCCACTGAGCAGTTGTGTTAATTGATAATGGATGATTTTTTACAACTAGTGTTAAGTCCCTTCTTTTTAGTTTATGTCTTTTCAAACTGGGATATACAACGATGTAATTCATTACCTCAAAAGGGTTACGCAAATTCTGGGAGAGCACGAAATTTCTGTTTGGGAAACCTAGAAAAGGCAAAACCTATGCTGAACTGGAGCGCTTCGGCGTAACTATAATTGCTTTCTCTTAGGGATCTAGAATAATGGATAAGGCGTTCGACTTTGATTACTTCTATGCAGATATCCCACCCCTTTAAATGTAGTGGAGGTGACTGAATACAAATTTGAATACAATTAGCGGACGGGTCGCCGCATCTAGGTGCAGCATACACCCATATTTGCAAAAAATATTTTAAAAATGCATTACTGAAAACCGCTGAAGTGAAGGAAACAATGAATAGCTCTCGGGCAGAACGAGCATGGATCACTTTAGTGGTGCTTGCTCGAGTTAACAAGGTTACTGGTGATGTTGGTGATAGTTTAGTAGATTGTTTACCTAATTTCAACAAAAGCAATGTAGGTATAAGTGATATAGCTGATGTTGAAACCCGTTAGGTTTAATAGTTGGAATTCTTGTTGACATTCAGCCGTTCAGGTGTTGTTAACGTAACTAATGTAACCGCAGAAGATGAACAGAAAATGATCGATGAGTATCCTGGAACAGATCCGTGGTACAGAATAGTAAAAGAGACTTGTAAGGTGAGGATAAATCTTTATACTTCTTCACAGAGGAAATCTTGATCGCATTGAAGTTTAAAATGTGCCCAATTCACACAAATGAATCTTGATCATTTGAAAGAAACAACAGATCGTCAGTGAAGTCATTTTTCTTGCCCTTCTTGTTCTCACAACGCCTTTTCTAACGGACCAATAACTCCATCGACAATCAATGTAGATAATCAATACCTATGCTGAACACCTCCTGATTTCAAGTGTTGTGTGAAATGGAGAGGTGCTAAAATACCTCATTTGGTAACTTTCTTTAACAACTAGTTTGAAGGAAGTATTGTTCTTTGTTGAGGGATGCGTCGGATATCCTGTAGGAGTGCAAGTAGCAGCACCTCCATATAAAGAGGAAGTGGTGCTGCGAATCCTTCGAGACGTCGAGATCGCCGTCAAAGCAGAGTCATAGATCTCTTGAAGGGCGTTTTACACTTACAAACAAACTAGTGGTTGTTTCAATATTGATAGAGTATGTTTCTTTAGGAATCTGTGAATTCGTAAGTCGAATAGAGCACTTTTTCATCATTTCGTTCAATCACTTAAGATCTGGTTTCATCCGAACCCCTTTTTTATATTGTTGTAACTGTGTTTATTTTTTTTTTAAAGTTCGCCGTTTCTGGGCACTTTATGAATCGTTATATGAAGTTTTTGTAAAAACTGGACTGGTTGAGGATGGTATTCTTCTGAAGGATACGGGCCGGCACAAAAGCTCAGAAAACATTCCAACCATCAATTTTCACTCCGGTGTTGTCCCATTCCAGTGTTCGTTTGACGTTCTCGTGGATGGCCGTAAATAATTTTGGCAAGATGGCATTGGATCGCCTAAACCGTCTTTCGACGTCGGTGTTAATATCGTAATAAGGTGGTGGTATTTTGGTTGTGGAGTTCTTCCACGACTGTTCTATTCCTAACTGAGTCAAAAGCCTGCTTTAAATCGACGTTGAGTTGATGCAGGTCCGATCTTTGGATCCCTTCCCTTACTTGTGTGAAACGGGATACTCCTAGCATCGTTCTTTCGACTGCGCGTTCAGTAACGCTGAGTGAACCTTCATCCTGCTTACGCATCGACCTTGTTTCTGACGCATACGTTAGGGCAGGAAGTACCGTTGAGTCGGAAAGGTGGGCACGGAGTCGGGCGTTCTTTGACCTCTTCACTAAACCCACGATGCTCTTGAGAGCTCCCCAGGCCGCTCGTTTCCTTCTGCTCAGCTCTGGAGCTAAGTCGTTCATCATATTGATTTCCCGACCTAGATAGGCATAACTGAAGCATTCGTAGATATTGGTTCCGTTGAGCGTGAATGGGCCATACGAAACCAATCCGTTCCTCATGAACACTGTTTTTGTGAGATTTAGTCGAAGTATTGTTTTTGTGAGATTTAGTCGAAGTCAAATCTTTCCACAGGCTTTATCAAAGTCGGCAAGCATACGTTCCGCCTGGCTAATGTTTGATGTTATAAGGACGATGCCACCTGCCGACCATCGATTTTCACTTCCATATTATCCCATTTCAATGTTCTCATGACGTTCTGGAGGGTGGCGGTAAATAGTTTTGGCGAGATAGTATCACCTTACCTAACTCCTGTTTTGACGTCAATATTAATATCGTTGTAGAATGGTGATATATTGGTTGTGAAATTTTTGTACAGCCCACGAAGAATCTTTATGTACTGAGTAGGGACTCCTTGACTATTAAGGGCTTCCATGACTGCTTTTCTCTCACTTGAATCAAAGGCCTTCTGGTGAACACGTTAACTCCCGGAAAGGCTAATAGCGTGTTCGTTCGTCACCGCAGACACCTGCGGTTCGTAGTTTTGCAAATATCTCAACATCATTGTGGTTGTTTCACACTAGAGTTAGTTTTCAAAAAAAGACTCTGAAAGTTTTTCAGTTGGTACAGTCTGATCGAGCTGCTTGCATGGAAAGTTCATATGAAAGTGATATAGCATCTTATAAAGAAAGCACATGTGAAAGCGAAGAAATAGCCTTCACAGAAGGTTCCTGAAAATTCGCTCGAGAATTGATAGACAGCATTCGTTATGTTGTGCGGAGTGTTTCCCATAAGAATAAAAGGTTCGTAGACAGACATCAGGTAAATTGGGCGATAGTTCTCGAACAAAAAATAAAACCCCTTTTCTTTACACTGCATGTTTAAATAATCTGGTGCAACCATTAAATCTATTAGAAATCCGCTTGCATTCAGAATAAGTCCTAAACGAATACAAACGGCATTTTTTTTTATCCATAGGTTGTTCAAAGATAAACGCTGTTTCTGGCGTAATACACGTGATAGCACAAATAGCACAACTAATAACAACACAAAGGATAGAAGGATAAAGCTCTCGACGTTGATCACTCCCTGAGGCAATGCACTCGACTTGATTAAGCATCGTCGGAGGTGACTAAATGCATAACTGGCCTTTACAGTAACTCGTGGAGGCCTACCGATGTATGGAGCCAGTGCTGCTCTCCTCCCAGATGAGCCTGGTACCAATTTGCCGACCCCGGAGGGATGGAAGGCTTGGTGAGCCACGCGCGCGGGGACCGATACCATGTGTGTGTTGCAGGGCTCCTCCAACGACTGCGCCACACGAGCCTTTGGTAACAACATAGTTAATTCACAGGAAAGTTCAACGACACCTTCAATTTTAATATGTTCGTGCTTTTCTATTCTAACTCGCAATGCACGCCAGTAATACTCCATAGCTGAAAATTACAGCCACTAGGCAACATGGAACCACGTGAAAAGGTTCAGCCATCGAAAAGTTTCATCGAATTTAACACCGCACTCTTAGAGTTACAGCACCGGTGGAAGGTGGCATATACGATTTTGTTTCCTAGTCAGAGTTTTGTGACAAAAGCTTAGACCGGCCCTTAGCAAGTTGCAAGATGAACTCTGCAAAAGCCTTGCTTTCGACTAGCACATTTCACACTCTGTCGATAACTATCTACGAAATAGAATTTTTGATAATCTGTCCCGAGCTAAAGAAAGAGACCGAGAAGTCCAATAGCTCATTATTGTGTTTAATGACGGTCGGTTTCGAAATTATTGTTTTGCTCATCCCTCTGTGCTAGCTAAGAAAATACCGAGTGCTGCAGAGTGGATTGCCCGTTGGAAAACAAATTATAATCAATGGATAATCATAGCAACAACAACCGCCCTGTATAAAAGAGCATCGCCGGGTGAATATGCCTCATTCAAGATACTATGCTGAGGGAGATCCTGTTCGACGCGAGACGAAGACGCCACGTCGTGAAGAGGAACAACTGTGGACCATCGACAAGCATCATCGGTTCTGATGAAGACGAAGACGTCGAAACGTCAGTCGAATAAACATCTCTATCAACCTCGTGTCAGCTCGACAATATAAACACCTTTGACTTTTTTTTCCTAAACGGTCTCTGGACATATCTTGTGTAGTATGGGCCAATATCGGCAAGCTATGGTTGACGGGTGTTTTTTCGCAATTGTGTACTGTTACCGACGGACTAGCGAGTCTTGAAAGAGCTGAGAAATAATCGACGAAAGTCGACCTGGTTCAAACTGACACTCTGCAGTGCGGACATTAGTGGTACAATCTTGCGACGAGTCAGTTATTTGCACAGATGATGCATGTTGAGATCGAATGCATGGCTCAGTCTCTCAGGGGGCTGACCAACTCTGAAAGCTTAATCCTTTTTTAGTTTACTTATATGCTGGTAATGCGTATAAGTGGTGCATGGCAGATTACACACTGATCGTGAAAAAAAACAAATGCGGAAGAAAAATTGTTAGGATAAGTTCGAGAACATGGCAGGTTCCTTAACTCGCAAATGTTAGCTGTTATCTTATTTCATAGCTTTCTCGATGTCTTGCCGATAAGATGTAAGTGAGAAACCTAAGTGAAGGTTCCAATTCTGAGTAATGTGAACGTAATGCATCTTATTTATTCCTGCTTTTTTCTTTTGACATTTGCGCGACGATGTGACCTCTGCACGAGTCATAGAATACGGGAATAGTGGTGCCTTTCAACTTTAGAATCTACATTACTCTGCTTGCTAGACTCAAGATAAACACTTTCCTGTTTTATCATGGTGCAGTTCTGATCTTCCTAGGCAAACTCCCTATATTCATCCCATTTTATTGGTCCAAAGCTCATATTTCGAATATGAAGGCAGCCGAATAAGTGAGATTTCGTGCAGCAGGACAAAGTAATGTTTTTACATTTCGGAAGTTTCAGTTCTAAGCGGGCGCGTGTGGCGCAGTGGTCGGAGGCGCCCTGCAACACACACGTAGAGTCGATCCCCGCGCCCATGGCCCACCAAGCCTTCCATCCTTCCGCGGTCGACAAATTGGTACCAGATATGTCTGGGAGGATAGCAGCATTGGCTCGATACATCGTTAGGCCACCGCCTGTCATTGTAGAGGCCAGATATGCATTTAAGCACCTCCAAACGATGCTTAATGAAGTCGAATGCATGGCGCATCCCTCAGAGATTGATCAACGCCGAAAGTTTCATCCTTTATATCCTTCTAGGCTTTTACGGTAGAGATTGTGATGGCATGGGTTTTAGTATGGTTTATTTTTGTATTACTACCGCTTACTGCAGTTAGGAAAACAAACTCTATAAAAATAGCATCGTCGAGTAAGGCAGCATCATTCGAGTTGTCCTACACCGAAAAAGGTTTGACTCAATACAGCGGTGAACACGTCACATCGATAGTACGAACGATTATGAACCATCGACTTGGATCATCGGTTCTGAAAGAGGCGAACGCGTCGTATCGTTAGCCGAGTAAACCTTTTTTTGAACCTCATGTTAGCTTAGAATACGCATCGGTTCAGTGTTCTGTTCTCATCGGCAAGTCTGTTGGCAATTTGCCGATTCGGAAAAAAATTAGCAGGCTGGAGCGTGGGATCCAGCTGTGACGTAAGCACGCATTGCACGTAGCCTTTAGATGCAGCGTCCACCGGATATTTCTAACGATTACCATTTGCCTGTCGTACCATTGATCGTCGAATTACTCGAGAGGGTGTCATTACATGTTCCACTTTTTCCTTGCAGCCTGCAAGAGTAGCCCAGCGAGTTATGTTCGCTCCAGTGATTCTTTGAGCATGATATCCTTCTTCTAGGGTTCTCATAAAGAACTCTGACCATCGCGTCGGTGATCTTCCTGCAGTACATTTCACATCTCGAGGAATCCAGTCACTAACAGCTCCTGTCCACTGGTTGTTGATCATTCGTATTACGTGTCCGGCCCACCTTATCTTTAACTGTTTGGCGCAGAGAACGACATCTGTGATTTTCGATCGTTAACGTAGGTAGGAGCTTCGGTTCCCTTCCCTTACTTGTGTGGCGCATGATACTCCTAGCATCGTCCTTTTGACTGCGCGTGTAATAACGCTGAGTGATCCTTCATCCTGCTTACGTATCGACTAGATTTCTGATGCATTCGTTAAAGCAGGAAGTATGGTGTGGTCGAAAAGATGAGCATGGAGTCGCCTGTTCTTTGTCCTCTTCACTACATCCTCGATGCTCTTGAAAGCTCCCCCAAAGCGGCTCGTTTCCTTCTAGTCGGCTCTGGAGCTAGGTCGTTCATCATTTTGATTTCCCCACTTAGATAAACGTAACTGGAGGATTCGGAGATATTCGTTCTGTTGAACGTGAAAGAGGCATACGTGAGCAATCCGTTCCTCATAGACATTGTTTTTTGTGAGATTTAGTCTAATACCAATCTTTCCACAGGCGTTATCACAGTCGGCAAGCCTTCGCTCCATTTGGCTAATACTTTGTGTTATAAGAACGGTGTCATTAACAAAGCGAAGATGGCGTAATTCCTTACCATGGATCTTCATTCCCATTTTGTCCTGTTCCAATGTTCACATGACGTTCCCGAGGGTGACAGTGAATAATTTTGGCGAGGCATTATCTCCTTAATTAACCCCTCTTTCGATGTCTTTTGATGTGGTTGTGAAATTTTTTATACGGCTCACGAAATTCTTTATACACTGACTACGGACTATCTTATTGTCAAGGGCTTCCATGATCGTTTCTATATCAGCTGAGTCAAGACTCTTTAAATCGATGAAAGTGGGACAGAGCGGTCTCTTGTACCCCCGGAGATACTTCGATGAGTCTTGTTATTGTGTGGCTGTGGTGCATCGTGCTGAATCCTTTTCAAAACCCTGCTTGCTCACATGGCTCTCCTTCGTCCAGTGTTCAGCCAATCCTGTTTAGGATGACTTTAATTGAGAAGTATGTAGACTACGAATAAGCACATATTTTTCAAAGGCATTTCTTTAAAAAAATTGCCACATGTTATAAACAGTGGTGTTCCCAGTATCAACTGAAGTGAAGGAAACAATGAATGGCTCTCGCGCTCAACGAGCACAATGGAGTTCATGGTGCCCCTTCGAATTAGCGAGATTATTTGTAATGCAGCTGATAGTTTATTCGTTTGTTCTCTTTAGTGCTAACGGGAAGGAAGTACGTAGAAACTGGTACAACAAATATCGAGAAATTGGATCGTCAGAGGCAATAGTTTTCATTCTTGTTGAAATTCGCTTGTTCAGATCCTGTTATGGTACCGAATGTAACAGCAGGTGATGAGCAAAAGATGATGGATGACTACCCAGAAACGAGTCCATGGTACAGAATAGTGAGAGAGACCTGACTCACAGCTGTCTTGAGATAAGACTTAACACATAAAGTTGCACTCTCATAATAAACAGCTTCTTTTAAACATCCGCTGTTTTATTCGTTGTAAGCCTCTCAGTTAAGATGTCGCTACTCTAAGACGTCGGCTATTTCGTAACCGCCGATGTAACCGTCTATGTACAACGAAAATTTGCATAATATTTCTTAACGACAGAGACGGTGATTGCATGAGTTCGAGTACGGTGTACCTAAGTGTACGTTCGAGTACGGTGTACCTAAGTGTACCTAATCTCTTGTAAAGCACGTGGGGATGAATACGTTGGCGATACAGGTAGAACACTCTGGGACCGCTTAAAAGAACACCTAGTCAGTAAATCTGAATTGAAACACTTCACTAGGCGCTCATAAAGGATAAAAAAGCTCTCGGCGTTGATCAATCCCTGAGGGATGCGCCATGCATTCGACTTCATTAAGCATCGTTAGAGGTGATTGAATGCATATCTGGCCTTTTACAATGACTCTCGATGGCCTGCCGATGTATCGAGCCAGTGCTACTATCCTCCCAGACAATCCTGGTACCAATTTGCCGACCCCGGAGAGATAGAAGGTTTGGTGGGCCATGGGCGCGAGGGATCGATTCCACATGTGTGTTGCAGAGCGTCTCCGACCACTGCGCCACACGCGCCCTTCTAGGCCCGCATAGGACGCAGAAACATAACGGAGAAGATTATGAAGTAGAAGTCACAATCCTTGCGCAGGAATCTATAACATAATCGCGTAAAACTCTTTAAGCGTTTTAGATCAATTCCAAAAATCCAATAATGAACCGCAAAGCGCAGTGCCTTGTGATCACGCATGACCTAGTGCCATACCTCGGGCTAACTCTATGACGCGTTTCTTACTCATGTAATACTCTTTCTGGCTGTCCTGCATCAATGAGCTGGAAGGCTTGCAACGAGCAAAACGGTGGGTGCTTACAAAGAAGTTGTTTATTATGGGAAGGTAGATTTATGTGCTATGTCTTATCTGCTATGGTTATGAAAAGGTTTTGCTGAATAGATTACACGTCAGTTTGGCCTTTCGTGGCTCTGAAGAAGGCGAAACCACCGAAACGTGCGCTGTTGTGTGCTAATATTTTATAATGCCAACCTCAAGTTTGCTCATTGAGGAATTCAACAGTGATTTACAATGTCTTCGTTTATTTTCTTAAAAGTCCGCCAGTTTTGGACACCTTATTAATCGCTGAAGTTTTGCGTCTTTATAAATTGGACGTAAATCGCATACATGATCGATAAAGATGAGAATCTGAAAGAAACCTCTCAGAACTCCCATCAGACTTTTGTTTTAACGTCTTTTTTTTTTGCCATCGTTCTCCATGTTATGCAGGGTTTCTGTTCCCGATTTCTTGGTAGTCGGAACAGAAGGGAATGAAGAATGCACAGTGGACCCAGTTGAAATTGCTCCACGATGAACTTATAGCTAATCAAGGTGGCCTCTCTAATGTCATGATCTCCTTTTCTCGCCGATTGACAAGCAGTTGGTCTCAGTGCACCATAAAAAAAGGATCAAGCTTCTAGGCTTTGTTCAGTCCTTGAGAGATACGTCAAGCATTCGACTTCACGTGTGTGTTGCAGAGCGCTTCCGACCACTGTGCTACACGCGTCCCTTCAGTGCACCATAGTAGACTTTTTCCTCACCTATTAATGTTATCCTCTAAATGGTGATCCCACAAAGTTTGTTCTCGTGTTAAAAAAGTGGTAATTTGGGATATCTCTTAGTCAATCTATCATTTAACAATTTTCAATATCAAATAGTTTTCCACTTAATTCACAGTACTTTTTTGATTTTCCGATTGTGATTCCTTTTTTAGAATGTTTCCTCTATGGAAGCACTTTTTATTAAGTTATGAATGCACTAGAGTGCCAATGCGTTGAAGCGTCACCATCTTTCGCCCAGGTTGCGTGTCGTGTTGCCCTGACAACCACCTCTTCTCTTTTGCCCTTCTGTAGCTGTCCTCATCCAATTTTCTCACTTTTTTCTCATATTCTCAATTCTTCAGCGTTTTTTCTTTGTTGCAAACCTAGTGAATTCCTACTATAAGCAAGCGTTTCAACCTATAAAAATGTTGTTACTTTAATAAAACTGTTCATTACAGGTCACGTTTTTCGATTGTCGTCATTTTTGGAAGCAAAAAGAACTTCAAAGCAATAAACAGACCGAATCACAGTACAAAAAAAGCATTTTGGTTTCGTACGATGCTAACATGTGAGCAGTACGAGCCATATGTGGTTCATCTGCAAAGAAAAATCGATCTGGGTTTCTCAAGGGTAATTTTCGAAAAGAAACGCTATGTATCGTCATATACGTTCCAATATAAATACAAAAACTGTAGTAAAGTTCTCGAGGCTTGCAGGAACGAATGAGATGTTCTCCAGCGGAAAGCTGCTGAATTACCAAGTCCCACACAAGATGAGATATTCAAGCTTGATGATAAAGACAAAAACGTTCCTTTGATGCTCATTACGTGCTGGATTCGACAATTTTTTTCAAAGAAATCTCGTTTGTTTTCTCTTAGGAAAGATTCAAACCCCCTCGAGGATGTCCTGAACATTCCCGAACTTCTTTCTTTCACCGATGGCCAGATGACGTCTGCGTCCTTGTCATCTTTGCCGTCGAATGGATCGCTATGAAATCGTAGGACCAATTGGCCAAGGAGCGTACGGAATCGTGTTGCGCGCCAAAATAAGAGAAGTACGACATCTTTATTGAATAGCAATAAACTATTATTTTTTGTGGAGTGCTAACGAAAGTTAGCTCTTTGTCTATTTTTTTATTTTCTGCCTATACAATTCTCGCGGCAGGGTATTATGCAAAATACAACCACGATGATGCTGAGATATTTGCAAAACTCCGGACTGCAGGTGTCTGCGTTGGGGAATGGACGCGCTGTTACCCTTTCCGGGGTCTAACGCGTTCACCCCCCCACGCTATGCTTGTCATTCGTTTTGCCTGTCTCTCAGCTAGTTCTATCGATCAGTGCCAAAGAGAGCATTGGAGAGGGGTCGAACTGGGGCCCTTGCTTGCTGATCGACGGTAATCACTAGCTACTCCGCTCTTCAGAAAAAATCGTTGTATTTTTTTGAACTTCGAATCTTAAAGGCCTTAATAATTTTCTTTGTCGCCTCCATTTTCCTCCTTTCCATTGTTTCTTTTTTAATGAAACTTTTCTTTAAGAGCGGCAAGATTGTGGCAATCAAGAAGATGACGATCACATCACGAAATCAGTTGCAAATTCTTCGAGAGTTATGTTCACTTAGAAATCTTCACCATTCCAGGGTAAATTTCAAAATAATTCCGAAGTGATTAATCAGAAATAAATCTGTCCTTTGATAACGGCAGAATATAGCAGATTCCAGTGATGTCTACTATTTCAAGTATTGAAGTTCGTCGTACACGTTGACATTTCGTCTAATAAATCGATTTTTGGCTTCAGTTCTCTCTTCTATATGTCGTTTTAATCTCATTTCATTCCAAAGCACAGCATCAACCTAGGTACTGTAGATTTCTCATCCACGCTTCATCGTAGTATCATTAGCGCAGCATCAACCTAGACACTGTAGATCATCTGTATCACCTGTAGTCCCATTGATCGTCGAGTGGCTTCAGCGTGTGCCAGTAAATCTTCTATTTTATCCTGTCCCGTGCTAGAATAGCCCAATGGGTTCTGCTTGCACTGTATTCTGTATGTATTGTGCTCTGCGAAAATTATGTATAATTATGTGCTTACATCGCAGTTTTCACGTCGTACGGTACGGTGATGAACAAATTTTAGGATGAGAAATTCAAAAGAGTGGGTTTTTGTTCGTTTCTTTTTAGATTTTGAAGCTGATTGACGTCTTCTGCTCACGTGATTCACTTTCATTAGTGACCGAATTCGTGGCATTTCACTTGAATGACGTCATCACCGATCCTGGTCGACCGCATTGCGATGAATTCCTCAGGTGATTTTTTGTGCAGCTAACGATTGCAGTTGTTTTTTTCGAGTTTTTTTCTTTTCTTGCTTCACCTTCTCCGATTTCTTATCAGTTTCTTCGAAAGTTGGAGCAGAATTTCAACTGGGTTTCTTTTAACCTACCACATCTCAGCTTATAATAAACTTGGTTAGTAAAAATGGAGAACCGTCCGATTCTATCTATACGCTCTTGCCAGCACGAAATAACTTTACTTCTAACAAACGCTAAATTAAAGCCCTCGACGGATGCGCCATGCATTCTACTTCATTAGGTGTCCTTTGACGCGATTGAATGCATATCTGGCCTTTACAATGACTCGCGGTGGCCTACCAATGTGTCGAGCCAGTACTACTATCCTCCCAGACAGTTCTGGCACCAATTTGCTGAACCCGGAGGGGGTGAAGGGTTAGGTGAGCCACGGGCGCGAGATCCCATGTTTGTGTCGCTGGGGCGCTTCCGACCACTGCTCCACACACGCCCCTACTTATAACAAATTGGACATTAATTTCCGAGCAAAAATATGTGGTGTTCATCAAAAAACTTGTTTAATGAATTCAATTTTTCAAAAGGAAAAAAATTTTTTTAGGAGGAATGTGTGAACGGTTCTTGTTCTATAAAAAGTAACGTAGTTTCTCTTTCTCAGTTCTCAAGAACAAATGCTCAAAAATGCATTCCTTAACTAAGCGTCTTTGCGACACAAATTTCACAAAGCTTTTATATGAAAGGTAACTACCTTTTTTTCTGAGTTTTACCATTCATCGTTATTAGATAGACTGTCGCAGAAACGAGAGTGTAATGGTTGGTAGTACCATTATAATTCTTACTACAACTGATTGTGATCCACCTATAGATAATACCTGACACCTGTAGATGATTTTTTCCTAAAATATGCTTGTTACCTAGAAAAACTATAAATAGTCTATAGACGGGTGATTTGTGATGGTGGTGATCGATAGAAAACTAGATGAGAGACAGGCGAAACGAAAGACCCTTATGGTGTTGTGGTGAATGCGTTAGCCCCCGGAAAGGATAATAACGCGTTCGTTCCCCACCACAAACACGTGTGGTCCGGAGCTCTGCAAATATTTCAGCACCATCAGCATCATAGTGGTTATAAATAGTCTTTGAAAACTGAAAGAACAAAAGTAAAATAGAAGAGCTTCAGGTATTTCTTCAAACAAATTGTCGAAGGTGTGAAATACATCCACTCACAAGGCATTATGCACAGAGTGAGTTTTTCTCTTCGTTCTGTCATTGTTCTTTCCTTCCTTCCTTTTCTCTTCTCGTTCGTAAACAATTTGTAGAAAAAATGGGAGAATTTTTTTGAGATTCATTCTGATCAATAACCAATAAATAATTGCTGTTCGATCGATACATATAGAGAAACTATTGCTTAATATACAGCACCATTAGTTACAAAGTTCTTTAGTGGAATATTGAATACCAGTGGTAAAGAAAGGTTGATATTTTTATTTTTCTGACACTTATTTTCTAAATTTGCCTTAGATAATCTGACATCCAAGTATTTTATGCATCTCCGCACTTCGATTCGTTTCCTCGCATAGGTCGTCCACGACCATATGTGGATTCTGTTCGTACGTGTTCGGCAAACGCTTGAGGATTTTCGAACTGCTTTTAGAAACCACTTTCATCCACTTATTGAACGGCATCACTACCGTTGCACTAACCGAGCCTTAACTATTATTATAAATATAATCTGAAAAAGGCAATTATGAAATTAATGCCTACGGCAAAGAATAGGCAACAGCTTTCTGTAGAATAAAATTCGTTCGTTTCATGGCGAATTAGTGGAAAATCTTCTTCGAATCCACGTTTTTCAGGATTTGAAGCCAGAAAACATACTGGTTTCGTCGCAAAATCTCATAAAAATCGCCGATTTTGGTCAAGCATGTCTGTATTTTCCGAACGATGATCGAGAATATGAAGAAAATGTGAGTGTTCTCGTTTTCAACCACTAATTTGAAGGATTAGAGAGAAGTACATCGGAGTTTATGGTTGGATCAGCTTTTTAATAGACACGTGGTCATTGGTTTGATCCTAGGCCTCATGAATATCAAGGTCGCAATTCCTCCGCGATCAGCAAATTAGTACTACGTTTGTCTGGGAAGATAAAAATTCAAATTTGGCACTAGGAAATCATGTAGCCCGAATATTCGCTTTATCGTCATTACGGTGCTGCGAATGGAGTTGAATGCATGACACATCTCCATGAAGTTGGTCAACTCCGAACGATTGTCCTTTTACCAGTTCATTTTTTTCGTCATTTTATAATCTTATTAAGAAAAAGTATTCAGCTTTGATGACTACTCAAGGGATGCGGCACGTCTGTTAACAAGTGCGTATCACCAAGATCTTTTACAAAACCCCTCGGGGTGAACTAAGATTGTTGGGAATTTCTTTCTCTTCGGTTCGTTCTTTATTTTCGCTTGTCGCTCACTAAGTTCAATAAATGTAGACCTAAATTTTCGCCACATTCTTCTTCTAATCAGTCGAATAGGTTCTTTTGTCACAAACGCTATCTATGAAAAACATTCGGCTTTTTTTCTTCTATTCATTGGCTCAAAGCTTTGGATATATCAGTAAATTAACAATATTGTTGGCGGCTTAACAACGACCACTCAGCCATTATGTTGTTCTACTAGTCATTTCCAGATTAAAATTAGTTAGTTTGCGGTAAACATGACTTTAGAGGAGTAGAAACTCAATTGAAAGGACAGCCGATACGTATAGATAAAATGCTCTTAAAAATTGGCTGGAGGCTGGTGGCTGGTCGCTGGTGGCTCGGTGGCTTCTCCGAAAAGCCAGAATGCGGGTCATGCTACTCGCCTTCTTTTGTATAGTTTTCTCTTCTTGTTGTTCTCCATATTCATTGAACGTTGAAGGTACACGTACGAGCTGATTTCTGCAATCAGAGAGCCACCCACTTTCATTTGTTCATCTTCTCACCATGGGTTCTTTAAGAGCTGAGTCTTCTGGCTAGTCAGGTATTTTTTGAGCTCATTGATCATCGTCTTTGCTTCGTTGGTACTTTTTAAAAAGGTGTCAATATCATCAGCAGAACGGAGATTTGGCATGAATTTGACATTATATATATATACATATATATATATATATATATATATATATATATATATATATATATATATATATGCCTTTCTCGTCCCAGTCGAGCGAATTCGTTATCCACTGCAATGCGGCGGTGAAGAGCTTTGGCGATATTGTATCGTCTTGTCAAACCACTTTTCCTATGGGTATGCTAAGAGATCGATGGAGAGCTGTAATTTTGCATTACATTTCAGTTAACAGTCAGATAGAGTCCTCATGTAGACAAGTCAACTCCTTGGTCGACGAGCGCTGGTAGGATTGCATTTGTTTTGACCTTGTCAGAAGCTGTTTCACAGTGGACAAAACTAGACACGATTCGGTTATGGTCCATGCAGCGGGATCCCTGTTGAAATCCTGCCTACTGAAATGGTTATGTCTCGTCTCCTTGATGTGCTCAGCAGGATAGTCATCATGAACAACTTGTGGAGTATAGCCAACAGTCATATCATACGATATTTACGAGGATCCTTTTGATCATCGTTCTTGAGCGGGATGCGGGATGACTGTGCGCGACGCTCTCCACTGGTCTGAGACTTCCCGTTCTACGGGGAAAAACATCATTTCGGTTGCGAGAAGTACACCTAATCTATCACATCCAATTCGAAGTAAGTTGGTAATGATACTACCAGGTTCTGGAGTTGTGCGCCTCTACATGCTTTCTTTCACAACTCCAACTCCACAGGTCAAAATTCCAGGTGGGTTTTCCTAAGAAAGGATTTGGGGCCCGAGAAGGAGTTGTGGAGCGGAAAAGATAGATATAGAAGTTCTCTGTTATCAGCTCGATATCTTGGCGGAAAACTGTAGTGACCGATTTCTATTCGTCAGGGCTGACAGCGAGCATCATACTCATACAATTTCCCGAATACATATATATTTTTTTTACGAAGGTTGGCGCAAGTTCTCACTGTTCTTGTTGTCGTTGTTGTTGTTGGTGGTGGTCAATGGCGGACGTTTCAGGGATTTCGCCTTTCTCAGAGCCTGAATGTATTTCATGTAACAGTAACCTTATAAATCGCCGGAACATCTACAATATTGATGAAGATCTAATATACAAATAATAGCCATAATAAAAGGATAAAGCTCTCGGCGTTGGTCAACCCCTGAGGGATGCGCCATGCATTCGCCTTCATTAAGTATCGTTCGAGGTGATTGAATACATATTTGGCCTTTACAATGACTCGCGGTGTCCTACCGATGTATCGAGCAGTGCTGCTATCCTCCCAGACAAGTCTGGTACCAATTTGCAAACCCCGGACGGACCGAAGGCTTGATGGGTCGTAGGTTTCACATGTTCACACAATCGATTTCACATGTGTGTCGCAGTGGCGCCTCCAACCACTGCGCCACACGCGCCCCATAAATAAAAGCCATATTGATCAAAAAACTACTCACTGTGCTGTTATTACGAGAGAGACTGCTCGCGTGTTGTTCACGTGGGATGACAAGCGAGACTAGTTTTTTATGTGCGAATACAAAGTGTCTCCCCAATGTATTCCTCACCGCATGCCTCACACATGATCAAGTATATTGTACTAGGACTCCTGTTATCACTGTCTGTCCCGTTAGGACAGATGACGCAATTTTCTGACCTGTCAAAACGACCATAGGGGGCGATTGCGGACTAATTGACAACGTAGGGTATGGCGTGAGATATGGCGTGAGACGTCAATAACTGCCAATGAATTTTCTCTTGAAGGTCTTGAAAGTCCACCTTATCTTAAGCACATCCTAGTGGCGTAACTTATTTCGTTGACATGAAGAGTAACTTAAAAGGAATCTTACTTGGGTTTGAAACACACAACCGTGCCTTTTGATCTGACCCGAGTGGCTTTTGTCTCGTTGCCGCTGGAAATGGCTATTGTTCACGCCAAGTTTAGCGATTCCTTCCTTTCCTTTTTTTCTTGTGCACACATTTCTAGCTCTTCAGTATATGTTTTTTAATGAGCGGTTTTTTTCACGTGTGAGGCATGAGAGGACAGGTAGTGCGCTAGTAGACTGCTTGATTTTCGATACCATTTTGTTATATAACCACTTTCTGAAAGCTTTATTTGGATGCTTAAGAATGGAAGCCCTTTTGAAGTAATCGATGTTATTAGGCGGATGGAAATTTGCTTCTTCTTTATGCGGCTTCGGCTACAACGGTGGTAACTTCTTTGCCTTACTTTTATCTGAAAACGTCAAGCTCTTCCATAGTCATTGTCACCCTTGTGATGGCGCAGTCCAGGAGATGAAACTCCAACGACACCAAGTAATTTTCGATTTGATGTTCACATACACTCCGTTACCTTGATATAGTTGTAAATGCAGCATAAATGAGGATATTAAAGGATAGAAAGGATAAAGCTCTTGGCGTTGATCAATCCCTGAGAGCATTCAACTACATTAAGCATCGTTCGGAGTTGATTGAATGCATATTTGGCCTTTACAATGACTCGCGGTGGCCTAACGATGTATCGAGCCAGTGCTACTATATTACCAAACAAGTCTGGTACCAATTTGCCGACCCCGGAGGGATGGAAGGCTTGGTGGGCCATGAGCGCGGGAGGTGAGTCATTTCCACGTGTGTGTTGGAGGGCGCCTCCAACCGTTGCGCCACACTTGCCCATTAAATGAGGATATTAAGGAACAATAAACTGCCTAAAAAGCATTATGTCCATCTTTTGCGGTTTTCTTGACTTTCCATTTGTTCTTCTCTGTTGTCTCTTATATTAAAACAAAGGCAACATCCAATTTTCGCCATTCCAAAGACAATTCGCCATTTGAAAATCTTGTGCTCTCTCTCTTAGATCAGTGGGTATGCTCACACAATGATCAATAATTCTACAGCGCCTCCAGCTGGACAAGGAGAATAAAAATTGAGAAAAAACGATCTGTCATTCGTCACAAATCTGCAACAAAAAAACCTACTTCGTTTTCTACATATTCGAATGTAGTATGGATTTCACCATTAGAATGCAGGACAGACTGCCCTCTGCTACAAGACTGCGATCTCTCGATCTCTTGACACTTAAATGTCCTCACTGGTTGTGCAGGCACCAGCATAATTTCCACTTTTCGGAGAGTTGCTGGTTAAGCCATCGTGGTACCCCTGGAATCCCGAGGCCAGCCTGGCCAAAGTCTGCACCAAGTCTTCACCACCACAGGCAGTCGCAGCCCTTGTGGATCAGCGGAAGATTTGCCACCATGCGACTTTGATACCAAGACGGCGGTGGATCCTGGTATTGGTCTACTCTTAGCTAAGCTTCCTGATGGAAACGCCGGACTCCTTCTCAGCTTGGGGGACCCTGCCAGGGGATAAATCTCCCTGTTGAACATTGCAGTCCGACACCCAGGAACACCTCCCAGCCATGATGAGGCGGTAAACCGTTGGGAAGGACAGCAATCTCTACAACATTAAAATTATTGGTCTAGACATTACACTCTTGTTTAGAGATCTTTTTTGATAGAGCCGTCAAATTTTTTGATGTACGAAGTTTGTGATTTTCCACTTAGAAGTCTCAATGGTGTGAATAATAACCGCCTAACCTCACATAGCAGAGAACGAACAACTTCTCAATCTCATTTCCGAGTCGTTAAAGCCTTTCTTTTGTATTCAGCTTTAAAGTTCCTAGAAAAGCTAGTGGCTGTTTGATTTGACGATACGTGCTGAGAGTGTACTAGATGTGGACGAACTTATCACGCATCTGTGATAACGGTGTATGGGATACTGTTTTACGGCACCGCATATTTTTCGGGCGAGTGTTATATCCCACAGAATTGAATTTATCGATCCCTGAAGTTTCCCATCCATTCAAACAACTCATTTACTAGATGTAAACGAAATAAACACAACTGTGGTCATTGCGGTGTAGGTTAGAACGGAGGTGCTCAGATTAAGGAATTCTTTTATAGTTCCATTAACACAACAGCACGTTCTTAGAAATTATAAGTATAAAAGCTTTCAGTGTTGATCGTCATTTCCCCAGAAGTGCACTATGCATTCGGTTCTATTCGTGTCATCGTAGAGTGGTTGAATGTATGTTTGACCTAGACGATAGCATGCTGGCGCCTGCCGATAGCTCTTGTCAGTGTTTCCATCCTCCCAGACAAGTCCGGGACCAAATCCTCGACCCTATGAAAGGTGAAAAGCATGATTTATTTGCAGTGCGCGGTTGAAATAGCGACCGATCCAATATGTATTGTAATGCACCTCCAAAATACCTTAACTTTCATTTACAGCCTATTCTTTTTCATGGACCTATGCTGTGTAAAATCCAACTACAAGGATACTGAGGTATGAGCAAAATTCGGTGCCTCAAAAGTGTTTTGAACCCGCGATCACCCTTACCGGGGTTCTCATGTGCATTCCACTCCACCATTTTTTTGTTCTGTTCGTGCTATCAGTAATCACCCGTCATCGATTTCAGGGTCGGTGGACGTAACTTCTGGTTCGAAGCCTCCTGAGATTCCGAGTTCTGCCCTTATGTCAGCATCCTTCTAGTTACGTTTCAAACCCAAAAAATTGGAAGTAAGATGATGCTGAGGTATTTGTAAAACTCCGGACCGCAGGTGTCTGCTGTGGGGAACGAACGCGCTATTGTCCTTTCCGGAAGGTAACGCGTTCACCACCACACCATGCGGGTCCTTCGTTTCGCCTGTCTCTCAGCTAATTCTATTGACTAAAAATTATAGTAGGCAGTAGATAAAAAAGTTTAAGATTGTGGTTTCAAAAAATTGGTTCGGACGCTCCCCTATTCAGATAGTGCAGTGGAAAATTCGATGAAATTTGTCAGGAAACGAGCTTTGCCAGTTGACAAATTATTGTCGAATAGCTAAAAGCCTTGGGATGTAGCCAATTCGAATGAAGTAGTATTGGTAATTTGCTTGATAGATAAACAAAACTAAATCAACATTGAAAGCGTAGCGAAACTTTTTGCTCAATCAAATCCTTTGGCGCTAACATCCAAGTAACGAAGCTATAGTACTTAAATATTGCCATCGTTGGGCCTTTGAACCCTTTGATGCCTGACAGTAAATTTTTTAATGGTTCAGGTTGCTACACGACAATATCGGGCTCCAGAGCTTCTCTTTGGCAGTCGGGATGCGCTATGTATGCGAACTCCATTCGTCGTATCGCTGAAGTGACCGAATGCATATTTGGCCCATTCCGTGACTTCCAATGGCCTACTGATGCTTTCATGAAGTCAGTGTTGTTATTTCAAAAACCGACTTTCTTCTAGTCTCGGTATGACTAATCAACATGTATTCTTTCATACGAAGAAGATCCGACTCAATACGATGACAAAGAAATCAAATCAAGAGTTGGAAGGGCTATGTCGACTTGAATCATCTGCTCCGAGGAAGATGAAGACGACGAAATGTTGCCTGAATAAAGTTATTTATCGACCTTATGTCGGCTTATTAATGAAAGAATACATGTTGATTAGTGTTTTTATTTTCTCAATAAAGTCTGTAAGGAATTCGCCAACCTGGGAGGAATGGAGGGCTTAGTTTACCCGTGACGCGATACTGAACCTATGGCTATGTGTGATTTGTACGGCAGTTCTAACCATTGCGCTATATGCGTCTAAAGAAACACACTCACTTAGGTCTAAAGAACGGAATGAAAACAAAGTTCAGATTGTGCGAAACAGAAAAATCTGCAAAGAATGAACGGCAAGAACGTTACGTGAGGAGTTCGTAAGAAATATCATGCACTAACTCCATTTTATCGTGTTCTACCTTAAAAAGATCTTCAATTGATTTGGTTCTAGCAAGTACACTCCATCGGTGGATATTTGGGCTCTCGGATGTATTCTAGCAGAATTTGTGAACACTTCTACCCTATTTCCTGTTAGTTTTTAACAAATTTTATCACTTTTTAGATCCCGTTACTCTGGCTTTTTCATTCATTTGAACAAGAATTCTGATCAGTTCTTTTCAGCCGTTTTTAAATCTTACTGTAACTCGATTGTCAGCAATGAACATAAAAGGGATTCATATTTTTTCTTTAAAACGGAACTGAGAAGAAAAACTAAGAAGGAAAACCATTTTAAATACTCAATAGGGAAAAAAGTGAACAAAAAATATTCTTTATATCTTTACCTGTAAGGTGCAAGCTCTCTTATTCCACCAAAGTGTAGTTCTGATTTTCTGAAGCCCATTTTGTGTATACTTTTCTTACTTCTTTTTGTCAACGATTGTTTTCCGAGTATGAAAGCAAATGAAGAAGAGGAATCTAGTGAGGAAGAACATGGCGGTTTCCTGCAACGTAACCCACATCCGCTTTTTTGAAATTCGAGCTAGGGGTCTTTACAATTGTAAGATTACTTTATAAAAATCACACATGATTTTATAGCAAAAGATCAAATACTGCTCTATGATTTACTGCAGTTCCTTCTTTCTCAAATGCTCCAGCGATCGGTCGATTATCGTCAAAAAATCTACATTAGGTGGTGTTAAGGCTTTATAGCTTTAACATTAACAAAGGATATAGCTCTCGGCGCGTTGATCAATCCCTGAGGGATGCGCCGTGCATTTGACTTCATTAAGCATCGTTATAGGCGATTCAATACTTAGCTGCCCTTTATAATGACTAGCAGTTTTCTGCTGATGTATCGAGCCAGCGCTGCTATTCTCTCAGACAAGTCCTTCACCGAATTGCCGACCCCGGAGGTATGAAAGATTCGGCGAGCCTGGGGCGCGAGTACCAATCCCGTGTGCTTTGCATAGCCCTTCTAACCACTGCGCTACACGTGCGATCAATGTCAAACCACTTTTAATTCCAATTTCAAAAGTGTGTCGACTTCTTGATAGTGTTTTGATTAAACCGAAAAATCCCTGAAAGCCATACAGTTATCCAGTGTGATGACAACCGCACGATTCGTCACATAGTTTAACCGGAGCCACTAGGTAAGGTCTTCATTTGCGCCAATTTTTTTGTTGCGCCTTCGAATGGGTACATCTGGTTCGAAAGAGAAAAGAGTACTGTACTTTTATTTGCGAGCATGGTTTCTTATTGTTTCTTTATTCCCTATTAGTAGCGAATGAGATAGTGCATACATTTCCGGTGTAGATCTGCTGTGCTGGAATTTAGCACAAACCTTTTGTCTAGTCCTTTTCACTAAGGCATCTCTAACTTGTTCAACAAGAAATACTAGAACGACATGCTTTTGTAAAACCTCCGCTTACTCATATCTTTCTACCAGAATTCTAAATTTCTATGTCTTGGTAAAATGTATAAATTTAAAGGTCAGCTTTTTTGATTATGAAGAATGTGAAGAATAGAAGAAGTAAAATGAACTGTCAAACACTCGGTTTTAATGAATCCCCTGTGGATTCGCTTTACATTCGACTAGATCCATGATAGAGTAGGGATCATTAATGCATATTTGACTTATACAACCTATACGATGACATGGGGAGGCCAACTTATTCAACAAGTCGATGTTTTTTATCCTTTGCAAGAGGTCTCGTACCACTTTGTTAGCACCAGTCGGAGGGATCGCGACTAGATTTGTTCGGGCCCATGATGGATTCGAAGATGACGTTTGTTGCTGCCGCGCCCTTCTAAGCACTGTGCTACATGTGCTGTTCTTAATTATCTGCCAATTTCTAAGCGGCGCCCATCTAAAGGAAAAGCGAGGAAACTTATCGGCTAAAAGTCTCTGATAAAATTTATTACTGTGTGCCTGCTTCTGATGTGGAGTACTGAGAGCTAATCCTCACTTGTTTGGAAGCGTTTTCTTTCAGAATCCGTGGCTCAAGACTTTTCGAGTAGCTTTCGTTGTCGACAGTTTTTTGTTCATGAAATAACAGTACTTGATTTTTCTTCTGTGTACTTCTTTTTGAAATATCCCTTACTTACGTATATTTTGTCTCTTTAAACTTATTATGCTACATTTTCCCCTCACGAACTGAACATGTTCGTAGGTCCAACCTTTTTTGAATAGCTCTCTGCTATCTCAAAACTAAAACATTTGTTAAGGTGGTCAACGATTAGTTTAGAGTACATCAATGCACTGTAGCAGGTAAAATCGACAAGTCGACAAAATGCTACGCACAAAATACTGCTTTTACTATCTCTAGAAGAGTTTCATTTTCAGTTTCTCTGATCAAACCTACTTAAGGCCTTTACGAAATCATCTCTTACGTCAATGAAAAACGTAACTAATAAAATAAAATAGAAGATTTCTTGAAAATTTTTGAAAAACGTAACTCAAGTATTAAAAGTATAGAATTTTTACGTTCATTGTGGTCAGGGTTACTGTAATATGAGAATCATCAACTACCAAAATTAGTGGAATGCTGTAAAAGTCAAAAAGGAGAATACTATTAACAAAACAATTTTTAGGGTCATAGCGATCTTGAACAAATCTCGTTGATTTTCTCAGCACTTGGAACGCCGTCAGAACAAACGTGGCCGTCGTGGAACACCATGCCTGACGCTAAGAAGCTGATTTTCGACACTGTAAGGCCAGTGGATGATTTGAGTGATGTCGGTGAGACAAATTTCACATAGTGGCAAAAAATTATAAAGTTAGTAAAGGATAAAGGCTTATCGTTGTTCCACCTTGGAGACTTGCCACGCATTCGATTTCATTCGCAACATCAATTAATGCAGACCTGACTTATATAATGACTTCGTGGTCTACCAATCTGTGAACTCAGTGCTTCCACCTTTCAGTCAACTTTGTTATCAATTTTCTTGCGCTGGAGGGATGGGAGGTTTGGTTAGAACGTGGATTAGGATCAAACCAAAGGCTAATGGTGTACTAGAGAGCACCTCTATTCACTGTACTGCACATGCTACTATCAGCTCCAACACAATCGAGAATTGTGAATAATTTTATAACACTATGGTTATCCGGCTGGAATTTGTCGAAAAGGTACGAAATTTTCACCACGGGAGGAAGAAGTAGTCAATCGAACTGCTTACCAGTTTTTTGAAACTAAGTGCAAGTAATAAATAGGGTATTACTCAGTAAAGGTTTCAACATCCCTATTCAGGCTATTCTTTCCCTTCCAACTAGTGGTGCATGTAGCTCAGTGGTTAGAAGCGGCCATACGATTCACATGATCGTTGGTTCGAACGCACGCCTCTTACTAACCAAATTCCCTGTCGTTTCTCCGATACTAGCAAATTACCATCAGACATCTCTGGGAAAAAAATACAATGACCACAAACAGTGGTCAGCCCTAACAAGCCTTTTTTATATACTAATTATGGATTAAAAATCTGCGAAATCTAATTTAGTAGACCACATTGCGGGAGGCGCGTGTAGCGCAGTGATTAGAGGGGCCCGGAAATAAACAAATGCTCTTTGGTTCGATCATGTCCACAGGTTTACCATGCCTTCCATCCTTCCGTAGTCGACAAATTGGTAGTTCTGCAGTGGAAAGTATAGCAGCACTGACACTAAACATCGGTAGGTCTCAGCGAGCCACATTGTGAAGGCCACATGTGGATTCAATCACCTCTGACGATGCTTGATGATGTCAAAAGCGTGGTGCATCCACCACGGATTTATCAAGACCGGGAGCTTTATCGTTTTTTTGTAAGTAGCGCTTCTCTATAAGATTGATCAGCATTGAAACATTTGTAATTAATTCAATTATATTGTAAGGACGTACTCACTCTATTTATTTTATTCTAGTACACACCACTAACTCGTCAATTCTGGATCTTTTCAAACGTATGGTGTACTTGGAGTCAAGTTGGAGATGGTCAGCAGCACAGCTACTGACCCATTCATTCTTCACGCAGGCAACGCGAGGTCATCATTCATCGATGGTCCAGTTTCGTCCTAGGCGACAACGAAGCTCTGACGTACCAGCGAATCTTCCTCGATTGCGTATCGGACCACATTTCTGAAGATGGCAAGTGATTCTTTTTCGTTTGCTCTTGTATTTCAAAAACAACTGACTGGCTACAGTTTTCTACTCACCTAGATTTCAGACCAGCATTTTTAGTTTTCAAACCAAAATCCCGTAGTTATCCTAACTCTATATTTGCTAAATCCAAACATAAGAATTGGTGTTGCATCTAAATGATTTTAGCCCAACTGATAAATTCTTGAGAAGAAGAAAATTTACTCTTCTATATTTCCACGTTAAGCACTTCCGAATTGCTCTCCTTCATTTAGAGGTGTTTCTACTGAATTTCTTTCGCGGTCTTTGCTTAGTTGTAAACATAACCTAATAGTTAAGCGGGAAAGATCCATTGTTTTTCATTACTCTATTCTACATAATAATGTTTACGCTTAATTGGAACCCAAATCTAAGAGCCTATCTTTCCTGTTATTCAGTCGAGTGTCGGATTTCATTCGAGAGCGAAAACAAATTTTCGTGTCTCCAGTAAGGATGATCGCGGGTTAGAAGGGCAATTAAGGTTCCGGGTTTTTTCAATATGTCAGCACCGTTGTGATTGTATTTCACTTAGTAGCCTGCCATAAAAAAAAGAATGGACAGTAAATAAAGGTCAAGGCAAATTTTTGTAGTGTTTCTTTTTCATACTGAGATCCAAATCAAAAAAATATGTAGATGCGTATAGACAACGGCCACACTGTATTACACTTTTCCTCAATCACATACCTTCTTTTAATCTTAGAAGTTTGGAGAAAGTACGAGTTTATTTTAAAACACAAAGGTCTATAAAGTTTCTATGGAATGTCAGCGAGATTTCAAAAATTTGTTTAATTGCTGATATTACATATTTCAGTGCACCTGTAGAGCAGTTGATAGAGGTGCTCCGCAATACGCACATAGTCTTTGGTTCGATCTCGTGCCTACGGCTCACGAGCCTTCCATTGATCCGGGTGAGCAAATTAGTACCATAGTTGTTTTAGAGGATAGCAGTACTGAAACGGCACATCGGTATATAATCGGAAGTCACTGTAGAGGCCAGATATGAATTTAGTCATATCTAACGATGTTTTATGAAGTAGAATGCGTGACACATCCATCAGGGATTCATAAACTCCGAGAGCTATATCTTTTATCCCTTATTATTATCTCGACAGCATTTCATCTTGTGTTTGCCATCATTTTTCGCAATATGGGCAAGGAAGTAACAGCGAATAAAGAGGAAATTCAGAGTATTGTTAAAAATAACGAAATTAACCCTACATAAAGTTCTAGTTTTTCATCGATCGATAGTGTTTCTCTTTGTCGCTATGAAAATAAAACAGAGCTTAATGGTATCCAAACTAAAATTACAAGCGCTTGAATTTTACTTAGGGCTGAGGTTAGATCCTCAATGATTTGAGTTGGATTCAATTTTTTCGATAGAATTGAACACTGTAGTAACGTTCACTCTAATAGCTAGTAGATTTGGAGAGAAATCCATGTCCGCTCTCTCACCAAAGGCACTCTTAATGAGAGGGTCTCCACAGAAATTGGTGATATTATTCGCGTTCGTAGAACGAGTGGACCTCATTGGATATCGCCGACGTGTGACATTAACGAATAGAGACTTTCTCGGTGCCCACTCAAGATGCTTAACTATTAAGTTCCTAGGAAATCCTACCAAACACCTACTTCCATCAAGGTTGACTGTCGTCTTTCCATTTTTAATTATTCTTATTCGTAGGGAAAGGTTCTTAAAGTTTCATTTTGGAAACTTCCTACCAATTAGTCTGATTTTTTTACCTACAGTAAAAAAGTCCGTATTTTTTTCAGGGAAACTTCTGAAAAATTTCGTATAAATAAGTCTGCTGATTTTTTTTAAGATAAGAAAACATAGCTACTATTATGCCTATTAACTCCTCAAGTTTTTGCGCTTCTTTTCAAGATCGATGTCGAAAAAAAACCGAAAATTAGCTCGTGGAACGGCTTCACCGAGAAAAATTCCAAAAATACCGTATACGTAAATACAGGGGGTACGGTAATCATAAGAAATATGAAACTGCACAGAGCAGCTCCACTTTTTGCTTGCGCGTATTTTCTAATTAGTGTGAAGCTGCTTTGACGAAGCTTCGTGGGCGGGGTGATCGATGGGCGGTGGCGGCGGCCTCGCAGGCGGCCACATTGACTCGACTCGACGACGCGTCGACCTCAAAGCAGTTCCGTCCCCTTCCGTCTGTGCCAGCACATCGTCGTCACGCCCACCGGAATCAGTTGCCAGTTCATTGTCACTAATCCACCTCTGGCGGTTTGTTGAGCACTGCATTTCATCTCCACCTCGATCCAGCTTCGGTGTGTTGAGTTCTTTCTGTCGTACGTGCGTCGAATCGCGATCGTGTGGATCGAGTTGATATTTACGGCTCAGATTATGCGGTTATGCGACTGTTAGCTTTTGTCTTTCTACTGCATTGTGCCATCATTTGTTTGGCATCATCATCGAACACTGTGAAATGTTACTGTACTGACGACCATTGCATACCGTATGGTGCATGTGATGGTATCGTATGCCTTGTTGGAATACTCAGGGACAGCAATCAAGTGATACGCACTTGTGGAGCACGACCATTAGGATGTTATAGGTGAGTGGACGTGGCCTATTACTTACTTATGAACTAGAGATAATAGAGGAAATTTGCATGATTCGTCACCGAAGCTTCTTGATGCTTCTCGAATCACATACGCAGCAGATATCAAAGCTACATATAGAATGCATTTGTTCTACGGAATATTTGGTTTGTTTTTCTAGGAAAGCTTTGAATTTGTAAGTAGTGGGATCTGATGTTGTAGTGTTTGGTTCTATGCGGTAGCCTAAGAAGAGAAACACTTGAAAGAACTGAACTTATCATACTAAGCACAGATAGAGAGAAAAAGGCGTATCACATTAAGAGAGACACAAGAGAGAATATAAAAAGAAAAAATAATCAGGAGTTTTTTTAATTATAGAAAAAACTCAAATTGTTCAATTTGGAATGAAGGAATTTTTTCGATCTTAGCCATAAGAAATTTTAATTTTTTAAAACAGCTTTGTTATTAGAAATTTGTAAAGCTTGTTCTTCATTAACCAAGTGGCAAGAATGTCCCTTCATCTGCTATTCTTGCCGTTGTCGTTCTCTATGGCTCATTTCATTTGTTTGTGCGACTGAATAGCTCTTCGCCTCTTAGGATCTAATAGGATTTTTTTCCTTTCATTTTCTTTTTTTTCTCTAAATACTGCTGGTGCTGGAGAGCGGTTAACGTAGTGGTAGTGATCCCGTTTACCATGCAGAGACCCTAGCTATCCAGGCGCTGGTTCGATGCTGCTTTGTGCCAACCAAGCCTCCCATCCTTTCGGAGTCGGGAAATTGGTATCTGGCTAGGCCGGCACAAGCTGACTTCCTCCAGTTCACACAGGAACTCCCTCAACAGGGTTATGCCAGAATTCCAGAGAACATTAACTCGACAAGCTTTAAGGACATTCGTAACGAAAGAAAATTCCTCACGCAGTATTCGAATCCATACATAAAAGCTTGGAAAGCCTTCGTGGATGATGGATGCGGGAAACGAGTTGGGTGTAAGAAGTACTGGGATCTGTATAGTGTAGTACATGGGTTGTCGGGACATGCAATGAATAATATTAATAAATGAGTACTGCTACTACATTTCTGCATTGTGATATATAGCTTGATGATTTTTACAACAGAGAACGATTTCATCTAGTAGAAAAAATCAAATGAGAATTTCTTGTCCGTCGAATTTTCTGATTCTTTTGCTTACTCTTCTCCTTAGCAACTTCCTCATTTATCCCGTTGGCTGACTGTTTTTCACAAGATTCTGCACATATGGGGACATTTGTTTCTCCATTAACTCCGCACTCCATCAGGTCCGTTAATAGTTAATGCATTGATGCGAAGTGGGTTTCGATTTATTTTTAATGGACTCTGACTAGGATTTCCGCATCCGTTATATTTCTTCTCTGTTAAGCCTTTTTTATCCCAAAATATCTTTTTATGGTTATATTGCTTTTTGCCATCGAATATCAAATCACTCAGCAGAGCTGATTCGTTTCACCTTCCTCTCTGCAAGTTAAACATAACAAACCATACACTGAAATAAGGAACTTTGCAGTCATTAATAAAAAATAATACAATTAAAGATTTTTTAAACGCCTCACATGTTTTGATCAGTGTACTGCTGTGGTTACACAGCTGCCTAGCAATACATATAGCTTTGGTTTTTGTTTCGATGCCGCGTGCCGGCCTCACCAACTCGTCCATCCATCCGAGTTCGGTACTTTGGTGCCAGACTTCTTGAGAGCAAAAAAAAACTGACTTGATGTATCAGATGTCCACCGAAACTTATGGAGACCAGATGTGCATTCAACCACCTTTATGATGCTTGATGAAATTTGGTGTACTACGCAATCCTCAGGGATTGAGAGATTTTTCCTCACAAGTTTGTGAAGAGAACCACCTATATCCTCATAGCTTTCTCGTGTTTTAACGGCGAGCGACTCGAATTTAGCCAGCTTTTTTTGAGCAGCGGTGCAAGCATCCTAACAGTAGCAATAAGAGTAATGGCAATAAAAATCGCAAGTATCTTTCGTTTTCCTATTTGATCGTCCATAGACTGAACCGGCCGCACCGAAGTGTCCATCGTTGTCGAAGGCGTTCTACACTTGTCAAAACGGGTTCTGCACGCTCGAAAAATCGGTAGGATACTCGGTGGTGCCAGAAGTAAATTTGCAGCGTTTGTGAAAAATCTACGATGACAATCTAATATTTCTTCATTCAACACTGAGCACATGTTTTTCTGGTTCTAAGTGATAGCAATGGCTTGCTCAACCTTTCATCAATCATGGATTTATCTCGTTATTCGCTCAAAGAGTTTCTTCATCGTCTATCACCCAGAAACCCTAGATGGTTCAAGGTTTGCAGACCTCACATCACTTGTGTCATGTACGCTTGTCGTCACGGTCATTCCTTATCTGAATCTGAGAACTTGTAATGGTCTTCACCACATCGTACATAAGAGTCAGGATACTGCAAAGAAAGGCCGATATTGAAAATTCTGGCAGCAACGATTTCTATTAGAGAAAACGGTTTGGTTGCTGAGGGCTTTTTCAGGTAACCTAGTTATATCACCAAACGTCAGCATCTTATGAAAATGTTGACTGGGAATTTTTCGAGCATAAATGATGATGGAATAAAGTCCAACCAAACGACATATCATTGAGTATTCTGAGGCAATCTCATCGGATCTACGTAACAGCCACTATTTTATGGAGGATAAAAGAAGGATGAGGCTCTCGGAATTGATCAATCCCTGAGGGATGCGCTATGCATTCGACTTCATTAAGCATCGTTTGAAGTGATTGAATGAATATCTGGCCTTTATAATGACTCGCGGTAGCCTACCGATGTATCAAGCCATTGCTGCTATCCTCAGACAAGTCTGGTACCAATTTGCCAACCTAGGAGGGATGGAAGACTTGGTGCGCCACGGGCGCGGGGATCGACTCCATGTGTGTGTTGCAGGGCGCCTCCGAGCACTGCGCCATACGCGCCTTTATTTTAGTAGAGATTAAAGAAAAGCCTCTCGACTTTTATCAATGTAATTACTACCCGTTTCACTTGTAGTTCCATGAATTGTGAGTAAGTCGAGCATTGCTCAATTGGTTTTCACTTGCCTCGGACGAGCCGAAGAAAATAGTACTTTTCCTATAACAAGGTCCTTCACTTCAACTAGCGAAAGCTAACTTTTCGAACTCTGAGGTATAAGTCTAGGTATGTACACATAAAGCTTGTCGGATTCTTCCAGAAAACAGAAGAGGCTTATTTGTTAGCGAAAACCTTGCCAGCCGTTCTGCCATGGTTTTCGAATTGACTTGTTTGCAAATATTTCGCAGTAATCGCCGCAATACGTTGACACACTCGCATATACGTATGCATGAATATGCTCTACATGCATACGGAAGGTCTCTGCCAATCTGATACAGTAATAAAGACATGAAGTTCATCTCGTAAGCTAGATTGCTTGCTCATGAAGAGCAAATGATTACTATACGTTGACATTCACCTGCCCATGAGTCGACACCTGTAGAGGCGCCGTGTTCTCTCTCAATCAACTATCTTGTAATCCATCACATGAGGGAAATTCATTGTCAAGTGAGAGAGATGGACTACGAACCACCTGTTCTTGTTCTCATAGATTTACGAAGAGTTTAAAAAAATAACACTCAGTGCTGGTTTGGTCGACTGACGTAAATTTCTCGATCACCTAAGCATCTGAAGAGTTTGAAATTTCGTGGACACGTTGGGGAACAAGGTAATATTCTGCTATACGAAATTCCAGTTCTTAAATTACTTTCCTGTTTGAAATATGAGCCTTGACGAGAAGAAAAAAGCTGAAAAAAGCTTCAGTGGGTTCCAAATAATCAGAATTTCATCTTGCTAGAATAATAGAACTTGTAGTCAAGTATCTATGGATTCTAGTTGTTCCTGCTTCAATTAAAGAAGTATATTAGGGGTAAAAAATAGTGCTTTAGATCCCGACGCGGTACCTAATGCATTGATGTCAGTGCATACAGAGCACTGTGTTTTAAAGAACTTGTTACATGGTTTGCCGAATCGTCAGATTTGGAACTTACTGTCCGTTTCATTGGGCCGGTTCTGCTAGATTCCAGCCTGAAAGCATCGGCGCATTCCTTAGCCTCGGATTTTGGTTATCAAAGCTGCGATCCAATTTTTGCATAGCGGTAATCTTTATAGTACATACACACTTATATCAGTTAACAAGCATTAAAAATCGCCGGAAGAACTATTTATTTTCGGACTAACGATATGCTTTTAAATTTGTAACGGCTCCTGTATTACCTTATTAACATATACTTGAATGTTTTAAAAATTGTCTACATACCAAATCGTATCGGCAACCTTACGAATGACTGCTAATACCGTAAAGATCACAAAATGCATATTTGATGTATTCAAGACTGGTACCAATTTGTTGAAGCCTGGAATCGAACCAAAGACCATTTGTGTATTGGAGGCATCTGTAACCACTGCACTGTACGTACCCGAAGACTATTATATTAGTGGAAAAATTCCATTATATATGACGTTTATTGGAAAAGGTCAAGCGTGGACATTAATTCTAATTTTTTTACATTATTTAACATCCTTCCAACGGTTTACCGCCTCATCGTGGCTGGGAGGTGTTCCTGCGTATCGAACTGCGAGGGATTCGTCCCCCCAGCAGGGTCTCCTAAGTTGAGAAGGAGTCCGGGGCGTTTCCATGAGGAAGCCTAGCTAAGAATAAACCAATATCAGGATCCACCACCGTCTTAGTATCAAAGTCGCATGGTGGCAAATTTCTCTCTGATCTACAAAGGCTGTGACTGCCCATGGTGGTGAAGACCTAGGGCAGACTGGTCAGGCTGACCGCAGGATCCCAGGGAACCACAATGGCTTAACCAGCAAGTCTTCGAAAGATTATGCTGGGGCCCGCACAACCATTGAGGACGAGCCGTTCAAGTATCAAGTATCAAGTAATATTTAACATAAATTTGGGAAATATTACATTAACGAACCCAACTAAAACATATTGATATTTTATCCAGTCTTATGAATTCGAGTTTTTTCAAAGTCTTCTGCTTTCTTTTTAGAAATCGTAGACGTCGTTCTTTTCTGCTCTTTTATTGTTGATGTATAGAACACCACTACAGATCCCACTTATCGTTGTTTCCAGACTTTTTGTTCACCAATTTTGTCACCGGCGATAAATTTCCAAAAATTGACCCATACGAATGTTTGTAATTTAGCGTTGTCTGGAAACGACAATGATGAATGAAAACTCTTTGTTTTTGCTTCACACCTATGAAAATCATATGAGGTACATATGACTCATAGGTGCTATTAATCATTGTTTATGGAGCTTGTATATTTTTAATAAACCATAAAAAATCACAGAATCGAATGTGAAATGAAACCGAACCAGAGGCTAAAAACTACACTTATTGCTCATTCACTAGTGACAGGCTTTGCAGTGGAATGACGTAGGACGTAATTCAGTTGCGTATCGTTTGTGCCACTACCGCTTTCTTGTCGTCTCATCAAACAATCGCGAAAGAAAAAAAAGGCCTAAGGGGAGAAAAAAGCGACATGACGATTGTGGTCATCATCATTTATGAAATCTTAACGCTATTAATGTTCCACCTCATTCTATTTGGAAAACTTTTTAAAAAAAATTAATAGAACGAAGAAATCGTGGGAAACAAACATGGAGATTTCGTGTTTTAGAGTTTCTTGTCTGGAAAACTCTTTCAAGTGCATGTAATATATGGAAGAGTGAGAGGCAGCTATAAGAAATGAATAAGATTCAGCTGGCTGTTCTGAAATTCTTCTTTCAGTGAGATTACTGTAACTGCTAAAAGTTGTCGAAGTTTTACGTGGGATTATTCATTAATAGGGAGATCAGTCCATGTTATTTATCCGGGAAATCAGAAAAAAAACCGCTGCTATACTATTTATCTTCCACAAGTAAAGCAAAAAAAAGGAGCTTTGGGTTTTGTTGGCACACTAGACTTGTCGCAGTTGATCAGCTGTCAAGCGTATCGCTTCGAATCCGTCAAAGCGTTGGTGTCAGTTTAACAAGCTGAAGACTCATAGTGAAGTGAACATTAATTTCCCTACTGCTGGTAATTAGTTTTTCATTTGTTTTTCTGTGCTCAAAGGTTATTCGTTACTAGTGTCATGGTTACTAGTGAGTTGAATTCAAATTTAATCACAGAATTCTCTATAATGTATGCACGAGTTAGAGTGCGTGTGCCGCAGTGGTTGGAGGGGCCACTGCGACACACTCGTGGAATCGATCCCCGCGCCCATGGCTTACCAAGCCTTCCACCCCTCCGGGATTGGTACCAGACTTTCCTGGAAGGATAGCAGCAGGCTCGATTCATCGGTAGGCCACCACGAGTCATTGTAAAGGCCATATATGCATTCAATCACCTCCAACGATACTTAATGAAGTCGAGTGCATGGCGCATCCCTCAGGGATTGATCAACACCGAGAGCTTTATCCTTTTATGCCTTTATGGATGGGCGTGTTATTGGATTGCACAAGTTACCGTTGAGTCGCTTCTTTTTTTTCAAAAAATTCCGCAAGAATTACCACGAAAAAACTCAAAAAAGGAAGAAAAGCATGACATTTAAGTAACTTTAAATACCTAAAAAAAAATGGTTTATCTTTGGTATCAAAAGTTTTTCCACTCCAAACATTGGAACTCATCCTGGTTATAAATTTCTGTTGGAAATATTATGAACCAGAAAAACCTTTTGCCAGAAATGTTGATGGTTGAAATACCTGAATGGCCCTTCCTCACTGGTTGTGCGGGTCCCAGCATAATCTCCACTTTATCGGAGTTTTGCTGGTTTAGCCATTGCGACTCCCTGGAGTCCCGATGTCAGCCAGGCCAAAGTGTGCCCAGGTCGTCACCACCAGAGGCAGTCGCTACCCTTGTGGATTAGAAGGAGATCTGCCACCATACGACTATTTTGATACTGGGACAGTGGTGGATCCTGGTATTGGCTTACTCTTAGCTGGGCTTCGTGATGAAAACGCCGGACACCTTCTCGGCTTGGGTGACCCTGCTGGGAGATGAATTCTCCACTATACATCGCAGTAAGATATCCAGGAACACCTCTCAGCCACAGTGAGACGGTAAGCCGTTGGGAGGTGATCTATCTGTTTTGGCTGTGGTGTCCAAGCTGTTAAATGGACTGAAAAAGTGAAACTGGATTTGACAGAACAACAAAGATTTGCATTCGCATTCGAAGCTTTTCTTAAATTCAGTGGTATCCGACATCTCGTCTATGTAACTCATCTTTTAGCGAATTCAGCCTGTTTTGTGAGATTAGTGGTCGCTTGTCGTACTGCGTTGCTTTCCTTTCTGACCTTCTTCAGAAAAGAAAATCTGCCATGGAAGAAATTTGCCATAAAGTTTGTGTTTTAGCGCAGAAGATCGTTTTAGACTCATACTACAGTTCGTAGTCAACATCATCATCGTCATCATCATCATCGTCATCATCAGCATTGTTATCGTTTTTATCATTGTCATCGTCATCATCATTACCATTAATTCCATTATCAATATCGGCATGGTCATCAGCTGTAACAGTAACGATGTCAGATAACAATTCTTCTAACTAACGAAATCTAACGTTATCATAACAAGAGTCAGCGACAGCTCGCCGCGCGCGACAATCGTATGGGTGGCTACGCGACGCCGCCACGTCGCTCTCATTCAAAGCCGCCTTTTGTTTCCTTTGACTTCTTCTCCGGAAGAAAAAGGACAAGTGTTGGTCGCATAAGAAAAGACTAGATGATCATAAGAAAAAGTTATGAACGAATTAAAATGTACACAATTTTCAGGGATGAAGACGACCGTTGGACAGATTTATGTGCATGCGATCAGCCCTTTTGTAACACATTTTCCTACCTGAGATCTCATACAAGGTATGGTTTAATATTTATCACTTAGGGTACGTCCATTAACAATGCAAAAAACTTTGACTGAAGAATCCTTCCAATGCAATCGAATGTCAATTATTCGAAGCTCTGAGGTTGTAAGCTTTCTAAATAGTTGAATAGTTAAGTTCTTCCTACTTAAGATTAAGTCAGTACACGTGTATCACAGTCGTCAGAGATACTTTGCAACGTACGTGGTCATTGGTATGACCACGCACCAAAGGCTAACCTAGGCCTTCTATCCGTACGGTTTGGATCAAAAACTTGTGTGGGAGTATGGAAGCACTGAGCTGCAACGTCGAGAGGCCCCACGAAAGTCATTACTTTGCCAAAGTATACATTTCATTGCTTCTACGATGCAACGAATGGAGTCGAATGCATGGCGTTTTCCTAGGATATCGATCGACGCTAAAATTTATCCTTTATCCTATACGATCATATTGCTCAAAAATTCATTTTCAGTGAGGTAGTAGTATCCCATGGTTCTGTTCTTCTTTTATTCTGTAGAAGTATCAGCCGATTTCAGCCAACGTCGTGACATACACGAATCGGACGACGTTCCATTGGTGTTCGAACGAGTCGATCGACCTGATGATGGTAGGAATCCTCGTACAAACTCTTACTAAACTCTTAATCACATTTAGAGAGCAACGGTAAAAAGAAACTTTTAAAATTTATGGTAATAGAAGTGCAGGCAAAGAACTAATAACTTCAAGGTATCATGAAGAGATGAAGGAGTAAGCAATAAACATGATGGTCATAAAGTTTGCTTAAATATAACCCTAAAGAATTTTTCTGTTTATTCCAGAACTATATTTTCTTTGAGTCGCAAGCCATTCACAGTCTGAATTAGTGTGCTGCGAACGATTAGAAGACTCCGTTCATATTTCCTATAGAGAGAAGATTGGTTCTTGAATTTCTATTTCCCTAATGGCTCTGATTATTAATAGAGGTCTGTTTTAGTGCCATATCATAATGGAAATTTTCCCTCAAATTCAGAATCTCCTTCACTCTCCGCGGAACCAAATACTACATTGTCCCCTTTCTGTGTAGGATCCCGGAAATCGGTAACCCTAACGCTACAAATAATGCGGCGACATGATGCGCATGAAGTTGAACATTGGCCTAAGGCAGCATAACCTTATACGGGGACGAAAGTCGATTGAGGAGATAGGCTCTTTGTCAGCGCTTGCCGGTGAACGTATGCTTGCAATGAAATGTAGATGGAGTCAGAAGATGAGTTCGTTTATTCTGCTGTGTCGGAGTGACTTATAGTTTCCGCGTACATATACATATATACGTGTTCGTGCATATTTACGTGAGATTCCTTGCTGATGCACTGAATGCATCCAGCTTAAGGAAAAAATTTGTAGTCAAGTAGTTTAAGGGCGTATGAAAATCCGTTTTTAATCATTTCTAACAATTGATTCTTTCTGAGAAAGTCTGAAATAATATGCCCAACCATCTAAGAATGCGTGCAGCCGCGCACTGGTTAGAGGTGTCTTGCAATACACACTTGGTTGTTGGTTCGATCCCGTGCTCCGGGCCCACTAAGCCATCCATTCCTCTGGAGTCGATAGCAACACTAACTTGATCCATCGGTGGGCGACCGCCAGTCACTGTATGTGCCAGATATGCATTCAATCACCTCTATCGATGCTTAACGAAGTCGAATGCATGGTGCCTCCCTCAAGGATTGATCAAGCTAACAGCCCTATCGTTGATTTATGCCTACACCCTAGCTCCTTACATGGAACAGCCCAACGAGCTACCTATGGGCATGCTTTGTCCGAGAGCATCAAAGATGACGAGTTCCACCCAAAAATCATCGTCCTATGAAAGCGGGAGAAACCTAATGATCATCTTCATCTCACGCATGCGATGATGAAAAATGAAGACTTCAGTAGTGCGTCGTTATGCTGTATAACAACCTCGCGATTGCTGAACAAGAAAACGACGCATTCATATTCCTATGCCGAGGTTAATAGAAAGTCGATCCTGGGAAGTGACTTCAGTAGTGTTCCTTAGAAATCGAGCGACGATTAACGAGATTGCAGACCTATATAAGCAAAAATTCTCATCGAAAAGTTAGAAAAACAAGTGGTCTTGACTTTTGGCTTTGCTTCCTTTACTGCATATTTTTCCCATTCAAGTACTACGTTTTAAACGAATAATGTCAGTAGCTGAAATTCATGATGGTCGGCTTAATATGGTGGTTATTCGCTATTCAATGCAAAGGAAATTCGAAAGGAAAGAAAAAAGACTAGTAAGACAATTATCGGAAAAGTGGTGGACGACAAAAAGTACGACGAAGAAATGTTTGCAGAGGTTCGAATAAGATGTGGCCATAAGCGCAAGCCGCCCCTAAGCCGTCCAGTTAGAAGTCAATTAGGAGGACTGGACGTCTGTTCGGCGAAGCACTCCTTACTGAAGTGATTTTCTAAAAAAAGTTCGGGTAAAACTTAACTCTGAATTCTACCGAACTATTAGATTGTCAGTAACTCCCGTAAGCGAATAGCTTCTGTTTTGACAATCTGACAACTTTACAACTACAGAAACCTCAAAAAAAAGCCCTGAACTCTGCTCTAATTTACGAGTAGATCTTGTGTCTGTCCACTTAGTAGTGCAGGCACTTTGTAAAGATATTACTGATACTAATTGTTCTATTAATTTATACGATTCATTTTTACATGTTAAGCGGGCCTCACCATTTCTTTCTTTCGATTCGTTGTCTCTCATCCGCCTTTCACTGAGGTGCTGCGCTTTGCGTGTAGGTTGAGCCCCCACTTAAGGACTTTGTCTTCATCATGGATGACTTTGAATGTATTTTAAATTCTAAGACAGCTCTATTAGGGAGTTCCCAAATACCCATCACAGGCTATCAGCGTAGAGGTGAGGTGGGGTTGTTTGGCAGTAATTTTGTCGAATTCAGAGAAATGGTAGTCTTGGCTGGCCGAGGACGAGGTCGCACTCGCGATCATGCAACTATTGCATCTGTTTCTAACCGCTGCGCATCTCGTGAAATGAGCTAAATTTAAAGTCGTCAAAGTCCTTCTTCTCGAATGGTCAGACTCGTGTTAGTTTCAGTGGTAGTGTCACTCACCCTGTGAATAGAACAGTAGGAAACAGGAATTCCACAAGTTCACAGCGTAAAACTCTTCCATAACAAATGGCCAGATATTTGTGGCTGTCTGCCTGTCAACGCAAGCCTCTAGCCTTGCAAACAATCTATATGAATGGTAGCAACGATGTGTAAAAGAATGAAACAAGACGATTATCCGACTAAATAGCAGGAAGTGGGAGGTGAAGGTGACTCACGTATTCGTATGTGAATTGTCTTATTGGCTAGTTCAATTAATTTATGTGTTTGGTGTATACATATCTATTGGATTTTAGGTATGCCTCCTCCGGATCAACCGCCTATTACGGCTAGTTCACTTCTCACTCTTCTTCTTGTTGTTGTTCCTCTCACAGTTGGAGGGGCCACAGTTATGGTTTGTACTGAATGATATATTTACTAAAAAGAAACTGACGTTTATTTACTGTAAATACTGAATTTCATGAATTAAGAATAGAGGATCGATGCTAAAGTAATACATTCAGGTGGTCGCCTTCAACTACTACTGTCATTTGTGCTAGCAGTTCGATTGTCGACCACGTATTTGTGCGGGTAATGGCCAAATGCAGAAACGCGACAACTCGGTTGCCAGCTCGTCGTCAGGTTCATAATCAGGCCGAAGCCATACACTATACCGTCGACCTACGAGATCACCATCGCTCATCAGCAGTAGTCGTGTGGACGTCACCGAAATATTTCCTGATGACATAAGTTCGGATGGAATGTGAACTGGAGACGATGTTGAAAGGCGGAATCCACCCCATGCGTCAACCGTCAGCACGGCTCGAGTGTCTCTTTCGCACTCACCGAACCAACTATAATTAGCTTCACTAAAACACTAGTTCTGCAGCATTCACATACTGCTATAGTACTGGTAGTATTACCCACCCTTCGCTTTGACAAATGAACTCGTGCTGATCGATGCCGAACGGCTCCACCTTGCACTTCCAGTTAAGCACATAGGTTGGATCAGCCGCATATAGCACCCATTCTCCATGAAGCTGAACACCTTTGTATACTAAAGACTACAGTATGCACTATAAAACAACCGTACCTGTTCAGCCATTCGGAGTGGCTCAGCACCTTCACAGGTCGGCGGCAGAAGTTCCACGCAAGTCGTATTTAGTTCCTGGATCGGATGAAGACAAGGAAGAGAACCAGAAAAGTTCTGAACGTGAGGCTACTGGATGTAGTAGCACGACTTCGCCATTAACCCTCACGAGAAGTCTATTTCGTGTCGAGTACTCAATCTGTACCGGTTGGTTAACACAACCAGTCATACTGAAAAAGGTGTTCCCATTCGGCGATCGACGAGTCGACTTCGATGGAATTGCAAAGCGGTGGACGAAGTCGAGCATGATCGTAGACGCATTCATCTGATGAAAATAGAAATCTCTAAAATCGAGATGAAATCGGCCAAAAGCGGTTATCGAACCAAAAGAAGTGTGATGGGTAATCCTAAGTGACGCGTCACAACCACAGTAACCCTTTACTGTCAAGTTTTTCTCAATGTCTAATAATCCAACTTTCACATCTTCATTAGTCAGTGAACATCAGAATGACACCACATCAAGAAATACTGCCTGTGTTGGAGAAATATCCTAATTTCTAAAATAATTCTTGATTGATATGGGCGATAGTGAAGTGCACTTTCATAAGTAAGAAAAGTAAGAAAATCACATCCTCCGTGTTTCTCATACATATATAATGATCTTTCTTTCGTTAAACCTTTTTTCAGTCCTTTTTCTCAGTGTTGAAATTTCAAAGGAAACGTTTGGAATCACTGCTAATGAACTCTCATCTAGCAGCCATGTAAAACATAGGTATTGATTCCGAAACTGAGTGAAACGGCTCACATAAGCCTCATGCTGTAACTACACATCTTCATTTCTACCGTATCACTCTTAAAGAGAGCGTTTTTGTTGTGTTATAACCATTTTACAAGTACAGACGAAGAGGGGAATACTGTAGCCACTTAAATGATTTTTAGATGCCTGAATTTTCATGAAGAATGTGAATTTACCGCAGGCTGCGTGACATCTATTTGTCTTCGTTATTCGCACGCTATCATTATGTCATTTAAAAAAATACCAGATGTTCGTCTTTCCTCATTGATGATCCCTCATTACGCATGCAACCCATCCTCGCCGCTATTAGAAATGTCTCATAATCCGAATAGAAAACAAAAATTGTGCCTTCGTGGATCTCTGTGATCTCTACGTCTGAACCCATGAGTGCCTTAGAGTGATCGAAATCGTTTTCATTTCTTTCTAACGTGTCTTTTTTTCATGTTCGAATAAATGTGATAAAAATTGGTAGCTGAAAAACGTCTAAGACTAATTGCTGATACATTAAGTAGTTGCTTAATTGCATTAAATATCTTGTCGTGTGTAGCGTACCAGTTAAAAGTGTTCTGTAATGCACACATGGTCTTTGGTTCGATCCTATGCCGCACGCAAACAAAACACTCCATCCTCTCTCCCGGATAGGCAAATTGGTACCAGACTGGGAGAATAGTAGCACTGACTTAATACATTGCTAGGCCACCGCAGACCATTAGTATAGGCCAAATATGCATCCAACAACCTGTACAATGCTACGAATGGAATTGAATGCAAGGGACATCTTTAAGGAATTGATCAGCGCCGATTGCCACGTTTATCTTCCAACGTTAAACATTTCTTTTCCGTTTTTTCAAAATAAGCGTAAGTGAAACACCAACCCATGCCAGTCGTAGTAATCAGCAAAGCATTTTCCCAAAAAAAAGGACTTTTAGGCTTAAATGGCGCGTCGCGTGGATTTCCTTGATTGGCAAACGACGAAAACAAAAGAGAAAACGTAAAAATTGAAATATACGAACCAAAGGAAAGAACAAATATACCTTTAAGAAGGTCAAAATATTTCTGGCCTCATTTATATAACCCGACATCCCATACTGTGCATATCCCAACACTTCTTTCATTCGATTCGTTCCCTCCCATCGACTGAAACCAAATTCTAATAAAACTTCAGGATTCATGGACATTAGCCATCATTTGACTTGATGGATGTCGATTGATGATTGTCGAGCATAATCTTCTCTGAGAACCTGGAACAGTCATGGTACTAGAGCATTCTTAGGCCGTCATCAGAAGTTGTAAGACTTTGTGAATTGGACTCAGGAATGTCGTGCATCAGTGGGCTGGCAGCGCAGTGGTAATGATGCCGTTCAGAACAAACACAATGGTAGTCCAACCCCGCCCAGTGCCCAACGAATTCCTCACCTTTCGGATTAGAGAAATCGGTTCCAGAGTTGTTTACCTTTAACCCCTTCTATTCCATGTGGGAACGCTATAGCACGAGTATCCCAGGTCTACGAGAAGAATCGATTCGGCGAGCATTCGACCACATTCATAAAGAAGACGAGAATCCTCGGCCCGCAGCGGAACCAACGCGCAAAAAACTCCGAAGATCTATGTGGCTGATGGATGCGTGGTAGCTGATCGAATCCAAGAAGTGCCAGGATCAACACAATAGATGTGAAGAACATTCGTCTAAAATAAAAAATGTTGCTGATCACTTCGAATTCTTCTGGGAGAGAGCGATTCCCTCTGACAAGCATGAATCCTGTGTTTAGTCAATCTACCGCGTGAAGGCGATACAACAACTCGAATTCTAAAAAAGCTCGGCTTTTGTATTTGGTGTTTAAAAAAAAGACTAAACTCGGTAATCAAATTATGGATTTGAATTTTAGACTAATTCCGGCTCAGTACACATTTTGTGACGAAGCTAACATTGACCTAATACGGATGGCGGGTGAATGCTAACAAGAGTAGGCACCGCGTCAAACGATTACAGCCGAGACAAATTGCATTCATCAACATCTTCATAGAGTGCGCGCGAGCAAAGAGAGCGAGACCCCCACATCCTGTCAGAAGTTGTCCGAAAAGAAAAAGGGAAGTGAAAGAACTAGTAACAGAAGTTCAATGACTTCAGTGAGTACTGAAAAGTACATATAAATACCAATAATGACTAAAACAATTAGGGTAAAAAAAATAGCTCAGATCGTCTGGAAGACCACATCTCAAGTTGAATTCAGCTCGTTCGTTCTTAAATATAGCATTATGGTTTTATCACACATTGATGAATATCAGGAGGCGGGTAACGCAGTGGCATTGATCCCAGCACGGTACTGCTTCGACTCCGCCGGAAATCACCCAGCATGTCATCTTTCCGAGGGTGAAATTGTAACTTGAATTGCCTGGGAAAAAATCCACTCTCTGCATTCCAAGTTGAAACGCTCTAGTTCGGCTATCTCAAGACTCCAGCAAGAATCGACACGAAAAGCATCCAACGACATTCATGACGAAAGGAATGTCCTCAAGGGGCAGCCGAAACCATTTGTAAAAGTTGGAAGACCTTCGTGAATGATGAATGCGAAGAAACAAATCGAATGAAGAAGTTCTGAAATTCTCGCTAGATGCGAATGAAGTGTTAGGGTAGAATAAATAGAAATGGAAAAAACTGATAAATATTAATATCAATCGTTTACTCTAATAGAAAGGAGAATCTCAGGTAATTGTATAAGGTAATTTGCTTTTTCTTTATGAATCAAAAAGAATCGTTGACGTTGATCTTCATTCTGGAATTTCACTACCTGAAACTCCTCTTTGCATTTCGGGAGATAGATCAATATATATGTATACATATTTATATATGTACATATGTCCATATATATATATATATATATATATATACATATATATATATGTATATGTATATTGCTAGGCCACCGTACCCCCAATCAGAATTCGAGCACCATTACCTATACCAAATATTCCTCTTGTTTCTCAAAATTGCTCTGCAACTTTTTTTTAAATGAGAACGAAAATCGCAGTGTTTTAACTTTTATTTACTACCCAATCTTTTTTTCATTGCAGAGTAACATGTGAAATACAAACTCAGGTGCACTGAGATATCAGCAAAACTCGGAACATTAATTGGGCTTAGAAGCCTCGATTATTCTAACTGAACCTGAAACCGTTAACGGGTGATTATTGATAGCATCAATAACACCAATCGAGTAGAAAGATGGTTGAGAGGGAGGACAAAGCAAGCACCCTCGGTTGGTGTGGTGGGTATCACGAAAGTCCTGATAAGTGCGATCGCTAGTTCACAGTCCAACTGAGCTCCGAGTTTTGCTTATATCTCAGCATCCATTTGGTTTAAAATAGGTACGCTTACATTGTTTACGTAATTCTGTTTGCTAGTTCAAAAAATTATTACTATCATGAGTTACGTTAATGAAAAACCCCGAGGGAGGAAGCATTAATCATCCTCCCTCAGTGCAGGTCAAAAAGTACTTCTCTTAACGAATTTTTAAGTTTGAAACGTTTTTATGGTCTTATGCAGTGGAACGGCTAGAGGTGCCCTTCCATCATATCTATAGACCTGATTCGACAGTGGTCCACTAGGCAAATCGAGCTCCCTTCCACTCGGAAGTTAGAAGATCGGCAACAAACCTGGTTGGGTTTAGAAAAGACTTAGTAGGTAATAGGCCCCAGCAAGTCACTGTATTAGCAAATTATTCATCCAAACACTATGAATGGAGCTGAATCACGGGTTATACGTAAGGGATTGAACGCTAAAGGCACCTTATTTTCTATTCTTTGAGCCGTAGATGCAATGACTTACTCACCAAATGAAGCCGTATGATATAGCACTTGTGGATCGACACATACGGCTTTGGCTACTTTTTCCAGAACAATCAGTTCGGCATGATCGATAGTTTCATGACGTGATATCACATAGATGGCTCGTTCATCACATTTACCATCGACAGAGATGCTTAGACATGAGTACAACACACCGACATGACGATTGAAGAACAAAAAACGGAAGATCACTGCAAAAAAAACAAGAAGCATTCCCTGTCATTAATGAAAACCAATCTATAAAAAATAGTACTGAGAAGAAGCATCAACTAAGCCTCACCCGGACCAAAACATGCCAGTGAATCAAATTTTGTTCTGTTTCTATTTTTATGGAATATCACAAAAACCTCACACAAATGCAAAAAAACCTTTTAACATTTGTCGCTTATGGTTGGCTTCAAACACAGGTAATTAAAAAGATGATGAAAACGTTTATGGATAGTAAGCCGTTCTTAAACATCTTAATAAGATGTTAACTAAATGAATCGCCTCGTCGGTATAAAGAAAGGCACCTATAGGCCCTAAAAACTCCTTAGACATTTCTGAGACTTTTAGACTTGACTTGACTTTTCCCAAGATGAGCCTTGCTCTCCACATACTTTTTATTGGAAGGCCTTTGTTTTAAATTAGATGTGATGCAAATACCTACATTCTACGCATATAGTAGAGCCTATACCGATTGGAATTGTTTTCTAGCATGGATGCGAAAAATTTCCTAATTGAGAAGCAGGGGATAAATCCAAGCAGGCTCTCAGTAAATTTAAAACTAAAACAACTTATAAACCCTAAATAATGGACAATTGAGAAAATGTAGCAGACCTAAGCAGTTGTTGCTTAACAAAGTTGTATTTTTTAACTTAACTAAAGCCTCTTTAGCATCTACCAGCCAGTCATAGTCAGTTAAGGTAAAATTAGGGAAAAACCAACTTGTGGTCTTTACAACTATCTGATTAGAAGTCAGATATTCATTATTTTAAAGCTATCTTAAACAGCTGCCTTTTTTATCAAACACTTTTCGATAACTGCTCTTCCAAGGATGAAAGGCTCAAAGACGTTCTTCACAGCTTTGTTCCTTTCTTTCGTTTTTCTTCACGAACACTTCTACGTAAAACATTCGATAACTCAACAATTCAGACAATAAGCTGAAGTATTTTGTTCAAACTCTTCAGTTCTCATACAACTGAATTGGGCTATTGTTGTTGACGAAGAAAGCAAAGAGAATGATGTTGTTATGTCCGTCATTCGATCCGATGGATGTTCATCAAGAGCCGACTGAGATAAGAAGAGAGGCATAGCGGATACTAATCCAATTCCGGAACACTAAGGATGACTTCACTACTCACTACGTCAAGTACGAGTTAATTTCCACGTCGGTAACCTGACTCTAACCATAGTCGTTCTATTACAATTCAAGAAGAATACAAGCTTAGTTCTGAATTAAGGCGCGCTCTTATTCTTAGTTAAGAAACGTTATGATTCGACGGAGACGTATTGAAAAGATTGATAGTCGAAGCGTCCAGTGAAAATAAGAATGAAGAGAAAATAAGGGACAAATATAGTGGTGGAAGAGAGAGTACGATAGTAAGATAGCACGACAAGAAGAAAAGAAAAGTTCTGTAAAGTAAAGAATAGAGTTTAAGGAAATCATTACAGTCAATTCGGATTGAGTTAACACATTGACGAGCTGCTACAAAAAGAAGATAGCTGTCCATCTCAGCTCGTAGATTTTCAGTAACAAAGATTTTTATTAAATATCATCACATATTAACTTTTTTTACCTACTGCCTATTTCATGGCAGGGTATTATGAGACAGGCGAAACGAAGCACTCGCTTGGTGTGGTGGTGAACGCGTTACTCCCCAGAAAGAACAATAGCGCGTTCGTTTCCCACTGTAGACACCTGCGCTCAGGAGTTTTGCAAATATCTCAGCATTATTGTGGTTGCATCATCACATACTTGTTGTTGAGTTCTTTGTCGACGCCTCGAAATGAAGTTCGTAAAAGTAATCGGTTCCGTTCTGCAGTTCTTTTACGGTGAAGACTCGAGTGAAACAAGCTAACGGCTCTCCTGGTAAAGCTCTGAAATAACCGATATACAAATGTAGTGAATTAAAAAGTAGGTAAGTAAGTTGATACAAACGTTTCGAACTATTTCTGAACGGTATTTTCACAAATTACTTAACAAACACGAGATTTGTGTATCAGCTTAAGAAGGCTTTTGAAGTTTATAAAAAGTGCTTTTGAACATTTCTCTCCTCGAGAGAGATTTTTGTTCCCAGTAAACCTCGCTGACTCGAAATCGTTCAATTACGACATTATTTTATGGAGTTAAAGAGTTACAATATCTTATCTTGAAGGAGATTTGTAGGAGCTCATCCTCGACGAATTTTCAATCAGCTGATCAAAATATATATCCTTTACCCTCGAACACTTTTGTGTAGTGCAGTGAGTAGATGTGCCTAGCAATATATATATATATATATATATATATATATATATATATATATATATACATATATATATATAAAAGAACAAAGGATAAAGTTCTCGACGTTGATCAATCCCCTAAGGGATGCGCAATGCATTCGACTTCATTGAGCATCGTTGGAGGTGATTGAACGCATATCTGCCTTTACAATGACTCGTGGTGGCCAACCGATATATCGAGCTAGTGCGGCTCTCCTCCCAGATTAGTCTGGTACCAATTTGCCGACCCCCTAGGGATGGAGGGCTTGGTGGGCCATGGGCACCAGGATCGATTAAACGTGTGTGCTGCATGGCGCCTCCGACCACTGCGCCACACGCACTCTCGTAATATATATATAACTGATCCACTCCAGATATTATTTTACCCTTTCATTCTCCTGTTGTCAACGCCGGCGGTGGTTGAGTAACCATTGAGTGGGCTTTATCTAGTTTCGTTTTTTTTTCTGTGGAAAGTATGAAAATGCTTGGCTAAGTAGATTTTATGTCAATATAACCCATTTCAGGCTCCGCAGATGGGAAAATTCGCCGAAATGTTAGCCATTATAGCAAAAAACATTTCATTAACAACGCCCTAGCTGCTATTTAAAAAACATAAACAGTACGATGACATTCTACATTTCTAGGAAAACTTTTTTAAAGATCGCACAGAAGTAGGTCACATCTATAGGGACCATAGTCTTGAAGAAGTCAGCAATATGTTGTTGGGCTGCTACCATCGTCCCCATTTCATGATGTAAGTGAAGCCTTATCGCCCTACTATAACCATATTAATAAACGCTAACAAAACTTACGCCGATTGGAACAGGCGCAGTACTGCTGTCGTGTTGGAGATAGCCGTCAGTCGCATTACCATCGCATAGGTGTCTAAGGCCATCTCATCGAATCTAGCCATCAGAAACCATGTGCCGGCTTTCTCAATCTGAAATTAATGAAACAAGAAGTCTTCGATATTCGGAAGAACTTCGTCTAAGATTGTAGATAAAGCAAGACATTCATTATTCAAATCGAGGTTTAATGGAACTCTCTAAACACATTATTGTTCTACTATGCGGCAGCTCAAATGCCCTACTGTTGCAAGATGGACCGCCAACATTAAGAAACTTTGGCCTGTAAAAGACCAACGAGCGTCTAGAGTCCTTTATTAAAGGACAGTGCTAGGTAACGCTACTTAATCCATACAGTACTACACTGTACTCGATTGGTCTCGATGCGACGACTACGTAGACCAACGTCGCAAGGAGAAACAACTGCTGTGGAGACTCGACTAGAATCATTGTGGCATCGAAGAATGTTTGTAAGAACCTCGGGTAAGCCTATCAATAAAGCAAGACGTGATTGTCTATTCAGAGGTTCAGTGAAAGTTGGTACTGGCGTTAAGAAATTCTCCTTGAAAGGAATCTAAGTTAAACTAAACAGAAAGACTTCTTTATCACAATGCATAACTTTTTATCAACTGCCCATAATTTTTTTACATTAGGGTGTTCCGTGAAGTACAACCCAATGATGCTGAGATATTTGCAAAACTTGGACCCCAGGCTACATCGAACTGCTATTACCCTTTTCGGGAGCTCACTTGTTACGCACGGCACCATTGAGGCCCTCCTCGTCTTTCTCTCAGCCAGGTTTAACGCCAATTTGCGCTCCCCATATCACTCCTGTTGACTGATTACTGCTGATGGCACCGATGTGTGATTCAGCAAAAAAATATTCCACAATGATGCTAAGATATTTGGAGAGAGAGGACATTTTCGTGAGAAGTAGCATCTTCTTGGTCTGCATGAAAGAAGGAGAGAAGAATTAAAATGAAAGTGTTTCAGGCAACGTATAAAGGTTTTTCAGCATAATGAGGTACATTTTAATACTTTCTCTCCTATCGCTTATTAATTCATATATAGATAACACTATCATAAAGTTTGCTGATGGCAGAGAAAGAGATGAGCTGAGAGAAAGGCGAAACGAAGGACTCGCATGGTGCGATGGTGAACGCGTTACTCCCTGGAAAGTACAACAGAGCGTTCGTACCCCACCGCAGACACCTGTGGTCCGGAGTTTTACAAATGTCTCAGCACCACTGAAGTTACACTATCACAAAGTTTGAAATTGTTCGTAATCAGTGTTATTTTTTTTATTTTAAGTGACCCGTCCTCACTTCTATTGTGCGGATCCCAACACTTCTCACATTCGATTCGTGTCTTCGCATTCACCATTCACGAAGGTCTTCCAACTTTTACGTGTGACTTCCGCTGCTGCTTGGGGATTTTCATTTCATTTTGAATGTCGTAGAATGCTGGTCGAGCAATTCTTCCTGGGATTCGTCGTTTTCTTTCTGAGCAGTCGCGAGGTTGTTAAACAGCATCCGTTTACTTCCATACAATAACACACAACACAATCGTAGCTGACGTTTCGGCAGAATCGCCTTCTTCAGAGCCGCATTTTTCACCTGTCTTCCACCGAGGAAGAACAGCCGCTCAGAGTCGCATATGGTTGACGACTGCACCTCCCACATCAACGACCGATACGAAGGTACGGGAGCGAGATCACGTGTGATCTTTTTCGAGAAGCCGTTGATCTTGTAATTATCGTTTAGATTTTCATCTTTCTGTTTGTGCTGTTGAAGCGTTTGACCTAGTAAGTTCTCTAAAGAAGGCGATTCTACCGAAACGTCAGCTACGGTTGTGTTGTACGTGTGTTGTTGTATGGAAGTAAACCTATGCTGTTTAACAACCTCGCGATTGCGGAGAAAGAAAACGACGAATTTATAATCCAATGCCGAGGTTAATAGAAACTCGATCCTGGGAACTATTACAACATCTCCCTGGAATCCTGAGATAGCCGGGCTGGAGCGGTACCAATTTCCCGACCCACGAGGGATGAGATGCTTGGTTAGCAATCAAAAATCACCAATGTATGTTTATCAATTGGTAATAGTTCTAAAATCACCGTTAATGACTAAAATCACCATTAATGACAATTAAAAATCTACTATTAATAATAGTAAGAAAAAAATAGTGGTAAAATAAACCTCTTTGAATAATTTACTAGGTCCTCGTAAGAATAGGACGTTTTTTGGATGTTAAGCTACAATGAAGAGCCTGGTTTTCATCCCATGAAATGGTCATCAGAGGAGAAAAGAAGTTTAGAATTTCCACCTGGCGACTAAGTTAAGAGTAAACCCATGCAAGAAATCCCGACTTTCTTGCAAAAAATCTATCTGATTTGCGACAAATCTCCTAACCCAGAATGATAAGCCACATCTCCTGCTGGTGAAATGAGTGCAGTGTGACGCAGACTCAGAAAAACCACTGGGGGAAAAAAACCTTACAAGATCAGCAACATAGAGACAAATGGGTAAAAATTTTTAGGTTATCAGAAAAGCAATCTTATTAGATATTCAATTACGTCTAATAGGAATATTAGCTCGAGCATTCATCCACTGCGCATCTTTAACAAACCCCGAAGTAACAAATTATTTGGACAGCCATCTAAGAAGCCTTTAAATCATTTTTTCGGACGTTTAGCCTAAAGCATCTCAGCAAAGCTGTCAATTAATCAGCATGAAGCGCTCCATACAGCTTTTCGAATGAAACATTTTACAACCACTTGTGGACCTCTCGCTGCTTATATATAGCGGCCTTTAGACCTAGATCTTCACCATACTTTAACAGAAGGTGCATCATTCCAGCTGAGGACCGTTTATAAAACTGGAAAAGAATACAGAGAAAATCGAAACAAAATAATAAATGAAGAGATTAGGAAGGAAAGATATGTCTTGGGCGGTTACAAAAAATTTCGTCACTTTTGTTCCTTTCAACTTCGACGCTTTGTTCTTTCATATTATAACGCTTGTCACGTGCCGCTTCTTTATCGCAACCGTATCGTCGAGCACCTGATTCATTTCTTGAGAAATGTCATCTCATTCAGAAGCACAAAAAAGAAAAAGCTTACTTGACGAATCGCCAAGGACGTGAAAATGACCTATTCATAAGGAGGCAAACTCATACATTAACAACAAGCTTCAACGGCTCCATGTGTGAGAACGACTGAGAACACGCTCGCATGGCTATCTCAGAAAGAAAATTTACCCAAGCAGCAAATATTATTCAAGTGAAAATAGTGCAGAGTGCTGCAGAACTCGTGGAGGACTTATGAATGACACCGTTGAAGCATCCAAGAAATTTACAGAAATGTACTACGTCCATTTGAAGCTCCGAAATGACACTTGAAAAGTAGCCAGAAGATGGCGGCGAAGAAAGTCTTCTTAGTACCACTATCATACTAAAATATTCTAAAACGAGTTTGGAATTCGGAAGAATGTTCGCGTGACAAAAAAAATTTGGAACAGTGATGGATTCGTCGAAAAGTCCAAGTATTAACTAGTTTCCATTTTTAGCCGCAGCGTACGGCCACAACACAATCTCTGACAGGTTGGAACGATGCTGTCGATCGATATATATATATCTAATAAACTAAGCACTGAGTTGAGGGTCTACTATGAGCAGTAGCGCAAATTCATTACGTTAACTCTTAATTTCAAAAATATGAAGACACTTACACCTCCGAGATCGGCGCGAACCCCTTTGACCTCATGAACTAAGCATTTTGGTTTCTGCACATTCGTAAGAATATGTAACACGTCGTAATGAGAGAGAGTGATCAAATCACGACGTAACTGAGTTGATGCCGACATTTCACTGCCACATTGAGCTGAAACGTCGATTACCAGAAATCGTAAGGAAAGCAAACAACAAAGCCAGCAGTTTTTTATAAGCCATAGCTGAACTGTCCTATCTCTAACATTTACTCATACTTATGTTCGTAATTAAAAAATCGATGAGAACTATTCCTAGAAAGAACTAAAGCTTTTTCCAGAAAATCTCTGGACACTAGTGAATAGTTAAGATGAAATATGTGTGTCATAGATTTGTATAGATATTCAAACGAACAATGTAGATCGAACCAACGAAGACTGTCCTTCTCTATGCACACCATCTCGAGATACGGTAACATCATTGAGAGATCATTGTGGGAGAAATGACGAGATCTGGAGGAGAAACAAAGATATTTAGAAAACAAGTGACGACCTTTTTATTAGAGAGAAAAGCTATCAGACGAGAAAACTTTTTAGAGATGAACACTCATTGGCTTGCAATTGTCCATTACTCTTTTAGGTTTATGTTTTTCCTGGAGATGGTTTTGAAGAATTTCCTAGTTGTAGCAGCTTGCAAAAGGAGTATTGATTCAAAGGAAGAAAACTGTAATAAATACTAAGCAAGAGAAAATGGTTAATTACGTCGTCTTTATGATTTGTTGCTAGTTTGGTGTTCTATCTCTGAATACCAAAGAAACAAAATATGGAGCTCACACTCTCCTGGACGAGTTTCATTGGTTGACGTTTAACGGAAGATTTGTTGGTCCTCAGAATGCGGTTAGACCGTTTGTGAGTGACTTGACCCTCATTGCGCTACACTGCATGTGGCGATTTAATAAGAATTATGGTGAGAAAAAATAAGCAGCGCTCGATGTCTTTTTTGTTGTGTACGTCCATAGACCTATATCAAAGGACCACTTAATGACAAAGAAAGGCTCAGGTAAGATAACTGATAGAACTTCACGTGTAGCACGGATCTGTGCACTACCTCCATTTTCCTTTTCCTCCTCGTCATTCATGAAAGTGGTCGAGCACGTGTATGAATTCGACCACAACGTCAGCGTCTGTTGTCTTCTGTACCAGTTGATGATTGGATGCTGGGCGTGAATAGTTTCTCGTGATAACCGTATTACAGCGTTGTGATGTCAACAGTTCAGATAGTTGACAGCTTTTTTTGGAATAGAGGAAAGCTGCCGCGTGGCTGGAATTCTTTCAGCACGACAGCGATTCCTGTAACGGCAGCGAATCTGGAGATCAGCTGACCGGTCGACCAGTCGAGAATGATGTAACCAGATTATCTATTATCAAAGAATAAAGGATGAAGAACGAAATGTTCGGCGTTCATCAATCCATCGATGAAGCGGCATGCATTCTGCTTCATCAAGTTTCGTTACAGGCGATAGATTGGATGCATATCTTGCCTATACAATGACTAGCAGTGGCCTACCGTTGCAACAAGTGTGTGCTGTTATCCTACCAGAAGTCCAGTGCCAATTTTCCCTACCTCGGAGGCATGGTTGGAACGGAGGTCCCAAACAAAGGAACGACTACGTGTGTGCTACAGGACACCCCTAACCAATTACGCCTTTCCTACTATGATCTTATAAAATTCGCCCAAAAAATACATAAAAATATCGATCGGCAAATGCTGATCTAGAACATTGGGCAAGTAGTACCCGGAGATGCTCACCATCAATAGAGCTTTAGTAGCGTAACTATCAACTAGCCTTTCCACAACTTTGGATTCATTAGAACTGAAAACAGATATATTTTCATAAAATGTAAACCCTTTCCGTCCATTTTTTAGGTTCCAGCGAGATCAAATCAACTTTAACTGCTTTGATGAATTTGCAAACGAAATAGAAAGGATTGACGGATTCGGCCCCTTTGCAATATTTTAAGTCGGTCGGTCGGTCGATTAACTATTACTAGAAATCGTTGTTGTCCTAAAAGAACCCTACTCAGAATGAAGCTAGTCTCCTGCAAAGACCAATCGACGACTTTGTTGAAAGACATTTAGGAATATCGTAGCAAACTTCCTTAAGGCTCCAGAGAAAGCTACGTTCACCCATTCCTCAATAGTTCAATAAGGAGATCAGACCACACATCTTCATGCCGTAGCCGAGATGACAGATGGAATGGAAGTGTTTGTGACTGCACTGGACGGGTAATAGTAATACAGTTGCCATGGGAGTCTATGAGGCTGATATATGTCAGAAAGAGATTTTTTCGACAGAAAGCAGTAAAAAATAATTGATTTTTTTCTAATTAAAACGAGAAAACAAAAGGATCGATTCTAACCTTATCATCAAATTGACGTCATGCTGGATACAAGTCCCATTTTCTGTTCTCAAGAAACACCAATATAGAGCGGCTCGTTGATTATCAACGTAAAGAATTTGATACTTAACTGAAACTGCGTTAAATAAGGAACAGCAAAAAAGGAAACGCATAAGATCTGAAAACATTTCTCTCTCTCTCATACCTGCCTTCTCTTTTCTTTTTTTTTATCCTTTTTCCCACTTTTTTTTCACAGACACAGTTTTGTTTTCATGTTCAGTGATGTTTATGCTCTCAAAAGCAGGAGAAAAAAATAGCAGTCGGCAAAAAACGCCGGAGTTCTGCTGTCAATAAAGCGGACCGTCTTCTTCACACAGAAGAGACAGAAAAAAAGTTCTGTTTTTATCTAGTTCCCCTAAAACATGGTAGCTCACGAACTAAACAACTAAATATATGAACATATCCATAGAATGGTGAATAAAAAATCATAATCTATACTTCACGGGAGCGTGTAGCGTAAGGCTTAGAGTATCTTAGGTACCCTGCAATACAGGTGGGTTCGATCGTGTGCCTCAGAGTCATCAAGGTTCTCATCCGTTCAGGGTTGACATTTTGGTATCCGACCTGTCTTGGAGGATAGCAGCACTACCAGTAAGGACAGATCATGAAGCCACCATGAATCGTATAGATCAGATATGCATTCAGTCACCTCTAACGATAGTTAATACGACTAAATGCATTGCACACCCCTCAAGTATTAATCAACGCAACAGCTTTATCCTTTTCAATTTCTAATTTATAGTCCTATAAACACTGGTTTGATACTGTCTCAGGCCGACCTTCTGTCATAGTTGGAAAGTCAGCAAATGGGTACCGCACTTGGCTTGGAAGAACACCTTGGAAGAACACTTTTAGATCCTTAAAGTTGGACGATTGTCAGTGCTGATGAACTGAGAACGCTCTAGTAGAGCTATCGCGCCGTTCAAAGAAAAATCTGCTAGACCAGAATTGAACAGCATCCATGAAGAAGATGCAATCCTCAAGCGGCTGCCGAAGCTGCATGCAAATGCGAAGACCTTCGTGGGTGACATGCTAGACAGTAAGAGAGTGCATGAGAGTGCTGGGTTCCCAAAAATATGTGAAAATGGGCCACAAATAAATAAATAGTTAAAATAAGTTAAAGACTTTTCCCGCATGACCCATATTCACACCTACTGTGCGGATCACAGCATTTCTTGCATTCATTTCGTTTCCATGAATCCATCCTCGAAGATCGTCGAATTTTTTCGCTATGTGGGTTCGGCTGTTCTTTAAGAATCGTCTTTTTCTTAATGAAAGTCGCCCAATAGTGTTGCAGTTGATTTTCCCTGGAGACCTGGGATATCCGAGCTAGAGCGTTCCCACTTGAACTGAAAGCTGTGAACTAATCCAACACAAAGTCTGGTACCAACGGAATGAGAGGCTTTCTGGCCTCACAGGATGAGGGACTTTGTGAGCCCTTGGCGTAGTGGAAGCAGCAGTTTAACCAAAAAAACTTCCAGTATACTTTAGTCAGAATAAGATAGAAAATGATTTCCTTACAATTCATAGTATTCCGAAATTTCGGCACCAGACTATAACGATATTCTATGGTGACGTCGACTGTATAGTTGTCGAGCAGAATCGCTATGCCATCACCAGGACCAATGCATTCACTGTCGGACTCTTTTTGCGCGTAGTAACGAACATGCATCATAGATGGACTGAAGACAGATATTGATTGATAAAAACAATGAAGATGTTGGAATACAAAATGGCAGGACTATATAATTTTTTGAGGTGAATAAGGAACTCCTGGGTACGCTGAATATTTCTGCCTCTATATCATTTTCATTTCTTCAATTATCTGCCTGTCCTATTTTTTTTCCAGTTTCTCTATTTAAAATGCATACTCGGTATCGTTGGGTGTTAAACTGATAACGGCCGACTGAAGAAATATCTTTGGATCAGCATTCAAATCGGCTGCGAAGTACCTGCAATGGAATGACGTCGGGAGAAGAAATGCATTTCACATGAAGATACTGTAATCAGCAAAAAAATTATTGATGTGACCTTTACAAAAAGGCTAAATGATGTTTGTCGAGAAAGAAGTAACTCAAGTCAAGTATCCCTACCAAACTCCTTGTAGCATAGAGCTATTCAGTAGGCTCCATGCCTCAACGACACCACCACAAGATTCCGACGAACGTTGCGATAATGTCAGTTGATTTGAGCATTCATCTATAGGAACACGCGATTTTGAAATCAGAAAGGATCAAAAGACAATATGAAGGTGGATTTTAGAAAAATCGCCCCAAATTTTTCAAACCGACCGTCATTTAACCTCGGCAGCAAAAGAATCAAGTGTTGAGCTTACACGAGGTTGATAAATATATTTATTTCGGCTAACGTCTCGACGTCTCCGTCTTCATCAGAGCTTTCATCAGATCCTCATCCATCACCCTTCTCTGAAGAAGGCGAAGATGTCCAAACGTTAACAGAGATAAATATATTTATTGACCTCGTGTAAGCTTTGATTTTTGTTCTTTACTCCGATTTCATTACAAAATGTTTTGTTAAAAGAAGTCGAAGCCTCCTTTGTACAACGTCTTAATCAAACTCCAAAAGGAAACACCCTAAGAAAATTAGAAATGTCCCGGAATATTTTATGAAAAACTCTTTCCTCTTTGATTGAACTAAGAACCACAAGGGTAAATTTAATACGGATCCTAACCAATGTCTAAAAACATCGTACATTAACAGAAGACACACGTTTATGAGTATTTTTTTCCATTCTCACGGAATTGAAAAATATTGTCACTACTACCCAAGTTACCACTTCCAATTTATGATATCCTCCCAACGGTTTACTGATCATCGTGGCTGGGAGGGGTTTCTGAGTGACAGCTGCGATTTACAGTGGAATCTCTGAAAAAGTTCTTCCAAACTGAGAAGGAGTCCGGCGTTTCCACTGGGAAACCCAGCTAAGAGAAAATCAATACCAGGATCCACCACCGTCCTGGTATCAAACTAGATGCATGGTCGCAAATCTCCCTCTGATCCACAAGGGCGGCAACTACCTGTGGTGGTGACGACATGGGCACAGTTTGGCTAGGTTGACCGCGAGACTCCAAGGAACCACAGTGGCTAAACCAGCAAAACTCCGAAGAATGGAAATAGTGCTTGGGTGCGCACAACCAGTGAGGATGGGCCTCCAAGTATCCAAGCAACTAAGTTTACGATATCGCTAATTTTGAAGACATAAAAATACTGGTATGTAAGAATAAAACAACTTACGAAAAGTATTTAAGAATATAAGATCGGTGGGATCGATACAAAAACGCCTGCAGTTGTCTATAGATTTGATGGATTGTTGGCTGATCCATATGATCTTCGTCTGACCATACATACACTCTGAACGTTATTAAAAACAACTATTCAATCTAAGCTTAATTTCTGAAAATCACAACCGGTTAAAGATAGAGGATAAACGACAAATCGTTCAGCATCGATTGACCCCTTACGCATGTAATATGCATTCAACTTCACTCGCGTCGTAGAGGTGATGGATGCATACCCGGCCTACATACTGAGTTGTATTAGCCTACTAATGCATCGAGTCACTGTTTTTTATCCCCCTGGAGGAGTCTGATAATATTTTTCGACCGCTGAGTGATGCAGATCTCAGTTTGCTTTGTTAGAGAAACGAACAAACGACCGTGTGCGTACTGCAGAGAAAATCTAACCACTGGACTACACCTATCCCCTAACTACTTATAGCCTATAAATTCGATAGTCATCAAGTGATCAGCCGCTCCTCATCCATGCTAAACTATGTGCTGCTGATCTCCATTAAATAACTGGAAGACAGAACTAACTGTTCCGAAAAAGGAGAAACCGCCGAAACATCAGCGACCGCTGAATAAATCTTGTTGTTGACCACCTCTTGTCTGTTCAAAACGAAAACAGCGACTAAGTGAGGTCTCTGTTTGTTTCTGCCGCTCTTCAAATCTGCCAACAGAGTTTAGTTAACCTAGGAAATACGAATTATTTTAAGGTTCTAGTGTAAAGTTCTCCATTCTCATTGTTTCAGCCGACAACGCAACCATGAGAACCCAGCCAAGCTCTGTCATGGAATATATTTATTTTCAGTTGAAACTATGAAATAGTAAACTAGTAAGCAAGCGTATGCGCTTCAAATTTATATTTTTAAGTAAATATATGTTGAACCAACCTCCACGAATCACACGCGCCATCCAGTCCGATTACGAAGCAATGTATCGTAATATATTCATCACCATTTTCCCATATGATGGTTCCAGACCCTGAATAAATTTCCGAATAAAAAATCATAGCACATACCAAAAATATTTGGATGGACCTGCTCCAAAAATTCAAAGAAAGTCGTATGGGCCAGAGCAGAATTTTCTGGCAATAAGCCGGTTGAGCAAGATTTAGTTTTCCTGGAATTTCGAAAGCAATGCTACGAAATTCTCAGGTTGTCGTCAATTGTCAGTTACTGACTGGGTTGTTACCAGCACCGCAGTTGTTCTTGCCATTAGTTAACCCTTAGCCAGACCTTCAGACAGAGATGTCAAACTCCTTCTCAACATGGAAACCTCAGCTGGAAGAATGATCCCATCGCTGTACATGGAAGCTGAATACCCAGCAACATCTCCTGCTACGACGAAGGGGGTAAGTCAACGGGTGGAGCGGACTGCCAACAACGAACACGGAATTTTGACAATCCGTAACTTTTTTTCTAATCTAATTCAACAACGAGCAACTGTATTTAGACGAAAGTATGACTCACAATCAATATTGGTATCATGTCCATCCAAACGTGTGTAGTTCGATACCATATGTAGCGCAGATTCACCGTTAAAACTCTGGGTAAGTTGAGTTTTGAAGCACGTGTTCTGACTAAAAAACTCAACTAATAGCCCAAAAAATCAACTTAGAGATGTTTTCAGAGGGAACATCGTTCAAGGAGAATGAAGTGAGGCACTTGCAATTCGTTATGTTGTAACACCTTCACCTGGTAACTACGCCTTCAAAGATTCTCTCTCACACATCTTCTGTGGATTTTGCTCTCTTCTTCTCTCTCCCTCCACCTAGCTACCTACCTCTTGCTCTTAGACGTATAAATATCCATTATGTTTACAGCTCTAGCGTATTTTCAGGAGGAACGGAACACGCGAACATCACACGAAATCTCGACAACATTCATGAAAGTCGGGACGACGGCTTTTTAACATTTTAATAATACACCCACCTACCGCATCCATTGTTTTAATAATGCAATCACCCACCGTATCCATTCACAGATGGCGTTACTCTTATTCGTATAGACGCAGCTGATATGGGGAGATTTGTTCATTCACTAGTGATGGGTCAATGTAAGCCGTTACAGTAAGTACTCGTGGTTCATCCTGCAAAATAAAGAGTAGTGAACAGCAATTTTTAGATACCCTCTCCGATACTCTTACAGTAACTGCGTCATTCACTTTGGTTTAGTACCACTTAACGTCATCTGCAGCAAATCACATTACGGTATAAATCCTAATGCTGTAATGCTAAGTTTAAGTCAGTACGAGACAAACTCAAAAAATTCCAAATTATCAGCTGTAATCCTAGTATAAGGATAAAGGATAAAGCTCTTTGCATTGATCAATCCCTTAGGGATGCGCCATGCATTCGACTTCATTAAGTATCGTTGGAGGTGATTGAATGCATATCTAGCCTTTACAATGACTCGCGGTGACCTGCCGATGTATCGAGCAAGTGCTGCTATCCTTCCAGACAAGTCTGGTACCAGTTTGTCGACCCCTGAGAGATGGAAGGCTTTGTGAGCCACGCGCGCTGGGATCGATTCCATATGTGTCGCGGGGCGTCTCCGACCACTGCGCCACACGCGTCCCAGTACTCCTAGCATACCAATGTATTATTTGTATTACGAAGGAGTTTCATAATATGAAACAACAACCAAATCCTCGAAAACTTTTCTCCAGTAGGCCACAACTAGTGAATATGCGGCTCGTGACTGAATGTAGTTCCCTAATGCTACTAAGCTCTATAGCTTAGTTCACACAATGGAAAAAAGTAAGGAATGTCCTGGAAAGATTAGAACGCTTGAATTCTCATTCGAATGGCCAATTGGAGTCGTTCTTCAAAGAACTCTTCATTTACGTCATCATTATTTTAAATATAGAACGCTACAGTGCTTAAAAAAATCTGGGAGAGTGATACAAATTCTGGCGGGTCTCATAGTCCACCCATTTTCCAACGTGATATATTTAGACAGATGCTTTGATAAGTGATAAACCAAGTCGCAGTCTCAATAGGTATACCCGGCCTCGGGTCAACCAAGCCCTTTCTCCAATCCACGAAGTCTGGCGACTGCATGTGGTGATGACCTGTAAACGCCTTAGCTCAGCTATCCCTGTATTCTAGGGATAATCGGCACTCATGAAGAAGACAATGACGTCAACTGTTAACCGAACATGGAGATCCGAAGCCGCCACACGTGCCCTTGAGGTTGTTAGTACAATATTTATTTATCCAAAAACCTGACGTTTTTGCGAACTTCTCCTTCTTCAGAGCATTATTTAAAACTTAAACTTTCACTATTTTATAAAACTGTTTCAATCGATGTTAATATGAAAATAACAGACTCGCTGCTGTAGAGGTGTCAGTATGAGAGAATTTTGTTGTGCTTCAGTGATAGTAAGCCTAGTAAAAATTCAGCAACTAAGCCAAACAACTGAAAATCTCGTTTCAAAAAATTGAAAAAGAATTCCGTCAAAACAACCTACAAAGAAAACTCGAATGCTAGTGGAAGGCGTCTTTTGGTTTTCCACCCGACATTCAACATCTACGAACTCGTTGTTCTCGCCGATTTTAGCGTGAATCAGTTTCTGATCCTCGTCTACCACCTCATCACCGCAAGCCGCTAAATTTTGAAAGATTTTAAACACTGACTCAGTGCCCTAACTTTTATTTACTGCCTATTGCTTTTTTTTTCACGGCAGCATAAAAGGTGAACTACGACCACAAAGATGCTGAGATATCAGCAAAATTCGGAGCCTCAGTTGGGCTTCGAACCCGCGAATACCCTTATCGGGGATCACTTAGCTGTGCACCACACCAACCAAGATTCTTACTTTGGCTTCTTCTCAGCCACTTTTTTATTCTATTGGTGCTAACAGTACTCAATGTTGGGACTCTATGACCTGCCTTCAGTGCTTTTGGTACAATGACTCTAACGTAACAATAATCATGACAACACGCAATCCATGTAATGGTATAATGAATATTCTGAGTTATACGAATATCGGGGAATGCATAGATGAAAAAAACACATACAACACAATCGCAGCTGACGTTTCGGCAGTATCGCCCTTTTTCAGAGTCTGGAAGGGTATACTGATATGTAATTTAATACACCAAACGACATGGTCGTGGTTCTGTTCTGCACCTCGGATAAACCAAACTCCCTAACTCTCCTTAACCGGCAATGCTTCTATGCGTACAACTTGTTAAAAAAAGCTGCATTTAAAGTCTTTGGTACATGCGTCTATTATCCTCTGGGATGCCTTCCAAATATTTGCTCTCCTGTCTCACTACAACTTCTTCTATCATGATATTTTCAACTGGATTACTAAGTGACGCTGTAAGCTTTCGTGTGATTTAGCAAGGAAGGAAACTGGTAAATTCATGGCGGAACCGATATCTTTCATATCAGGTTTTTCAGAGACTAATGAAAGGATGGTGATCCCACTTTTTCTTGCTTATCTTTTAGCAGAAGTTTTTTTGAATTATATATTATTGCAAAGGTCATTTTGTCCATTTTCGCACTGCATAGTTTAATTATAATACAAACCGTGTTTCTCAGAAACTTTAAAGAAGTCAAACTTAAACTTTAAGGGTGAGGATTTCTTCATTTTTCAATTTCAGAAGTTAAAATAGCAATTTCAACGACTTTATTTCTACGAGTTAAACTTGGGTGTACACATAGCAAACGGATCAAAACATTAGTGAAACCAAGGAAATGTCAACGAAGGCACAGTGTAGTGTTGTTTTCAAAAATTTCGCCTTCGCGACATCAACCTTAAAGCCGAACGAGGTCGAGGACGTGCTTCTGCTATTGATGACGGTAAATTAAAGGCTTCCCTGAAATCAAATACAAGCACAACTGCTCGAGAACTTGCAGAAGGACTCATATAAACATGCCAACTTCTCCGGAAAACTTTGAAAACATTAGGAGGTCGAAGAAGCTCAGAAAATGGATGCGGCACGAAATGAATGACTACGAAAGCAATCACAGGAATCGTTGGCGTTTCTTCTGAGCAACCAAAACGTCCCGTTCCTCGACCGAATTGTGATGTGTAACGAGAAATGGATCCTCCACGACAACCGATCGGATCAGTTTTTGGACCGCGATGAAGTTACGAAGAATTTCGCAAAGATGAAATTACACCAAATAAGGTCATGCTGAAGGCTTGATGGTCTACAATTGCTTTCATCACACACAAAGTCGCCTGGCGAAGCAATTAAGGCGGAGGAGTCCAACAAACCACTGACATGAACACAAATTCCTACGGTTACAAACCCCACTGGTCAAAACAAAGCTTCCATTCTATCTCTACGATAACGCGTGTCGCACTACCGACGCTGCAGAAGTTGAACGAGCTGAGCTATGAAACCCAGTTTCATCCACCATAAAAACCATAGATAAAGCTCTCGGCGTTTATCAATCTTTGAAGGATTCGCCATGCATTCGGCCTAATTAAACATCGTTTGGAGGTGATTGAATGCATACCTGCCGTTTACAATGACTCGTGGTGGCCTACCGATGCACCGAGCCAGTGCTGCTATCCTCCCAGATAAGTTTGGTACTCACTCGCCGATCCCGGAGGGATGGAGGACTTAGTGAGCCTGGGGGAGCGGGGATCGAGCAAATGTGTATTGCTGGGCGCCTCCGACCACTGCTCTACACACGTCTTATCTATCTCATCCACCATATCTGTACCACCTGCATCACCTGTAGTCCCGCTGATTGTCGAATGACTCGAGCGGGCGCCAGTAAATCTTCCACTTTTCCATGTCGCGTGCAAGAGTAGCCCAGTGGCCCCATACTACAACCTCATCCACCATACTTCTTCAAGCATCTCGGCAACTCCCTGTACGAGGAATGCTTCAGAAACCAAGCCATTGTCGAATTAGTCCTTAAGGACTTCATCGCCTCCAGATATCCGGATTTTCAGACCACTCAGTTTATTAAAATCATTTGTATCAACAAGCTTATTTATCCTTGGCAAAAACTTATAGATTCTAGGGATTCGTATCTCGTTTTAAAAACTTTGTTCAGAGTTGGGACATGCCACTTTAGACACACAGGTTAAAATCCGACATTAATTTCAGATGGATCTAATGCATCATTACTAGATCTCAGAGTTTCTCCACAAGAAAATCTTAGTATTATCGTAATTACGTTGAAAATGTATTCAGTAACCACACTTTTGTGGGTCAAATCCAAGAAATTCTCAAGAAATTTTGATCGACTCTCCATAACAAGCGCTTTTTTAAGGTGTTTTTCTTTGTTTTCATTACAGAAAAATGTATGTAAAATTAAAGTTCATCACTTAAAAGCTCTTCGTTGCCGTCGTTGTTGTTGGTGTTGTTGGTCGATGGCTGACGTTCCGGCGATTTCGCCTTTCTCAGAGCCGTGCTGTTATGAGTGGGACTCTAATGGGAAGAGATCCAGTGGGAAGTCCCATTCGTGACATCATGGCTCTGAGGAAGGTGAAATCGCCGGAACGTCAGCAATCGACCAGCAAGAACAACAGCAACAACAACAACAACGACAACGACAACGAAGAGCTATACTAACCTCGCATCAGCTAAAGAAGATCAGTTTATAACATCATATAGATAAATAAAGTTTATCATTTTGGAAAGAACACTGGAATACAAAACTTCTTACTGTAGGTGTCAAGTGTTTGAAATTGCAAGATATCGATACAAGCCGCATCCTCAATAAGTTTTGCCGATTTGAACAACTGAAATAGCGGTGCGTAAAGCGCACATGGAATACTAAGGAATAAAAGAGTTTGACTGGTGTATGCGAACCTGAAGCGTCTGTGGGTGCCGAGAGTTACTCATTATTATCACTAGTTCCTCATTTGGAAGACAGTTACCTGAAGTAAGGAAAGGAAAACGAATCATTCCGTATATGAATTATTTAGGAAAAAGGAAGTAGATATTGTTAAAGACTTTTTTCTCAACGATACCAACTTATGTTCTAAAAGAATTCTTTTCATGTAAAGTAGTGTGTTACAGTATCCTCACCGTATCCGTCATCTTGTGCGCACCCATAGATCACCATATTCATTTCTGTATTCTCTTCACCAGAATAATCATGATAAATGGCCCGTAGTCCAACTTAATTTCAAAAGTTGATGAAAAATTCGGACAACTGAATTGAAATTATGGATAAAAAAACTAAAGTCCAGGTGATTTTTTAAAAAAAAAGCACCACGATTTTGTAGCGATGCTTTAAGTTTAAAAACATAAACTACAAGTGAATGTTCCTATCACGCACCTGTGAAGAGATGTCCGTTCTCTGTACGCAATTCCATGAGATAACCAAGTTCTTTCTTTGTCCAAACACCAAACAAAGGAGGCATACATGTTCCATTTCTAAAGGGATACGAACACAAAAAATACAGTTTTCACAAAGAAATCCAATAAAAAGGACTTATAAATAAAAAATATCGTCTTTTATGTACCTTGCTTCATTGATAAGCTAACACGAGGCTATTGAAAAAAGGATAAGGCTTTCGGCGTTGATCAATCCCTGAGAGGTGCGCTTTGCATTCGACTTCATTAAGTACCGTTGGAGGCGATTCAATGCATATCTGGCCTTTACAACGACTCGCGGTGGCCCACCGACGTATCTAGCCAGTGCTGCTATCCTCGCAGACAACTCTGGTACCAATTGCCGACATCGGAGGGATGAAAGGCTTGATGAGCCAGGGGCGCGGGAATCAATCCCATGAGTGTATCGCAGGGCTCCTCCGACCACTGTGCCACACAAGGTTGTTACCAATGTTTATTCGGTTAACTTTTCGACTTCTTCGTCTTCCAGACTGTGGACATCGACTCGGATCGTTGGGTCTGAGGAAGATGAAGACGTCGAAATATTAATCGAATAAATATTGGTAACAACCTTCTTAGGTTATCAATGAAACGAGGGTACACTGGCCATTTATACTGAGGTTTAATGAGAGTCGGTTTCCAATGATAACAGCTTTATGTTGCTCAACAATGTGACTGCTTCGCCACACTTCACATGTCTCGCAAAAACCCTAACGAATAATTGACTAACTCAGAAGTTCCTTTCACTAAGAACTGCAGTATTAAAATGCAAAATATTCTCATAATTTTAAGATGGACAACAAAATTTCTAATTCTTTCTGAGATATGAACGTCAGCATGAGTTTTTACAAAATCTTGAGTGGAAAAAAAAATTCAGTAGCACATGTTTACAGCCCCTGGCAGAAAAAAGTTTTCCTCTCTCCGAGGGCCCACACGTTTGTTTTAACCTGATATTCTGCTATGAAAAAAAAACACCCTGTCCACTCCTGTTGACGGATCACTGTTGATAGCATCGTTAAGGTAAAGAATTCATTCAGAGAAAGGCAAAGCGGGTGCGTCAGTGGTGTAGTAGGTAACACGTAAGCCCTCGGAAAGAGTAATCGCGGGTTCGAATTTGACCTGGGATCTGGGTTTTGAAAACATCTCAGCACCATTGTGGTTGTATTTCATATAATACCCTGCAATGAAAAAAGATGGAGAAAATAGGAAGTTACATGTTTTCACTTCCTTTTTAAATTTCTACGTTCATTGCTTTCAAAATTGCTTTCCACAAAAAGAGGTCTAGGTCTAACATTTCAATAGGAGTGTTCATGAGGAAGTAACATCAAAGAGTAAGTATCAGTAACAAGCAAGCTAACTTTACCAAGGAACGCACATAGAATGATATTCAGTCATATTCAGAAGTTCATCACCATCAACTTCGAGCCGTATCATCGACGAATTCACGTTGAACGGTAGAAACGATCGTGATGACGGCACCTTCATCGCAATCACGAACCACGAGCCATTGTACTAAAAGAACAGTTGTAATTCGATATAACCCAGTGTTAAATTGATTTTCAAGGAAGTAAACAAAAAAAGAAAGTTGAAGGAAATACCAGCAGACTACGGACATGTATTGATTTCAATGCGTACGATGCAAAAAGTAGTCGCTCCTTCTCGCTTTAAACCAACGTCTCAGCTCACAGTTAACTTGGTTGAATGGCATAAGGAAGCGTCAACATCCACATATTTTTGCTAACAAGGCAGAACCCATTTCAATTTACTTGGATAAAATGCTCATTTTTTTGATAGCCTATGGTATGTATGAGAGGGGGGTGCGCAAGTGGTGAAGTGGGTAATGAAATAAATATGGGATAGATATAAGCGTCCGTGGCTCACCAAATCTTCTATCACTCTGGGCTCGGCAAGTGGGTAAAAGACTTGTCTGCGAGCATAGCAACACTGGCTCGATACATCGATAGGCCACCGTGAGTCATTGTAAAGGCCATATATGCATTCAGTCATCTTCAGCCATGCTTAATGAAGTCGAATTCATGGGGGCATTCCTCAGGGATTAATCAACGCGAGAGCTTTATCCTTTTTATCCTTTTTTTTATTTTTTAGTATAAGATATGGTACGTACTCAATATTAAACAATTTTAAAGATGAAAAGATGATATATGAATATACACATATACATATGTATATGCATATATACATACATATCTGCGTAATGAGACTGATCAAAAGCTTTTTCTATAATATTGTTGAGTCTTCGCCTCAACTGCTTAGATGATTTGTAACTTCTAGACGGAAAGCTCTTCCAAAACGATGAACTTCTACTCTGTTCAAATTATGGAATGGCCGAATATCCCCAACACTATACCAATCTCCTCTCATCATGGACAATTCGTAGTACAAGTCAAAAAAGCGCTATGTTATGTATATGTAACGTCCCTGGATACGGACCATAACTGAATCATTCATATTTCCAAATATGGAGGATTTGGCCATGACTGACCCACCTAGCACAGTGATACTTGGCAGACACTCTGCTCATGCTTGTTAAGATGTAGACTGGAAATCCACCTAAACTCCCCAGTAGTGCACCGTACAAAGAAATTACCTGCGTAGGATCTAATACAGGGTAGCTGAGCTGTACATGACAATCAGTACTACCCTGTACATGCAGCGAGAGTTTCAGAATAATGAACAGAAGCGGGTGAGCGAAAAGCTGCATTACCAAGCAAATGGCCCCCCTCCTCCATCCTGCCATCAATCAATACCTCGCAGTATCACGGAGCCACAAACACTTGCGATCCCCTGAGGTAAAAGCGAACTCCTCGATGTACAGAATTTCACCAACCAAAGGAATGCTCCAAGCGAAACAGAAGCACACCTAACGCATTGCTGAAGATGCTATTCAACAATACGCAATATGACCTGGTTCAAGGTGGTGTAGCAGACTGGTTAGTGAAGCAGATTATCAGAATTAAGGTGCTGGTTCAACCCTTTCCCAACGCTCTCCTCCAATTCACATGCGGGCGCACTACCTCGTGTATTTCCAAGACTGCAAGATGAGTCGACTGGACCTGCATTTTATGACATTAATTAAGAAGACGAAACACTCAAGCAATAGCCGAAACACCACACGAAACGTTCAAAGAGTTTCGTGGACGATAAATGCAACGACGAATCGAATCCGAGAAGTAATGGGATCCACATAGTAGATGTGATGAAGGTTCATGTAATTTCTTTAATACCCTGGTCGCCCTCGAATCGTGCCAATCAGACCTCCTAGCTCGCCAGGTTGATATCAGACTTACATGGAAAACTCTCCAATCCAAGAATTCTGGCCACTGCCTGATGTAAACACCTAGAAATGTACACCTAGCTGAAATATTGACAGAACTCCACATGCCCTATTGGTGTGGAAACCATTCCACAGTCATTACATGTGTAGAAAAATACTAGTGACTTACCTTTGTAAGAGTTCCATTCACTCTACTACTACATTCGAAGTCCTAGAAAAAAGTAGAGAAATCTGTTGATGCTTCCGTATTTATTAAGATAAAATTCCAAATAATTTAAATCAATACTGCGCATGAGAAAGTGATAGCGATAACTGAAGGCGACAATCAGCATACTGGGTACAATCACAATATCATCGACATGTTTGCTAATCAGTGGCAAGATCTTAGAAGAGTGATAAGCCCTTCAATGCATCCTTCACATGCTCCTTGCGATACGGCTTCAATGCTATACAAACCGACTGGTGATCTTCAATCCAGACCTTAAAAAGGAAAATCACAATAATCAGTGGGAAGAAACGCGGAAAAAAGTGCTAACAAAGGACTTAAGAAAAAGGAGAACAAAACATAAGCTATTAGACTGATCAGTATCTTTTGCTGTTTTCCAAGCAAGTTTTTAGAACCTAATACACTTATTCCTCCCAACGGTTTACCGTGGCTGGGAAGTGTTCCTGGGTGTCAGGCTGCGATGTACAGTGGGGAGATTCATCCCCCCAGTAAGGCCTTTCAAACTGAGAAGGAGTCTGACGTCTCCACCAGGAATTCTACTTAACAGTAAACCAATACCAGGATCCACCACCGTCTTGGTGGCAAACTAATCCCATCGTAGCAAATCTCTCTCTGATCCACAAGGACGCCGACTGCCTGTGGTAGTGACGACCTGAGGAAGGCTCCGTCTAGGCTAACCTCGGAACTCCAGGGAACAACAATGGTTAAAGCAGCAAATCTCCGGAGAATGGAAATTATGCTTCAGTCCGCACAACCAGTGAGCACGGGCCATCCAAGTGCTCAAGTAAGTAATACACTTATTATGTTACCAATGATAATGAAACGGCTTCCGATCTGTACGATTACCAATATCACCTCTCAGAAGTTTTTAAATGTCAGTGATTCACACGGTGCTCAATTATCTTCACTTATTTGTGTCGAACAACATCACACATCACACGGTGAATGTCAAGGGGGGCATCGAATTCTACAACATTTTTGGCAAAAAAGATCCTCCTAGGTGATATACAGAAAAAGGCCACAAGGTAACAACCAGTGGTGGTTAATCTATGTGAAGCAGCACTCACTAGTGGTTTCAGCATGCTTCATCGCCAAAGCGAGCTTCACTTCTTGATAGCACTTCATGTTCGAACGAAGGATCTATACCGACTAGAGCCGACTAGAAGGTCAATGCATGTTAAGAGCAACACATAACTTCATTTCCTACCATTAATGATTCTAAGGCATACTCGTTTATTTACACATGAACCTTACTAGATTGTCTTAATGAAAGAAGAACGAAGAAATGAAAGAGGAAGAAAATTGGAAAGATCCGGGTCCCAAAGACAAGGGAAGAAATCAACCAACAAAAAACACGAAAAACGATGGAACACAAGAGCAAGCTATGAATTCCTTCTGATACAAATGTCTAATGAAGAATAGCACATATTCAACTGACCGGAAAGAAAACTCGTAAGTGATAAGTATCTTCCAAAACTAACTTTATGATCGATATCGCATCTTTCCAAGCCCTCACGGACTTCTAACAATTCTGCCTCAGATTGAACCCCTAAAGTGACTTTGCGCATCGAATCCAACTCCTTCGTATATTCTATTGTGTTCGGATCATTCCTGAACCTAAGCCACATGTCAACAGCAGAGCAACTAGGAACAAACTCGAAAAAGACCTTGATCGATAATGTAAACAGAAGGGAAATACCCTTTAAGTAGGTGAACAGATGACCACGTACCTGAACAACCATATAGCTGCGGATGCTGCATGAGCAGCTTGAGTACAAACTGCACCCAAAGGCCAACCTTGTGATGACATTAAATCTCGACGTAACACAAGGTACATCACGTAGCTGCTTTGAGAGGACATTTCCTGGATCTTGGTTGGATTTGTGCTAAATTCACTTACAAGAGTGGTGAACCCTGTAAAGATCAACAGAAAAACATATCAAACAAGATCAAAGACAGGTAGCACCGAAAAGATGTGAAGTTCTCTGACTAAGCAGATCAACTAATAACAGCAAATTTTTATTGAACTTTCAGCATCCGTAACGAAATCGTTCCTGCTGCAGAATATGGAAAAAGTACAGAAAATTGGACAACTGAACAATGTTAGAAACTGGAAACGTTCCGGAATACCGTAGAAGAAAAATGCGGCAACTCTACTATGACCTTTACTAGGCACTCTCCTGTCATGGTGTTCACTGATAGTGATTGATTCATGTTAACAATAAAAGTATGACTCGAACTACCTACATAAAGAAGAGTATACCCGAGTCTGATAAACGTTGAAAAATCAGATACAAAATGAGTCTCTGGTTATTTCAAGGAGTCCAAGAACGCCTCGCAACAGCGAACACACTGGTGGTAGACCTAAGAACGTCATTAGAATAGTGCTGAACGAAAAAGAAAGCAAAAAAAAGTTGCAACCAACTTGTTCAAACATTTCGTCCCCAGATTCATAGTAAGGATCCGGGACCGTTCGATGTCCTTGAGGATCATACTTTCCCAGTAGCTCTACAATAGCCTTTCCTTTCGTTTGTTTCTCCAAATCACGTAGATCGCTAAAATATAAGGATTTCTATGAACCGTATAAAAGAAAAAAAGCTCTGCAGAGATAAAGAATTGGAGTGTTCTACAACCTAAAAGGTTTAATACAAATAGAGAAATTGAGCTAACGCATGAAAAAAAGCATTCTTGAATTCTTAACACTTCTAAGTCTTCGTACAGGGAGATATCTCCGTCTAGCCATGAATTATACTACAAAAAAAACACGACATGTTCAGAACGGGACAACAGGGACAAAAAAAATAAACGATAAAGCTTCCGCCGTTGATATATCCGCCATGCATTCGACTTCACTAAGCACCTTTAGAGGGGACTGGGTGCATAATTGGCCTTTACAATGACTCGTGCTAGCCTACTGATGTACCCAGCAAGTGCTATTACCTTCCCGGACAAGTATGGTACCAGTCTACCGACCCTGCAGGGATGGTGGGCTTCGTGGCATGGGGTGCGGGGATCGATGCCATGTGTATTGCAGAGCGCCTCCAACCACTGCACTACACGCGCCTCGATCCACGAGCGTTGACTCAATAACATAATCACAATTCGTATGACTGATCTATAAGGTTGTAATAGCGTTTTCCGTGTTATATCCAATCCTACTTTATTTTTTTCAACATATCATAAATGCTAGAGACAACCAGAAAAAAAGAATACAATGAAGCTCACCTTATATTACTGTCATCCATCCCAAAAATGTAGTCAAACTCCCGAATGTCCGCAGTAGTCGCCTGAAAGAAAAAATCGCTTAAAAACCTAAACAACTTCGCTTGTAGTCCCAAAAATTCTACCACTCTTGCTTGATGCACGTAGTCCGTGATTCCAAACTTCTTCAGAGTGCTTAGAGCACGTCTATCTGGTGATTTACCAGAGTGGAAACCAATTATCGCAGCGCTATCCACATCCCATCTGGATTGTTTTGAAAAATCTTATAAATACACAGACTTTTCTAGTATTCTAATGATTCTGCTTGGAAAACAATCCACTACATAAGACAGGAAATAATGATATATATTGTAAAGCTTACTGATCACGAATTCCTCTTTTCTTAATGATGTCTAGAAACACCGCTTCGGCTATGGGTGACCGACATATATTCCCTAAAGTAATTTCTCATCACTTCACTTATTTGGTTACTTGGATGGCTCGCCCTCACGGGTTGTGCGGACCCCAGCACATTCTCCATTTTTCGAAGTTTTGCTGGCTTAGCCAATGTGATTCCCTGGAGTCCCGAGGTCATTCAAGCCAAAGTCTGCCTCAGATCTTCACCATCATAGGAAGTCTTCGCCCTTGTGGATCAGAGGAAGATTTGCCACCATGCGACTAATTTGGTAGCAGCGACGGTGACGGATCCTAGTATTCGCTTACTCTGAGTTACGCTTCCTGATGGAAACGCCGGACTCGTTCTCAGCTTGGGAGACCCTGCCGATGAATCCCCCTGCTGTACATCGTAGCCCGACATCCAGAAACACCTCCCAGCCACGATTAGGCGGTAAACCGAGCTAAATACCTGAGGGTCTGGCTAACTTTAATAATGAGATCAGAAATGTAGGGAATATAAAGGCACCTACATAACCGCAGTGGATGTTCCCCTTTCTAGCATATCTAATGGGACAACGATCCAAATTTTAAAAAAGTAAGAGGTTGTTCAAAAGTAGCCCCAAAAATTCAAAAAAAACCTACCTAAGCATACAAATAGAACGCTCTTCTTCGGAGCCATTGCCAAACTTCAAAATCTACTTCAAGCGGGGAGAAACCTACAACTTTGAGCACGGTATTCTTCACAACAAGAAGCACTTCTTCCACTGATACAGCATGTAGTGGAAAAATCGATAAGTTAGCTGAGTAAATAGCGACGAAAGTGGTTTTACCTTAACCAAGCCCCTTGGGGCGTTAAATAGTGGTAAAGGCGACAGTAGACATAGAATAAAGGCCAAAATACTGTAGGGCCTCAGGTAAGGACGTGAGGATTCTGCGTCCACTGCTATAGAATCGTCGACATTTGTAAGCATTGAGGATTCACTTAGCTTGAGGTATTCTACTGGCTCTTTTTTGGTACGTGATGGTCGAAGGGGTTTTAGGTTGGCATTTTTGAGAACTTTAAGAACTTCTTAGAACGTGATGTGCATGGATTGGGGTAGAGATTTTTCTCCGAATGGGAAGCCTAGGCATAATCCAGGCATGATTTGTCTTGAACTTGTTGCAAGTCTGGATGCTAACTGTTTATTAAGAATTCTCTAAAATGTGGATTTTTATATGCTGATTTTTTATCCGTTTTTAGTTTTATACGTCTGCAGTCAAATGCTGTTGCTGAGTCATTCCTCCGTGTGATTTTTTCAACAAGGATTTCAGGATGTTCCCTTTGTGTCGAAAGCTGCTTGCCGGAAGGTTCAGTCCTTCTGAACAGTCAGCGAGAATGATTGCTCGGATACCACATTATGAGTATCACATAAGGTTCAGTCCTAAGGATGGCCGAAAGCGGCCCGCACAAGACGTCCTCGATCGGTTCAAACGCCTTAATAATGGCATGTGGATTCGAGCGCATCCAGGAAAACACAAACTACGTTACGCGAAGGATAAAGTATTCCAGGAAACGAGTTTATATCTCGAGACTTGTACCAAGGTGTAGCTCCTTTACTTAAGTATTTGTACATTCTTCCGAACGCTTTATCGCCTCATCATGGCTGGGAGGTGCTCCTGGTGTCGGGCTGCGATGTACTGTGGGGGTTCATCCACCCTCCTTCCCGTAGGATGTTCCAAGCTGATTTCCGACGATTCTGTCCGGAAGCCCAGCTAAAAGTAAACCAATACCGGGATCCACCACCGTCCTGGTATCAAATTAGTCGCACGGTGTCAAATCTCGCTCCGGTCTACAAAGGTGGCGACTGCCTGTGGTGGCGATGACTTGGGGAAATTTCGCCCAGGCTGACCTCGGGACTCCAGAGTACCACGATGGCTAAACCAGCAAAACTCCGAAAAGATGATGATTGTGCTGGGACCCGCACAACCAGTGAGGACGGGCCACCCAAGTAATCACGCCAAGTAAAGTTTTTTGTCCATTAACCTCCATGACTTTTCAGTACACGTTGGATCTGTTGCATAATCCTAGCAGTTGAACTACGCTGGGCGCGTGTAATGCAGTGGTCGGAATCGCCGTGCAATACACATGGGATCGATCTCCGCGCCCAAGGCTCACCAAGTCCTCCATCCCTCCATAGAGCCCGAATATGCGTGCAGTCACCTCCGGTGGTACTCAATGAAGTCCAATGCATGGCGCATCTCTCAGTGATAGATCAACTCCGAGTGCTTTATCCTTTATTTATTTATTCATTGAATTAGGTTGAAACAAACGAACCCAGAACTCGTTGATATTTTGAAGATTTCATGAACCATCAGTCACCTTCAACGATGCTTTATGAAGTCGAATGTAAGGCGCATCTCTCAGGGATAGGTCAAGGCCGAGTGCTTTAGCTTTTTTTACCTAATACTGTGTAACTATTTACTTTAAGTTGATAAGAAAACGGTTTGCCTACGATCGTCTTTTGTTCAACGTTAAACATAAAGGATGTTTAGGAACAATGTGAAATGCTCGACAAGATGATGACTCCGTTTTGGTTGCGACCCCATCACTATCCAGACGATCCATATGCACCCTATCATATACGGCATGGTATCGATTCGCCAAGAGTGGATGACAAAGGAAACCTGATCCGCGAGAGGCGTAAGGTATCTTTTCTTCATTGGTTTTTATTGAATAGCTTTACTTACTTGATACTTGAATGACCCATCCTCACTGGTTGTGCGAGCCGCACCATAATCTCATTTTTTCGGGATTTGCTGGTTAAGCCATTGTGGTTCCCTGTAATCCCGAGGTCAGCCTGGCCAAAATCTGCCCCCGGTCTCCACCACCACAGGCAGTCGCAGCCCTTGTGGATCAGAGGGAGATTTCCCACCATGCGACTTTGATACCAGGACGGTGGTGGATTCTCGCATTGTTCTACTCTTAGCTAAGCTTCCTGATGGAAACGGCGGACTCCTCATCTTGTGAAACCCTGCCAGAGGATGAATCCCCCACTGTACATCGCAGTCCGACACCCAGGGACACCTCCCAACCACGGTGAGGCGGTAAACCGTTGAGAGGTGTTCCTGGGTGTTTTACTAGAATGTTTTACTGGAATAGCTTTACCCTACATTATTTATGATTCTTATCATTTCTAAGCCTTCGGACACTAATGCATTATATTTCCTCTTTGGGCCAAAGAGCGATTACAGCTGTCAAGTTTCCTGTTTCGATCTGAAAAATGATAGCCCTTGTATTTTTGTGGCAATGTATGGTTTTTTTTTTCCAATTAACACCGTTATTAGTAGTTATTGTATTAGCTTTCGTATACACCGTATTTCTACAAGGATTTCTTGATAAAACAAGTTTATTGAGATAATTTGAGTGGTGACATATTTAACCTAGTACTTTCTATCTTGACATTCATTTAGACCATTTTCAGGTTCTCTTGGATGACATTACGTCCGATAGATATTTTCGTGATAGATAGCATAGCTCTATTTATGGTCGCTTGTTTCCTATATAAATATAGAGAGTCTTAAAGTTTGGGCGTTTCACTGGCGTTCCATTATATCTACATGGTGAGTGATTCTTGGGGTATTCTTGTCTGGTGAACCAGACATTGGTCAAGGATCTTTTGTTGTGTTGAGACAGTCTGCTGTATTTGCGAGAAAGCTGTCGATTGGCATATATCTGTCTTCTTGAATTGATCATTTCAGAGTATTCCGCATCCCAATTTTTACGTATAAGAAAATAAATTGTATTAAAAATATGTTTGTATTGTTTTAGTACACCGCTGAAGTGTGCTGTAGTGTAGTTATATATTTCATATTGAGGGGAACAATAAATTCTTTCCTCCTTTTATAGCTGGACTGGTTTTTCTGACAGAACACACACGTTGCTACAAGCTTATGGTTGCAGTGTAGGTTTTCCAGGACAGTCCCCACGTCGATTATTCCACGCCTAACATTTGAAACTAAAGGATAAGTGGGTCCTATCACAGTTGTTGTATGCTTATTTGGCCATTTTCTGTCTTCGAAACTTGGACGTACTGTGTCACAATTTCGATTCATTTCGTCTCTATAAAAGTCCATGAAAGTCTGTTTTTGTTCATTGGAAAAAAAGGATGAAGCTGTCGGCGTTGATCAATGCGCTATGCATTCGACTTCATCAAATATCGTTGGAGGAGATTGATTGCATACCTGGCTATTACTATGACGCGCGGTGGCCTACCGATGTATCGAGCCAATGCTGCTATCCTTCCAGACAAGTCTGGGACCGACTTACCGACCCCAGGGGGGAGGAAGGATTGTAGAGCCTATGGCGCGGGGATGATCTCCTATGTACTGCAGGGCGCCTTCGACCATTGCGCTACACGCGCCAGTTTTCCATTGTAATATCTTATAAAGCTACCGCATACTTCCTGGATTATCAAGCTAACATGGTTTGTAGAGCCACTTATTTGGCTAACCTTTCAGCGCATTAACTTTCAGAGCAACGCTGATCCGTCTATAATTCACAGCTATCTTGTGAAAAGGTCGCCACCGAGTCTGGAAACTTCATTTGTGCGGTGCTACCTTGCGACTATGACCACCTTTCGCGCCACAAGGACCAGCTTGGGACCATAGACTTGGATTAACACGGTTACTTTACCCGGTTAAATCGCTTTACTAAGCTCGTGTTAGCTTCGTAATCCAAAATATTGATTATTCATGCTGAGCTTTAGTGGAGTAGCAAACATATCATGCTGTCTTGTAGGTAATCTCCTTAAGGAACACGCTTTCCTAAGAGCCACTTTTGCCACTCTACAGTTCCACTTGTCCATTTTTTGTTCATTTTCATGAAATGATTGACCATTTGCACTTTACTTCCGATATGTATTTTAATAGATTTCATAGGAGAGATGTTCATCGGAAGTCTGAATTACATTCTGACCACATCTTGTGTGCACTAGTTGTGTTACAAAAAGCCACTCAAGCGGTGAGTGGTGAGGAAAATGCTCGACATGGTGTCCACACTGACTCACTGTGCTTTCCCAGACTTGAGGTTAAGTTTTCAAAGCAACTTCTAGATGAACCTTTCACATCGGTTCGTCTCCTTTGAGTAAAAATGGAATACGTCTAACTTGTGCTCATAAGTTACACACATTAGCGACTAATGGTTAATGTGGTGTGTAAAGGAAAAAGTGGGTGCTCTACCGAATTTGTGCCATCGATGCCACCTTATTTTTCGGTGGGGTGTTATTCTGCGACTGAAGGATATTCATCAGATTAATATATGTTGTTCTGCTTTATCTAATGGACAGGAAAAGTCATGGAATTTAATAAGTAGGAGCAGAACTAGCTGACAGGCAAGCGAAACGAAGGACCTGTATGGTGTGGTGGTGAGTGCGTTACTCCCCGGAAAGGACAATAGGGGCGTTCGTTCCCCACCGCAGAAACCTGCGGTGTGGAGTTTTGCAAATATCTCAGCACCATTGAAGTTATTAGTATGAGTGTCGTATAGGACTTATTGGTGTTGAAGATGCAAAGCAAGATCGAGTATCTGATGCTACAACGTCTTAGAAGTGGTGGATCCAGTGTGCATCCTGTTGGAGCAGGTTTAATACTGATCCGGAGTTTTTTTTCCCATACTTCAGAAAATAACCTAGGTAAGGAGCTTCAAGTTCATCACCTCATACATTCATCAGAAGGTTTTCGGATAGAAATGTAGCAGTCTGTAGATTGCATGATAGAAGGGGAAAGCTCTCGGCGTTGATCAATACCTGAGGGATGCGCCATGCATTCTTCTTCAATAAGCATCGTTTGGAGGTGAATGAATGCATACCTGGTCCGTACAGTGACTCGCGGTGGCCCACCGATGTATCGAGCGTGTGCTGCTAACCTCCCGGACAAGTCTGCTGCCAATTTGCCGACCCAGGGGAATGGTGGGGTAAGGGCAGGGATCGATCTCATGTGTATTGCACAGCGCCACCGACCACTGCACCACACGTGCCCTTTTGATTGCACGGTAGTTCCTGGATATTGCACCGAGTATATGGCATTTTAAAACCTGGTATCCCCCCAATGAAATGTAGACCGTAATGTTGGTTCTTTCCCAACATAAAGTTGAATAATGGGTTATTTTTTGTTTCGAAGGTGCAATACAATCTGCTTCACTAGTACTAGTGAAGAGTTTTCCAACAAACTACTCACTACTCATCATTTTCTGCTGGAAGTTGAGCATTTCTATGGCTGCTTATCAAAGTAATAATAGGGTGAGAACGTTATCTTGAGTTCATTTGCCCCATCAGTTCAATAATAACGTGAATTTCGATAAAATCGAATCATTCTTCGGACCTCATTCTCTTAGAGCGGACGTGTATGGTTTATTCTCTTTTCATCCTTAGAAGTAGGACCGTATGAAGGATGAAAATACGCATGCCTTGATGAAGGTGCGGTGAGTATTCCGACTTTTCTAGTGCGTAGTTCATAAAGACTAGAATGTTTAGGAGCTTACGAAAACTTGTATAACAATTACATTGGGTGAAAAGCAAGGACATACGGATTTGGAAACATTGCGGGAAAACTTGACACAGGAAAGTGGAACAATGATTGCGACTGACGTAACGAGAAAAAAGTGTGGAAGACGTTAAAAGTGAAGCAAAGAGAGGAGCATTGCAAAAAAATGGTTCCGAATGCAACGAGAAAGGTTACCTCATTCCATAGTAACAAACGGATTCATTAGTGATGAAACATAGAAAGGTTTAATTGATTGACTTCTTAACCAGTTTAGGAGCGCGTGTAGCGTAGTGGTTTGTTGGCTTGACTGTGCCCGTAAAACCAAGCTCTTCCTGATTCCGGGCTTGGTGGTTGGTTACCAGAGTTGTTCGTGGCTATGAAAGCACTTGATATCTGGATAGGCTTGCAGAAGTCATTGAATAGGCCACATATGTACACATCCACTCTTACGATGCTAGGCTATTTCGAAAACATGGTGCCTTGCCGAGCGGTTGACCAAGGTTGGACGCGTTATCATTTATGCTTCTCCTTATAACTTATGTCTGTGTTCATCACTGAGTGCATCGAAGCGGCAATAGTGAAAAATCCGTTCGGTCACATCGCCCTTCAGCGCTCCTCAGTGAGTCTCTTCCACTCAAGAGACATGAATTGACACTTTTGATGTAAAGCTGAAGAAATCAGTGGCAGTTGTATTGGAAATAAAAGACATTTAACTACTCAAAAATGGTTTTTTGATCGATCATCCAATTTCATCTAATCTTCTGCCATCAGTTAACGTAGGAGTTTAAGCACCGTTTGCTGGAAGCAGGGAACAGTGTGATTTGAAGCTTGTCGTCAGGGCTAGCACGTATAATGACCGCTCATTCGATAGAATCGATGCGTCTTTCTCACTACGTGTACGATCTGAAGATGCTGTAGTCGCAAAACCATAAGAACTCGGTTTTTGGCAGATTGTACTTGTAGAATTGTTGATTGTAGAGCTGTTAGGTTGTTTGATTGCCCTTACTTCGTTACTTATCAAACTGGAAACTGTTTTAAAGGGATAAATAAAGGATAGAGCTTTCAGTGTCGATCAATCTCTCGGGGATGAGCAATGCATTCAACTCCATTCTTAGCATCTTAGAGATAGTTGATTGAATTCATATTTAGATTATAGAATTACTTGCAAGCGGCTTACGGATTTATCAAGCCAGTGTTTTTTTATCTTTCCGGATGAGTCTGGCGCCAGTTCTCTGACTGCGGATGAGTGAACGGCTTGTTTAGCCTCAACGTTCCTATGTTCCTGTTATATCGAACAAAAACACCAAGCATGCATTGTAGAGTACCTCTAACCACCCTCATTAGAAACTGTAATACATGAAATGTATGTTATACGATATGCATATCAATACGTTAGAAGGCATCCAACTAAGTTGCAAATTTCAAGATCTACTGATTGGTATCGAACAATCAGAGAATAATATGGAGGATGTGAAAATTCACGCCGACCCATCAGAGAAACTTATATCTGAGGTGAGAATTTATTAAACTGCAAGAAGTAATGTATCCGTAGAAATTTATTCGTGAGGTATTCTGAAATTGGCGGATTGGCGGATGGGAGGAATATACCAACCAAGGTCAATGCACGTGACCTAGTTGTGGTCCCTATGGCTTTACCACCATCACGTTACTGACAGTCGACAATCCAAAATTATTATTTAATGTGCATTTTTTGAAAAATGCTCCTAGGTCTATGCAATTCTGGTTGTTACGGCATCAAGTGTATGCGAACTGACTGCCATCGTGGTCTGAGGCATAGAGTATAGAGGGACATTCTTCACCAACATAGGAATGCTCTCTATGTAAAGCATTTCGAATACTGTTTCCGGTGACCTTATTCCTATTTTCTATACTGGAGTGTGTTTCTTGTTCACCTGTAACTATCTTAAATCTATCTTCGCATCTTCTCTTAATTACCTCCTTAGCCACTATCTCATGCAGTTGCCTCGCAGGTGGCTGGAAAAGGATCGTATAACTTCTTTCAATAAACTACTCTTATTTGTCCGACAGTTCGGCACTGAATCAACAGCAGTCAACTGAACGTACTTTCCAGCATCTGCCGTCCCAAAGAAGTTTCCGAACGAGCAGCTGCGCCCCCTTCATATGTAGCGCTATCAGATTGTGCTAGTGGAAAAAACCTTTAGAACCTCTCTCTCCAGGCGCTGTCTTTAGTTCCCTCTGGCAAAGCTCCACCCACGACAGAAGGAATACAGAGGGAGTCGAGGGCATTCGTTTTCAAGTGTTCGTAGCGTTCGTCCTGTGTTCATCCAATCCCTCAGTTCCTCAGTGGCTTCAACTCTAGTGTCCGCCTAGCTTCCTTCAATTGTATCACTTGTTCTCATTTCAATCTCGCTCGTATATCGTATACCCACCTAACCACATGTCGTCACATATCAGATATTATTATTGTACCGTTCTTATTGCTATAAACTGTTATAACCCAAACGCGAGGTTGTTCACGACACTTACGGAAAAAAAGCCCCGCGTGGCAGCTGCAAGGACTAATATTCACAACGACTTGGTATTCATATAAAGTTGGGAGCTCAACGCCGCAACATAGAAACCGAAAATTCTTTTGATAGCGTGCATTCCCTACCAACGGTTTATTGCCTCGTCGTGGCTGAGATGTGTTCCTAGGTGTCGGGCTGTGATGCACAGCGGGGGATTTATCACCCCAACAGTGCCTTCGAAACTGAGAACGAGTCCGGCGTTTCCATCAGGAAGCGCAGCCAAGAGCAAAGTGATACCAGGATTCACCACACTTTGGTATCAACGTAGTCAAATGCTGGCTAATCTCCCTCTGATCTACATGAGCGGCGACTGCCTGTTGTGGTGACGACCTGGAGCAGACTTTGGTTAGGCTGACCTTGGGACTCCAGAGAACCATAATGGCTAAACCAGCAAAACACCGAAAAGGTGACATTTATGCTGGGGTTCACACAAGCAGTGAAGACCGGCCATCCAAGTATGTAAGTAGGCTTTTTGCTATTCATATGTTAAAATAAGAGCTTCCGACTTTATGAAATGCTCATTTTCTTTGTTCACTATTATTTAGAAAAAAGATGGGAGCAAAAATCATTGAATCTACATAAATGGTATCTTTCTCTAAAGAGGATAATAAAGTAAGTTGCTGTAGTTTGCAACTTAAAAGTAGAAAGATGATCTCGCCAAAATCCATTGCATCAATGAATTTGAGGTTATTGTGGATCTCACACTTGAATCGTAAAGAAAGAGCTACTTATTGGGTTTAAAATATATCGCTTTTTTCAGAGCTTTCACGTTGACGAAAAGAAGTGGTAAGTGTAGCGTATATATTGGCTGGGTGCGCAGTGTCGGAGACACCCTGCAATGCACATGGGGTCGATCCCGGCACCCAAGGCTCACCAACCCTTTTCATCCCTTCGGGGTTGGGAAATAAGTACCAGACTTATTTGGGAGGATAGCACCACTGGTTCGATATATCGCAATGCCACCGCGAGTCGTTGTAAAGGCTAGATATGCATCAGTCACCTCCAGTGATGCTTAAGGAAGTCGAATGCATGGCGCATTCCTAAGGGATTGATTGATCAACGCCGAGACCTTTGTCTTCTTTATATATATTGGCACCAGTACATTGAGCCATCAGGGTCCAAAAAACCTTTATTTAATCAGTTGTTTTGTACTTAAAAGAACCATTTCCAGAGGGAGAAAGAAGGAAAAAGGTCGTTTCGAGCTAAACTAGGTTGGTGTCTTGACGATTCTGTTTGGATTAGTCATTTTCATGTTTTTTCTTGCCAAATACAACGAGTACACCAAAGCATTCGAGAAAATACGTCTATCATAAGAGATTTCTACTCAGAAAATAGATCCTGAGCATCTTCTGGGACACCACTCCTAATGTCGCAATGTAGATACGTTATTTCTTCATGAACAGTTTACTTTGACACCTTGACGAATGAGTGCTTCTGAGTGTTACAATACGATATACAGCAAGAAGCTCATCTCCTAGAAGGGTTTACGCAAGCTGACTAGAACCTTTCCGTGGGAAGACCTTATGAGTATAAAAAGTAAATAATCGCCATTTAGCAGGGAGCTTAGAACCTTCTTCACTGGCGAGTTTTTCTTCGAATCACTTAAGAAAGCTTTGACGCGTCTATGGCAGGATTCCAAGGAGAAGTTTATTAGGAACTGTGTCGTATTTTCGAGTTCTTCTTTTCAGTTCATACTTCAACTCGTAATGTGAATTCTCCAGCAGAGGATTACACGATAAAAAGACGAAAAACAATTCCTGAATTATATCGAAAAATACAAGTGGGCATGGAGGTTTTTAATTCCATTCTTAGTTTTACAACGACGTCGAGACTTGTTCGTGATAACCGTGGACTGTTTAGAAACAGACGTCTGGAGAGATTTTGTATTTGCCCAGCAACGAAGTGGCTATTATTCAAGGTAATGGCACTGACTTTTACTCAATTTTTCTCACCACTTTCCTTGCGTTTCACTGTTTGAGACGGCATTCAATTTGTAGTTTGGTGGTTTTTCTCGACTAAACTTTGGAAGAGTTAGTTAAACTGTTCTACGCAAAATTATATGAGACATTCATAGCTTTGAGATTAGCGCATGCACACGGTCAGTGGCTCGATTCCATGTCGCAGGCTTACCAAACCTCTTGTCTTTCTGGTATCAGAAAATTGCTGCCAGGGTTATTTGAGAAAATGAAAACATTGGTTTGATACATATTAGGCCCCTTCAAGTTACTGTGTAGGCCCATTATCTTTTCAGTCATTTCATGATGATTGATGCAGCCGAATGTGTGGTGTATCCCAAAGATATGGATTGGCATCGAACGCTTTGCCCTTAATGTCTTTTTCTATGTTTTTTGAATTATTTGGAATAAAATTTAAAAAGCATCTTACAGGAAGAGCTAGCTCAATATTATTCGGTACTTTGCCGGATAGAGCGTTGTCTCTGGATTTTATGCTGCCCACCATTATGTTACATTATACCTCAGGTTGGTAAAAATCCTATAATTTTCCGTATTTAGCTAATCGGACCGATTTTTCACCTCTATATATACCTTAGGGTGCGTGTGGCGTAGTGGTCGGAGGCACCCTGCAACAAACACGTGGAATCGATCCCCGCACCCATGGCCCACCAAGCACTCCATCCCTCCGGTGTCGGCAAATTGGTTCCAGACTTGTCTGGGAGGATAGAGCAGCACTGGCTCTATACATCGGCAGGCCACTGCGAGTCATTGTATAGGCCAGATATGCATTCAATCACCTCCAAACTAATAATCCACACTGATGCTTAATAAAGTCGAATGCATGGCGCATCCCTCAGTGATTGATCAACGCCAAGAGCCTTATCCTTTTTTATATATGCCTTGCACAGCCACGTTAATCTGTTACGGCGTATTATCTTTTCAAGGACTATTTATGACATATTTTTCACAATATATGGCTCCTCACAACGGTCTACCTCCTCATCGTGACTGGGTGGTATTCCTGGGTGTCGGGCTGCGATGTACAGCGGAGGGATTGATCCCCCTGACAGCGTCTCCCAAGCAGAGAAGAAGTCCGGTGTTTACATCAGGAAGTCTAGCTAAGAGCAAACCAATACTAGGATCCATCACCGTCCTGGTATCAAAGTTGTGAGGTGGCAAACCTCCCTCTGATCCACAAAGGCTGCAACTGCCCGTGGTGGTGAGGACCTGAAGCAGACTTTGGCCAGGCGGACCGCGGGGCTCCAGTGAACCACAATAGCTAAACAAGCGAAACTCCCGAAAAAATGGAGATTAAGCTAGAGCTTGCACAATCAGTGAAGATGGGCTATCCAAGTGTCCAAGTAATATATGGCCAAGTACCGAATTCGCGACAGTAGTCAATATGCATATTTTGTATTCAACTAGACTTAAATGAATCTATAGCAGAACTCATCTTAGCAGCTTCGAATTATGCGATAATTGTGTTCTGTATGAACAACACCGCTTACTGACATTATGAGCAAGTGATTTTGATAAGAACTAGGTCATGATATGCTCTTCTTTTTAAGTATATAGCACAATATTTGTAATTCGAGGTCGCTTTTTGGCCTCCACCAAACGAGTACTTCTTCTACATGGACAACAACAATATGCCGAGAATACGTAAAGAAGTGGAGGGACATCAGGAAGCAATCGAAATCGCAAAACGGAAGAAAGAACTCGTCAAGGTTTATCGAGCCAATAAGTCCGTAAAACAACACTTTTTTATTAATCTCATGAAGCCAGTGGTTAATTTTCTTTGACGTTACGGAATTGCTAGTTTTTCGACGACTGTATGACTTTGATTTTTTCGTCACTAATAGGACTTGAAGGGTTGAAAACAATACCGAATTATAAAAAAATGCAGACTGAAAGGAAAATGAGTCGTACACGACTCACATCGCCCTGTTTGCCCGGTAACATATGTGTGACCTGCCTTGTCGCCCGTACGCTAAGGTACGATTTCTTTTACAAATAGTGATCATTGAAGGAAATCGTGGCTACAAACTGGTTGGAGAATCGGTCATCAACATCCGTGCGCTGATGACATCGATGACGTCGAAGCGTTTATCGTCCGAACGATCAAGAGAAACGTTTGTTTAGTTTTTCGCTACAGTTTTCTCATACTAAGTTAGAATAGTTGCTTACTTTGCTCGAGAATTTACTTCAAATTTCATAGGGAATGAAGAGTGGATAAATATAATGTAGGACCTAACTTATCCCGAAGAATTTTCCGACTCTGATCTATGTAAAGGAGGGTTTATGCTATTTACATTAGTGTTATCGTACACATACATAAAAGACGTATATACTTACACACAAATACACACAGATGTATACGTATATACTTGTACATACACACAAATAATGCACACAAAATGATACTGAGATATTTGCAAACTCGGACCGCAGGTGGATGCGGCGGGGATCGAACCTCGTCATTGCTCTTTCCAGGGGCCGTCGAGTGCTCCACCACACTATGCGTGTCCTTAATTTCACCTTTCTCTCAGCCGTATTTTATAGCCTTATCAAATATCAGATTTTATAGATATTACAAGTCTATTGCGCTGCCCAAACCGATCTTATTAACGGATGATTGCTGATAGCACCTAAAAACACCGCTGAGAGAAAGGCGAAACGAAGGACGCGCATGGTGTGGTGGTGAAAACGTTATCGCCCAGGAAAGGTAACAATATGGTTCGATCGCAGCCGCAGACACCTACGCTCCGCAGTTTTGCAAATATCTCACCATCACGGTAGTTGTATTTCACATCATACCCTGCCAAGAACAAAGAATAAACAGTAAACAAAGAGTGATTGCTACTACACAGCCACATATTTAAGGCCCTTGTGTGGACTTATGAACTGAAAAAGATATTCCCACAGAAGCAGTGCAGTAACATATTGAATATTTCATGAAACAAAAAAGAGTGTGATTTATTTTATTTAGTGTAAACAGAAAATTTCAGTATATTGCATGTGTACGTGTTCCAACACAAAGTCATAGCAGATATTCAATTCTCTATTCACATCCGAACGCTAGCGATCTTAGTGATCACGTTATTGGTGTGCCGAGCCTCATCGACGTGGCAAGGTGTTTTTCTAAATATGGTTGTTTTCTTTTTGTCGACGAAACCAAAATTTTATCTGGATTCTCTCCACATTGATGGATATGTTCTCAGTTGTCTAGTACAGGGTTTTGAGTTCGGGTTTTGACTTATTTACAAATCACAACTAGTGGGGTGTAAAGTGTTTCGAAACCTCGATGGGCACTCTGCTTGTTGCCCCGATATCAAGAGCTTCTTATGTTATTGAGCTGAGACGAGATCGGTATGGAATATTTATTCGGCTAACGATTCGGAGTCTCCGCCTTCTTCAGAGCCACATTGATCCGAGCACCCACGTTACGAGGACGACCACTTGTGGATCGTCGACTCGGATCCATGCAGCTCTAAAGAAAACGAAGATGTCGTAACGTTAGTCGAATAAATTTTTCATAGCAATCTCGTGTCAGCTCAGTTCTGCCGAGGTCAAATAAAAGTCGGTTTTTAGAAATGTCCCGATATCAGTTTTTAAGTTGAAAAATCACTGATAATCACTTCTACAGATTCTACAAATGTGATGTTTATGCTTATGACTATAGTGGATACGGGATTAGTTCAGGACATGCCAGTGAATCAAACCAGAAAGCCGATATTAGAGCCATTTATGATGTAAGTTGGTGTTAGTCGATAAATCCTGTACTTTCAGTGCTATGTGTGCTATGAAATAGGCTGAAATATCTTAATAATGGTAAAATCGCTTATTCTAGAATGGTTTACGGCCTCTGGTGATTGACTGGGTTTCGGAGTGTCGAAGTGCGACGAATAGTTGATTTAATGCTCAGCGAGGTCCTCTGTTCTGAGGAGTTCGACATTTCCAACCCCGAAGTTCAAATGAGATAATTTTATGAAAAAGCTGAGCGCGACAAACCATCTGTGGGTCACGAAAAGCAGTAGATACAAGGGGAATCGTGCAAAAATGTGGGCGTCTTCTCGTTATTCCAAGCGATCAGAGCTGTCCCTGCTCTGGAGGTAAACGAGAATGGAAAGAAATTTTACGGGTACTTTCTTGAGATACGCTGTGATTGATCCGATTATAGATGGCACATACGATTCTGACTTATGGTTACTCATAGCTTACATTCTAACCATGGAAATGGATTGTTCCTCGAACTGCAACATTTGCCATGAATCACTATATGTAGGACATTTAGTCGCCACAGTGATGAAATACTAGTACTGAGGGAAATAGTAAACTTAAACAACCTCACACTCATCACGTGGTGATCGTGCTGTAAACCGTAAGATTCATGGAATTGGTCAATTCAGTTATACAAATAAGAATTACCACAATGAATAGACGGTATCCACACAACGTTCAAGATCCCAATCTCCATACGATCTCTTGCATTTTTTGCTTTATCAGTGAATTTTTCTAAGAGGAAGTCTCCACCAAGAATAACTAATGTTAATAGTTCCCAAGATCGACTTTCTATTAACCTCGGCATTCGAATATGAATGCGTCGTTTTCTTGTTCAGCAATCGCGAGGTTGTTAAACAGCATTGAGTCATCAACCTTATGCGACCATAATCAGCTGTTCTAATCTTCCTCATTGGAACCCACGTAAAAAGCGGCTCTGAAGAAGGCGATACTGCCGAAACGTCAGCTACTGTTGTATTGTATTGTGTTTTTCTATGGAAGTAAATGTATGTTGTTTAACAACCTCGCGATTGCTGAACAAGAAAAACGACTAATGTTAATTTTAGGATCTCAATTAGTATAAACGTTATGTTCTAGCATCTGCTAAGTGATCGTGGTGTTCAACCGGATCAAATCGTTCTAATGGGATATTCAATCGGTTGTTTTGCTTCTGTTCATCTCGCTTGCACAAGTCCTCATCCACCTGCTGGTATGTTTTTGCTCGTTTTAAAGTAGATGGTTTGACGGGTGATTGCTGATGGCACTGGTAGATGGAAAAGTAGCTGAGAGATAGGCGAAACGAGGAACCGGCATGGTGCGGCGGTGAACAAGTTAGCCCCGGAAAGAGTGGCAACGCGTTCGTTCCCCACCGTAGACGCCTGCGATCCGGAGTTTTGTAAATATCTGAGCATTATTGTGGTTGTATTTCACATCATATCCAACCGTGAAAAATCGTGGTAGGCAGCAAAAAAAATAGCATTTATTTGGGTTCACTAGAAATGCAGTATTACAGGAAAGAACTTTTTAGGGAATAAAGTAAGCCAAAATTGGTCATGACAACTGCTCAATAAAAAGATGCCGAAGAGTTCGTAGGCTCCAAGAGCAGGTTGAAGCGAGTAAATTACTCATCGGAATGTTGTAGTAAAAAATTGCTTATTAATTAATAAATTGGGTCGAAGCGTCGCAAGTTTGCCCAATCTCAACCTTGGCATGGATAATTCAACGGCTACATCATAACCCTCAAGTAATATTGTGAATATGATACTCATTGTTCAAAAGTGGCGCGTGTAGTGCAGTGGTTAGCAGTGCATTTTAATACCTAAGTGGTCGCTAGTTTTTTTCTCGCTCTTTGGCTAATCAATCACTCTGTCTCTCAAGGGTGGACAAACTGACACCGGACTCGTCGACTCTACGCGCTTTATTTATTTTTATGCTAAAAAAGAAATATAAGAGATCTCACAACTTCGTCCGTTCATCTGTTCCACTACGGCAGGCGTCATACTTCAAGCTCCGCCCACTTCTGTGCTTCGTGTGCTGCTATGGGAGAGAGCTTGTTTCAAGAAGCCCTTCTCTAATAACACTTGCTGTGCTGATCGCTTCTCGATTTACGATAGGGTTCGTTGACAGTTTTTTTCTTGCTGTGAATCACGCTATAGAACCATCCTCTTGTATAATAGTTAAGCTTTTCTTCAAATTTTTAGGGCATAATTGAAACATTACCGCAAAAAAAGAGACTGGGTCAATCCCTCATGGTTCGATCCCGTTCTCCGGACTTACCAAGACCTCCAGCCTCCATAGTTGGCAAATTGCTACCAAACTTCTCCGCGAGGATAAAAAAAATGACTTAACCCATGAATACCGGCTACCGAAAGCCAGTGCGTAGGATCGATATGAATCCTACCACCTTTAGTACGACTAATGAAGTAGGATGTATTGCTCCTCCTTGAGTGATTAGTCAACACTGAGCGTTTTTTCCCTCATTCTTTATTTGAAATCTTTCAGTGTTTTTACCCTTTACATATTTCACCCATAGTTTTGTCTCCGTTGAGTCCTATCTTGCTTCCCTTTTGTGGTCCAGCAGAGTTCTAACAATGAATCCTTATGTCTTCAATTTTGTTCACTACTTCTACGAAGCAATTCTTATTTATCTTTAGATTTCTGAGATTCAAGTTCCAGTGCTTGTAATACATGGAGAAGATGATAGAAAAGTTCCTATAGCACATGGTAGAGCCGTATGTGAGAAGGCAGTTAATCGAGTAAGCAATGACATCCATACCATAAACCCGTTTCATTTATTTTGCTTAATTACGGAATAATGTTGTGGTCTACTAACTAAGCTTCAATAGGCCGGAATTCTACCGGAATCCCCTAACAAAAGAATTTAGCGTTTTCTATGCTTCGCCAAGGTGGATAATTATTTTATTCATATCCCTCGTTTAGCTCAAGGGCTAATTGTAGAACTTTTTAATCATGATAGTTGTAGAAATCAGCTCGTCATGCTTTCAAATTTAACGAAAGAAAAGATCGTACTGATGGAAATTCGGTAGAAAGTTAATGTGGTTACCCATCAAGTGGCAGGAAAGCACAATAGTCCATGTTGAATCGATTGAATACAAAAAAGCATAATAAAAAAAAGCCTTTATGGCAGAACAAAGGCCGTAAAGAAAATGAATTGATGGAAATCTTTTAATGTAGGATCCTAAGTGTTTATAATTTTTTAATGTGCAGTTTTGTTTGAATCTATTAAGTCTTCAATGGTGTTTGACTTCTAGGTAGCTCCGTTATGGCTCAGAGCCACACATGATAATATCGAAAACTGTAGCGCAACATGGATTCGTATCCGAAATTTTTATGAAACAGTACGTTTATGTCCTTGATGGTTTTCCTGCTCTTAAGTCTTTCAATGAATCCTTGGAAGTAAACCAACTGCAGCGTCTTTCTAGTAATCTATATGGATTTTAGTGAGCTGAAGAGCAAACGGTCATCACTGACAAAGGACCATGATGACAAACTACAGTAATTTACTGACTAAGAGCGAGTACTACACCAAATCTGTTACCTTAATGATTAATGAAATTTTACAATTAATTTTGTTCTACACTAAGAGTGTTCACTGGAATCACCGACCCACTATCTAAAGCTCTCTTTTTGGCTTTTTGATCTTTTACCAACGTTAAACATTTGGTCAAAGAAGATGGTAAGTGCATGATTTTCTTGAATTCTCAACATTTATTCGACACAATTTCTATCCATTGCACTGGAGACAACCTACACACAACGAGCAGCGAAAGTAGCGTAGTAGAGTAGTAGAAAAACATAAGGAGAACTCAGAGGAAAAAGGAATGCGCTAGCAAACAACTTAATTTGTAACTTAGTAAGTAGTAAAAAGTTGACAGCAACGAGAGATCCTTGAGAAAGGAAAATTGACAAAGAAGACACTTAAAAATCCTAAGGAGACTTAAAGAGGAAGGTGAAGACAAATATGAAGACAAGGCACTTGAGGGCTGAAGAAGGTTAAGGAAAGTGGAATTTCAAGAGCAAGGAAAAGACAACATTGAAAAGTAATTAACACATAAAGACTTACAGTTTATAAGCTTACAAGAAGCTCCAACGATCGAAAAGGACTACATAGCTGTACCGGAGGGTAAAACTGCGTATTTCTAGCGTTTTATTCCATTATAATGTGAAACATGGTTTTACTCACTAGGAAATTTCTGGATCGACCCTCACCTTTAACAAAGTCGACAGGTTGACTTGTTAGGTTAGCCCCGTTCTCCATATTAGTCGAACTGGAATTTAAACGGCCTACATGTAGTTATTTACTTTTGCCTTAACTTATCCAGTTATTTAATACTCCTTACATTCAACCTGTTCGGTTTAGTAAAAGAGCAAGGAAAGCATGAAGGAAATTGTTGCCGATGCAGTCAGTATTTTATACTAACCCCCAGCTCAGGCATATTTGATCCATCATAGTATTTGTACAGCTGTGTTCCTTTATAAACTAAATTGTAATAAAATAAAAAGGGGGGATAGTGCTCTAAAGGGATTGATCAATCCTTGAGGGATACACCACACGATCGACTTCACTAGGCATCGTTGAAGGCAACTGAATGCACATTTGGCCTTTAAAATGACTCTTGGTGGCGTACCGATGCATCGGCTCAGTCCTGGTATCCTCTCAGCCAAGTCTAGTAGCAATTTGCCAACCCCGGAAGTATGGGAGGGTTCGTGAGTCTGGTGTGCTGGATCGAACCTATGTGTGTCGCAAGGCTTCTCCAACAACTGCGCTACGCGCACCCTTAAATTATCAAATGGTGGCAAAATTCTCACCAGTCTTCTCTTTTTAGCGGTTTAACCTCGTTTTCGCCTGTGTCCATGTTGTGGAATGCCAAACGGCGAGAGAATACGTTTAGCTCATGAATTGTTGTCCTGAACAGTTATAATTTGTGAAACATTCTACAGTAGCTTTGGATCACGTTCATTAACAAAATCTCTTAAAGTAGTAATCAGTTCCGAAAAGTTTGCAATCATTTTTCCTCCATAACTTGACACTCCGCACCTTCTCAATTTTTTTCGAAGCACCGCAGTCAATATCGTCTTCATCGAAGTCTAGTCGAGATCTGCATGAAAAATCATTAGTTCGATTTTCCACGGATTCCAATAGTAACATAGTTCTAATGTAGAGAGATGATAAGTCTTAATCAGTATTTGGCAATTATGATAGAAGAATACGGTCAACGATCCTGATCTTGATTTTTTTCGTAAGCGTGAAAAGCGCCGCTGTGGGCAAGAATTGCTCGGCTTACTTCTCAATTGCATCTAATGCATAAAATATCTACTATACAATAGAACAACGGGTTCGTGTGGCGCAGTAGTTTTAGGCTCCACTGTGACACACACGTGGAATCGATCCCGGCGCCCATGGCCCACCAAGCCTTCCATCCCTCCGGTGTCGGCAAAATGGTACCAGACTTGTCTGGGAGGATAGAACAGCACTGGCTCGATACATCGGTAGGCCACCGCGAGTCATTGTAAAGGCCGGATATGCATTCAATCACCTGCAAACGATGCTTAATGAAGTCGAATGCAAGGTGCATACCTCAGGGATTGATAAACGCCGAGAGCTTTATCCTTTTTATTTATACTATACAACTAAGCTTATCAAATAAAGAATACATATTGATTTGTCATACCGAGGTTAAAGGAAAGTCGGTTTTCGAAACACCTGCTATACTATTTTTATTCGTATAAAGTAAGAGATAAGCGTACCGAAAGCTTCTTATCTTAGGAAGTTCAAGCTGGTATGTCAGTTTCCTGGCTTCTGAAAAAATTGTAGGTATAGCAAAATATATTCCTTTTTTAGAGTTAGACAACTCACTTGAGTATGAAGAAAATTTAACAAGCAGTATTTCAAGTTCCTTACTCAACGTACCGGTAGTATCAAAATCCCAGTCAGCATCTTCAACGCCAGAAGGTGACGACTCCGTTGGCGAATTCTAAACATCCTTTTGATTTGTGTTCTTTTTTTAATTTCAACTAGTAAAGATGTCATAATGAAGCCAATTAGCCGAATACATCGTTTTCTTGTTCTTGAACAAGAAAACGACGCCTTCATATCCCAATGCCGAGGTTAATAGAAGCTCGATCCTGGGAACCAATTAACCGAATTCGATCGACTTCCTCTTCACATGCTCGGTCACTGTTCTTCTAAAACGATGTTTATAAGCGATTAGGGAGCTCACCTCCATAGTCCTGAAGCGTGTCAGTGGTCGTGACTTCTTTTCTAAGTCATGTAGTAGCTTGCTGGCTGAGGGTCGTTTTAGCGGATTTACAACGAGCATCGATTTGATTAGTTGAATGAGATCAGTGCTGAGATCTAAACACATCAGTTGTTCCTTCACAATCTTTTTGTTAGCTTCACTTCCATCTCAAAGTCGTTGATTCACGGGTAATCTAAGATCATTTTATTCTGTTTTTCCTTACAAATTAAACCAAACCTCTGAGATATGAAGTGATAGATACCATACTTACACGGATACTTTGATGGCTCATGTTCACTGGTTGTGCGAACCTTAGCATAATTTTCATTGTTTAAGAGTTTGCTGATTTAGCCAATGTCGTCCCCAGAGTCACGAGTTCAGCGTAGCCAAAGTCTGCTTCAGGTCGTCACCACCACAGGGGGGTCGCCGCTCTTGTGGATCAGAGGGAGGTTTGCCAACGTAATACTAGTGGATACCACGACGGTGGTGGATCTCCGTACTGTTTTACCCTTAGTTGGGTTTCCTGGTGGAAACGCCGGACTCCCTGCCCAGCTTAGGAGACCTACTCAGTGCATCACAGCCCGTCATCCGGGAACACCTCCCACCCACGATGAGGCGGTAAACTGTTGGGAGGGATCAATTGGTGATTGTTATTTCAGTACTAGGAATAAAAAACCGTAATAGAGAGGTTATCAAATTATTATACAAAGCTTCTATTGACAGAAATGTGGATATTTTTTGAATTTCCAAACAGTAGTTAGCAAAAAAAATGTCCGATTGAAATTCTAGAAAACTCACCACCAAACCATTCCGATGCAATCCTTTCGCTTCTTATCAGTTCCCCTGTCGTTGTCGAGGTCAACGTCAGTAGCTAACTGCAAAGAGACAAAATCGAAAAATTACTGTTAAAAGACCATTGAAGAAGTGCGTCGGACATTCCCTGGGTATTTTAAGATACAAAGCAAATAGCTAACAGAAAAAAATTAATAAACCAAATGGTTAAGAAGTAACACACTATCTTACTTCCAACATAGTTACCCCCTACACTGTAGATATCTGCAGCTGTAGTAGGACAGTTATTCAGTATTTCTGGTGCCATGTAATACTTATCACCTTCTTCACCATAACCTATGGGATTCTGTAACAAACACCGATTTTAGCACAAGGATTCTAAATGTGGTAGCGTAACGGTAAGCTCACGGTGATTCAGCAGCTGATCGGCATGAATTCTAAAAATTAGTAAAGCTTGACGAACGCAAATAGAAATAAAAAATCGATAAGTTACATTATTTAGTAGTTTTACATACCTGGATTAAGTTATATGCTAATCCAAAATCTCCTAACTTACAACTACTTTCGTGAATTAGAATGTTGGATGGTTTAATATCCAAGTGAAGTATGTTGAGAGAGTGTAGGTGTTCCACGGCCTGATAGAAGACATTGATTTAGTTAAAACGAACAAAAACACTTAACTTTATAGGAGAACCAGAGACACTCGAGAAACGAGACGAAATCACTTAGTATAAGTATCTCTACTAGAAGCGTACCTTCAGGACACTCAGAAGAACCAAGTAAAGTTCGTTCTCCGTCAATAATCCGAAATTCCGACGATAATTTGCCAGATTTCCCACTGCATAGTTCCGTTTGAATGTAGAGTCTGCCTCTTAAAATATGGACATGTTCTTGAGTACTATTCCTTATATATATTTTTGTTCTTTAAGTAATCCTTTGTAGTCTTTGGGACGGATAGCACAGTGGCAGTGGTGTGCGCCATCACGAGCATGCTGCTAGTTCAATTCTGCTCTAAGCCAACCAATCCTCTGCTCTCCCCGGGGTCGGGGAATTGGTATCGGATTTGTCTGGGAAAACATCACTCTCTGCAGTCTAGTTGGGAATGCTCCAGCGCTCCTATCTCAGGGCTCCAGGGAGAATTGCTTGACCAGCATTCCACGACATTCAAGATGAAATGAAAATCCTCAAGCAGTAACCGAAGCCACACGTAAAAAGTTGGATTAATTGGTGGATGTGGATGTGAGAAGTGCCGGGATCCGCATAGAAAACGTGAAGACGGGATCAAGTAAAATGAAATAAAATGAAAAAAAATGAGTGTAATCTTCTTCTATGCTATATATATATATATATATATATATATATATATATATTCTAATTCTAAGCGACCCATCTTCACGTCTACTGTGCAGATCCCAGCACTTAAATTCTATTCGTTTCTTCGCATCCGACATCTACGAAGGTCTTTGTGTTCCGTTGCTGCTTGAGGATTTTCCCTTCATTACTAAAGTCGTCGAATGACGGTGGAGTCGATTCTTCCTAACTCCTCAGATATCCAGGCTAGAGCGTTCCCACTTGATTTGCAATCAGTGAATTTTACCCATTCAAGTTCGGTGTCAATTTGCCGACCCAGAGGGATGAGGGAGTTGGTGAGCTCGGAGCGGAATCGAGGCAACATCGTGCTCGTGATGGTCGACATCACTACCACTGTGCTATCCGGCCCCATGTATATACGTGCATATTTCAAAAACTAACACTCTTTTAACCTCGGTATAATTGATCAACATGTGTTTAAATTGTTGAACTTACACGAGGTTGTTATACAACTTTTATTCGGCTAATATTTCAACGTCTTCGTTTTAATCTGAACTGATGTTTCGAGCCGATGACCTGTAGCAGTTCGTCTTCTCAACGTGTCATCTCCGTCTTCGTATTCAATCGGATGTCACTCCGTGGATCTCCCCTTGTAGATGGCTCTTGAATGAGGCATTCTCACCGCAACAGTGGACCATCAACTCATTGGCTCTGATGAAAACGAAGACGTTGAAGCATTAGCCAAATGAAAATTGTATAACAACCTCCTGTACGCTCAACAATTTACTTATTTGGATGTTTGAACGACTCATCATCACTGATTGTGCGGACCCCAGCATATTCTCCACTTTTAGGAGTTTTTTCTGGTTTAGCCATCGTGTTTCCCTAGAGTGCCTGGCCAAAGTCTGCCCCATGTCTTTTGTCTTCCATCATAAGCAGTCGCCGGCCTTGTAGATCCGAGGGAAATTTGCCACCATGCGACTAGTTTGATACCAAGACGGTGGTCGATCCTGGTTTTGGTTCACTCTTAGCTGGGCTTCCTGATGGAAACGGCGGAATCCTCAGCATGGAAGACCCTGGTGGGTGATGAATCCCTCCACTGTACATCGCAGCCCGACTCCCACGAACAGCTCCCAGCCACGATGAGGCGGTAAACCATTGCGATACATAAATTTAAACATATATACATATGCATACAAATACATATATAAATGTAGGTATACTTTTGTATGTATATATAAATGCATGTGTATACACAATTGCACACTGTCATAATACGGATATGAAAGTGAACATAGTTTTATCGACTCCTCAATAAGTTGGTCACACCTTTCCTCCCAGGCTTTCTCGAATCGCAAGATATTCGTGTGATGTGGAATGGACTCGTGAACTAGTACTTCACGCAATTTGTTCTGACGACTTGTTGAGCTTTCAAATGTACGAAGCGCACGTTTTATTGCGTAATGTTGTCCGTCCTCCAAACTTTCTACTTCTACAGCCTAAATATTGAATTACTTTAATTCACGACGTAAACCCATTAATTTTAAGGGGATTTCTTGCACAGAAATCTGTAATGTCTTCACCGTCCGACCTCTCCAAACACGCCTTTTCCTAGAATACGACAAATTCTGAAGCATTGCTCGAAATAACTTCCAGGTTGTGACGCTCGATAGATTCGACTATTTTTTCTCAACTGAAAGAAGGAGTTTTTGAAACGATTCACGAAATATGGTTCTACATAACATACTCTTTTACTAGTGGATAGTTAACACTTCAAATCTGAGGTGAGATGATTTGATTTCCACTATTATAAGCGAGTGGGTCATGGACGGCCAAATCCGCCAACATGGATTGATATTTATTCACAATGCATGTAGTAAAAAACTGGATTTGGATTCTAAGAGTTAAAAACGCTTTAAACTCTTACTTACTTTGGTCAATGGGTATATCGGCTCCAGTAACAAGTCTAGGGTCTCAATACTTCAAATCCGGCTGGGTACACTCTGGATGTTTTTCTAGCTGCAATCTTGGAGGCTCTGTTCACCGAACTATTATTGTTGGAATCCTGTAAAATAGGGCAATTATAAAATCAAGGGAGGAAAAGAACCAGAGTTCTGATGAATTTTTTCATTATTGCTTGAATATGATCAACTTTTACTTTAAATAGCTCAATTTTTGGCTTCTGCTTTCTTCGAAAAAAAAGTTGTATATGAAGGTATGATTTCTTTCATAATTTAAAGAAATTTTTCAACTTCAGAAAAATTTCTGAGAAACGTTTCATGACGTACCATTGGCTTTCTTGGTGATTCATATAGAATAACGAAATTTGACGGGAGCGGAGAGTCCATCATATCTCTAAGGGAAAACGTTAAAGTTTGCTTATAAAGGTTCTAGACGATAGAGTATATATGAATGATCAGAAATTCACATTCAATAGTAAAAAATTATTAAATCCGTATGGGAGACTGGTGACAAAACGGGACACACTAAAAAGGTAGGGACATAGATAAGTAACTGAAATAATTGGGCAACACGACGCGGGTTTTATATCCCTGATTGTTAGGTCAGTTTCTTGGGTTGACACAGTTTGCTGTAAGCATTGCCCCTCAATTCTGCAAATGCTTACAAACGATAGTCGCACACGAAAACGGCAATCCGCCGACTGCCGGCGGCATTCTGAGTGACCGATGCCGTCGAACCTCCCTTCTCAAGGTCAGAACCCAATTATGCCAAACGATAACTGCCATCACGGACATAGAGCTTATGTGTTTCAAAGAACTCTGTGAAATTTGCTTATACTGAAGGTCATTATGTGCACTGGATGGAGAAAGTTTGCATTGTCTAGATATTTGGATGTTTATGAAAAGATGTTTTAAACAGATATGTTTTAAATAGGAAATGGGTCGTGGAGAAATTTCCTTTCAACTACTACCTTCTAATTGGAGGTTTTTAGCAAGGTTGGTCGTCATTGGTCACGTAAAGATATTGGTGAATTAATGAAGGAATAAGAGACAGTCGTGTGCCTGTTCAGACTTTCTGTTTGTTTCTTTTTTATCTTTTTTTACTAACCCTGTGATAGGGAATCCGATGTGGTCCTTTAGTGATCTCTAAAGAGACCATAATTGAGATTGATTTGCTTGAAATTTATGGAAGCACAAATCGAAGAAAATGTGAAAAGAAATTTAAGCTATAGTCTTTAAAAGAAACTAGCTTAGTTCTGAGGCTTGGAAAAGTAGTGATAAGGTGACAAAATAATCACAGGAAAAGGCAGTCGAACTCTGGTTTATGTTTGGGGTGGGTTCAATAAAATATGTTTTGCCAAGTTTTAATGATGCTAGTACTTGGCTGGATGCTTGGACGGGACGTCTTCACGAGTTGTGTAGACCGAGCATATTTTGAGTTGTGTGAACCCAGCACATTTTCTATTCGTTTCTTTGCATCGCAGTCGTCCTCCATGGTAGTGGTTTGATTCGAGCATACTGTCTGGTACCGAGTGCTTTTTGTGATAAACGGAGTGTTGCGTAGTGGCTACAGCTGCTGCGTACTACATACATGGTACTTGGTTGATCACTCTGCTCCAGGCTCACTGAGCCTCTTATCCTCCGTTGGTACCGAATCTGTTTGTGAGAATGGCAGCACTGACTAATAATAATAGCAATAATAATAATAATAATAATAATAATAATAATAATAATAATAATAATAATAATAATAATAATAATAATAGGTAAGCCACCGGAATTCATTGCGCACCCGAGATATGCATTCAACTGCCTCTAATAACACGTGACGAAGTCAAACGCATAGTGCCTGATTCGAGAATTGACAAATGCCGAGAGCTTTATCCTACTTTATTTACTTCAGTTACTAAGTGTTAAATTGTATTCATAACTCTTGGGACTTGTTTTTCTGGAAATATAATGGAATAAGTTTTTTTGACAAATTTGTCCTTTGTGTGTTAAATCACAACAATTTCTGAAACAAGCTCTCATTCTCATTGAAACCGTACATTTTTTTCTATGAATGGCTATGATTGTAATACTTGTTAGGCGCTCTGAACTTTTTTCTTTATTTACTGCCTACTGTAATTTTTCACGGCAGGGTATTGTGTGAAATGCAACCACAATGATGTTGAGATATTTGCAAAACTCCTAAACACTGGTGTACGTGGTGGGGATCGAACACGCTATTACCCTTTCCAGGGCCAACGCGTTCGCCACCACACCATGCGGGTTCTTCGTTTCACTTTTCTCTCATCTAGTTTCCTATCCACCAGTGCTGTCAGCATTCACCAATTAAGCTGAGGCTGTAGTCGAAATCATAATGTTAACCCATTTTTATTTGCTACCTACAGGAATTATTCACGGCACGGTATCACATGAAATGCAGCCACAATGGCGCTGAGCTATTCGCAAAACTCCAGATCGCAGGTGTATGTGTTGAGGAACGAACGCGCTATTACCCTTTCCGGGGCTAAAGTGTTCACCACCACACCATTCGAGTTCTTCGTTTCATCCTTTTCTCATCTAGTTTTTTTATCTACCAATACCATCAGCAATCACTTGTCAACGGGATAGATCTAGTGATTAACATTCATTGTCGTCGATGAGATATAAAGTGTTGTACGTCAACCAATCCATTAGGGAATTTGCTACGAATTCGACTCCATTTGTAGCATCGTAGAAGTGGTTGAGTGCATGTCTACCCCTATACAATGACTTGCGGCGGTCTAACGTTGAATCAACCCAGTGATACCAGTCCTTTAGACGAGTCTGGTACTGATTTGCAGACCTTATAATGATAAGAGGCCTGGGGAACCAGCGATACGGGAACAAGTACGTTTGTATTGCTGAGCACCTCCAGCCATTATACTATACGCGCCTTTGTTCATTCGATCGATAGGATTGCGCAATATTCTGAATATTTAATAGTTAAGCAGATTTTAATCCACATTTGAATTCCATAGAAAGTACCTGTATAAAAACCTACGGAGAAAAAAGACATAGCAAGTTCCTCAGTGGTGCAGTCAGTAATACGTGAGCCGTACAAAGTGTAATCGCTAGTTCGAATCTGGTCTTGTGTTCGAGTTTTGCAAGTGATATAATACTGTGCCATAAAAAAACAATAGGCAGTAAATAAAAAACTAAACTGTGTCTCCATAATTTCGTGCTCGCATAGTTTTTGTTTTTTTACTAGAACGCTCACATCGTACTTGTTTATTTTCATTTTTCTTATTGGATCAAGAAAAGAGTGTGTTAAATACTTTCTTGAAAGAAGCTTGTTGTCATTAGTATTGTATCGATGGCTGACTTTATGGTTACGACTAAGCCAACTGCTACTTTTTGACAATGAAGTAGCTGGTGTCCCGCTCTCTTATGGCGCATCGGTGAAAAAGAAACAGTTTATTCAGTCAAATGGGAAGTTCTATCTTGGCCAGTTTAACCGTATGTTTTCTGCTCTTCTCAAGTGGTTGAGTACTGTCGGTACCTAAGCGATACCTTCTGTGCCAATTTTTCTAGCCCCTATAGGATATTTCTTGAGATCATTTTCAACGTTTCCATATGATTATGATATTCGTAGAGAAGCAAATAAAAAGCTATATTCAGCGAAACCTTAAAAGTCAAATATTCTTTAACTTCGGTATAAATAACCAGTACTTTGTTCAGTAAGAATGACCGTATTAATAAGTAGATAAATCTTGGAATCGGTTTTTTAAAAAGTGTTTTTTTCAGTTGTTAAGTGGCTTCGTATTCATATTTGTCGAAAAATAAGGCTAAGTTCCACTTTGCCCTTTATTCCTTGTTTCTTTTGTGAACCTCATGTTGTAGCAAACATAGCGCTCGAGCCTCGAAGATTAGCATGCCTTCCTCGTTGTCACAACCGTACGTTTTAACGGCAATCGTTTTTTTCATTTTTAATGTTTTGTTTTCATCACTTTTATTTCCTTCACTTATTTTGTTACAAAAGTTACAGTTAAAGTTAAAGATGTTTCTTTATACATTTCATACACACAGCATATTAAAGCTGGCTGTTCAATAGGTGAACATTGGAGAGAAACTGAATTTCTGTTTGTGATGTGCTTCATACGAGAAAAAAAAAGACATTCTGTTTAATGAGATGAGCTCCGCATTATCTCTCTTTTCATCTTGTTTTTTCATCCTTCCGTTCATTTGCTGCCACTTTCGACAATTTTCGCTTTGTGGTTCCTTTAGTTAGAGAGTGCCTTGCAATACGAACACCGTTGCTGGCTCAATCCCACTCTCCGAGCAGATGGAGCCTCAAGTTCTGTAAAATTTACGTGGAAAGAGAAACCGCTAATTAATACGCAATTAGGCTCCATGACACGATTTTATAGGCCGAATATGCGATCAATCAGCTCAAGGATCTCGAATGCAGGGCGCGTCTTCAGGAGGAAGATCACCACCAAACACTTTATACTGTTATCTTTTTTTATTAATGTCCTTCATATGGTAAAGCTCATCAACAAAAAGAAGGAAAGGCCATTGTTTACGCTTGCAGTGGCTGATGACCCGTCGTTCATCAACGGGTCATGAAGGCACTGCCCCACGGTACTGTCAACTCCAGCTTTCGCGTCAAACGGCAACTTTCGCCGTATTGTGATAAATTTATGGTCTGTGATAATGTTCCGCTGGCATTTTGATATGCTATAGTGTTATGGAATCCAATACGAATGTAGAATAGTTCAAAAAAAAATGCCGAGAGCACACCACAAATATTGGATAGTACAGGGCTTGTCTTTCACATTTACCTTGCAGATCCCAGCATTTCTTGCATTTATTTCCTCGCATCCATCATCCACAAACACTTTCTAACTTCTTATTTGTGGCTTCGGCTGCTGTTTAAGGAATTTCCTTTCATCATGTATGTCGGTAAATGCTGATTGATTCTACTTGGAGTGCTGAGATAGCAGATCTACAGTGTTCCCACTTGGATTGCAAACAGTGATTTTTTCAAAGATAAGTCGCGGAGCAAGAACTCAGCTGTCAGGAATGAAGACTCTCCGGTGGAACTGTCTTTTTTTCAGAAAAATGCATCGAATGAGATTTGTGAACGTAGTATTTTGATGCCACGTGACGTTATTATTCAACGGAAAAAGTTATATCTGACAAACCGAGAAGGGAAATGCTTTTAAACCATCTAAATGTCTCAGCAGATCATCCATAACGTGTGTTCAGCCGATGGATTGGGTAGGAAAATGCGGAAAATGAACATTTCAGAAGGCTGATATAAACTACCGATTCAAAAAAAGAGAAAACGTTTCCAGTGCACCTTTCGGTGATGTCTAATCACCAACACCCGCTGCTAACAAAAACGAACAGATCGAGTTGTAGGAAAAGATGAAAGCAAATATAATAAGCGTAGTATAACTCTAAGAGTATAGGGATATGACCAAAACTTGGAACCTGTGTTGAGCATCGAAAACGCGGTTGGCCTATCCGTTTCGTGAAGACTATCATGATCGTAAGACTTTGTAGAAATTTTTAACAAACATTGAAGCATTTTGAGTCCTGTCAAATTTCAGGCTACGCAAACCAAACAGCAGTTTGGAAACGCAAAATAGGGATGCTTTTATTGCTCTTCTAGCAATTTGCTTCAACAGTTAATGTGAAAGCCTTATGAATCACCTTTCTTCAATAGGGTTCACCATGAATAACGAGATCCAAATTTAGCTTTCCACTGTAAGCTGTATATTAGTAACATAAGAGAATATACCGCTGCACAGCATTGACAAGGTATTGAAAAGAGTGTAGAGACAAGAAACAGACTTGTAGGCAAACTTGTACAATAAAGCATAAAGCTCTCGAAGTTGATCAATACCTGAGGGATGCGCCATGCATTCGACTTCATTAATTATCGTTGGAGGTGATTGAATGCATATCTGGCTTTTACAATGACTCGCGGTGGCCTACTGATGTATCGAACCAGTGTGGCTATCCTCCCAGACAAGTCTGGTACCAATTTGCCGACCCCGGAGGGATGGAAGGCTTGGTGGGCCATGAGCGCAGGGGATCGACTCCACGTGTGTGTCGCAGTGGCGCCTCTAACCACTGCGCTACACGCGCCCATAGACCTATACAATAAAAAAGAAAAAAAAGGCACATCTTTTGCTAGCATTCGTTGCAGAATTCTGTTCAAGGCTAGGTCCCCCTATTAGCCTTCCGTTGTTGTTTGCTAATATTAAATCTCTCTTTCTTTTCGCTGGTTTGCCCCTCATTCGATGTTGTTTACTGTGGAATAGTATCACAACTCCCTCCACCTTCCCGTTGGTTCAATCCTTCTCCAGCAAATTTTTTAATTCTCATCCATCTCTCTCTCATGTCTTCACGAGTTACATAACGTGTTGTGTCTGTGTAAGTTAGCAGATTATTGAAGCACATACTACAGTGCTAAGGATCGTATAATAAGCAAACAGTATCTGAATCCTCTGTTTTAGACTAGCTTTATAGCCTGATGTAAACATTTATAAAGCATGTTTCTTAATGCCCAGTTCCGGAGTTCATGTGCTCGAACTAAGGACTTTCCAAACCAAATAAATCGTAACGGAATTAGTTGGAGACATTGCTTCGATTACTCATGATTATTGGGCTCAAAGGCAAAATCCGTCATGGCTTTTTTAAGGTTTTCTTCTCTAGAGAAAGGAAGGAGTAATTCTAGCCGGTGTAAGTTGAACTCAGCTAACTTTCTTATTGTACCATGTAATTCTCCTTAACGGATGGATATTATCAGTTGTACAGAATCTTGCTTTTCACGTGGTACGGATACGTACAACGGACCTCTCTCACATGAGGGATCTCGAGCCGATTAATCGCGAGGCTACGTGGCCCGTCCCAAGGTGGTGGATGGGGGGTTAATCGCGGACCAAAAGCGACCTTTGCTTCCACCTGAGATGCATGTGGAGCCAGGGGATAGACTCCCAGTCTCTGCTGCGTCGATTTGGCACATACTTTCTGCATTTGCTAGGCGTATTCAAGCATGCGTGTGTTGGTGCGTTCTCGCTTTTGCGGATTCTACTCTACGAGTCAGTTCGGTCAAAAGCCTTCAGTAAAGTGATAGGGAACTATGTGGGAGGCTGTGAGGAGTCACCTCCAACAAACAAGCTCCATGTCCACTCTGGGAGAGACTTGCAAGCAACCCATGAGTATACCTAAGCACCACGTTCAGAGCCCAGCAAGCTATACGTTGGTATCAAAATGCTGAACACAGTAAAAGAAACGGGCCTCATTCCCGTAACTCCGAAAGAGCTCCAATTCGGCAGCGTTGGATAGGATCAGAGTGGAGAGGCTGCTAAGATCTCAGTGCCATCCTAATCTGCCTAAACCGCAAAGAACTAAGGTGGCGATCTGTATTGACAATGCATGCACAATTCCATCCGTTTCCTCGATAGAAGACTTGATCATGCAAGCAAGAAGGATAAGGCACGACGTCATCGGCCTAGCCGAGACGAGACGACGCCATCCATTCAACGCCGTCTATGACACCGGAGAAGAACTGTTCGTCGGAACATGCGACAGTATGAGCGTCCGCGGCGTCGGCGTTCTCGTCAACACGAGTTTGTCTATGAACATCGATTCATTCGAACAGCTTACAACCTGAATCGGACGTTTACGATAAAAAGATTTGGATCAATACCGGCTTTGACAATCTTCGTCGTTTACGCGCCGACATCAAACAATGACGAAGAGGAAGTCGAAGCGTTTTATATGGACTTGGAGAGGTTCTGCAAAGAAGACCACACATTCTTCAAGGTCATCATTGGAGATTTCAACGCCAAAACTGGACCAAGAAGGACGTCTCAAGAACTTCACATCGGGACCCACGAATTAGAGTGGAACGAACAGGGTGAGCTGCTTTCTGAGTTTATCATGACGACCAAGACCATTCATGGTAACTCCCAATTACAGAAGCGCCACCCTCAACGCTTGACGTGGGAGTCTCCCAATGGAGAGTACCATAGCGAAATAGACCACATCATAGCAAATAGAAAATTTTGCCTAACCGATGTCGCTCTTGTCCCAAAAATTCTACACGGGATGAGACCACCGTGTCCTTCCTGTAAGGTTCTATTTCTCGCGGAAAAGAGAAAAAAGCCGCTAAATTTCAAAAACCACTGTCCCAGAACCACTGTAAACTTGGACTTATTCAATTCATTAGTCGGCTGTTGGGAAGATGCCGTTGTCGATAACATCGCTGAAGAATACGACCAGCTCATGCAGCATCTTCACTTTAGCGCTATTAAAGCTGAGAGTTCGAAAGTCACCAAGAGACGTCTGTCTCCAGAAGCACTTGAGCTGGTACGCCAGCGTGGAATCGCACGAGCTGCAGGCAACCGCTAACTAACGTCCGAACTTGCAAAACACTGCGGACAGACGATAAAAGAAGATCTTAAAGAGAGAAGGGCAGCAGTAATGATCGAAGCTGCAAAGCCCACCGAAGCTTCCGCAATTACGAGATCAAGATGGTTGCTCTCGGACGCCCAGACGGAACAGTTACAGCGTCCAGAAAGGCAATGGAGAAAATCATCACGAATACTACTCAGATCTCTTCGATAGCCATGTCCACCTTCCCTCATATGAAATAAAGGAAGATGGATATGTTGTACCATCGGTTCCCCCCTTCCGAAATCCGACATGGCATTTCGTCGGTGAAGAATCGAACAGCACCAGGTCCGCACAGGATAAGACCAGAACACTTGAAGAACCTTCCGCCAGTCCTTGTAAACATACTGGCTCGGCTTTTCAGACGTTACCTGTCTGAATGCAAGGTCCTTACTCAGTGGAAGACCAGCAAGACCGTGTTACTATTCAAGAAGGGTGACCTCCGCGATATCGGCAACTGTCGCCCAATCTGCCTGCTGTCTGTCGTCTACAAACTTTTCGCTCGAGTCATTCTAAACAGGATTGACAGAACACTGGACGATGGACAGCTATGTGAGCAAGCAGGGGTTTCGAAAAGGATTTAGTACGATGGACCACATCCACACGATAACAAGGCTCATTGAACTATTGCGAGAGTACGAAAGACCGTTCTGTCTCACTTTCATCGATTTACAGAAGGCCTTTGATTCAGTAGAGATAGAAGCAGTCATGGAAGCCCTTGATAGTCAAGGAGTCCTCATTCTATACATAAAGATTCTTCTTGAGCTTTACAAGAATTTCACAATCAATATATCGCCATTCTACAACGATATTAAGGTTGACGTCAAAAGAGGAATTAGGCAAGGCAATACTATCCTGCCAAAATGATTTACCCCTAACCTCTAGAACGTCATGCGAACATTGAAATGGGATAATATGGGAGTGAAAATTAGTGGTCTGCAGTTACGTCATCTTCGCTTTGCTAATGACATCGTCCCTTATCGTCCTTATAACACCAAACATTGGCCAAGTGGAACGTATGCTTGCCGACTTTGATAAAGCTTGTGGAAAGACTGGTCTTCGACTAAATCTTACAAAAGGGATGTTCATAAGGAACGGATTGGTTTCGTATGCCCCATTAACGCTCAACGGAATGAATATCTCGGAATGCTCCAGTTATGTCTTTCTAAATCGGAAAATCAACATGTTGAACGACTTAGCTCCAGAGTTGAGCAGAAGGAAACGAGCGGCCTGGGGAGCTTTCAAGGGCATCGAGGATGTAGTGAAGAGGACAAAGGACACCCGACTCCGTGCCCACCTCTTTGACTCAATGGTACTTCCTGCCCTAACGTATGCGTCAGAAACTTGGTCGCTGCGTAAGGAGGATGAAAGATCACTCAGGGTTATCGAACGCGCAGTCGAAAGGACGGAGCTAGGAGTATCCCGTTTCACGCAAGTAAGGGAGGGATTCGAAGCTTCGACTTGCGTCAACGATCAAGAATTAAATATGCCGTTCTTTACGCCAAACAGTCGAAGATAAGGTGGGCGGGACACGTAGTGCGTATGAATGTCAACCTATGGACAAGAGCCGTTAGTGCCTGGATTCCTCGCGATGTCAAACGTACTGCAGGAAGACCACCCACCCGATGGTCAGAGTTTTTTCACGAAGAGCCTTGAAGAAAGATATGATGCTCAACGAGTCCCTAGAGCGAGGAGAACCCACTGGGCTACTCTTGCACGCGATAGGGAAAAATGGAGGATTTACTGGCGCCCGCTCGAGTCACTTGAAGATCAACAGGACTACAGGTGATACAGGTGATGCAGCTGTTTTAATTTCTACAACCTTTCGTTTTTGATTTTTTTAAAGATATTGTGATGTTTATTATTATTATTATCTTTTTTTCTACTACTTTATTGTAACAACATAACGGCAGAAATATTTTTGTATCCATTCTCTTTGTTCCTGAACATCCCTAAACAGTTTTATTCTAATTATTTATTAATTTATCTAAAAAATACGTGTTATTAGTGATCTTCCAATAATCAATAAAAGAATAAAGCTCTCGGCGTTGATCAATCCTTGAGGGATGCTCCATGCACTCGATTTCACTAGGCATCGTTTGGAAGTGATTGAATGCATATCTGACCTTTACAATGACTCGTGGTGGCCTACCGATGCGTCGAGCCAGTGCTGCTATTCTCCCAGACAAGTCTGGTACCAATTTGCCGACCCTGGAGGGATGGAAGGCTTGGTGAACCATGGGCACAGGGATCGAATCCACGTTTGTGTTGCAGAGCGCCTCCGACCACGGCCATACGCGCCCATGGTAATCCTCCAATGCAACAAAAAGAAAAAAAGAAACCAAATCGGTGAATACATATGTATGTATTGGTATTAGAAGAAGTAGCTCTAATCTTCAAAATTTTCGTCCTACTCGGATTTTTATCATGAATTCCGTTGCATTATATAGTTAGCAGGGGTGGGAAGCGCAATGATTATCGAGGCCGTTCAGTTATGCGCGCACCTTTAGTGGTTCGATCCCGCTCCGGACAAACTAACTCTCCAATTTTTCTGGAGTCAGGGAAGTGGTTGCGGTGAAAACCTAGGGAACACTCTAGCAGGGCTACTCCGGGAGTCCAGGAATAATCTACTCGCCCAACATTCAATGAAATTCATGAGAAAGACCAAAATCCTCAGGCAACAATCGAACACACATCAAAACCCGAAGGTGTTCGTGGATGACGGTTAGGGGAAAAGTGTGAAAGTAGGAAAAAGATGTGAAATAAATTTTATTGAACGTCAAAGAAACTCCTCTTAGGGTTTTCCGTCCATTAATCGACAAGATTCGCACGAAAGGAGATAGTCTCCTTTCCTTGATCACAGATCTCATAATTCTTCCTAAATCTTGTCAATTCTCTTTAGGCATAGAATACACAATCATTTAATCGATAAGATTCACATCGTCAAGCCATGAGTCTTGATATGACTATTGATCTGCCCAGAAAATCAATTTCAAAGTCATGTTTCACTGTTCTAACAACGTTATTGATCGAGTTGGCGCCAGTGGAAGTGCGCGACTTTTCGAGACTGCACAACGTTGTTAACTTAACGCCTTTGAATGAATCACTTGAGTAGACCTTGTCATCGGCTGTTTTGTATGGCTTATTGCTTTTCCTTTCATTTTTAGCTGTGTTAAGGCCTTAAACGACTGTTCGGTGATTATCGACATCGAATAGTTTAACACGGTCGACTATTCGACGGATCAATATGAGATCGTTGTTGAATATTCTTCTACGTTACTACAATTTCGTAAAGTCTTATAATCTTCTCGATGACTCACCCATTTCTTTTTTTAATGGATTTTAAATGGTACCGTATATAGTAGGGCGCGTGTGGCGAAATGGTTGTAGGCGCCACTGCGATACACACGTGGAGTCGATCCCAGCGCCCCATGGCCCACCAAGTCTTCCATCCCTCCGAGGTCGGCAAATTGGTATCGGACTTGTCTGAGAGGATAACAGCACTGGCTCGATACATCGGTAGGCCAGCACGAGTCATTGTGAAGGCCAGATATGCATTCAATCATCTCCAAACGCTACTTAACGAAGTCGAATGCATGGCGCATCCCTCAAGGATTGACCAACCCTGGAAGCTTTATCCTTCATTTACCGTATATAATAAATTTCTTGTTGTTTATTGGAATTCTGTTCTGTCAAGCATTTTCGAACACATCCACGATCGCTTTTTTTTTCTAGAGTAGCAAGCTGTTAAAGAATCCACAATTTGTGTAATACGTTCACCAAAATATTGAAAGTATGACAAGATCCATTGCCAATCGATGCCAATCGATAAGTGGTGAGCTTGTCATTATTTGTGCAATCATGCTATCCAGTTATACAAATGCTTTGACTGTAGTAGAATTGTTGTCCAGAGGAAAAGTAGTGCTTAACGATTTTTTCCCGCCAAGGAAATCCGTATGAAAGTCAAGAATTCTAATTTTCAATTACTATTGTGTAATGGCCTAGAGTAACTTACATTGTTTTCATCTAAAATGAAATATGGTGGTTTTGTTTAATCATCTAGAAGTTTTGCCCGTCTGGAAAACTGCTTAGTAGTAGCAATAACTAGTATGATTGGATCAGTTGTTAAGGGATATTCCCATACCCTTGGTTTCTTATTATTTGACCCTAAGTATAGAACTAAATGAGCACGTGTGGCGCAGTGATTAGAGGCGCCAATGCCGAGAGCTTTGTCATTTTATAGAACTAAATGGATAAAAATAAATCTATTTTCGCTTGCAACCTTGGGAAGAAATTTATATAGGATAATCTTCTTCATCTTAAGATTTTAAAAAACATAATAGTTATACATCGAAATGACCAATTCAGAACCGCAAATACAAAACCTTAGGTGTACTATTAATACCTTAGGTGTTTAAAACCATAGGTGTCTTAGGTATGTATTTAGTGTATTATTGTTATCGTGGTATTGTCATTCAAGAGCTTTTCATCATCACAAGTTGTCTCACAGTAAAGAGCGTATCCTAAGGTGGAGCCATTCGAGCAGCCGATAATCCGAGTTTTTTTTAAGCGGTTTTCTTCCGAAAGTTCATTGAAGGATAATCCATGGCATGCCAGCGCCCTGTTATGAAACAAGCTCTTTAACTAATTTCCTTTTAAGAACACTATGGATTGCGGACATTATAACAAGGCATTGATGTTCTTCACGTTCCATGAGCAACAAAATTTGCTGGCTAGCTCTGATTTACACTCTACAGCTTTTTATTGGAGTCATTCCGTGATTAACGGCGTTCGTAGGCGACCAACGTGGTGGTTTGTGTGGGCGGTGATCGGATTCATTACATGGACGGTCTAAGTTACTTAAGCGCTTGTTCGATCCCCTCGGAGCCCTCCTCCCCTCTCCGTCAAGCCCCCTCGTCCCTCCATGGTCGAGAAATTGGCACCATGCTTGTCTGGAACAAGCTTAATACGCTAGTCCTCGTTGGAGCGCCTTGGCAAAGTTATTTTAGGGTTCCAGGGAGAGCGAAATTAGTCAGCATTCGACATTTGTGATGAAGACGAAAAAAAATCCACAAACACCAAGTAGGCCCACACACTCAAAAAAGAGATCGGAAACCCGCATGGATGGTGAATACGAGGAATCAAATTGGATGCTAGGGATGCTGCATCTGCACAATGCGGTACGTATTATGTTAGTGATACGCGTATCAGTGATAATAAACAATATATGGTGGCGAGTGATTGGCTGATTGATGTAACTGATTACGGAGAAGTTTTCGAATGCACAAAATCCTTTGAACTTGGTTGTATTTTCGGTGCAGTTGATGATCTTTTCCGCAGTTCTTTCATCGCTCGATAAGTGCTGGACTGTTGATAGAATCGAATCCGTCAGTGATGTCCAGCTGTGTCCAGTGACTTCTGTTTGACTTAAATGTCGAAATGGTCACGCGTAAATATCTCGGCAGTGACATTTCGATTGGCTCCGTGATATCCTGTTAGCTTATTGCTTTTTAAACTGTCAATGAACTTCATCTGAATCGAAAGAAATCGGGGGGAAATCAATGACGTAAAGATCGAGGAATATTCAAGTATTTTCTTTTCTGTTGACTGTTTACTTAAGCAAACAGAGTCCGTAGTTGTTTACTCATTGAGTGTGTTGTGATGCTTTTAAAGGCTTAGTCGACCAAAACATGTGAACACATTAAAGGAAATGGATATACTCGCTTCATTGGCAGCTAAATCGTCTATGAAACCTAAGCAGTGTTCGTTTACACACCCCATATAGAGTTCCACTTTTTGCATAGTGTCGGATTCCTTCCAATTATCCAGAGGCGCAGATCCAGAGCTTAATCTTGCCTTTTCGAGTACCTTAACAACGCTATTTTCTACAAAAATTTGCCATTTTCGTAGCTAACAGTGACTATTCTAGTGGCTGAGGTTGTCTACCAAACTGTCATTGTCCTGTTTAGCTTCACTTTCTTTAAAAACTCTGAACTTGGACTACTTACGCCCAATTTTTTTCAAGTTCTGCACTTGCTAAGATTTTCCGTTCGTCTCCAAAGTATGTTAGGTCGAAAGTTTGTGATATATAATGGTATCAGTCGATGTAGACAAGTAGTGGCTTGCCTCCCCTGGAGTGCCATTGCAACTACAACGGCGAGTTTTGTCAACTTACAATGTCGACGGAAAACACGCTCTGTTGCACTAATCCGTTTTTTTGTTTTTCCGTCTAATCTGCGGTATTCTTCCGGTGCGAATCTGGTTCTGCCGGCGGTGGCGACGGAAGTGGCGACGTCGGTGGTGGTGGTGGCGGTGGTGGTGGTTGTGGTTGCGGTCCTTGCGCATTGGCGCCGCCTCGTCGCGCTGTGCACTCGTGCACGATGCAGCAGACCATACGCACCGTGCTTTACGTGCTGCTGGTACTGCTGACACCACTTTCTCGACTCGTATTTGTTTCGGCACAATGTCCAGTCATCAGCGGACCATGTCGATGTGCACCGTCCATTAGCGAACCGGTGGCGATCGTGTGCGAGAACGCTGGAAGTCTCAGCAATGCTTTGCAAGCCATCCAATCGGCTAGGGAAATATCTGTTAGTGATACTCTTCTACTCTTTGCCTGTAATCATTGGAGTTCTGTAATGTTCAAAATTGCTTCCATATTTTTCTGTAACGTTGGAAAAATCAATTTCAGATCGATTCTCTTTCTATTATCGACACGGCTGTCTCCAGTATCCCTGCGAACGTGTTCATGGTGGTTTATTATGCTCTGATATCGTTCCAAAATCATGGTCCTTTAACATTTTCTGGGACTTTTTTAATGTTTTTTAAACGGCCTGGTGGAAATTCCTGTGAAAAAGTACTTTCACCTGCCAGATCCAATCAGGTGAAAATGAACATTCACGATGTCCTCCACTGCCATTTAGTTCCTTGTGTCGTAGTTGTTCTTTCTTCGTTATCTACACTTACAACGAGGAAAAAGTGTTTGTTCTTCTTACGACTGACGATTTACATGGGTAGAAGATCGATGTGAATTGATCTTTCCTTTTCTCGTCTCTTTAAAAATGTTATTTAAGGTGATTTGAATTTTTACAGAAGAAAAGGGAAATGCCGTAGGGACAATTTCCTCCTTTTTACGCGTTTGAGAACGCTTGGGTATTAGTGAGAAAGGTTTGGGAAATGGGGCGCGTGTGGCGCAGTGGTCGGAAGCACCCTGCAACGCACACATGGGATCGATCCCCGCGCCCATGGCCCACCAAGCCTTCCATCCCTCTGGGTCGGCATAATGGTACCAGAATTGTCTGGGAGGATAGCAGCACTGGCTCGATACATGGCCACCGCGAGTCATCGTAAAGGCCAGTTATGCATCCAATCGCTTCCAAACGATGCTTAGTGAAGTCGAATACATGACGTGGCCCCCAGGGATTGATCGACACCGAGAGCTTTACTCTTTTTATCCTTTAATGAAAGAATCCAGTTATTAGGGAGGATTTTACGAAAAGCGTCATAACGGACTAGTTAAAGTCTGTGGCAATTCTATCTCTTATGTTTATTTTGTTTTGGATGTTTCCTACTTGTTTTTTCCTGGTGTTCTGGAATATTGGGTCCTTCAAATTTCCATCATTACCGGGTAAACTCAACTGAAATGAGAAAATTCTTCGAAAACTGCGCAATTGAAATTTTTTGTAATTTTTATAATGTTCCTAGGGTTTTACAATTCTTCGACTTGTGTTGAATCGGAACACACTACAGTTCATCGACGATCAGGCATTTAATGGACCACTATTGGATTCTCTCGTCGAACTCGATCTGAACGACAACAATCTCGGTCAGATACCTCAGACGGGTCTGACTCGACTTCGGAATCTCAGAAAACTCTATTTGAATCGAAATCGTATCAACACATTGGCGTCGAATCCGTTTTCCGCCTACGAAAGCAAGGAACTCCTCGTGAAACTCTCACTGGCTGGGAATCGACTCACTGATCAGTCGCTCACTGACACCGCCGTCTTTCAGCCACTTAGATTGTTACAGCAACTCTCTCTGGAAACGAACGCACTGACCCAAATTCCGTCAGCAGCGTTGGTAAACCAGCGAGGCACCCTCACAAATCTCAACCTTGGTCTGAACAACATCAACGAGGTTCCTGTCGGCGCTCTGGACTTTCCGAATCTGACGTCGCTTTCCCTTGAATTCAACGGAATCACTATCATCCTGCCACAAGCTTTCCAGGGAGTGCCGAACCTACAATACTTGTATCTGACAGGGAACAAATTTCCATCATGGGCTCCAGAGATGTTCCGCTACATCACACAGTTGAGAACGCTAGGAATCGGGGAAACACCGATATCGGTGATTCCCAACAATGCGTTTATGTACATTCCGAATTTGATTCGACTGGAAATGTCGGAGGCAGCCGTCGACACCATTGAGCGCGGCGCTTTCCAACGTACGCCACATATCCAAGCTATTGTCCTCAATAAGAACCGTCTTTCTCAGATCCGTGCCGATTTCTTCGAAGGTCTCAATGACTTGTACTCGATTGACGTACAGGGTAATCGTATCGATAATGTGCAACCATTTGGTTTTGCCAATTTACCATCTCTCAGTCATTTGGATATCAGTTATAACCAACTGCAAACACTTCCCGACAATGTTTTCCTGAACTCGTTCCTTCCACGACCCAACGATCGACGAGTGATCTACTGCTGTGGGAATCCTTGGTTCTGTAACAGCGAGCTGTTATGGTTCCGACAACTACTTCGAGAAAATCTCGACATTGACATTGAAAAACCTGGTTGTCTAGCGGTTTGTGCTGCTTCCCCTAATGGATGTCCACCTGAAGGAACTCCATTGAGAGCTGTCGACTTTTGTTTGGAGAGCGAGGGACCACAACCATACACTGGACAAGCGCTCTCATTGGTTGGATGGATCATTCTTGCTATTATCATGACGATACTTCTGATATCAATATGTCTGCTAGCCATGGTACGTTACGGTATGAGTCATCGGCGCAAAAAACAAAAGGATCAGGAATTCGAGGACGACGCACGAATGATGTCATCAGCAGCGTCATTGTACGGTGGTGGTGTGTCGGCGATGGATCGTCCGTATTCGACACTGCCGCCAGTGAATCTCGACCTACCGTCGGCGCACACACTTGATGATCGGCCGTCCAATTACTTCTATTGAGTTTTTCAACGACTTCTCGGCATGGAACTATTAAATGATGTTGCTCATGTACGTCTTCATGCCGACGGCTGTTCTGCCAGACGGGCTTTCTAGAATAATGCTGTTTGTATAATAGAGCGGTGCATTGTATCTTATTTTTGTTTGTTCATAAATTTATCTACGTTGAAATACGTTTCCTATGTCAGTGTGTTCTTAAACTCGTTCCATTAAGAATAATCATAACAATGAGATCTGAATTATGGAACTGCCGTTTTTCTTGTGATTAAAGTATAACTTGCTCTGGCTTGTTGAAGTAGCTCCTTATCTTGTTTATTTAACCGAAATAAACTCTCAACGTTTGACTGACTTCCATAAACTTTAGCTGATCTTGAAACAATGTTCTTAGGAGAGAATTCACTCATCGATTGCGTCTGTAAAAGCTGCTCGGTCCAGTCTTAACCATCAGTTGAAGGTTCTGCTTCTAGAGGAAGATTCTCTTCTATCCCTTTAACCTCTGAAGCAGTTAATTCATTCAGAAACCAGTACAAAATTAGTAATTTGGAGGAAAACCGTTAATTAGATACTTCTTTACCATAAAGCTTAAAACGTTGGCGAACTTTAGACAGTGTCGAGCATAGAGCTCAGCGACAAGCTCGAGTTCAAGGATGGGAAGTGTTTGCTTTAAAACAATTTGAAAATCAATAGAACAACCTTGACGAAGATACTTAAGTTATTCATATGTGCAATATTTATCCTCCTTTCTTAAAAAACAGTGCACGAGACACACCAGTTTTTTTTTAATACGCCTTCCATACCACCACGTCGTATGTCGCAAAGTCGACCTCTACGTACTGAAGTACTTTTTGGTGTTTACATACGATAAGAGGGTTCACTTAAGTGACGAGATTCGTAATGCACTTGAGTGAAAATCACTCTAACACAAAATGATGGCCGGTCTAAGAACGTTCACGCCACCAGCATTTGCAGTCGACAAACCAGTTGTCTCTAGCGCGTGTAATCCTGGTCGCATTGAAGAAATGCAGTCGTAGAAGGCCGAAAAGCGTAGGCAAACGGAAGGTCCGGTCCGGATTTCACCTCCTCAACCGGATGACGACTAGACAAACGTTACGGGAACCCGGAAAGAAAACGACCAGATGCCTTTCGAGGGTCTTACTCATGTGAACTTGCTATACTATATTAATTCCCGTGATGATGGAAGACGCTTGAATGTTTTAGGAATGCTAAGGAGGGGAATTTTGGGAAAGGAGGGGAGAGAACAAAACCTGACTCATTACGACTCTGTATGAACGGCAGAAAACAAGATAAATATGTGACTAACTGAAAGCGATGTGAAAAGATGGTAGGTAGAAGAGCAACATTCAAAGTGAAACTACGTTTTGTAGGCTTGAAATTCTGATTATGCATCTCATAGAGCATCATACTGTTGGCGCGCACGTAGCTAAGTAGCAATAGGTTCTCTGAAATAAATTCGGGTCATTGGTTCGATCCCGAACCCTGATACACCATGTTCTCAATACCTCAGGAGCCAACAAAACAGGTACCACATCTGTGAGGCGAAATAAAAAATGTTCTTTCACATGACTTGGCCACCGCTATCTTAGATGCCTAATGGAATCGAATGGATTGCGCATCGCTCATGGATAGACCAACGTTTAGCGTCATATTATTTATCCATTACTCAGTTGTAATATTAAAAAATCTAATCCGTGATCAGGCGAGTTTAGTAATGAGCCATCCTTAAAAGAGTCTATTTGTAGAAGAACTTCATCTGCGAAGAGTAATCGCCTAGAAGAAGCTCATACAGTTAACAGAAGCTTCTCTTTATATATAGGAAATAGTTACTTAGCAGCAGTCTCAAACTATCTAATAATCGCAACCTGAATCGAATGTCTCAAAATGTGTAGATGTTGGCTCTCCGCTATCTTTTTATAGTCGAAACTTCCTAGTTGTCAAGGTTGCAAACTCATCCCCCTCTGCAGGGTCTCCCAAGCTGAGAAGGAGTCCGGCGTTTCCATCTGGAAGCCTGGATAAGAGTAAACCAATACCAGGATCCGTCACAGTCCTGATACCAAACTAGTCGCATAGTGGCAAATCTCTCTCTGATCCACAACAGCTGCGACTGCCTGTGGTGGTGACGATCTGAGGTACATTTTGGTCAGGTTGATCTTGGGATCCCAGATATTAATAGATATAGAATTTACACATATATGTACATATATATAGAATAGATTAACAGACATAGAGACACATATACTTTACAAATTCTAACACTGTTGTTTCCATTCGCTTTCTTCTCCTCGCATCCGTCATTCACGAGGATTATCCGTTTTGGGTGTGGGTACGAGTGATGCTGTTTAGGAATTTTGATACACACGAACATTATTTAATGCTTGACAACTCGACTCTGCACTTGTTCCTGGTATAGCGGTGTTAGGGGCGCATTGAGGTTGTTGTGGATCCCAAAAGACGTTCCAGAGAAGTCTAGTACGAATTCCGCGGTTTCTAAGAAATAAAGGACCTGGTTGGCTTGGAGGGTTGATTGAGCCATAACGTTAATGGTATTAAATGGCATCCTCGCCATTGCGCTACTAACGCCGAACTACAAGCGTACTGAAGCGATATAGTTGTTTTCAATATTCCCCGATATTACCATTCTCGTGCTTCTTTCCATAAACTGGTTCTTTCCAGCAACGATTTTATTGACGGTGGCACAGTTGTGTTTAGTTTATGAGGAATAAGCAATGGTGCAGTGGGTGTTGATCAATCCCTGAGGGATGCGTTTTGCCCTCGACTCCACCAAATATCTTTGGAAGTGAGTGGATGCGTATATGCTCTATACAATGGCTTGCGCTACCGATGTGCAACTGATTTTTGGGTTTCTGAAACCCCAAAAAAAACCCATTTTCTAGCTTTCCTTTCCATCTAAGTCCGGAATAAGTGGAATTTCATTCAGCAGCACATAAAAATGTCCTTCAATGCACACTTTGTATTTGTAACTGGCGCGCTACCGTTGGAAATTTTAAAAACTCGAACCTCACTGTCAGCTGTTTGTCACCTATAATTTAGAACAAATTTAGTATTTTGCAGAAGAAACGTATATATTTAACGCTAAAGCCAAGCGAAAGATTTATATGACTCACCTCATCCATAAGTATGTGAATCCAGCTCCATCGTAAATCTGTTAAACATTCCAAATAAACCAGCACAATGATGCTGAGAGACTTGCAAAACTTTGAAAGGATCGTGTCTGGGGTAGTAATCGAACATCGGGTCGACATTTCTTCCATAAGTCGCTCGTTGTTTCACTTGAAATTGATTTACAGGCTTCTTTTGGACTAAACTTGTGAGTGTTGACGCAGTCAACCACGTCCTCACCCATATCACCTCACCCAGGTGCTAAAATCCACACCAAACCATCTACCTAATGGCACAATGTTCTGAGATCAACACAACAGCACATATTCAACAAAAGCAGTTCGATGTTAATTCAATTTACACTATGTCGAATGACTCTGTAATGCCTCGAGAAGCTTGTAGAACATGAAGAAAAAATTAAATATGTATGACCTGCCGATTCAGCAACTAATGACTTTCTTTGAGGATCCTTGAATGAACCGTAAAGAAGTTATCACACTTGGCACAAGTGAAACCAATCATTGCCGTCACATGGGAAAGCACATTCCATTACGCTTTGCGATCCGACGTCGTCGCCGGACCCAGTAAATGCGAGTGAACGTCGGAAGCCGACCCCGAAAACAACCACTGTAGGATGAAATGCGTCGAAAAAAGTTGGCCAGTAAATCAAAAACAAGAAGGTAAAATAATTTGAGCTGATGCCGTCAAATCGATCTTCCAACGATGCCGATTGTCCCCGCTCACCTAGCACAATTTAAGGCCAGTTACTGATCAGTGAACACATCCCCACCTGCCTTCAGTCACTCTTCCTTCCGACCATATTCTTCATAGCTGGTAAGTACGTTCTTGGTATAACCCCGTTTTCCACTTATCACTTAGGTATTCGATTGCATAAGATACTTTACTGTTGTTTGTCGTTCTTCTCTATTATATCAATTTCCTGTTTCATTATGTTGTCACCTTTTCTGTTTGGTCGTGCTACTGTTCACGTTTTCTATACATATGCTTCTTGTTACCACCACTACCTTGTTGTTATACTAGTCTTGTTATATGTAAAGATTTAATAACCTTTGTTTGAACTTCGGCCTCTTCAACACTGCCGTATGCCATTGATAGCACATTCTACACATCTGCAATCGCGCCTCATTGCCACTGCCAAATTTACTCCTTCTTGATAAACTGTGCAAAAAAATTTCGCAGCCGACATTCTGACTGGTTTTCACTAACCGATCGTCTCTAGTTCCTTAAAATAGGAGAATTATCCAGAGAAACTGGTGGGAGAAATTGAAGCATACGTGCCTTTTCAGATGAGAGACCTAGCCAAACATCATCGGGAAACTTCATAAGTACAAAGACTACTTAAGAGATCTAAAGGTGATGAAACAAGCGAAAGCTAGCATTGGCACACATCTTTTCAACCGTCTCAGCACGGATGTCTAATTTTTTATGAAATGCTGATGGACGTCGTTAAGCTCGTGCTGTTGAGAATACCACTCAGCTTCTATTGTACGTTGTTCCAGAGAGCCATTTCCTCTCCTCTTATTTGTTCATGCTATCTTTTCTGGATGATTCAGCTTATGGGAGGTTTTCACCACAAGAATTGTTTTGGTACAACGCTGTGTAGGCTCTGCAATGCACAAAGTCGTTAATTATTCATAGGCAGGTTAGTTGAAAGTCGGCTTAAAAAATTTTCCCTGTCCCCATAAACGGGGTTTTATTCAGAGCTGCCATTCGTGTAATAAGGGAGCAGCGTTTTAGTGCCACCTTATTCGGCGGCTCCAAGTTTATAGCATTGCTGCAATAATTGTCTCTTGAGGCATCTGTACCAAAGGATACTCATCGGACCAGGAGAGTGAGGCGTTTTTTTGTTTTTTGGCAGTGGATGTCCACATGTAGCTTCGTATTCTTTTTGCCATGTGGGGGGCTCGGTGCGGTCGCCTTGATTTGTTCTGCTCCTCAAGCAGCTCGTTACAATCGAATAATTTTTTTTTAGCCTATTATCACTGGTGTATTTATATTGCGCGCGGCAACACTCGTTGAGGAACAGGTGACGCGTCAATTCGCACGTACGCACCTACACCGGTTGCGGAAGTGGAGAGCCAAATACGGATCTCAGTAATTTCCTTCTACTCGAGCTGAAACGCAAGATTTGAAGTGATTGCCTTTATGTCTTTGTTGCTCTGAATTGAGTTGCACCTTCTGTATTTGCGCAATTACTTTCATTCATACATTTGTTGGTGTTGCTCCGTGCACTCGAATTGTACCACGCATGTCGACTTGACAAAAAACTTGAACGTGACTCAGAGGAACATAGGATCAGAGTAACCTTATTGAATGAAGGTTACTTCTACCAGCGATTGGTTCATTTCATAGAACAAAGGCCATTACGCTAAACATGAATATTTATTGTTGTCAACAACAAACCCTGAAATAGCAAGTGATCTATCACACGCCAAATTTCGTAAGACCTTCTTGGAAAACAGATGCGAGTAAGGGAATGAAATGGAAGAGCTGAAATAAACAGGCCAGGAGTTTCTTGTAAAAAAAAATTGCGAAAGCTCTTTGTGGTGGACCTGGTAATACAATCCAGTGAAGCGAAGTCCTATGAAGACAATTCTCTGCCTCGTAGAAATTACTCTCTTTCATTTCTCGCTATTATATCTTCATTTGGCCTTTAGCATAATCCTCCTCATGCTATTTCTATATAAGGTACTACGGAACTACTTTGCTTGCACTATCTGTGAAGCACTTGGTAATGGTCATGTTTCTCCATCGTAGCTAGGTTAATGCTTCCCTTTCTACGTTAACACCGTCACACCTGTGAAACTAATAGCTAGCAAAGAGTTGGACCAGTTTATCAACCCCTTTGTTCAGGCGATATGTAAAGTTTGCCATCAGCTCTTGAAACTATCTATTTTGAGCTTTTCGCTCACCCCCTCTTTGGCTATCGTAATCTAAATGGACACATAGCGCTAGATACGCGTCGTGCGAAATTCATGATTTTCGTGCTGGATGAAGTATATCAAGTGCGTTACCGTTACCAAATCTATTTGCCTTCTGTTGTTCTAGCATTGTTAAGCTGCCATTATTTTTGTATTTGTTCTGCCGTATGTCGCAAATATGCCCGATAGCTTCTCGAACACAGGTGCTCTGTCAGGCGTGGTCTAGGGAGAGTTCTTCTCTATACATGATAATTTGCAAAAACCATTTCGTGGGGAGAAACTGCTGCTCCAGAAGAGTACCATATACCACTAAGACTGTTTCTAGTGAAGAAGCCGTTGAGCTCTTTTCTCTGCTGTAACCTCGGTATAGATAATCGGTGCACTCTCTTTCATTGGCAAGCTAACCCGAGATGGTAAGAAAAATTTTTTCATCAAACGTTTCTAGGTCTTCGTTTTTTCAGAGCTGTATTCATCGTGGTCGATAGTCCAAGGCCGCTCGTCGTTGCGATGTGGTTCTTCGTTGTCTAGCGAGTTCAATGTTTTGAAGTGCAGGAACGTTCTAATGAAGTAACGTCACTCAGCGATGGCATTTTAATCGTTAACCGAATAAAGTTTTGTAATGACCACGAGTAAGCCTATCAACGAGAGAAAGCACATTGACTATCCATACCGAGTTTGGATGGACGTCAGTTTTCTAAAAGGAAAGAATTCGAGATTCCAAGGAGCCTTTTTTCATGTTCTCGATGGTAAATGATGAAGGGATGGACTGCCCACAATGGATTCCGCCGACATGGTCTTCATAAACAATTTATTACTATTGATAAAATAGCTAACTAAAAAAGAAGGACACAATCTATTTACAACCACAGTGATGCTGAGATATTTGCAAAACTATGGACTGCAGGTGTCTGCCGTGGGGAACAGACGCTCTATTACCTTTTCCCGGGCTAACGCGTTCACCATCACACCACACCATGTGGGTCCTTCGTTTCGCCTGTCTCTCAGCTAGTTTCTCCATCGATCAGTGCCATCAGTATCTCAGCATCGGTGCGGTTGTATTTCACAAAGCTTTTTCACTAAACCCCTCCAGCTCCTCGGGATGGACGGAATTTCTAAGTTTGCGTAATAATGGACATCTTACTCATAGCAACCGCACTCCATTTCAACTGTTCCAATCCTTCAAGGAGAATTGAAATATCCCAACCTTCATTCTCAGTGCCCTTCAAGCAGTTGCCAAAAGCAGTTGTGATGCCAAGAAGGACGTAGCGCATTCCATTCGTCGTGAACAGTGCTCCTCCGTTATCATCCCTACAAACTCCCTCATAACGTTATTTCTCATAATGAGGAAAGCATTGCACCCGCATGTTTCTATACAGTCTTGTTCTTTTTTAAGACGAAGTTTTCCAGTTATCATAAACTTACAGAACAGATGGACTTTCCAAGAGCCTTTGTTACGATTTGGTCATCGCTTTTGCGGAGGAAAGTAAGCAAAACATCGAAAGTTACATTTACTGCTTCTAGGTAGTGGATCCAGGACTTGAGGCTGAAAACATGATGTCACCTTAGTAAATAGAGGGATAAATGGATGCTTCTATGTAGACCTTAAGGACTACTTACGATTGACACCAAATCCAGCTGCTGTAAGGGTACTGGGATGATCCTGGTTTTCGCTCGGTATGCAAATCGGTGATGCATCAGTAAATGAATTTGGTGAGATTTCAAGAAGAGCAAGATCATGATGAATATCACATGGAACGTACTGAGGGTGTGTCGTCATCTGAAAATCAAATGCACAATACCGATTCGCTGATTTCCGTTGCAAAATTCTTAAAGAGCATAGAAATCTACTCACATTCACCACTCTGTGTACTCCATAGAGTGTAGGAAATCGTGGGAGAAAATAAGAAATTGAGATGTAGACATTTATTCCCTTAATTGAGACCGGCTTGAACAAGCTAAAAAATCACTGAAATAAAATCTTTGGCTAAAGTAGTGAAATGAACAAACCAACCGGTTGCAAGGATCCTTTTTTGGATGTTGAGTGACCACACGTGAGAACGTGCCGCGCCGAGATCAGGGTACCGCTACATAAAGCTAAATAGAACACTTCATTGTTTCTTCGATTACAAGAAAATTGGACGCAAAGTTTTCATATTGACCGAAGTACGCTGCAAGTGCCACAACCCATGGATATCCATCTTTTTTGCACATGTTGTCCACCCTTAATCTGCGACTCACACTCTTTCGCTGAAAAAATAATTTCATCAAGCAGAATATCACGATTCTTCATTAATAATGATTTGACACTTTATTAATCTGAGATCTACGAAAAATCATTTTGGATGCATACAGGTACAATTGTTCTTTATTCATTAGCTGAACAGCCAAAGGATCCACACCGTCTTGGAGGGATGTTATTCCTAAGTCAACAGATGGAGTCTTCCGATGCACGTGGCGCTGCGGCTGACTATTGTGAAAGCCTAGGAGTGCACTCGAACGCCGATTGAAGGGCTGTAGTAAACCCGATGCTCAATGTCGTTTCAATGTGGGAACCTAGGAGGAACGGCGACAGATACAAAAACCGCAGCCAAGCCCAAATGTTAAATCGACTATCCCTATCCATGACGGATGAAGGATAGTGAATGTAACGTTTGAATATCAAGAGAGGGAACGATATGTAAATATCTAAGAAGCTTCCTAGCTGAAGAAAAATTCAATTTCCTTCAATTATAGATTAACTATAAATTTAAGTGATGCAATAGGTGTCAACCATAAATAGCCCTAACCCTTGCGATTTTCGTTGCGCTCTTGACCAAAGAAACTCAAGGGAAATAAAGCCTTTTGAAGATAATCTACTTCTTTTGCAACTGAGGCATTATCTTCTACGGAATTAAAAGGCATGCAGATATCCAGGCATTGATCAAGTTGCAAGTTGCAAACCGAGGCCTTGCTGCTCAATAGGCAAGTAGACATTACTAAAACACTGATTATTTCTTATATTTCTAGCTTGAAACATAAAACAACTCAGCGAAGATTCCAAAGGGTAATGCTTACGGAGAAAATGTGCTCCACATGTACGATAAAGCGATCTTCTCCACGATTCGTTGAGGTTTCCGCAGAACGATTCATGGAAAACTCAATAGCCGAAACTTTAATAATGAGCAGGAAGATGAATATAATTTCCATTGGCGGTGACCTTTCGCCAGGCACGTGCGCTCCCTATAATTCTTGATTGCTTCTACGAAGTATGTAACACAAAATCCAGTATTCAACAGATTTCGATGAATAGAAGTTGGTTCCAAGGAGCCTTTACTGAAAAGCTCCACTCAGTTAATACAAAATCGAGAAGGCCTTGCTACTCAGTAGGCAATGACGACCGAAAATGCTATAGATTCTCATTCTTAGATGGTAGCGTTATCCACTGAATGTAGTTCGCACTGCAAAATAACGATTTTATCTGTACATGCATCTTCATGTGCTTCTATGCTCTTACTCATGCTATTTTATAATTTTATATTTTATGTTAAGTCTTACGAAGGTGGACTTAGTTACTTGATACTTGAATGGCTCGTCCTCACTGGTTAAGCGGGCTCCACCATAATCTCCATTTTTCGGAGATTTGCTGCTTAAGCCATTGTGGTTCCCTGGAATCCCGAGCTCAGCCTGGCCAAAGTCTGCTCCAGGTCTTCAACACCACAGGCAGTCGCAGGCGTTGTGGATCAGAGGAAGATTTGCCACCACGCGACTTTGATACCAGGTGGATCCAGATATTGGTTTACTCTTAGCTGAGCTTCCTGATGGAAACGCCGGACTCCTTCTCAGCTTGGAAGACCCAGCCAGCGCGATGAATGCCCACGCTGTACATCGCAGCCCCCACACCCGGGAACACCTCCCAGCCACGATGAGGCGGAAACCGTTGGGAGGGTTTCTCGACAACCGACTATAATTTCTCAATCACTAGAGCGGTTAAGGAGTTCAGATTTTCACAGATTCATAAAAGGGGCTTTTTGTGTAGTAAAATTGCATACTTAATATTTGTAGGGCAAAAGGATAAAGGATAAAGCTCTCGGCGTTGATCAATTCCTTAGGGATGCGCCATGGATTCGACTTCATTAAGTGCCCTCGGAGGTGACTGAGTGCATATCTGGCTTTTACAATGACTCGCGGTGGCCTGCCCGATGTTTCGAGTCAGTGCTGCTATCCTCCCAGACAAGTCTGGTACCAATTTGCGGACCCTCGGAGGGCACGGAAGGCTTTGTGGGCCATGGGCCCAGGGATCGATTCCACGTGTGTGTTGCAGATGAGCCTCCAAACACTCCGCCACACTCGCCCAATGGTTTGGTGCTCTGCAAAATTAAAATGTGTTTGTAATCATGATTTTCGAAGAAATTAAAAAGTGAAATTTGCATGTTTTGAGTATTTTAATGCAGAGTTGGGGCCTACAAACAAGAACGATACATTGGGAACACCACTGCATCCCTAGAGAGGAAGTCCTTTAAACTCTCTTGGTTTATTTTTGAAATGTGAGCCTTAAAGCGAAAAAATTGAGGACAAAGAATACGTCGTAGGCTTCAGAAAATCAGGACTTCATCACCCCTGAAACAAGAATATTTCAATCCTGCACATGAATAGTTTCGGATTTCAACTGGCTTTTGTCATTCAATAAAATTCAAGGGAGCGTGTGGCGAAGTGGTTGGAGGCGCCACTGCGACACACGCAGAATTGGTCCCCGCGCCCATGGCTCACCAGGCCTTCCATCCTCCGGGGTTGAAAATTGGTACCAGACTTGTCTGGAGGATAGCAGCACTGGCTCAATACATCGATAAGCCACCGCGAATATTGTAAAGGCCAGATATGCCTTCAATCACCTCCAACGATACTTAATGATGTCCAATGCATGGCGCATCCCTCAAGGATTAATCAACGCCGGGAGTTTTATGTTTTATTAGCTTTTAATAAAATTCACTGTGAGTGTATCGGTTTGAAACTAGAAGACGACATTGATTTTGCATCGTTTGCCTGCTGTAGAAGCTGGATTGTTGTGTAGAGGTTGAGTGCACTTTTTTTTAAGCAGTCGTGGTATCCCTCATGTGGAAGCCGACATGATCTGGCTAAAAAAGAAAAGTCTCGGGTGTTTAAAAGAAATTTTTACGAAAGGCGAGGCAGGAGGATGTACTAGTCGAGTTTTCCCATAACGTAATTGCATCATTTTGCAGTGGGTCGTGACAACAGCAGATGGAATCATTCTCTAGATCTTTTTTGGTTCGGCGAAAACTATTTCAATGACGACTTTTGGCCACGAAGTCACCAAAAACTGTAACATCCGCCTTTAAAATTGCTCAAGCAACCAACTGATCCGATGAATAGCGCAGATATATCCCTTCAGCATGGCAATGGACAAGCGGCTGATATATCTTAGTATTTAGACTTAGGCGGTAGCACTTACTCCAAGAACTTATTCGTAGTTTCATTACTCATCGACCGGCTTGTCTTGGCTATTTAAGTGAGCATCTAGCACTCATGCTCTCAGTCGAGTAGTTGACTGGATGCTTACTTGGATGGCCCGTCTTCACTGGTTGCGCAGGTCCTACAGTATAATATCCGTTTTTTCGGAGTTTGCTGGTCTAGCCATTGTGGTTACCTGGAGTTTTCGAGGTCAGCTTAGTTAAAGTGTGCTTCAAGTTGACAGTAGAACAGATAATCTCACCCTTTGAGAATCAGAGAGAGATTTGCGACCATGCGAGTAGTTTTATACCAGGACGGTGGTGGATCCTGGTATTGGTTTACTCTTAGCTGAGGCTTCCTGATGGAAACGGCGGACTCCTTCGCAGCTTGGGAAACCCTGGCGAGCGAGACGAATCCACCCGCTGTACATCGCAGACCGACACCCAGGGAATACCTCCCAAGCCACGATGAGGCGGAGAACCGTTGAGAGGCGTCGAGAAGTTAACACCAACAATTATGCTACCATCGACATCCATCACACAACACAAACGACGATTCACTGATGGTCTGCATGCGGCCGATTTAGGAGAGTCAACCCTGGTTACTGAAGTAGTTATCGAGATCTACCGAATCTCGCCAACGTCGCCACCTACGCCTTGTTGCCGTAAGCTCGTGTGATTGTGACAACAAGTTATGGAAATAGCATTGTGGTTCCGTCAAAAAAATCTCTTTAACCAAAAAATGATCTTTTTCCTACGGAGGAAACATTAGTGGGAATTTGTTATAAAAAAAACCCAAACAGTTCGTCCTCGCGTTGTGGGTCTTCCTAGTTGTATAGAGTCAAATCTTCCCTGAGCGGTGCACCGAGTCACCAGCACAGTGAACATTAGATTCAGTATTGGATAAGCTCGGTAATAAATCTGCTTCTAAACTTCTTTGCCAAAATGACCACTCGAAACAACCAACAAAAAAGGAAAACATTTATACAGACAACTGTGGATAGAGCTTCGATAGTCTTTTAAACCAGAAAAAGCCATGACCAGCATTTTAACAAACAGTTTGTAAACCCTTCTCACTTTCACAAAACCCCTTCGTTATCAGCATTTTAGTAGTTATGTAGGTGTATATAATCATATTTGAAGATGCTTAACTGTGAAAGCAGGCTCACCATTTTTGTTTCCATGTCTAATCGACGAAAGGTGGCCTTATCCAATGTGCTTACGTACGATGAATGAGCTCTGTCGGTCAGAAAATGGAAACTCGGAAACTACACGGCCTCTACGTCTGCCCACCCACGAATATGGGCAGCAATCGAGTCAACATTCTATTCGTTTGGATACTGTTCTTGCAGTCTTCATCTACTTCTTGCTTTTTCACTTTTCGTCTAATAGAATTCAGATGGACATAACCCATAACAGTCAGTATTGCAAACCACATGCATTACGGTTCCAATAATCACTTATTGGAGCTACCCTTACTAGTACACATAGGTTCTACAATGTTAATCTTATTATACAGGGTATGTTGCGCTTGTGTATTGATTATATAAGGGTATAAAAAGGATAAGGCTATTGGAGTTGATCAATCCTTGAAGGATGCGTCATGCATTCTACTTCATTAAGCATCGTTTGGAGGTGATTTAATGCATATCAGACCTTTGGCAATGACTCGCAATGGCCTACCGATGTATCGAGCCAGTGCTGCTATCTTCCCAGACAGGTCTAACACCAATTTTTCTATCCTAGATAGAATGAAAGCTTGGTGAGTCCAAGACGCGGGTCCAACCAAGGACCATTTGTTTATCGCAAAAAATCTGTAATCATTGCTGTCGATCAGCGATACGCAGCAATTCATTCATGTGGTAGGAAAAAATCCGAGTTCTTGGAAGGTAGGAAGCCGACACAAAAATCAGTCATCATTACCAGGATCCTTAAGCACTTGCCTGTTATGCGCTGATCATAACAGATGATGGTAACTGACTCTGCGACCTCACAAATGTGAAGACAGTCTATGATGACGACCCAAGGAACTTTGGTCTATCCCAACTTAAGGTCGGAGACATTTCTGAATTGAAACACAAATGAGACATTAGAATATTTAGGACACATAAAAAAGAGAGATCTATATGCTTAAATAAGTCTATGAGCATCCTGGTAAGCACTTTTTGAACATATTGACACATTACGAAAGATCTTGACGAAATTTTTCAAAAAAAATGCGTGGTGCTCCCGGTAGCCCTTGACCGAACGAAGCCAACTAAATCTGATAGTTGACAGAAACCCATGTACTCTTCATTACTGCCCATTCGAGTAACTTGACAAACTGTGTGATTACAGACCGCACAGATAAAAGAAATGTATGGGAAACCTGAATCCTGGAGTAAAAAATGAAGACATTGTTACGGTAACGCTATAAAATTTGTATTTCATTCTAGAGAGATGAGATAATCAAATATTATGCAGAAACTATGCAAATAAGACCTGGAAAATCTGCAGTATTTAAAATAAGAAGAGGATTTGACTAGTCAGTTATTCACACGAAAGTTACTGTATTCTTACAATCCTTTAATAATATTCCTAACAAGTTTTTATCTTAGTTCCCAGGTTTTGACGAGTTTTTCCCGTAACACTTACGTGACCACGTCATCTCTATAGATGGAGTATGATATGAAAAATGGCCTCATTCAAATCTAAACTATCACATCTCAGCTTAGGGGCGCAGTGGCTGGAGGCGCCCAGTAGTACACATAGAATTGCTCCTCGCGCCTTGAGCACGCCCAGCCTTCCATCCCCTCCGGAGTCGGCGAATTGCCACCAGACTTGTCTGGGAGGATAGCAACACTGGGTCAATGCATCGGTAGGCCAGCGCGAGTCACTGTAAAGGCCACATATGCATTCGACTCCAACGATGTTTAATGAAGTCGGATGCATAGAGCACGACTCAGGGATTGATCAACGCAGTGAGTTTCATCCTTTATTTTACCCTTTCCATCTCAGCTCATCGGGAGTTTACTAATTGCGATAAAAAGTTCTAAGATCTATAGCTCCTTTCCTATAAGGTACCAAGGTGCTCGGTTTATTGCCCTATCGCGAATTTCTGATTTTTTTGAGTTCATGAGATTAACTTCTGTCAATGAATAACTTTTCACTCACTGCTCGTTATTTTTTTTTAATGACAGGTCATTATGCGAAATACAACCACAGTGATACTCAGATATTTGCAAACATCCAGCCCTAGACTAGATTCGATTGCTTGAGTACTCTTTCCGGGAGTGACGTTTCACCAACTCCACCAATGAAGCTTTTGCTGTGTCTATCTCTCAGTCAGTTTTTCACACTAACGGTGCCATAGGCAATCAGTGGGAATGGTGTGGAGAGCACAAATCGACAATTAAACGGGAATCTGGCATGGGGTATTAGTTTCGCAAATGTCTAAGCATAATATTTGCTTTTTATTTTCTGGCTACTATAATTTCAAACGGCAGGGTATTATGCGAAATACGACCACAACGATGCTGAGATATTTGCAAAATTCCAGACCACAGGTGTCTGCGATGGGGAACGAGCGCGCTATTACCTTTTCCGGGGTTAACGCGTTCAGCATTTGACCATGCACGTCCTTCGTTTCGCCTCCCGCTCAGCCAGTTCTATCGATCAGTGCCATCAGCAATCACCCGTCAATGGGATTCAGCTGGGGAACCGCATCGGCATTGAACCCAGTCAAACTGAGGCTTTGGTTGAAACCACGATTGCTTTTTATTTTATGCCTACTATTATTTTCACAGTAGCTATCGAGGGTACGAAGGACCCACAGTCTAATTGCTTCCATATGGTAACTTCCACGAATAAAGTTTTTCAGTGACAGTTGCTAAAGTGGTCATCTCGACATCTACTTAATTCAAGGTGGGATCTTCTTTTCCGATTAACAATTAAAGCAGAAGTCTAGTCTTGATAGTGTTGATAAATCTTGAGGTACAGTGAAGTAAAGCGGAAGTCTTGGTAAATTGCCTCTCAATATACCCTTCCAGGCTCTGAAGAAGGCGAAATCCGCCGAAACGTTAGTTTTAACGGAATAAAGAATAAAGTAGCACCTCTTGTTTGCTCAAGAAGAATATCGAGAACTATTCGATCAATGTCAAGGTTAACAGAAAGTCGCTCGTGGGAATTAAAACATGCTGGATGAAACCCATACAACACAATAAACATCGATCTCCACTATCGATTTACGTCAGCGGTACGTAAGTGAACGGGCGACAATAGAGAAGCAAAGTATCCGTAGAGCATCGTTGACACGAACATAGCCGCCGGCTGTTTGATTTCACCAAGAACAGCGCGGAAGCGAAGAAGCTAGTTCAAACCCTCCCCCACGCCTTCCTCCAATGCAAGTGGGAGCGCGATAGCCCGGCTGTCCTCAAGATTGCAAAGGCAATCGACTAAACCAACATTCTATCACATTAATAATGCTGAGATATTTGCAAAACTCCGGACCGCAGGTGTCTACGGTGAGGGAACGAACGCGCTATTGTCCTTTCCGGGGAGTAGTGCGCTCACCACCACACCATGCTCACCATCGCAATATAAACCCTGTGCCGTTAAAAAGAGTAGGGTAGTAAATAATAAGTTAAAATTCTATGACACTCATAAGAAATACGAAATTGTTAAGCAGCAGCCGAAGCAATACGCCAAATGTTCGATGACCATTGTAGGGATTGATGCGAGGAAAGCGTATCTAATGCAAGTGCTAGACCATGCGAAATGCAAAGAAAAATGAAATAAGTAGCATTCTAGACGGCAGACCGAGATTGTTAGCGAAAAGGTACTTGTTTTTAGCTGAAGCGACGGAGTCCCTAATGATCCGATAAAAGGATAAAGGACGAAGAAATAAAGCAGTAAATAAAGGTTTGACATCTAAATAAAAGTCTTGTAGAAGTCAAAACTTCTTACTCCTTAGATATGGATTGCTCTCCCTTCATTTAATGGTGAAGCTATTGCCGCTTATTATCCTTTCGCAGCGAATTTTGTTACATATTCGAATAATAAATGTTAAGCTGGGAAGTAGGATAGTGTTGGGCCAGAAATGAAAACATTTTTCTATGTGTACCATGTAAAATGTCTTATCGGAAATACGCCATATTAAAAAATCCCGCATCTCTATCATATTACACGAAATTTCTTGTTTCACGGCTTGCTCTTTAAGCTGGCCGAGATCTTCCGTTAGTGATCGATAGCCTTCAGTCCTTTTATATTGTCAATATGAGCAAGACCTAGTCCCTGTTGTTGAGATGAGTGATTCAGTCGTTGCCATTCCACTCTTATAGGGAAGGAGAAGAATACTCATCGGTTCTACTGGATGAACTTTTCCAGATGAAAATGAGGAGTCTCACCATCACATAAGATGACCTCGACCAGGAGAAGGACATCATTCGTAGTAGGGCAGTTGAGAAGCTGGAAGTGTTTTATCGTAACGAGGAATAGAAATGTTGGATGGAATAGCACAACTAGAAAGCATTTCACTAATCGCTTCAATTATTCATGTGAGGAACGACAGACATATTTGTGCTCAAGCCGTTTCTTCGGACCTTATATTACTTGATAGGAGGACTCAAGTCAATAGATAATTTACCCATTTGTCCTTTCACACTACCTCATGAGGTCTCTGTCATTGAAATGGCCTTTCGAAACGGAAGGGAGACTTCTACTCTTTGGAAAAAATTCACTGCCGAATATCGAGGGAATTATAGCGCTAATTGTTTGCTATATTAAGACTTTGGTATGTGGAGTAAACCACCGAGCAAAGAAGCCAATTAAACTCTCACCTTTAGTGCAAAGCGTAATGTCAAGCAGTGACTCCAATGTAATCGGTCAAGAGATTACCCCTGGGGGGAATATTGGTTAGACAAGATCAGCTATCACTAATAACACCCATCTATAATGCAGTCCCATGAAGCATCTACATATCAAACCAAATACAGAATGTCTTCTTCGATGCTTTGGACGCTTTGGACGTAAACACCGCTGCAAGAAAGCCTCTAATAGTCATACAGAACTCATGGCTCGCACAAGCCGTCATTAAGGACTGTCACAATAACGGTCACCCAGGAATAGGACACTCCATGACACGTATACGGGAAAACTTCTGGATTCCCAGATTGCGTGCTCAAGTAACACACAATCTCCGAAACTGCATACAGTGCCACAAATTCAACAATCTGCCGTACAAATATTCCGAAGAAGGTGACCTTCCTGAACAAAGAGTTCAGCGATCACATCCGTTTGAGCAAGTTGGCATAGACTAATTCGATCCGATTTCCATCGTCAAATCAGGTGACATCGAAGACAACTATTATGGATGCATAATTACATGCTCGGCAACACGTCTAATTCATCTGGATGTCGTGTCAGATCTTTCCACCACGGCATTCATAATGATGTTACGCCCCTTTCTTTGCAAGACGTGGGACTCCGAAATCTATTACGCTTCAACATTTGTACTCGTAAAAACGATTCTTAACGAAGGATTACAAGCAACGCAAAGCTTCCTATCATAAAGGAAACTAAGCTACGCTTATGCACATTCGAATCAGAAGAAGCTCAAGAAAAGCCGTCGAATAAAGTCTCCCTCAAAGCATGGGTCACCGAAGGTAAGGTCGTCCATTCTCCATGCTGTTATACACGCACGATAACTTGGTAAAACCATTTGTTATTTATCCAATTTCTATGAAAGATGCAGACTTTATTCATCAACATGTACCTTCCAGTATACCAAACTAATAACGAACTAAAAGTGAAACCTACTATAGTATTAGGCTCTGACCAACTATGGTCCCTAGTGAAAGACGACCAACCGCACATCATACTTCCTTCTGGATTACATCTTCTACCAACTCGCCTAGGCCACCTCAAAACAGGTAGGAGAGCGCTCTTATCTAGCACCTGAAGAACAAAACAATGAAACGGTCAATGACGAAGACTATACTACAGTAGAAAGTTCAATCAAATTTCGCATCTCACCCAGTTTGGCAATTGGACGATGAGGACGATAAAGAAACTGAGAAAATTATCTCACCCTGAAATCTGCTGAAACTGAGGAATTTTCTAATTCCGAAAAAAGAAATAAGGATGCAAACTGATCGACAAGTGTGGGAGAAATTTAATAAGACCATCGAAAAGCGACCCGACGGGTACTATGTACGTCTCCCATGGAGGGAGACGACCACTACTAAAGCTACGCGACAATAAAGCCATAGCTTTCAGTAAACCAAATAGTGTTTGGGGATCTTTACAAAATAATCAGAAATTAAGAGAACGTTGCTGAGAAAGAGGCAAAGCCAGGTACTCGGTGATGGCGGTGGATTGCACGTGGGTACCGTCAAGGGTAAACGCGTGTTCGAAACCCAGTTGAGGTCCCGAGTTCTCCTTACATCCCATGATTCTTGCGCATGTGGTTCCCATATTGTATTCGTTTTCGATCCTTTTCCACAATGCAATCTACTTAACTTTGTTGGTAGTAGGTGTCGATGATTAGATATCGGAGGAGGTCATCCTAGAAGCTCTCCTTTAAAGTGGCGATCTCTATCAACCTTCCCAACCCCCTTCTTCGACAGTTTGGTGATCGATTGCATCTAGCGAGAAGATCCCTGGGAGATACCATATCGAGTTCTTTAGCTTGGCTTTCCGAGCAATCCCTCCTTTAGGAGAGACGTCGTAAGATTCCGCATCCGGTCCACGTTTAGCGGATAAATGTTACTATTACTATTGTCTGCATTTATTGGAACTATCCCCTTTATCACGCAGAAAGCACGATAACTATAAAGTACCCTTTCTCACACGAATGTCTGAACGATGCTTTTACTCAGCCAGGTACCAACAATTTTCATCGAGTGAGACGTCATAAACACGATCTCATAGGAATTCATGCTATCGTTGAAATGCTCTTCAGGACTGTGAATTGTAATCGAGAGTTTTCATCTGAAACACCTTCGATAGTGCAACCGTCGTTTTTTCGGTGAATGGAAGATTGCGAGAAGTTTTCATGCTTACTTTTCGAGCCTGAAAGACCACGGATATCCGTGTTTCCGTGCCCTTGCTCCGCTCAGCTTCTCACGAGATACCTGTGCTGAAAAATCAGCTTTTCTAGCGCATTGGAAACAATGGGGATTGTCCCATTAAAGAATTCAGTTCGTTGCAATGTGAGTTTCTCCAAGTAAAGGCGTAAAAATTTCAAATTTGTAAAAACGTTTCGTTAAAGACGAGGGTTAGTGGAAGGATGAAAACTTCCAAGCGAATTGTGCAATTGTTGTAAATAAAACGAGATATCATACGGTCTGACTTTTATTTACTGCCTATTAATTTCTTAAGGTAGGGTATTATGTGAAATGCAATTAGATAATGCAGAGATATGAGCAAAACTCCGAATCGCAGTTGAACCCCGAACCCGCCATTGACCCCGGGGCTCACGTGTTTCCCACTGCACCCTCGAGGCCTTCACCTTTCCTTTTCCTCGGCCAGCTTTTTTTTTACCCTAGCGGTGCTATCGGCAACCATCCGTGTGTTACTCAAACTGGAAGCTTTCCTACTTTTTTTCTTCAAAATCATGGCTAGAGGCATTTCAAGGTTGTTGTGATCCACCTGTAGTTTATCCAAAGAAGAAATGAGAAGATAATGTGGTTAGCATTGGGTTAGTATTGGCCAGATGAAGCTCTGTTCTACAGTTGAAAATACACGGGAACTTTTTCCCAAATGCGTGAGTTGACCGGCAATTTGACGGAATGGTCACTTCCACGACCAACTTTCTATTAACCTAAGCATTGATCAAATATAGTTCAGTGCTTGTGCTCAGCAGTTTGTGCTTCTTGGATCAGTCCCGTTGCCGAGTGATTGCCAATGGCACCATTAAGGTAAGAAAAAAAAACAGTGACAAAAAATCAAGGCAGTGGCCCCAATGGTGTAGTTGGTAACACATGAGCCTCAAGAAAATGTAGTGGCGCGTTTGATGTTCACCTGAAGCAGAGCTTTTTCTCATGTGTCAGCATTGTGTTTGTAAAATGAAGTATGACACTAATGAAAGGGCAAACAATGAAATGAATAACAATTTGGTTTATGTATGGACTTAATGATGCTCTACACCACTAAAGGTTAAAGGATAAAGGGCAAAGCTCTCGGCGTTGACCAACCCCTGACGAATGCTCCGTGCATTTGACTTCATCACGCAAGGTTTGCTGGTGATTGAATACATATCTGGAACACACCCGCGCCTACCATTAAAAGCTAGGATGACAAATCCCGTTTTATGATGATGCTTTCTTTGATTTCTAGATTTTTTTATGACGATGTTTCCTATCATTATTTAAGCACACAATCTATGATACTCTAATGTTCTCCATGCCTTTAACCTTCAGTTTATCCGTGACCTATTTTACAACATCTTTTCTCATTCCAAATTCCGCAAATTTCATCGAAAGGTGAGTAACACCACGAAAATATCTGTTTTACAAGAAACTATACGTAGTTCACTTTTATTCCTGATCATATTTTACTTAATAAGGAGAAATTTACACAAGAAGAGCACTCACGTAGAAAGCGTTCGCCACATGCATTTTTCAGTTCTTGACAACTCGATCTATTCGTTTTTGGTAGCAGCGGGTGTTGGTGATTAGACATCACCGAAAGGTGCACTGGAAACGTTTTCTCTTTTTGAATTGGCAATTTGTGTCAGCGTTCTCGTACCCAATCCATCGGCTGAACACACGTTATGGATGATCTGCTGAGTCATTTAGATGGTTCAAAAGCATTTCCCTTCTCGATTTGTTAGATATAACTGCTCCGTTGAATAATAAAGTCACGTGACATCAAAATACTACGCTCACAAATTTCATTCGATGCATTTTCTGACAAAAAGACTGTTCACCGATGAGTCTTCATTTCTGACAGCTGGTGTTGTTTCAGCCGCTTCCAAGTATTTCAACAGTACAAAAGTCACTATTCCCCTAGTAAACGGCTCTGAAGATGGCGAAATCCGCCGGAACGTCAGCTTTAACGGAATAAAGAATAAAGTAGTACCTCGTGTTTGCTCAACAAAATTATGGGAACTATATTTGATCAATGCTTAGGTTAATAGAAAGTAGGTCGTGGGAGTGACCATTCCGTCAAAATGCCGGTCAATTCACGCATTTGGGAAAAAGTTTCCGTGTATTTTCAACTGTAGAACAAAGCTTCATCTGGCCAATACTAACCCAATACTAACCACATTATCTTCTCATTTCTTCTTTGGATAAACTACAGGTGGATCACAAGAACCTTGAAATGCCTCTAGCCATGATTTTGAAGAAAAAAAGTAGGAAAGCTTCCAGTTTGAGTAACACACGGATGGTTGCCGATAGCACCGCCAGGGTAAAAAAAAACTGGCCGAGGAAAAGGAAAGGTGAAGGCCTCGAAGGTGCAATTGGGAAACACGCGAGCCCCGGGATCAATAGCGGATTCGAAGTTCAACTGCGATTCGGAGTTTTGCTCATATCTCTGCATTATCTAATTGCATTTCACATAATACCCTACCTTAAGAAATTAGTAAGCAGTGAATAAAAAGTCGGACCGTATGATATCTCGTTTTGTTTACGACGATTGCACAATTCGCTTGGAAGTTTTCATCCTTCCACTAACCCTCGTCTTTAACGAAACGTTTTTACAAATTTGAAATTTTTACGCCTTCACTTGGAGAAACTCACATTGCGACGAACTGAATTCTTTGATGGGACAATTCCCATTGTTTCCAGTGCGCTAGAAAGGCTGATTTTTCAGCACAGGTATCTCGTGAGAAGCGATCAATGAGCGGAGCGAGGGTACGGAAACACGGATATCCGTGGGTTCTTGGCCTTTCGGGCTCGGGGGGTAAGCGTGAAAACTTTTCGCAATCTTCCATTCACCGAAAAACTATGGTCGCATTTTAGCACAGTATAGCGCTGCTTTGATCTCATTGCGACATATCCTCATATCATCATTGTGTGGCAGACCGTCGTCGCGAGGTCGGTTGCGGAGGTATCTCCGGACTTTCTCTCGAAGAGTACGTTTCTTTATTTCAACTTCGACCTCTATCTTATGTCAAACCCTTAATTTTTTAGTCATCATAACCAGGCAGGAGTAAAAGTTACATTTCTCTCTCTCAAGCGACAGAGCCGCTTACAGGGGATACGCCTGTTGAATAGACACGAAGAACATCTTTTTGTACAAGGTTCCTCGCTTCCACTGTTCTTGGTTATGTGGAAGTGCAGCTGGCTTGATGGGCTCTGTTGTGACATAGGTTCACTCCTAGTTGACGTATTTGTGTGAATGTCGAAATGCTTCTCTGTTTGCATGACTTTGCTAGATGAATGAACCTAGCCACAAACAACGTGGTACAGGCTCTTTCATCCACGAAGGAAATACAAAGTTCGCCTGTGATTCATCGGAGGGAAATTGTGACTTTCGTGTTGCATGACAAAGTGGCTGAATTGTTTTTGAATGTAACTCTTTTTAGAAAGACCGGATAGCTCTTTTTGAGCGTTCTATAGCCTTCATCACGAGAAGTGCCAAGAAATTTCCCAGCGCTACCGATGCTTGGCCCAATCGGGCTATAACCAGCGATCATATGATTCACCTCCGTGGACCTCTTATGACTGCGCTACAAGCGACCTTGATAAGGCATTAAAAGGCTTGCAAAGTAGTGCCAAAATTGACAGCATAACAGCATGTCGACAGCACTTGGTGAGAAAACTGAGAACTTTCTATGTTTTCTAGATTGTACGAAGCTCACCCGTTTGATAAGATGCATGTTGTCCCTGGGACGAGAGAAGTATTTTCACTGAAAAAGGACGACAAATTTACAACATATACTGTGACAAACGTGGGTGGTTTTCTCTAATGGGCACTGAAATATTTTTTTTGAAAGCCCTCGATTTCAGGTGACAATACAGCCTAGCTACAATGCTCGCAGTGAAATGTTTAACTTAGCTCTTCTTGAATTCACACCACAGATGGATTAGGAAGGACCACCAATTTGCATGCCAAAAAGAGAATGAGGATATTCCACAAAGTAAGGAGCGCCCTACAGCAGCTGGATTTGGCCGTAATCGTAAGTGCTCTTAGCGATAAGATACTTGCATTTATCCAGATTCTCACTGGAAAAGGTGACATCGTTTTGCAGCGTATCATTCGGGAGTGTTCACTCTGGAAGTAGACTCCAGTTATCAAACACGTCTCGTGACCAAAACTACTGGAAAGTCCGTCTGTTATGTATGTTTGTAGTCATGGACAATGCAAATGTTCGTATTTTTGTGAGAAATAGTGACGTAATCCAATTTTCTGGGTGATAGCCGAGGGCCACTCTTCATGCCCGAGAAAACGTCTAGGTGGACGGGATCCTATTAGGGATTACTTCTGGTTGTAGTGACTGCAATAAGGTGACTGTGAACGAAACTTTGGACACTTTCGATTGTATTTGAGGTATTAATTACTGCTAGGGACTTGGTTGTAGCGCTTACAGTGTAGGTATGATAAGGCATCAAATAGGAAAAATTGTAGTCTTGAGACGATTTAGGTTCCAAAGTATGGTATGGAGATTGTAGCCAGGTGCTACAGTTTTCACTTTCTTGTAAGTTAGAAACTTTTCTTATAAGTTAGAAACTATCTTATAAAGAATAAAAGAGGTTAGATTGTTAACTAAAACTTATTGACAGACATGGCGATCTCTTTTGTTCCTTCTGGTCAATGAAAAGAAATTAATTTCTCAAGGCAAGGTGCAAGGAGGGATGGAACCACTGACTGCTTGTACTGTTTTCTCTATTTCTATGTACTTTTGATTGTTCAGAGAAGGAAAGCTTCTTCGAGGAGCTAAGCAAATCTGTCAGATGGATGTGTCAGGTTTCAGGTTGGAGGATTTTCTGTTGTCGCGGGCTTCTTCTGAATAAACATCTAATTTTTCAGGTGTCTGCCCACAACAGAAATCCGTGTAGACGATCGACAATATGAATTTTTCTTAACAAGAATATCAAGAATATGAAATTTTATCCACAATTCATGTCACGTAACCTGCTTTAATAAAAGTGCGTTTAGAAGCATATGTTGTTAATAGCTGTGATGGTACTGTGTAGCGAGCTAGATAGTTAATCCGCAACGACAATACTCCAACGTTAACGTTGTTGATTGATTGGCCTGAAATTGTCGCCTCTCAACCGATACTCGCCATATATGAAGTATCTTACTATCGAAGGTGTTTCAGATAAAAACTCTCGATTACAATTCACAGTCTTGGAGAGCATGTAACGATAGCATGAATTCCTATGAGATCGTATTTAAGACGTCTCACTCGATGAAAATTGTTGGCACCTGGCTGAGTAAAGGCATCGTTCAGACATTCCTGTGAGAAATGGGTACTTTATAGTTATCGTGCTTTCTGCGTGATAAAGGGGATAGTTCCAATAAATGCAGACAATAGTAATAGTAACATTTATCCTCTAAACGTGGATCGGATGCGGAATCGTACGACGTCTCTCCTAAAGGAGGGATTGCCCGGAAAGATAAGCTAAAGAACTCGGGATGGTATCTCCCAGGGATCCTCTCGCTAGATGCAGCAAAATGAGAACGAGCATAAAAACTGTGCGAAAAAAGCCGGTGATCATCGCTCTTTTATTTTAAGAACGGGAGCTGGACAGCTCTCGAGAACTTATGTGGGTCCAAGGCAGCTTCATTCTTCTGACTAAGAAATTCGGGAATTATACAGTAGCGTTCAAAACATTTAGTGTATTCTATACAGTCATGTGCGGTAGGCCCAGTGGTCAGCATGAGCTACGTAGGAGTAGCGAAATAAAAACCACAACGATGCTGAGATATTTGCAAAACTTCGGTCCGCAGGTTTCTGCGGTGGGAACGAAAGCGCTATTGCGCTTTCCGGAGCTAACGCGTTCACCACCACACAATGGCGGTTATTCGTTTCGCCTGTAGCTCAGCTAGTTTGCTATCGATCAACGCCATCAGCAATCACCCGTTAACGGGATCGATCTGGGGATCTTGGACATTGAGGCAGGATCTGGGCATTGAACCCAGTGAAGCTAATCATGATGACTAACAATGTGTATTCCTCGTTCATGTTCAACAAGAGAAACCATTCACCCGAGAGAAACCGAAAGAGACCTGTCTTCCATTTCTTAACGTTCAAATCAACTTATCAAGTAGCGGTTACATCAAAATTTGGTATCGAAAACCAAATAATAAAAACATCCTGGTTCACTTCCTTCCTTCCCACCTTTCACACACAAAGAGGGCGTTTGTGAGAAACATGTTTCGAACAGCTACCTCTGTGTGCACAACCATGGAACTAAAGGAACAATGGAGCGACTTGGCCCGGCAATAGCCATCTCTAATGGCTACGAAATAGTAACCCTACGAGATAAGTTTAGAAGGAGAGCGACGCCCCAAAAAGGAAAAACGTGGCCAAGACAAAGCCCTGCTTATGTTGCCCTTCATTAGCGATGAAGTAGCTATAAAACGATGCTTAGGAAGGGCAGGTCTAGAGGATTCGGTAGCGATAGTTGAAATACCACCGGCTACTCTACGTCGTCAATTAGTTCGCAACCGCCTGTATGACCGTCTATGTGAAACAACAAATTGCGTAATTTGCCCTTACGGCAGGGACGGTGATTGCATCAGTTCAGGTACGATATACTTGATCTCTTGTAATAATAGTGGAGATGAATATATTGGCGAGACGGGAAGACCTTTGTGTATCCGTATAAAAGAACACCTAGATGGCAAATGAAAACTAAGATAAAGTACTCCACTAAGCACGCATAGGCTATAAAAGCATAGCGGAGACGATTTCGAAGTAAAAGTCAATATCATTGCACAGGAGACTAAAACACCGGCGCAGAAACTTCTGGAGGCTTTTTGGACAAATGCGAAAAACCCTACAATAAATACTAAGGATGAATGCCCAGAGGTCATACTCGACCTGACCCCCGTATGTTCGCATCAATTTCTGGTGTGGGATGGTACAGTCATCAATCATATGCGACTATAATCAGCTGTTCTAATCTTCCTAGTCAAGTAAAAAAGCGGTGGGTTTTTCGAGAAGCTGTTGATCATGTAATTGCCATAGAGTTTTTCATCTTTTTGTAAGTGTTATTGAAGCGTTTGGCCTAGTAAATTGTATATCAGTATATCCTTCCGGGCTCTGATGAAGGCGATACTGCCGAAACGTCAGCTACTGTTGTATTGTATTGTGTTTTTCTATGGAAGTAAATGTATGCTGTTTAACAACCTCGCGATTGCTGAACAAGAAAACGACGCATTCATATTCCAATGCCGAGGTTGATAGAAAGTCGATCCTGGGAACTAAGACTACTTCATCAGCGACATTTTTACTACACAATCCTGTGTACTTACTTGGATACTTGGTTGGCCCATCTTCACTAGATGTGAGGATTCCAGTTTAATTTTCCCCATTTTTTCGGAGTTTTGCTGGTTTAACCATTGCGGTTTCCTGAAGTCCCGAGGTCAGCCTAGTCAAAATCCGTCCCAGATCTTCGCCACCACAGGCAGCCGTCACCTTTGAGGATCAGAGGGAGATTTGCCACCATGAGACTAGTTTGATACCAGGACGGTGTTGGATCCTGGTATTGGTTTACTCTTAGCTGGGATTTCTGATGAAAACGCCAAACTCCTTCTCACCTTTGGGACCCTGCTGGGGTGATGAATCACCCACAGAAAATCGCAACTCGACATCCAGGAACACCTCCCAGGCACGATGAGGCGCTAAACCGTTAGTGGGAGGCACAATACTGTGCAGAAACTAATATTATCGCTTATTCGCTTCTTCATTCGTCTTGCTATTAACTTGCTGAATTTTGACATAATGGCCATCTAGACAAAAGTAGGAGGAAAAGCCCAACATGAAGGTTTGGAAATTCTCTTATTCCCTCCGTTTTCTTCGTTCTTTATTATACTTTCGCTTAAATATTATGCTTTTGCTAACTGAACTAAACCTTCTTATTTTTTTGTTATGATTTTTTATTTCTAGAAAATTCCTACCAGAAAAGAGTCAAGTCTACATTCTTCTGCAAATCTAGTAATGTTTCAAATTGGTGGGTTTATTTTATACTGTGGTGATAACTTATGTATGAATGAGCTACAAATACGCTGACAGAGTGTCACAATGAATGAAAAACACGATTTCATTGAGACTTACTAACTCTTCACTAGTCAGGAATGGGAGTGACTTTTCATCCAAACAAACTCTTTCATCTGGAGCCTTTACTATTGAAATGTCGTCAACTTCTAACTAATAAACATAGAACACACTTCTCAGATCTTCACAACAACGAATGGGCCTTGTATCGGCTCGGCACTCATTCATCTGTGAAACATTTGGTGCATAAACATTATTATTTTTATTCCACTCGATCATACAATGAGGAAAAAAAAGGATACCTTACAACAGACACTGTGAACAATGAACAGCGGAAAATCAAGCATTTACGCTTGACGATTGTAAAATTGATTCTCTTTTGAAAAATAAAAGGATAAAGCTCTCGGCGTTGATCAATCCCTGAAGGGTGCGCCATGCATTCGACTTCACTAAGCATCGTTGCAGGTGACTGAATGAATATCTGTCCTTTACAATGATACACGGTGGTCCACCGATGTATCGAGCCAATGCTGCTATCCTCCCAGAGCAATCTGGTACCAATTTGCCTACCCCGGAAAGATGGAGAGCTTGGTAGGCTTGGGCGTGGGGATCGATTCCATGAGTATTGCAGGGAGGCTCTAACCACTACGCTATACGCGCACTTTTTTTTGCTGAAAAAACCTCTTCAAAATTTGTCTAAGACATCAGCGAAAACTGAAAAACGAACGCAATCATTCGCTAATGAAAACAAAGGTGGGCAGGAAGAATTTTCCCTACTGGCTGGCATTTTTTGTCTATGTAGTTGCCGTAAATGTTGTTTTCACTGGAGAGATGCTGCTCAGTCGTGTTATTGTTATTGAAATGTGTCCCACCATTTATTACATACGGTTTTGCATCTCATTTTCTACATTCTGTCTGTTTTTCGTATTCCATATAGTTCAAATGTAGAATACAAAATAGAAAAAACAGATTAAAGAATTTAGGATTATTTCACCATGTTGTGTTTTTATTCATGAACTCCACCCATTCATTCACCCATTCACCCTACTGCCTATCGAAGGGAGGAATATGTTATGGTAAAAAGAAATACCAGTGGATTTCTTGTCAAAACTTGTGCCTGGAGGGAAACTCAATGAGTCCAGATCTTTCTTAAAATCTTGTGGATTTCTGGTAGGTTGAGGACCACACTACGCAATTAACGCATTCTTTCAACAACAATGCGTGTTACTTTGCACACCACCGTACTCCGGACCACCTTCCCAACGGTTTACCGCCTCATCGTGGCTGGGAGGTGTTCCTGGATGTCGGACTGCGATGTACAGCGGGAGGATTCGTCCTCCCGGCAGGGTCTCCCAAGCAAAGAAGAAGTCCGGCGTTTCCATCAGGAAGCCTAGCTAAGAGTAAACCAATACCAGGATTCACCACGGTATTGGTATCAAAGTCGCATGGTGCTAAATCCCCTCTGATCCACAAGGGCTGCTACTGCCTGTCGTGGTGACCACCTGGGGGCAGACTTTGGCCAGGCTGTCCTCGGGATTCCAGGGAACCACAATGGCTTAACCGGCAAATCTCTGAAAGATGGTGATTATGCTGGAGCCCGCACAACTGGTGAGAACGGGCCGTTCAAGTATCAAATATCAAGGGTTTCTGGTAGTGGAGCATTTTTGGAAAGTGCTAGTTATTTTAACTTATGAGGTCATTTAAACTTGCTAGTTTGAGTCGTCTTAAAAGCGGTACACAAAATAAACTGCTTAAATCCAGAAGTGAGTACGAATCGCGATAGAGAGCTGGTTCGTCATAGAATAGAAGCTGCTAATACAAGTTGTCACGGAAGGCGTACTATAGCTGAATTGAATTCAACAGCACCAGCTCACTCCACGATCAAACGCTGCTCATAGTTTGCAAGCGTTTGAAGAATGATATTGTATTGAAAAGATTATGAGAAGAAAGAGCCATCATGGTTTAGGAATTCAGTCCATTATAAGACAATCATTTTGAAACTGACCGTCATTCAACCTCGGTACTACAATAGTCAGCATGTCTCTCTATATCGTTGAGCTTACGCGAGGTTGTTAGAGATGTTTATTCGACTGACGTTTCGACGTCTTCGTTTTCACCGGAGCCGACGGTACTTGTCGATGGTCCACATTTGTTACACTTCTCGATTTCGCATCTTCGTCTCGCATCGAACCGGACCTTTCTCAGTTGAGCATCTCGAATGAGCCGAATGCACCCGGCGACGCTCTTTAATACAGGGCGGTTGTTGTTGATATGATTATCCGTTGATTATTATTTTTTAAACGGATAATCCAGCCTACAGAAGTTGGTATTTTGTTAGCTCTACAATATCTCATAATACAATGATAGTACATTTTTGACATCTGAATCACTTTATTAATGAACTTCTTCATTTGCAACGCATGAGCTTCATTAACATACATAAACTTCATATACACACTAGACCAATCTAACTCTTCAGATCAATTAGAGGATTGCTAGTGGGAAAATGAAACCAGGAGAGATCGCGTGGATGTCATTAGAGGTAACTTCCATCTAGATTGGTTAATGTTACGAGTATTTCGCCTCATGTCGTTTGCTTTCCCATGTTTAGTCAGGCATCTCAGTGAGGGCGCAACAAGGAAATGGAAAGTAAACCGGCTATGATTCCGATTGAACTTTCGAATGGCGACCATTACTTTATGATTTCAGATGATGCCCTGTATCTCACATAGCGAACAATGGAATCGCCCACTCGTCTGATGAAACGGAAAGCAAACAGTTCCAATACTATCCGCTTAAAGCGGGCATTTGACTATTGACCTTTGACTTTTCTATTGTTCGCTGTTACTATAAAATATCTAGCAGTTCACCGACATAGACAAACCTTTTGCCGTCCTATTTTCTCACGCTCACCACAACCAACATCATCACAAATTTAGCCCAAGCAATACCACATCTATTTTGTCTCTCGCTAAAATTAAAAAAGGTTTTCAAATCTTCGCCAGCCTTAAAAAGGATCTAACATTAAAAAAATAAACCTTGTCCTGAAATTTATTATCACTAAATCACCATTTACTGATATCCGTTGTATTGGAGTGCTGTATTTGCTTAGTTTATTTTTTGTCTTTCTTTAACGAACAAATGAATGCAAACCAACAGGTCTCGTTCAAAGATTTTTGAGACCAAAACTCAGAACTGGACTTCGTGGCCATTGAGCTTATAATCCAGCATTTCCGGGATTGAACAATTAAAACAAAAAAAAGGGTAATGAGAACGGGAATTTGATAGAAGAGTTAAGGTACGATGAAAATAAGCTTCAACTTCACATACTGTAATATTTATTAAACTCCTTGTTTCTTATCTAGTAATGTTAGGACGCAGCAACTACAATTGTTAGTTATAACATAGTGTGCCCTCAAACCACACCTCTGAGGCTCCTCTATCGGCCAGTTAGTACTGGTCGGTTTCGGGAAAATCTTCATCACCACAGGATCCACCAACGTTCTGGAAGAATCCCAAACACAGCTAGTGAAGCTCCTTGCGATTCACAAAAGCCGCGTACTGCTATCGTGGTGAAGGCCTAGAACATACAATCTGGCTATCGCAGAATTCCAGCGTAGAATCAACTGGACCAGCATTGAACGACGTTCTTGAAGAAGTAATCATCAAGTACCAGTCACCGAACCCAAACGAAATCCGATCTGCTTCGCGGATGATAGATGGGAACGACGAATCGAATGAAAGAAATGCTAGGATCCGTAAGATATTTGATGTCGGGTCATATAGATAAAACGAGCTAAATTATTCTCTTGGGAAAAAGAGGATAAAAAATAGTGGTAGAAGCGGGATCAGATCCGACCACAGCTTTCGTTCCAAGCGATATTTTTACCTAGCTCGTCCATCTTTTTCCAAAACATTTCCTTTTGGCTGCTTCACGATACTGTGTTTTTCAATGCGGTGACGAACACAAGACGAGAATGTTCTGCATTTGCGCTCGTTACTTACACGTACACGTTTTTGCATTGTACGGCAATCGCGCAGTTAGTTTACCTTGTGATTTTACTGTCGCATAATGCTAGTAACGTAGAGCGATTCAGCCAATGATGTTTTCGAGTTTAACCACAGTGTATTCAGCCAACAGCCGTTCCAGAAAATGATCGATCTCATCGTTTAACCGAATTCGGTCACTAAGTACAAAAAATCGTAATGTTCTCTTAAACCTTGACATCATTTCGATTCAATCGCAATGCGCAGATAATAACCATTCAAGTTTTCCTTTCTGTTTACGATTTTACAGCAGTAAACTTTAACAAGTCATAGGATGTCGACTATTTAGGCCGCCTCGCCTCGTTCATACTCCAGACGTTTCAGTGTTTGCTTTGTTTGGAAAGAAATTTTTAGCATTTCAGGATGGGTTACGTGTACCTTGCTCTCCCTCTCCTGCTAGTGCTGTCTCAACGGTGCGATTTTCCTTCATTTTCGACATAAGGACCATTAAGTCGAAGTAACGAAAAAGGTTTTAGCATTTCTTCTCGCTCTGATCAACTGGGTTACATTAAGTCCGGAACGATGCCTTTAAAAGCGACCTATGGACGGAATGCTAAGGTGAATTCTTCATGTGCTGTACAATGTAACAATTACCCGCGTTTTTCTCGAGAACAAAATCCAGCGTATTTTTGAAAGCGAATAACTTTACAACGTTAAATTTTTTATTTACTGCCTATATAATTTTTCATGGCAGGGGTGTTATGTGTGACACAAATGCGATGATGCTGAGATATTTGCAAAACTCCAGACCGCAGTTGTTTGCAGTAAGGAACGAACGCGCTATTACCCTTTCCGGGGACTAACACTTTCACCACCACACCATGCGGGTCGTCCGTTTCGCATGTCTGTCATGCTAACTAGTTAACTAAGTTCATTGCCGATTTGGGCTAACCAGGTCAATCCCGCTGACGGGTAATTGCTGATGGCACTGATCGATAGAACTAGCTGACATGCGAAAAGATGGATCCGCATGGTGTGGTGGTGAGTGCATTGTCTCCCTAAATTTTACGTTAAGGCGCGTGTGGCGTAGTTGTTGGAGGCGCCCTACAATACACACATGGAATCGGTCTCCGCGCCCATGGCCCACCAAGCCCTCCACCCCTCCGGGGTCGACATATTGGTGCCAGACTTGTCTGGGACGATAGCAACACTGGCTCGACACATCGGTAGCCACAGCGAGTCATTGTAAAGGCCAGATATGCGTTTAATCAGCTCCAAACGATACTTAGTGAGGTCGAATGCATGGTGCATCCCTCAAGGATTGATGAACACGAGAACTTTATTTACCCTCTAGATTTTACGTTATCTGAATTTTATCGCCTAGCAAATTTATAGTTCATCTAGTGGTTTTAGGTAGTCTGCGATGGTCGGATACGTCTAAAATTTGTTTTACTAAACTATGAAACCTAAATTGACTCTTTTCACAAGGAACACCAAACAGCACCCTTTTGTTTATACCGTCTCTATATCACACAGCATTTCTACAGAAAGATCAAAATTTTCTAAATTCGGCGCTTCACAAGATCTCTTTTTAAACACATCCTATATAAGATTAAGGAGTTGCAAAAGAAAATCCGGAAAGGGCTGTTCGCAAGACTGAAAACACCCTAGGGTGATTACACTCATTAAAAGGTGATTAGCTAATCAAGATATTCCATTACGTTGGCATACTACTCGTCACATAGTTCGAACAGCAAATGTTGACGAATATTGCTTGTTCAGCCGATTTCCTTCCCTTGAAATTTTCCTTTGTTCTTCGAGTCTGCCATCGAACTCCCGATAGCGTTTTTCTGGGGTGAAAGAATAAGATACGGTAGTAGGCATCATGTATCAACTAAGCAAACACAGAGTGTAATATGAACGCCATGGGAATAGAGTGGGACATTTAGAAGAGCAAGTCGTTCTAAAACTAATCAATCTGCGTCAGGAGTCTTTCTATCATGGAAGTAATCTAGCAGAAATACAGCAACGGTTACTTCAATTTATTAAACCTGAATAACTAGGTGGTGACAATGCGTAAACATCTTAGCAACGTTAACTCATAATTCCACGGAAAAACAACATTCGTAAGCAGAAAAATAACTCTGTGTTGACAATTACTATGCTGCTAAACCCTGTATCAAAGGCGGACCAGCCAATAATCCAGCCGGACATGAAAATGGATGCTCAATAACCTTTATCTCTTTGTCAACCGTCCCTTCTTTAGGACTATGGTTTAATATTATTTTCTCAAACATCTGATTCAGGTGCGATTTGGAAATACATTGAGCACATCGGCTACATCTTCACAACCGACACTGAAGTGGAAAGCATCTCGATCTTCATTGTACACTGTTATGATGATCGGTAAGTCATCAAAATGGTCCTTTCCATTAACTTATTAAGCGCAAGACTTTAAAAAATGGCCTCAGCAACTCATCTTCTAAGAAAATTCGTAAAGAGATTCCCTGAGAAAAATTACACGTAAAAAAAATTTGAGATAGAAGATAAAACGATAATACTGCAAGGGCACCGTTCTCGACTCCTTCCTCAAGTTCACTTTAAATTGGCTCAAATGATGTTTGAAATATCTTTTAATGAGATGTCCTTTCTAAACAGCAAGGTCCGAATGCTTGTAAAAGAGCACTTAAAAAGACTTACTTGCACGGATACTTGGATGGGCCCCCCTCACTGATAGTGCGAGCCTCAGTAGAGTCTCCATTTCTCTGGAGATTTACTGGTTTAGCCATTGTGATTCCTCACCACCACAGGGAGTCGCAGCCCTTTTGGATCAGAGGGCGATTTGGCACGATGCGACTAGTTTGGTACCACGACGGCTATGGATCCTGTTATTGGTCTACTCCTAGCTAGGCTTCCTGATCGAAACTCCTTCTTTGCTTAGGATACCCTGCCGAAGGGATAAATTCCCCCGCGCTGTACATCGCATCCCAACATCCAGGACACCTCCCAGCAGCGATGAGGCGGTGAACTATTGGAAGGACTTGAAAAAGACTTCATTGATAATCACAAGATCTCTTTCTCTAAAGTTTAATACTTTTGAGAACTTAGTTCAAATCAATTCATCTCGAAGCCAATCTGAAAACTTCAAGGCAAACGACAAAAGTATGATAGGTTTTCAAAAATATTTAGCATTCACAGCTACAGAATGCTTTGGAATTCGTCATAGTTACTAGATAACAAGTAAAAAAGCGCTAACAAAAACGCTGAAAAGGTGATAAATTGATTAAGCGAATGAGTTAAACTGTCATTCCGCCATATTTCAAGAACAGAGTTTATTTTAACATCAGCACACCCAACCAGCATACATTCCTTCGTAGGTTGGCTTGCCAATGAGAGAATACATATCGTCTCCATCTATCACCATATGTCAACCGATTTTTTCATTTCCTCAACTTTTTCTTCACTTTTCCCTAAATTCACTTCAGATCCTGACGCACCGTCAACAGCCAATCCAAATCTACGTGATTATTTGCACTGGTTGGTAGTGAATGTTCGCGGAAATGAAATAAGTTGTGGTAAAACGGTTGCTTCCTATATTGGACCTGGTCCCACCTGAAGGAACAGGTACGATATTGCGTTTTTTCTCAAAAGAAGCGTTAGAACGTCTGGCATTCTGCAATAGCTTAGCGATGCTTCGTGCATTCGGGTAAATTCAGAGCATCGTGCATATGATTGAGTGCATATTTGTCCTATATGACAACTTGCGGCGGGGCACCGATCTATCAAATCACTGCTGATATCCTCCCAGACATATCTTCCACCAATTCTTCTACCCTATGGGGTTGGAAGCCTTGATGAGTCGGTGGTGCGTGAGCGAACCAACCAACGATCACCTGTGTATTCTAACGCATACCTAATCACAGAGCTTGACACACCCTAATTGAATGTACGTTGCGCCCAACAAATGCTCAAATTTCGTTCTAAATAACATGACGTCTTTAGCCACTTAGGAGAATTCGTCTTTACTTCAGGTTTCCATAGATATTATCTATTGGTCTTCAAACAACCGAAGCCTCTTTCAATAGCAGTGATGGAATCAAGAGCAAAGTAAGTTTTGTGCGTATTTTTGATTGACACCAAAATAATTACTCCTACACCATAGTTGTACTGCAACCGCGGTCTGTATCACTTGTGCAAGCTGTATTTCTGCTAGTAGTTGAATAACTTTAGCGGCACCAGTACAATTTCCTTTCGATTTTGTTGCCAGCCACAGTTACCAAATGCACTTCACTGGTCCAGGAGATACGAATAGCACTATGTCAAAGAAAAAGATATGAAACCCGTTATTTTTTAAGCTTTAGGCCAGTAGTTAGCCAACCAACCTCTCTCAAAGTACCTTTATAGGTTTAGTTAAGTGATGATTCTGAATTCAAGTGTAGAGCATCGTCCCATCCTCATTAACTGTGCTGGAGATGGTCTTCTTGTCTCAATAGCTTACTCAAAAACGATACCATCTATTCCGCTGCCAAAATAAACAACCAAGACAGCATCCATTGATAATTCGATAGATTGTGTCACAAACATTTTCTTTTTTTTAAACCATTCTTTCAGTTTCAACACCACGCAATTTGCCAAGCAGTACGGTTTGAAGAATCCTGTTGCTGGTAGCTTCTTCAGAGTAAGTTGACTTGTTACGCCAGTAGTTTCTTTTTACGAAAAGATTATATAAATCTCGATTTGTATAGAAGTCCTGCATTAACTTGTATTTATTTCACGTATCATGTTAACATATTACAACGGAAAAGGAAATCATCGCATAAGCAAGTTATAAATAAGTAATAATGTTAGTCTCTAGCCTTCAAACTCACCTATCCCAGATCATAAAGGATAAAGGATAAAGTTCTCGGTGCTGATCAATCCCTGAGAGATACGCCATGCATTCGACTTCATTAAGCATCGTTTGGAGGTGATTGGATGCATATCTGGCCTTTTACAGTGACTCTCGATGGCTGCCGATATATCGAGCCAGTGCTGCTATCCTCCCAGACAAGTCTGGTACCAATTTGCCGATACGCAGGGATGCAGGGCTTGGTAAGTCATAGGCGCGGTGATCGATTCCGCGTGTGTGTTGCAGGGCACCTCCGACCACTGCGCCACACGCGCCCATCCCAGATCGTAGTAAACTTAATTAATCAAAAAACAAGGGTTTGTATCTACACAGTGTTACTATAAATCTGTTGCAAGAAATTTTTCCAGAACTTGACAAATTAGGTATTGGAGTAAATTCTGGCTGGGAAAATGCATCGGCAATTCATATTTTTTACGATCTTGGGCGAGTTTCCTTGGCTTTCGTAGATAAGCGAATTTTTTTCGAACGAATGTTACAATGAGGACATGAAAAGGTTGTTTTTCTTGGATTCAATAACTGTAAAACCGATTTAACGGCCGTAACCTCTGTTCCATTCGTCCTGGCTCACTCAGCACCTAGTCCAAGAGTTCCTCCAGGTTCCCCAACTTGCTTAAAATGCTCCAAAATGCATCCTAATATCGCCTCTTCGTTCTCCGGCGTGTTGTCGTACCGTGTGTAGATGGATTCGTTTCATTTGGCATCTTCAGTCGTTCATCATGGAAACCAGATCACCATCGCGGACGTTCTTTATCTTCTCCACTTTCGCCTCTGCAATGACATGTTCGAAACCAGCTTTGCACTCGAACGATCGCTTACGGTTCCCAGACAAAACAAACGTTCCACGTTGATATTCAAACATTTCTGGAAGATTTTGCTTTTATCGCCTTTATTCCAATAACCATAACTGAGCAAAAACCGAGTTTGTGGTAAAAATTAATAACACGAAAATGTGAAAATCCGTCTCGAAATGGTGCTCGGCATGAAGGCCAAAACAGTAAGACATCTACTCTTTGAACCGTTTCATGTTTCCACCGAAAGAAAAAAATATGCCATTCTATCCATCATTTAATATATTTTAGTATTTCTCCGCTTGAAGAAAAATCACTTGCCATGTTACTTGGATACTTGGATGGCCCGTCTTCACTGGTTATGCGTGTTCCAGCATAATTTCCATTTTTCGGAGTTTTGCTGGTTTAACCATTGTGCTTTCTTGGAGCCTAGAGGTCAACTAGGCCTAATTCTGCCATTAGTCGTCACCATTACAGGCAGTCCCCGCCTTTGTGGATCAAAGGGAGATTTGCCACTATGCGACTTTGATACCAGAATTATGGTGGATCCTGGTATTGGCTTACTCTTAGCTGGGTTTCCTGATAGAAACGCCAGACTAATTCACAGCTTGGGAAGTCCTGCCGGGGATAAATCGCCCCACTTTACCTCGCTGCCAGACATCCAGGAACACCTCCCAGCCAAGATGCGGCGATAAATTGTTGGAAGGTTTACTTACCATCAGAAAAGTCTACATACTTTTTAGTACGATTTAAAAAGTTTGTGAAGACGGTCTCTTCACAAACCATCCATAGTACGATTTGTTTGTTTCATTATATTTCTTTGGTATCACTTTCATTTTCAGACCCAATTTGGACGGAAATAAGCCGAAGCTCCAGTGTTCATAAAGTGTCATGAAATTCGACGTCGATGACCTTTTGAATCTACCTCCACTCCGTCCCACATTTTTTTCCTATCGATTTCGATGTTTTGTAGTTTCTTTTGTCAACATGGATAGATTTTCGATGTACCTCTAACTTCTTAGTATAACATACTTCGATGATAAACCACTATTTGACGTACTTCTTCCTTTCTTCAATTTTTTTCCCTTCAGTCTGCTTTGATGTCCTCCTTCTCCAATCATTTCAAAAAAACTTTTTTTCATTTGTTAACCTTATAGAAATAAATGTAACGATTGCATGAGCATACAGCCCAATACTTTGTCGAACAGATTAAATTCTAATGTAATCGACCGCCATTTAACCTCGGTAGTAAAATAATCGACATGCGTTTATATTGTTGAGCTTAAATGAGGTTGATAAAGGATGAAGACGAAACCGTGGAAACGTTGGCCGAATAAGCATCTAAAGAAGTTGTTACTGATTGATAAATCGATTTGATCACACCTGACCGTAAACAATTCATTGAGCAAGTCTTTCTAGAAGTGAATTTACAAATACAAACGGAACTACTCATCAACTGTTGTGAACACTTTATTACCTCACATATAAATGCTGATACATTGGTTGTCAATACTGAGGTCAAATGTAATCAAATCAAATTTCTATTTCTATGTACTTTTGATTTAAAAAGCCTAATTTTCATGCGATCAACTCATTCGTTCATTTCTCTCGTTCAGAGAAGGAAAGCTTCTTCGAGGAGCTACGCAAATCTGTCAGATGGGTGTGTCAGGTTTCAGGTTGGAGGATTTTCTGTTGTCGCGGGCTTCTTCTGAATAAACATCTAATTTTCAGGTGTTTGCCCACAACAGAAATCCGTGTAGACGATCGACAATATGAATTTTTTCTTAACAAGAATATCAAGAATATGAAATTTTATCCACAATCCATGTCACGTAACCTGCTTTAATAAAAGTGCATTTAGAAGCATATGTTGTTAATAGCTGTGATGGTACTGTGTAGCGAGCTAGATAGTTAATCCGCAACGACAATACTCAAACCTTAAGGTTATTGATTGATTGGCCTGAAAATTGTCGCCTCTCAACCGGTACTCGCAGTATATGAAGTATCTTACTATCGAAGGTGTTTCAGATAAAAACTCTCGATTACAATTCACAGTCCTGAAGAGCATTTAACGATAGCATGAATTCTTACGAGATCGTATTTATGACGTCTCACTCGATGAAAATTGTTGGTACCTGGCTGAGTAAAGGCATCGTTCAGACATTCGTGTTAGAAAGGGTACTTTATACTTATCGTGCTTTCTGCGTGATAAAGGGGGATAGTTCCAATAAATGTTGACAATAGTAATAGTAACATCTATCCGCTAAACGTGGACCGGATGCGGAATCTTACGACGTCTCTCCTAAAGGAGGGATTGCTCGGAAAGCCAAGCTAAAGAACTCGATATGGTATCTCCCAGGGATCTTCTCGCTAGATGCAATCGATCACCAAACTGTCGAAGAAGGGGTTGGGAAGGTTGATAGAGATCGCCACTTTAAAAGAGAGCTTCTAGGATGACCTCCTCCGATATCTAATCATGGAGTAATCCAGAAGGAAGTATGATGTGCGGTTGGTCATCTTTCACTAGGGACCATAGTTGGTCAGAGCCTAATACTATACTAGGTTTCACTTCTAGTTCGTTGTTAGTTTGGTATACTGGAAGTTCATGTTGATGAATAAAGTCTGCATCTTTTATAGAAATTGGATAAATAACAAATGGTTTTACCAAGTTGCCGTGCGTGTATAACAGCATGGAGAATGGACAACCTTACCTTCGGTGACCCATGCTTTGAGGGAGACTTTATTCCACGGCTTTTCTTGAGCTTCTTCGTATCCGAATGTGCATAAGCGTAACTTAGTTTCCTTTATGATAGGAACCTTTGCATTGCTTGTAATCCTTCGTTAAGAATCGTTTTTGCGAGTGCAAACGTTGAAGCGTTGTCACTAATAATAGATTTCGGAGTCCTACGTCTTGCAAAGAAAGGGCGTAACATTATTATGAATGACGTGGTGGAAAGATCTGACACGACATCCAGATGAATTAGGCGTGTTGCCCAGCATTCTTTAGTGGTGAGTGTTTGAATATCTGACACTAGTCCTAGTAGTGAAGTAAACATACGGGTCAATATTGTGTAATTCATAACACCCTAACCAAATTCTAAACGTCTCCAGCGTTCTGAGTACAACACAATATCGATTAGTTCACCACACTAATTTAATGTCGTGAAAAAAAACATTCTTAATTAAAAACGAGAATTCATTTCGATTTATAAATTAAAAACTAACAGCCAGTGGACGGTATGCATTATCTATCAGTTTTTCCGAATCCATAAGAATAAATAAAAAGGATAAAGCTCTCGGCGTTGATCAATCCGTGAGGGATGCGCCGTGCATTCGACTTCATTAAGCATCGTTGGAGGTGACTGAATGCATATCTTGCCTCTACATTGACTCGCAGTGGCCTACCGATGTATCGAGGGCAGTGCTGCTATCTTCCCAAGACAAGTCTGGTACCAATTTGCCGACCCCGGAGGGATGGAAGGGCTTGGTAAGCCATAGGCGCTGGGTGATCGATTCCACGTGTGCCGCCGTGGCACCTCCAACTTTCCGAATCCACAAGAGCTACTTATATTCAATATTTCAGTTAGAAGTCGATTCTAACAGCCTGAAAAATGCTCATTTTGTTCTAATTTCTATTCATGTGATTGATATAAGACATTATAACACCACTACACCACATTTCTTCCTTAATCGTCATTTTATTGCCTAAACACAATTCGCCTCCAATTGTAAACTGCAACTTTGTTCCAACATATAACCGAGAAGATGAAGGTAAGCGTCAATGAAGAGCTGTACGAATGTTTTTTCTACAACCCCTACTACAATAAGTCTGTTTAGAAACGACAAGCTTATGCTATCGAAAGCTCAAGTCACAGAAGAAGACATGATTATCAACTACAGGCGCAATTAACTGGCTCATGGGCTACCGTAATGGTGCCGTACACGTCTATTAGTCGAGTGCCATCGACAACTGCTGACGGGCTGTCATCAATACTTTATTGAAATTATTTTCAAACCACAAATAAACACTACACGATCGATCGATGATGAATGAAAAATTTGTTTATCAAATTCAATTTTATTCTTAATTCAATTTTTATCCATTTTTTTACTTTGACTTTTTATTTGCTTCCTGTTTAATTTTTTATTGTTTTTAATTTATTTTTTTATTTATTTCCATTCAGTTTTTTTGTTTTCATTTTTATTCAGTTTTTATTTATTTTTTATCTATTTTTTTACTTATTTTTTATTTGTTTTTCATTTTTTTATTTATTTTTATTTATTTCACATTTTTTCACCTAATTTTACTTAGTTTTATTTATTTCTTGTTTGTTTTCATTTGCTTTTTTCCTGTCTTTTATTCATTTTTTTGCCCGATGAGGAAATAGGTCAGAGCTCTAACCAGGTCAGCGAAAACCCAACGAAATTAAGGCCTATGGTCCCAGACATGGGAATACTTGCATACAAAAGTCAACACGCATAGTCGTGAAACAGTTAACGGCCTTTCCTTGGTGAAGATGTCTGTTGTTTTCCTTC